>CAJQZP010000810.1:4290000-4947053 GCA_907164705.1 Parnassius apollo
AGATTTCTACACTCACCATACGAAACACAGCTGTATTAAGCTGTTATTTTACGCTGGTATTCTGTGAAAGCGTGGTCCTTCCCCGGTCGAGCCGACCCATTCGTGTTACAACCATAATATAGCTGCAACGTGGTTCAACTACGTATCAATCATTATTAAATGTCACCTATTTCATTTTCCTCTGTCGCCTGTTATGACAGCCATTAATCGCCATGCTTTGGATTCAACTTTCACTCTCCACTGTTTGTATTATGTCAGCGTGTTCAGCACCACCGCCGCCAGCGCCGGCGCCGCATCGGTCGCCCGTCGAGCACGCGCCTTTAAACGCACACGTGCCCCACGCGCCCCACGTGCCCCACGTGCCTCACGTGCCCCACGTACCTCACGCGGCGCACGTGGCGCACGCGACTCACGTAGCGCACGTCGCGCACGCACCGCACGCGCCGCACACGCCGCACATGCACTCACCGCACGACGACGTTTACCCTCGGTGAGTCGAATCTTCTGGAAATCTCTACATTAAGACGTGAAGAGAAAACTTTGTACACCGTTTTAAACGTATTGCGCACACTTAAGTGTGAGATTTGGTATAGTTCAGATTTATATGGAGGAGCAGTGCTGAAAGCAAAAATTTATACATAATAAATGTGTTACAAATCCATTAAATACAAGTGGTGAAGTTGAAAATTTTGTACAACCGACTTCAATATAAATAAATTGAGAACATCATCAATGTAGTAGAATTCAATTGAATACGCATTATTAAGGGATAACTCAAAAACTACTGGTCGGATCTTGATTAAATTTATAATAGGACCACATGAGAAGCAGAAGCTATCAAATAAAAAGAAGAAGAATCATAAAAATCGGTTCATCTACAAAAACACTCATTAAAAAAATACGGTCGTATTGAGAACCTCCTCCTTTTGTTTTTGAAGTAGATTGAAAATAAACTAAAATTATATTTAAGTTCATAACGCCATTGTAAAATAACTTATTATATAACTGTTAATTGGGTAAATCTTTCCAATATGGACCATCGATTTCAAAGCCCATATTTTTTTTTGTAGATAGTACTCACTAAAAAGAAAGCGTTTTGCAAAGTTTTAGGTTGCGGAAACTTACGGTTCATGAGATATATTTTTTTAAACTTTTCATACAAATTGGCAATTAACACGCAATTACAAAATGAATTTGACAAATCATTGATGTCAAACGTCAATTAGTGTAGGGTTCCGAATATTTTGAAAGTATCGATACGTACTCGATACCAAGTATCGTATCAAAAGTATCAATACTACTTGGTATCGAGTACATTTCGTTAATTTTGGAGACTAGGGGGGTAAGAAGCCGGGAAGTTGTCCGGCGCTCCGTGGCAGCTCCGGCGCTGCGGGATGAGCAGTGCCTCCGCCCTAGCGTAGGGAAGCACAGGCACCTGGGCTCGCCTTCGCAGCTTCGGCTTTTTGGTCGCCTTCGGCGACCAGCCTCAGCCGCTACGGCGATCTTGGTGCCTGCGCTTCCCTACGGCGAGCGGGCACTGCTCTCCCTCCGCGCCTCCGGGCTCTTATATACACTCTAGGGGTAGGGCAGACAAGACCACGTGGATAGTGGTGTGCTCTGATTCGGTTTTGGGTACTTTTTGAATATTAAATAAGTAAGTCAATAAGTAAGTAAACACTTTATTGTAGTAAGAATTAGATAATACAGAAAGTTGCAAACAATAAAATAAAAGTACAAAAGCTGTACTAATTAAGAAATACAAACAAGTTGCAAACAATAAAATACAAGTACTAAGGTGGAACTTAAATAGAGTAAACTTTATTCTACTTTATATACATATATAATTGCACTTATCAGCTCTTCCTATGCATCTAATTGGTTTGTCATAATTTTTCGTCTTCAAAATTAACGATATGTACTCGATACCAAGTAGTATTGATACTTTTGATACGATACTTGGTATCGAGTAGGTATCGATACTTTCAAAATATTCGGAACCCTACACTAACTGACGTTTAACATCAATCATTTGTCAAATTTATTTTGTAATTGCGTGTTATTTACCAATTTGTATGAAAAGTTTAAAAAAATATATCTCATGAACCGTAAGTTTCCGCAACCTAAAACTTTGCAAAACGCTTTCTTTTAGTGAGTACTATCTACAAAAAACATATGGGCTTTGAAATCGATGGTCCATATTGGAAAGATTAGCCGTTAATTGGACAAATCATGGAAATACATGTACTTCGTAGAAACTGGAACTCGCCCTCTCGAATGATATAAAAAATACAAGAAAATGACCCTGAAATTGTTCTTTACCCCTCCGTCTCTTTTGCATTGCATTGTGTTTTTTTTTTACTTACGAATGAAATATAGTATTACATCCTGGATGCCACTCGCATTTGCAACCGCACACAATACATTTAATGACCATTTTACTAGTTTTGCTTCTGGATTATTCCAAAATTTAAAAACAAACTTGCGAAATGAACGTAAACATCCGCCGTTTGCAGTAAAAATTATTTGACAAATAGATTTTGGGTTGCCATATGACATGTAAAAAATTGCACTTAAAAGAGAAATACAGCTTGCCTCATATACGAACTTACAGGTGATAAAATTTTGTACAACCGCTTTCAATACGACCGAATCAATGTATTCGAAGTTAATTAAATATGCATTATTAAAGATAACTCAAAAACTACTGGTCAGATCTTGATTAAATGTGATCACACGAGAAGCACCAGTTTTCGGATAAAAAAAGAATCATCAAAATCGATTCACCTAGAGTAAAGTTATGAGGCAACACACATAAAAAGTAAATCGAATATAAATCGAAGAAAAAAAATTTTGTGAATTACGGTCGGATTTAGATCACTAGTGAATATTAATAACAATACTATTAGCATTAGTAAACAGAGTTTCCGTTAATAATTCACACTAAATCCAAGTATTGTAGACTGTTTAAAAAAACCGTAGTGATTGGAAAGTAAACGAAGTTAACATATCGAACTTGAAATATTTCTTTGAAAACTTAATACAGATGGTTTTAATAAAAATAATAAATATTAATATTGTTTTTAATATTACTATAATAAAATAATAGTATACCCGATAGTGACCACTGTAGCTCATGAACACCTTTCCACGTATGACTAAGATTAAAGTACACAACTTATGATTGTACCATTGACTTATATATTACTAGCGTAAGGACCGGGCCGACCAAACAACTAAAAACGGACCAGTGCACTGGCCCTAAAATAACAGTTTAGGGCCAACGCGAATCGGACGACAGTGGTGCGCGCGCATGACAGATTTGCCTGTCATAAATATGTCTAGTTGCGTGGTAAAAGGATGCAAAAATTACGATACAAAGATTAAAAAGAAACATGGGATATCGTATCATCGGTTAATAGCTTTATATTAATTTTATTTTAATTAAATTATTATATAAACGCATTTTAAAAGTTTTATTTTACGGTTGGTTTAGTTACGTTACCAAGATTAGGACAGGGTTGGATTCAGACCCTTAAAAATGTTGTACATGGAAAATAAAATTATACTATCTAAAAAATTATATCACGTTTGACTTTTAATGTTCGTTTTTCCCATGTCACGCGTCAAGTTTATCTATACGTTACGTTTTTTGATGGTTTTATTTTTATTTCCGTTTCATTTTTTTCTAAAATACTTAGTGTAAGTTAAATTTTGAATATTGGTACCTAATACATTATATCAAAGACAAAAGAGTACAAAAGAAACCATATCTGCTTAATTGAATCTGAAAATCTGATTCCTAAAATATTTTGAAATTCTGATTTCAAATCGATTCCTTCTGGAACATAGAGTTTTTATCGTGGTAGCCCTTCATTGTAGTTGTATTAAGGATGCAACATAAATGCATCGATCGAGCACCGATTGACCAGAAAGGTAGCTAATTCTAATTTTATTAAAAAAAACGCGATACTCATGTACAATACAGAAATTCTCGATATTGTAGGATTAATATTAAAATGTAAAAGGACCCAATAATAATACAAGTTGACCTTTATGTAAAATTAGAATATTTTCGCTTAGTATTATTACGATAATATATACAACAAACTATGAAATAATGGTGCAATTAGGATAATAATTAAACTACGAAATCCGACCCTGGTTGCGTTTAATCTTTGTATTATGACAGATGCGCTACTTTTTCTTGTGTGAAAAATTTATGAGTAAAATATTTAGATGGGCCTATCCTTCCTTATGAAATCATTGGATTGTACGAGCTGAACCCGGTAGCGTTGTTCTGCCAATTAACATCATAGCTTGTGTTCGGCTTTTTTTTTTATTTAAGCGTATGCAATTTAATTTATTAATTACTGCGTTTGATTGAAAAAAAGCAAATAATTTTTTTTTTCGAAATATATTTTTTAATTCAACTTTCAAATTTTGTTTGTTTCTAAATATTTTTTTGTTTATAAGTATAAACCTTCTCCATTGAAATATACATATATCTACCAATTTGCATGGTGATCAATCAAATAGATTTTGAGTTAAACCATTTCATGTATACACACATTCTCTTTTGTATAGATATAATTAATATAATAGATATAGATATAATTATATAAATATAGGTGTAACTTATTTATATTACTAGGTCTATTATCTCTTGGCGCTTGACCATGTTAAATAATATCACTTATTTTTCCTTTCGTTGATATATCTATTAAAATTATCCATCTATCTAATAATTTTGATGTTTGTCTGATATTTTTATATAAAATAAGTGTAAAATAATGTAGGGTATTTAATATTTTTCACTTAAATCTTTATACGTATAATTTCAGTAAAAGGCCGTCGTCCGCACAAAGTACGGATTCGGTTGAAATAAAACAAGTTAGCGGCGACGAAGGTAAGTTGCGAGTGTTTATTTTATTTTTAATACATCGCATCGTCGTCAATCAGTTCCTTTGAAATATTCCACCACTGCTGGATATAGTTAAGGAAGGTTACGTTCAGTCTACTGCTTGGCACGTGCCTTTCATTTCTAAATGAGTAAAAGATAAGATAGAGAAATACAAAATTTTTCTTCCCCGTCAGAAAGAGAGAAAAAACATTTTATTAATCATCGTCTAAAGTGCTTGTTACTACGTTACCGGCGGTGAAAGAAATATATTATTACATTGTTTCATACTATATAGCAATCTTTATATATAAAATTCTGGAGTATGTGTGTGTTCGTAATTCTTGTCATCCTAAATGGCTTGATCGAGTTCGATAAAATATTTATGTGGTAGTTATAGGGTCACTTGGATGGGTTTTAGATATAGTTAGACCCGGTAGGTGACTATGTTGTCAAGATCCAGTATTAAATACAATATAGTAATAATTTATATTTTACTATGTTGTATTAAATTAGGGTTCTTGATACATCAAGAACATACATGTATGCTACGAAACTCATGAGCGCCCAGACGCAGAACTATCATCTACAGACAGGCTTTTTCCAAATCGAAAGAATTGCAATGGTTGCCTTGAAACATAAGACTGTAATCGTCATACATGGCAACATGCGTTTTGGGAAGAATATTACATCTCTTTAATTGGTTTATTATGTTGTGTTGTGGCAACCTATAGAGAGAACACATTACTCCATTTTGTCTACTGGTGTCGGTGTTGCTGGAGAGCGTCCATGGGAAATGGTTGAAAAATATTATGGCTTCTGACAGATTTCGGTTTTGTGTAAATTTAATACCTTACCGTAAAAAACCGTCACTGTTGAAAAACCTAACAAGGTTTGATGTCAAATATTGAACTAGATGACGAGTTTACGTTAACGTTAATTTATTTATTAACTAACTAGCGATCCACCCCGGCTTCGCACGGTTGATTTCTGCATTTTGACAACACTTACAACAGGTAAATTACCCTCGTTATTGTCGGACATAGTAATTTATTTTTCTTGGGGGCCGTCACGATAATTAACAACAATGTAATTCTGGGTAAAAAATCACTTAAATAATTACTAACATAAATCACTACGTAACCCTATATACAAACTATACGGAACGCGGGACACTTTCTAGACAACTTCACTCTCCGACTCCCACGATAATGTGTCTGCAGCTCCGGTCGACCGCTACGTCTTAGACTCTGTCCAGTGCCACCGGATGGCGCTTGCGTTCTGATTGTTTAAAATAATCATTCCGAAAGTGCAGACTCGATTGCAACATAATATATACATATCCAGAAATCGCCCGTGCAAAGCCGGGGCGAATCGCTAGTATAGATTATACTAGGATTTTATTTATACGTCGTTTAGTTAAATTGGACAAATTTCTTACTTCAGATGAAGCTGACACTGATTTGGAGACCGACAGATTGCTGGGACAACAGAGGACTGATGACCAGGGATTCTTCGATGATAAAGTAAGTGCAAAATACAATATACACACGTATAGGGAATATTTCAGACTATTTTTTTATTTAAGTAATTGCAACGGTTTTTAATCCGATTACAGTAATTAATAATTTCGAAAGGCACATGAGTATAAACTATGCTAAGAGATAAAATATAAATTATATATCATTACTTTCGCAAAATCGTTAACAAGCTGACAACTGCACATTCTAACTATCCGCAAATATATCAAATATATTATAATATAATATATGCACTGATGCAGCCCTCAGATGAGCGTTGATTTCGCTGTGCATTCAACATAGTGGGGAATTAGCGCTTAATAATCTATGCCGGGGAGATGGCCTATGTCGCAAGTAGCGGTCAGGCATAAAACTAGCAGGGTTTTTAATACCTCAACTTAAAAAGGTTTTTGTTTTATATGTTTGTTTATTCTAAAGACATATTACTTAACTTTATATATTGATTATACGCAACAACAATAAAAAATCCATATACGCGTTGGACAAATAATAACGCTCTAATAGTTGCAGCCTATAATATATACTAGTATCTCATTTTTGATACGATTAGGTTCTAATAGGATTATAATCTAATAGTGTTAGACCTCCACGCTGTTCCAGCGCCTGTTAGCATTTATCACATTCCTCGAATTATTTTCTTCCTCAGAGTAGACCTGCAGGTTTCCTCACGATGTTTTCCTTCATTACCAAGCTCGTGGTAAATCACCACCTAAATTGCAATTTAACAATCAGTGATGCCTGCAGAAATCGCAATTGATTTTTACAATATATATATGAAACCGTAGGACAGGCGCTTTTCTGAAATATTAATGCTTTCTATAATATTATTTGAATAACATATAGTTATTAATATAGAATTTAAATAGAAGAATATTTTAGTTATGATATGATAAAGTTATTGTAATAAAGTAATTATTATAACTTAATTATATTATCAAAACACACTTTATTTTAGAGATATCGACATTTATTTAAAATTGAATATAAACGATTCAAAAAATTAAAAAGAAAATATTTTCCTCATAATTTAATTACTTCTGAATTCGACGTTAATACTACAGTAATATTTTTAGTCTATTTTTACTTTTTTTTTTAAGTTTTATTGATATTTTTGACAATATCACAAGTTGTTAACTTGTGAGATTGCCACTCACACATTTGGTCTAGATAATTACTTAAAAAATTCACATCTATTTTTCCCACCCTTACGGGTGCATTTTTTCTACAAATTTTTATAGTAAGGTATTGTATTTCAAATTAATAAGTCGATTAAAATTATATAAAATGTACGATCAAATATATTTCCTGCTTCAAATCTATACTGTTTTCAAGTCTATAATTAGACATACAAAGTATGATGCCTTATAAATAAAATAAAAAGAAATTGAAAAATAAGTACTTAACTTTACAGTATTACCACATTATCACGTGAATCACTATATAAACTAGGCACTAGTCTGCAAGTGTGCAATCAAAATTTATTCATACGACCTTGCTCTCTAATTATACTCCATCAAAGATTACATAATTTTGTTGTGTGGATTGATTCTTATTTGAACTGATACTCTCAGAGGAATTTTTAATGTTATTTTTTTTTACTTAAATTTAATTAACATGATTATAATTTTACATTTTAAAATGTTAAATATAATATTTATATTATAATAAATTTTAGTACATTAAAATTGAATTGAACGAGTTATAGGTTATATATATAAGTAGTTATTATATGTTATATAGTTATATGTATACGAAAACCTAACAACTTCGTAATTTATTATTTAATGTGTTACCAATTTACTAATACAATCAAAATAGAAATAGGTCGAAAATGTTAAATATCGATGCAAAATTGTACGCGGATTATTCTTTGACGCAACACGATGTGTTGACTCGCCTTAGATAGACGGCGGCCAGTCATTATCATAACACGTCATGAACATATGTGCGTGTTTACTTAGCGACAACACCTTTACCGCCGAGGAAACTGACCAAGCTGTTTGATAGTCGTTTATTGACGTTTAGAAATGTTCATACATCCGCGTTAAGCGATGCGTAATAACCAAGAGAAATTTCCTGATGTTTCATTTAGAAATGAGTGAAGAAGCAAATTGTTCAGTTGTAAAGAATGAAGATAATTGTAAATATGCGGATGTAAATGCCAATAATACCAAATCTAGTGTTGACATTGTGTGCGATAAAAATAGTGAAGTTCTGTGTGTAAACAATAACAACAATGTTAGTGATATAAATGAGAATAAAGAATATGTCGATTTAAAAGGAAGTGTTATTACTTGTGATTGCGCGAAAGAGAAAGAAGTATCTACCAAAGGAGATGTTAAGATATGTGGTAGAACTGCACATGAGAGTGACAAAATATTGTACGATGAGTCAGATCTTAAGGAGGGAAATGCGAAGGTATTTTCGTCATTTGTTTCTTAAAAAGTACTATGGACGAAGGCATAAAACAAACTTTATGTCGTTTTAGTCACATTGTATATTATATATAGCACCTTCTTTGATTAGTGGTACATTTGTAATGTATATGCTGTGACTGTCCCCGTGTTTCTGACACTGCATCCAAACCTTTTTTATATGCGCATACTAAATTCTCACTCAAAATATTTTCCTTTCTACCGAAAAAGAAAATATTATTCGCATACGGAATGTGGATGGATAACTGATGAATAATTGTGCATCATTTTACTTTTTCATGCTTGGTTAGGTAGAGGGGAAGGAATATTTAAAACATTCCACATTCGCGGCTCAACAGGCGGGTTTGCAAGATAAATGGTACTCCTTATCTGAGGGGGTTGGATAAATGGGTTCGGATGTTAGGATATTTTTTACTTTTGGTTATATGGACAAGAAGTCCTCATTTGACAATCATCAATTACAATAAATAATGAATAATAAATAATCAACTAATATTATTTATACATATATTTTTAAAATTTAATAATGTTTTCATTTGTGTTAGGTATCTAAACTATTATTTACCTAATACTATTATTATACGTTTATATACTACTTATATAAACTATTACTATGCTTACGGCAAAGAAAATATAGGTGCGTTAAATTTGCACTCATACGGACTTTTTGCGCTCAATTATATTGATGATATTAATTTCTCATTTTATTTGTCCTTGCAAAACTCAGTTTCAAATTATTAAGAAATTTATTCTAAAACATAAAAAGGCAATTACACTTAACGAAGTTTAGAACTTATTCAGTCTTTTCTAACAATTTCTTAGAATTATTCTCTTTTAAAACAAAGTCCAAAATATATGTAGACCTTATCTATCAATAGGTTTAAAATATTTATTAAGCACAAATTGATTAGTAAGAGTTATTATAATACTAAAGAGTACACTATTGATAATAAGTTATTATCAATAACCCCTATTATTAATAACCCCTGGGAATGAGGTGGTTGCTACCGTGATGTTTCTAAATGTTTTCATAACAATTGTATAAATATTATATTGTAAGTTACGCTTTTAAAAAAGTTCCGCTGGATTGCTTGCTGGTTCTTCCCAGGAAAGAGGCTTTTTTCTCAACCAGTGGTAAAAGTCAAAAATGACTTTTAATAAGAATTACATGTAAGCAATACTGAATTAAAATTATCCTAATCTTTCCGAAATTTTTTAATGTACAGGCGAATTTTTCAAACTTAGTACTAGTAACACCTTAAGCTTCGCCGCCCTATAAAACTAAAACTAGGAGAAGGACAGAGGCAAAAACGCGGAGTCGTGTACTATAACTAGTATGTTAAGAAAAATATAGCAAACAAGCTTTGTCAATAATTAGAAACACTTCGAAAATTCTACTTAAAAAAAACTAAAGCTTACACAACACAATGCTAAAATCGACTAAAATATTTACTATAATGTCAACTGTCGAAATGGCGTCGATAAAGCAGCGCCCTTTTGACCCTTTATTATTTGATTGACCGATGAAGAGCTATCGTATCACAAAGCCGTATGCAAACAAGGCTGTAGTTTTTGAGTTATAAGAAAGGGACCATATTAACCGGATGACCATATGACACTCACATACTGCATTAATCATTCATCATCATTCATTACAGTTTATTAAAAGATATAGAGTTGTTTATCAGAGTTGTCACTCTTTATAATTTTGAGTTGTTTTTAGGAAGATACTGCTGCTCATTTCCCGTCAATTTCTCTTTGTCGCGTCTTAAAACACACACGGTAGATAATATGGGTTAATGGATTACGCGGTCACTACAAGGCGGGATAATTGTTTATTTAAACCTTTCTTTCATGTTCTCTTTGACCCTTTAAAGTTCTACTTGTTACTTACTAACGTGACTATTTGTTAGTCACGTTTTTATTATGTACTTAAGCTAAGCATAAGCCTCCATTTATGTCTGAGTAGATTTTTGAAACAGCAAAATGTCTGCCGGCGGGTACTAACCTGTAATGAGCGCACTTTACATGCTTTTGAAACTTTTTATATTTCTAAGATATGCAAGATTTCGGAAAAATATTTGTTTCAACGTTCTGCATCGTTTTTCGTTGGTTTTGTGCTGTTAGTAAGGTAACTCTCACAACTTTACCAGACTCGCTGCCGGAACAACGTTGCGACCTGAAAAATCAGCACGTAAAATTTGATCTAGCAATTTTATTGTTGCCGACGGGGATTGAACTCTTGTTGTTTATTATTTTTTTTTTTGGTTAAATTGAATTTATACGTGGTAGAGTTACGCTGTAGCTATATTATGGATGTAGCACGAATGGGTCGGCTCGACCGGGGAAAGACCACGCTTTCACAGAATACCTGCGTAAAATAGCATCATAACACTGCTCTGTTTCGTATGGTGAGTGTAGAGATTCGGAGACCGTTTTTCAGTGGAAATGAGGCATTCTATCTTAGTCCTCAGGGGTGACAACGCATCTGCGTTTTGATTCTTAATCGATGATAAATGTAGATGTATATAGATGACAGCATCCACTTAGCATCAGGTGGACTGTGTGCTCGTTTGTCACCCTTATTCTATATAAAAAAGAGTTAACTAGCAATCGAACTGTTAAGTAATTGTTGCTACCCGGTTGTGGTTGTTGGTTGGTTGCTAACCTACAGATGTGTTGTCACCTCTGAGCTGGGCTCTCTATATCTTATATATACACTGCTGCATGGCGGTAGGAATACGTTAGAGGGTAGTACCTACCTAGACAAAATCCAAGGTAGAAATGGAACCTTATTAGTAAACTAGTAATTCCCGAGTGTACTATGATAAAGAGTTAGCTCAGCTACTAAGGTTTTATTTTGATGGAGGAGTGGAGGAGAAGGAAGGCAGAAAGCTAAAATGTTTATATAATATGTGTTACAAATACCTCAAATGCAATAAAATTATTTACGTCCGTACTGCCAGTGTCAAACAGTTAATAGTCTGTGGTCAAACAGCCGCACTGTGGAGGGGAGAGGTACAGACTGTGTGTTAAAAACTGTTCGTAGAAAACCGTTAAATAAGGGCCGAAAAATATTAGTGGGGTAGACGACTTTTTCGAGGTTATATTTACTAAATAAAATTATTTTAGTTTTTAGAGCTACTGAGCAGTTTTGCAGCACACTTCACACCCTCGACAACTGCTAAATTCTTTTCATGTAGCTGTTTCCTGTAGCTACTCCAGCGCTGTTGGGGAGAGTTTTTGAACTATTGTTTATTGCTTACAGATGGACACTTTTTCAACTATTCTCCTATGAGAGATTCTTCTCCTTACCTCTACACTCCATAAATCGCACGGAGTAGAGATTGTTGTCTATAACATTCTGTATGTTACCGACAAATAATTAGTAACAGATTGACTGAATCAGCTGTGTGATTTAAAGTGTTAATTTTTCAGTCATGTTAAGGCAAAAAAGCGTTAAATTTATATATAATAAATTTAACGCTTTTTTTACTTAACATGACTCAAAAATTAACTTACTAATATTGTTTTATTATTTATCATTGTGTAGTTGAATGTAAAATACAGCTTGCCTTTACAATTTTTTTTTATTTTTATAATTAAGTAATATCGACCACTAGAAGATAACTAGTAATAATATATTTTGACATAAAAAATCTCTAACTCACATTGGAACATCATGGCGAACGCTTCTCGTTCCGTTTTCTCTCACTCTCCCCCAAAATGGGAGGAGGCTTGTGGCCAGCGATGGGACGCTCGTGACGCTCGTGCTATGCGCAGGGCTGGCGCAAACCGAAGACCCGCACGGTGATGCCGGCGGGCGGGGCGGGGGGCGGTGCGGGGGGTGCGGCGGGCGCGGGGGGCCGCTCCCCGCACTCGCACGACGCCGCGCACGACTCCAACAACGACGACGCACTGCACGCGGTCAAGGTGCATTTTTTATTTATAAAATTAGGGTGACAAACGACCACACAGTCCACCTGATGGCAAGTTGATCCTATCCTTTACTACGAATCATTCTTGTACTGGAAGGGAAATGTAGGCGAAAGTCAGGGAGTTGGTACACGTTTTCCAGGCTGATAGGAGTTTGCAGAGATAAGTATCTCACAACGTTCACCCTCCCCTTCACCGTTGAAGCTACCAATTTACATTCTGATATATGTACTTTTTCTCATCACCTTGTAAAAGTCCACTGTTGGATATATGTAGGTGTCTATAGGAGACAGATTTTCACACCTTTCACGTTGTTTCTTTTCATTGGCTCATTGGTGAAGGTATGTAACATGTTTACACTGCCATCTATCTGAGGTCATTAGATATTACACAATCGATGCTGACGGCGTACATACAAAAGAATAATAAAAAAAAAACAACGGACTTATAGGAATCTACGGCCTCACTTCTTATCGTAATTTACTGCTAAGTTATAATAAATATTAATCATCTCTATGCCTGTCTCTTCCTATTATCATTAAGTGAAAAGAGAGGGAGCATCTTTAAGTATTTTTAAAACTGATGCCATTTATTATGAGTTATGCCGTAAAACTTTAATGCTAAGTGCATTATTGATAATAAAATAAATGTTTGATTTCAGGACAAGGACGGGAAAAAGAAGAGCAAAAATAAAGAAGGTGAGTATAATCGCATATACTTGATGCTGCAAATTGCATATAGCATGTCTTAATTTAGATATTTAAGGAAATTAATTTTTAAATCCTAAAAATATTTAACCTCTTTTTTTCCTTTACTTGCTTTCTGCCTTGGGATGTGTTGGTAAGTAATATGCCAACTGAACTGAAATTATAACATACCATAATAAACGCTTATTAGCGTAAGAGTTTTCCTTCTACATTATTAAAAATGGGAACATAAAATTATAAAGAAAACTCATACTAAGCTCTGCTTAAGTTACATTACGCTTACGTTACGTTATTCTCACTGGCCTGAAGTAATCGCTTGTTCTTATTGCTCATATTAGTAAGTTGTAACTATCTTCCCGTGTCACTAGGGCTTTCATTGACAGGCGAGTATGCAACCGAAGTCTTTTATCTAGTTGGATTAGGACGACAGTGCTGTCCATTTCCTGGCTAGTTTCCCTCTGTCGCCTTTTACGACACCCACGGGATGATATGGATATTGCTTAGTGGCGCGTAGTGGCGGTATAAAGTTACTGCGTTACTAAAGCTTTCATTAGTGAGTACTATGAGTATATACATTAGTTTCTGAATGAGCGTAGTATATTTTTCCTTTGTATACTGCTGCATATAGACCTCCCCCTAGGAATGCTACAAAACACGCATCTATCTGCATCCATAGATTTCCTGCGTGTCTTACCAGGTCATCACTCCATCTAGTGGGGAGTCGCCCTACTTTTCGCTTACCGGTATGGTAATTTTCCCTTGAATGGCACCATCATCAACCATAGTCGACTATATATAGGCGATTATACATGGTTATTTTTCATATATATAATAATGATATACCGTTATTGTAGTTTTTGAAAATACGAATAAGTAAGGCTTCTACTTTTATTTGAAATTATCCCAAATTGAATCCAATTATCCAAATTGAATGTGATTTATAGTCCACAATGTTTTTGCCTACCGACCGACCCCTACGTATGTGTGCGTGCGCAATAAAATCAGTTATAATAATGCATTACCACGCATATTGAATTCAGTATTTTTTTATTTCTTCAATATTTGCCTATATTACTTATTCTGACTATTCTCCGCAAATTTGGCCGGTTATTGCAAAATAAACCTGTAGCTATAGCTTGAAATAGTCAACACACAGTTCCAACCGGTTAGTGAACACAGTCAATGTTCTAGCACAAAACTAATGCTGTTTCTCGTTACCAATTTGTGATTTCGGCAAAGGTAGGGCGCTCTTCCCCTAGCTATAGATATTTACTTGTGCATAAGGGTGAACTCTTGTATTATGTAAGTATATTATTTAATAAATGCCGGTTCTGACGAAGCAGGTTTGGATTTTTAACTGGAATGTTTTTTATCTTTTTGAAGACGCGGTTGGCGAAGTAGAAGAATGAAAATAATGAAAATTTAAATGTACACACTAAAATACTACTAGTTATTTTTGTAAGGAATTTACTGAAAAAACACGTAAAGAGTTTTAGATAACAAATGTTGCTGACATAACGTTATCACTTAAAATTATTGTTAGAATAATATTACATTCTAATATTTAAAAAGAAACTATCATCGTCAAAAATCCCGGGCCAGAAGAATAGTGTTCTTATAATTATGTTTCGTAACTCGTAATATCATATTTAATAATAGACGTGTAAGTGTAGATTTTCCACCTTTTCATCATGACCACGATTTCATAATTCAGAAAGTTCATGGATGCAGGTGGCTCAGGACCGTGCTTTGTGGCATTACTGAGTGGAGGCCTATATTCTGCTGTGGACTTTTGAAGATCTGTAATGATGATGATGATGATGTTGTGGATAAAGTGAATTTGGAATAAAAGATAATGTATTTTGAAATCTATGGGTTTGGTGTATATTCATTTCTTTACTACCTCTTTAAAGTATCTCCTTGATGGGATATTATAGCATTTAAATATCGCTATTCAACCGATCAGAAACTTCACGTTGTCAAATTTCCTACTCACAAACTTCACGTTGTCAAATTTCCTACTCACAAACTTCACGTTGTCAAATTTCCTACTCACAAACTTCACGTTGTCAAATTTCCTACTCACAAACTTCACGTTGTCAAATTTCCAATTCACAAACTTCACGTTGTCAAATTTCCTACTCACAAACTTCACGTTGTCAAATTTCCTACTCACAAACTTCACGTTGTCAAATTTCTTAAATTCCAGATCCCTCAGTGCTCATAGAGGGCGTGCTGTTTCGTGCGCGATATCTCGGCTCCACCCAGCTCGCGTGTGAAGGACAACCCACAAAAGCGACCAGAATGCTTCAAGCCGAAGAAGCCGTGTCAAGAATTAAGGTGTGAATATTCCCTTTTTTATTAAGACGTTTGTGGTTTAAGTAAAAGTTTTAAGGTCATGGATTTGATGGAGCTGAAACTCTGTTGCAAATAAAAAGCAGGAATATTGTCAATATTCAAAAAAAATTAAATTAGTTTTAAAATAAAATAAATGTTTACAATCTAATTAAGAAAATTAAAGGAGTTTCTTCTTGTGCAATTATTAAAAATAACTTTTATTTAATAGCATATATATTTCAGATAGACATGCCTTTAGTTTGTAATCTCTAATACTTACCCATTATAAAAATGTTCTAAAGCTACTATGCTTTAAACTACTTGACTTAAAGTGATAAAAACAGCACGAGACTTATCGGCACCTTGAAATTCAGTATCGTTTCTTTTATATCGCAACTTTAATTTTAATTTATACACAGTACCGTCAATAGAGTGCTCGTAGAGATGTACCTTTTCTTTACAACACTCACATAGTAAGTGCGAGTTCTGTAAGTTCAAGCGAGAGCTACAATAAATTAATCTGGACAAGAATTTAGCTAGTTAGCTGGTGACGGTGCCAAAAAAAGACAATATTACTTCTTTATGAAAATGTTTTCATGAATGTGGAGCAACCTTTTCCTTCAAATTTGTGGCCAAACGCGTTAGACTAAAATCTTACTAACACTTGCTAACTTTTTTCCATTTGTCTTAACATTTTTTGTCTTTATAACTGCATACTTAACACGACTAAACATCATCGAATCGAGTATAACGAATAAATTAGACTAAAACATTTTAGCTGAATATACAACCTTATTATTGGAGAATAAAGTTTATTTTAAATTTATCGTTCAGTTTCTTAATATTTATTTATTAAATTTTTGAAGTGAAAACTTATTTAGCGGCGTTGTACACTTTTTTGTAATGGGTAAAAAATATTAAACTCGTGTTAGGACACGTGACCCTGATCGAAAATGTGTAAGACGGATGGAGAAAGAGAGACAGCCGGCGCGGCGTAGGAAAGGAAGTATCCCCCTCTCTTTCTACGGCGCGGCGAAAATGTATGACTGCGCCTGCTTCTGAAAGAAAAACTTTTTAATTGTCGTTGATTAAAAATACTTTTACGGATTTATATAAGAAATCATTATAAATAGTCGTGTTTGTGTACGATAGCGCAATAAATAAATATTGTATTCTACCACATAAATGATAGTACTTTTATACTGATAATTAAAGCAATTCGTGCAAAATTATTCCCTAACCATTCCAAAATATCAAAAATGCACAACGTTAATATTCAAGTTTTCTCTTCTGCCGGCACTCCCGGAGTGCAACTCGTCGTTTTTAGTTAAATCTACTTCTTATGGCATAACATGGAAAGCCGTAAAAAGTTTTTATGGCATTCATACAAAAAGATATTTCAGAGTAAAGTGTTATTTTTAAATATACTAAAAACAATTACAATTTAATAATTTTTTCTTTTTAATCCTTTTATACATTTACCGGGTTGTTATATGACTGGACACGCATTCTCATACAATCCGAGGCAAATTACCATTTGCCAGTGTGAATCGGTATTTTGTAAAAATATTCATAATATTATATTTCGTAGTTGTTTTTATTACGAGCATGAAATTACCTCCTAATGTGTGTTGCACTAATGGCTGTAAATATATGTTGTACTGGGTCAAAGCATCAAGTCTTAGACAAGACAATCGACCACAAACATGTAATTATAAAACTTGCCTTAAATTTAAAACACTGCTGGAAAGATGTGTCTCACCTAGGTCGCTTGGTCGCTTTGTGTTTTTGAATAACATTAAACAACATAATATTTCAGTTATCTCTATCTGTCACATGACGTGAGAATATGTGATGAGCGAGATGGCAGTATTTTTGCTACGCGTAAATTGTACATTTCGTAATTTGATAAATATACAATTTTAAAAAATACAGCACATTAGAACTATTTTTCTAAATAGTTCTAATGTGATTTAGTGTCTTAAACAATTTGCATAATTACAACGAAACGAAATTTTTGATCGAAAATTACTAATCTGTGTAACTTTGATTTGGAACTGTACATTCCATAACAGCCATCTTAAATCCACAAACAAGAATATTATTTTCTATATCGTGCCTATATAATTTCACTGTCTATCATAACTCGATATAAAACTCTATTGGCAAATAAATTTGTTATGCAAGAATAAAATGTGCAAGCAATTTTTAATTTTATTGCCTTGTCATGACTGCTTAAAATACAATAACCTTCTGTTTAAAGGTTTAAAGTTTACGTTATGGTACGTGAAACACGTTCATGTGTAAGTAATTTCATGCTCACTATAATTAGTGTTTTGAGAATGCTAGTGGGATATATCCTTTTTATCCTATATCCTAAAATGTGTCAATTACAATACAACTTTTAGTAAACAAATTAGGAAAGAAATCCTAGTGAATGCTCAGATATTTGTATCAGTCGAGTGAAGTGCGTGACCGCCCGCCAGACCGTTTACGCTCGTATTGACATCGCACTAGAGTATTTTTTTCAGTGTCCTCCTCACCCCTCGACCTGACCCGAGAAGATTATCGGATCCCTTATTGGCCGGCTAGCCTCCTCTGGATATGTTTGTTTGTCGCTTGTTCCGCTTTGTGCCACGCTTTGTACTCTGTTTGTTTGTAATTTCATACGATATCAGGTAAAGTATTATATATATAGTCACTGTTGGATGATTTCATCAATTTTTGTATGTTACGCATGCTTACAGCAGGCTAAGCTACAAGGCTGCTAAAGCTACAGCCACGCATTTGCACTGATAAGAAATTGTGTAATAATAAATAAAAAAAGTAAATCAGTAATGGAATTATTTTATAGTATGCCTTAGTCAAGCTTCTTTTTTATTTTAATATATTTATAATAATAATAATAATATTTGTGACGTAGACAATTTGACAAAGAAATTGCAAAACTATTTGCTAGTCAGTTCATCGTAAAACAAAAGTGGTGCGTTCAGAACATATATATTCATCTGTTTTCGAATGAACAAATAAACGTCTAATGTAGCATTAATCGCTTCGTCGCTCCCGATGTTCATCGCACACTTTATCCATTAACGCACGATACAGCATGAGACGACCCGATTCACACCGGCTAAGGTGGCCTTACACAACGCAGGTCTGCACCGACATGGGCCCAGCTTTGCGCCTGCGCACAAAAAAAGACCTTACTGTTATAATTTTATGGTTGATTTTCTGTTAGGTCAGCTTTCATGATATGGATGAAATTCGCCCGCTTCTCACATACCATTATCGATTTGTGCGATATATTCGGATTTGTTTTGCTTGCTTTTGCGCCGCAATATCAACGGGAACGTTTTTTTTTCTATGTTTTAAAATATAACTAAGGAATTCTAACTTTAATTCATATCACTGTGAATTATAAAGAATAATTTAATTATAAATTTATAGTTAAAGTTACTTCAAAGAGGCTTTTAAGTTTTGGGTCATATTATAGGTTATAAGTGTCGCCATGAATCTAAGCTTTGCTACGCTAGGGATTAACATTGCAATTAATTTAAAATATGCTCTCGTGGAGTAAAATTTTATTGTGCTAATGCTGTTTGACGTATGGTTATTTGAGCTTTGCTTTCAAATTGTTGCCACAATGTTTATATAATTCTAGATTACCTAATCAACGCGGTTTATGGCCCATCGCACGAACGGGTTAAATGTTGATATCGTCCGACGTTTCTAAATCGTCCAATTCTTTTTCGTATATGAAAAAGTGTTTTACTTGAAACAATAAAATTTAGAAATCTAAAAATATTTTATTCAATGTTTTTAATGATTAACTCCCTTAAGGCACTTAGTCCTTGAATCCACACTGGAGTATCAAATAGGAAAATGGGAGTATTTTTAAATTTTTAGCTGTAAAAATAGGTTTCACCACATTAAGGACTTGCATGGGGTACATATTATCCATTGCAAAATTGTTTTAGTTTACGATTTCTTCTGTTTATTTATTCACAACAAAACCTGGTGGAACGATTTGAATAAAAACTTAATCAGGTTCTGATTACAAAATTGTACATCGATTGAAACCAGCCTGATATTATTATTTGTTCTCAAGATATTCGAGGCAAGAATTAATCACGAAGAACTATGGCATCCGACTTTAGCGAACTTGAAATGTAATAAATAATAACTATGTCTAATACCGGACCTATTGGAATAACATCTCACTGGAAATTAAAAAATTTAAATTGATTTTCAAAATCTCAGCAATGTAATTTGTTGCGTTATATTTTCTTTACAGAATATACACTCAAATATATAAATGTATACAGCATCAACTAAAAAAAGAATAACTAGGCACTTAGTCATTTATAAATTAAACTTAATTCATTAAATTTAATGTAATAAAATATGGATATGTTATTATCGATTAAAAAAATTAAAATTGCCGCGATAAAATCTGTAAAGTTAGTTATATTAAAACTGTAAATCTGTAAAATTAGTTATATTAAAACTTTATTTGATGTGCGTAACGTGCGACGAAATGTACGACAAAAAACAAGCAAGCTAAACAAAAAGAGCGCGTGTGTGAGAAGCGGTGGCGAGTCGGAAAGTCGAGGAGGTTAGCCGGTGTTGTCCCAACAGTGGGGCTGCGAGGGACCATACTCGGGCGTGTACGCGGCCCCGGCTGCCGTGTTCCGCCTCACGTTCCTCGGCTCGGTCGAGGTGGACGAGGACTCGCGGCGAAGGAAGAAGAGGCCCAAAAAGAACATGGTGGAGGAGGCCGTCACAAAAATCAAGGTTGCGTTGTGATTGCACATTTTTCTTTAAAAAGCACAAGTATGTAATCATTTCAACGTTTAATGTCAATTTTAAAGACAAATCTACGGAATTCTTAGGTAGAACCAAAAACATTTTAATTAATGAAACTGTCCTTAGCTTAATAATATATTCAACCCCCACCTTAAGTTTCAGAATTGATTAGTTTTAGCTTATGTGTAATTTAATAAAATTTATACAAACCAATGAGGAACATCTTTAGATTTAAGGTTGGTGATGATTGATGAATATCCGCTAGTTAAGGGTTTTTGATTTTATAAAATTGATATCTACTTTTAACATCATACGGAAAAACTGCATCGCCGTCTAACATCAAGCGGTAAAAAAAAATCATGAATTGAAAATCAAAATATACAATATCTAAAACCAGATACAGCTATAAAGAAGCGCTGTTGTATACAGATGGATACGTAGTGTATAGTTTATAGAGCAAAATACTAATTAATATATCAGACCACTAGCCATATTATAACTAATGATGTTAGATAATATAGGAAATTAATACAATGTAAAAATTACCAAATAAACATTCATAAACTAAAATTCATGTTTTTACAATATGTCTGACTAATTTTAAAGCTACAAAATTAACCCTGGTTGTTTACGGTATAAGAATGTTGAAGAACTAAGTTCCCGGAACCTTGGGTTGTCGAATAATCGGATTTTTAATTTATTTCCCACAAATTTAAGAACTATATTTATGAATGTTTTTGCTTAAAATTAAAATATTTAAAAATCAATGCGTATATAAATTGGCAGCATTTTCTGAACCCACAATTGGCTCATCAACTAATCATTTTAAACATTAAAAAATCTCACTGGCTTTCTCCGACTCTGTTACTTTATCTATTACATCCTACTGAAGAATAAAAGTTTGGTTTATTTTGTTTAATTTCACCGAACAAGACTAACATTTGAATATCATTTTTCTTCGCTTTCGTTGGATCCCGACACAGGCTTTGGTAAGTTTTATTCCAGTTTTATTTCTTTAAAAATTATAATTTTTTTTCTACAAAACTAGTGACAAACGAACTAAGAGTCCACCTCTGGTAAATGGGTACTGCAGCCCAGGACACTTCTGTTTCAAACAAAGAAGAACGAACAAAAAGGGCATAAAAGAAAATGAGAACTAAGATAGAATGCTTCGTAGCCTGTAATTATAATAGGGCTCTATGCCGTTCAGACCTTAACACAGTAGCACAAGCACTGCTATTTGCTACGGCGACAGAAATAGGTAAAAGGGCACTAGGTAGAGATTAACTACGATAACATGACTCGCTCCTCCAAATTACTGTTTCAATGTGTGCAGTCACATGCTTACGAAAGAGTTTGTATGTAGTTGTAAGTCTCATTTATCACCAGATTTGTTGATAAATTATTCATAACTTAGCCGACCGCGGAAAACAAAGCACGTGTCATTTTTATAGAGTACAGTCCGTAAGGATAAAGAATGGGGCTAGAAATGGCGAAAATTCGAGCCTGTACCGTCAACATACACAGTACCAATAGTGAAAACCCGCTAGCAACGATATAGAACGTTATATTATTCGGTTAATTGAAAATTTTCTATTAATGGGAAAATATTTGTATACGCACGTACATTAATTTTAAATTAACATTTATAACTAGCGAACCGCCCTGGCTTCACCTGGATGGAATTTATTAATGTGGCATTATTTTAAAAGAAGTTTTTTTTAACGCTTAAGATAATTATTAGACTATTTATTTCACCTTATCAATATTTCTATTTTAATAAAATCTCAAAAATTTTCGAATAAAATTAAGTCTGGATCACTTCTGTTACTCTCTATTTGTTCGTGAAGTTTTATTACAATGGGTTCAGTGATTCCAAAGATTAGCTCGGATGGACAGACAGACAAACGAAAATTTAAAAAATAGTTACTCATGTATGATATACACAATAATAATGAATAAAATCTCAGAAGCGCAAATTAGCGAAAACGGACATTTTCTAGTTTAACGTTTTGTTATCATTGGTACCAATGACAAGTCTTGATGTAAGACGTACGAAAAACGCACATCGCAACGTATTTTTTTTTGTTGTCTTTACTACCAGCGAGCGAATGTGAAGTGTAATAGAGGCAACGCATTCATGCCGTTCTTTAACTGCACGGGTAGTAATGTCGGTGCAGCGCCATACTAATAATAATGACCTATTTAATGATGCCGCTAGTCGGGCAACAAATCCTTGGTTTTACTATTGTTTGATGTCCATCTCAGCACGCACACATGCGTTGTGAATCTTGGTGCTGTGTAAATACAATCACAAATACCTTCAAACATTTTGAATTTCGAAGGGGCGGGCTGTTATCGTATCTCTACTACTCTTTTGCTAGTAGTAGGTAATTCAGACAGGGATGATGTGAGGTGTAATAGAGGCAACGCATTCATGCCGTTCTTTAACTGCACGGGTAGTAATGTCGGTGCAGCGCCACACTAATAATAATGACCTATTTAATGATGCCGCTAGTCGGGCAACAAATCCTTGGTTTTACTATTGTTTGACGTCCATCTCAGCACGCACACATGCGTTGTGAATCTTGGTGCTGTGTAAATACAATCACAAATAACTTCAAACATTTTGAATTTCGAAGGGGTCTCTACTACTCTTTTGCTAGTAGTAGGTAATTCAGACAGGGATAGAGATATTCTTGGCAGAAATTTTTAGTCCCGTGATCTAGCAAATATTTTTTTATCATGATTAACTTATATAAAAATTGAAGAAATGTCGATTATAAAATTTTAAAAATAATTAATAATTATCTTTTATTTACAGGCTCCAGAAGGCGAAAACCAACCGAGCACGGAAGTAGACCTGTTTATATCGACGGAGAAGATCATGGTGCTGAACACGGAACTGAAAGAGATAATGATGGATCATGCTTTAAGAACCATCTCTTACATAGCTGATATCGGTGACTTGGTCGTACTCATGGCTAGGAGAAGATTCGTCCCACACGAGAACGACTCTGATCAACCGAAACTGAACCGTACTCCCAAGATGATATGTCACGTTTTCGAGAGTGAAGAGGTAAGGATAGATTAAATAATAATTAGGTATTTATTCAAGTTTATTAAGCTACCAACGATATGCTTCTTAAAAGTTTCCTTTTATCTTAATTCCGTGTAGTGTAGTCCTCGCTGTGCAGAGATGAAAGAGATGGCTGACAGAAATTCCCCTGGACGGCCTTGGCGAGAGACCAGAATGCACGGGTTCCAGAAGGAAGGCGAACTAGTTTCTCGCCAATTCTGCATATATGCTCCGACTTTGCCTTGGCAATGACTCTTTTGAAGGACCTGGAGGCGGAATCATACTTCTTTTTTAGAGCGCTGGTGTTTAAATCCCGGAACGTTGATGCGACAGCCCGGGCTTGGTAGCACTCCTGCTTATAGCATGATGCTATTTTACAGGGGCAACCAAACTATGGCTGAAATTTGCTTCCGATGGGCACCACAGAGGAAGGAATAAAAAGATCCTTACCCTGAAGTACCACATCAGCAACAGAATCAGCAACAACGTTGGGATCATCCAGCGGGAAGCAATTTATTTCCAAACAATTTTGAAATCATAAATAAAAATTGTAAAAATAAATAATGTATGTAATTTTCTTATGCATAATTACTAGTGGCTGGCCGGTATATATGGTAGAGCCACGCTGCAGCTATATTATGGTTGTAGCACGAAAAGGTCGGCTCAACCGGGGTAGGACCACGCTCTCACAGAATACCAGCGTAATATAGAAGCTTGATGCTGCTGTGTTTCGAGTGGTGAGGGTAGAGAACCGGAGACCCGTTCTACTGAAATTGAGGCATTCCATCATAGTCCACGGGGGTGACAACGCATCTGCATTTTGATTCTTAATCGAGGTTAAATGTAGATGTCTAAAAGCCACAAATAGTGATGTTATGTTGGTTCCCTTGCATCCACAATTCTATATAGGATAAAAAATCGATTAAATATAGTCGGTATAGCTAGGTTGTTCCCTTGCATCCACAATTCTATATAGGATAAAAAATCGATTAAATATAGTCGGTATAGGCTAGATGCATGTAGTGCAGTAGTGGCATAAGAGAATCTACTGCTCCATATCATCCCATGAGTCTCGTAAGAGGCGACAGAAGGAAGTGATACAAGTGATAGGCAGCAACATCTTCCTGATAACGCCATAAAATTATAAAAAAATCCGCCTTCCAAGCGTGGCAAATATAGCAAATATGAGGCAATCGATGGAGGAGGCCTATGTTCAGCAGTGTACTTTTGATAATCTGTAATGAATAAGTCGCATGACCTTGAAAAATATAATAGGTTGAAAAGGCCACAACCTAATGCTGTCATTTCACTTAATAATTACGAAAAATAAAAAACAAATAAACTGATATTCTATTTTTAAATTTCAGGCCCAGTTTATAGCCCAATCGATTGGTCAAGCATTCCAAGTAGCGTACATGGAGTTCCTTAAAGCCAACGGCATAGAAGACCACAGCTTCGTGAAGGAGATGGACTATCAGGAGGTCCTGAACAGCCAGGAGATCTTCGGCGACGAACTTCAAATGTTCGCTAAGAAGGAACTGCAAAAGGAAGTTGTGGTGCCGAAGACGAAGGGCGAGATACTAGGGGTAGTTGTGGTAGAATCCGGGTGGGGTTCTATGTTGCCCACTGTGGTGATCGCCAACCTAGCGCCAGCCGGGGCGGCCGCCAGATGTGGACAGCTTAATATTGGTGAATATTTCCCTCAGCATACTATATGTATTCAAAAATAGTAGTAGTAGTAGTAGGGAGAATTTCCGTTGCCACCACTCTTGTTAGGGTTCAAATTCCGATGTTTTTTAAAGTAACAGAATTCTAGTTTGAGCGAGGATTTCCCACGTTAAAAGGCTTTTAGCGCTGTCTTGTTCGCTGCATGCATATTTGTTTAGCACAATGTAATTTTCACGTTCACTGGACATAGTATTACTTCATTTGAAACGTTTTTGCTTATTATTAGGAAATAAATATATAACCGATTAAGGATATCATGCCATTCTACTATTATTTTTCGTAGTTTTTACTATTCTAATCCATCGTTTGCCAGCGTTTTAACTATTCCATCTGATGGTAAGTGGTAATATAGACGAAGATGGCGAAGCGCACTAACTTAGCAAAATGCTATTCACTCATACCCAGAAGACACCCGTACTATAATCGGATGGAAATACAGATGCTGGCAACTTATTCCATTCCTCTGATGTATACATGATGAACCGCAAACCGTTTGGTTCAAATGCGTGGTAAGTCTACAACGAATGGGGTCTGGTTTCCCGATGGTAGAAGGTAGAGGGAGGAAATAACAGAAAAAACTGTGTGTGTCTGTGTGTGTGTGTGTAATGTATGTGTGTAGCTGCAAAATACCAAAACCCTGGCTACTTTATACCTGTGTTTGAAACTGGTAACATTGGTTTTAACCAGATTACCATCGAAAAATATTATATGTTTATCGAGATCTTGAACATCAGTTTTTTTATCTCCTTTAATATATAATAATAAAATGCATTCGATTAAAAATTTAATTTAGTATTTCATGTATGCGCATATTTTTCCGATAATGTACTTTATCAAGAACTTTCAATCCTCGAGCATCAAAGTCTCAAGCGTCTCGAGATATTTTTGTCGAAAATGATCTTCAGTTGCAGTTTCTTTTGCCATTTCTTCTCCGGTCAGTGGAACTGTATTTCGAAATCGAATTTCGAATTTCGAAAGAAATTGAAGAAAAAAAGAAGACGTTTTACAGACTAAATTAAGTCGTGACCATATTTAATTTCATTTCATTACATTTTATATGATAACGTGGTGTATTAATTTAATTTAAACTCTAAATTATTGAAGCATGATGAGACAGGCTGAACGGTCACACGAATATAACCATCAATAATTAAAACTATATATTAAAAAAAATCCGTTGACATTGCGAGAAATAAAATATTTCGAGGTCATGTGAAGTCCATACACGTCTTGGAGTATTACTGCAGTGCTGTTCCATAAACTTGTCAGAAATGAAATGTACATGCCCAGGCGTGGGATGTTAGGCTCTTATTATAAAAGTAAACCGCCACTAGCGAACTGCCTATATTAATTTCCGAACTACTCTGGTATGTACAGAACGAGCTGAACAACTTGTAAACGTTTGTAAAAATACAAAAAGTTTAATTTAATCTAATTTCTGTTTCAGGTGATCAAATAATCGCAATAAACGGTGTTAGTCTAGTAGGGCTGCCGCTATCAACGTGTCAAACGTACATAAAGAATTCGAAGAACCAGACAGTGGTGAAACTCACGGTAGTGCCGTGCGCTCCCGTCGTTGAGGTCAAGATAAAACGACCGGACACTAAGTACCAGCTCGGCTTCAGCGTTCAAAACGGGGTGGTGAGTGATTTAAATTATTTTTTGGTTTTATTTTTAACAATACAAGATCTAAATATTTTTTTTAGTTCTCATATTCGAATTTTCTACCGATTCTCTTGCCTTCTTCATCCGTTTGTAAAAAGCAAGTAGTGAACTGTTTACAAACACTTACTGGTGTAAGGTCCATCCGAGATATCGTACTCGACCGTTCAGTTCGTTAAAAGCGAAAAACAGCCTGATCTAACGATGGATTTTGAATTTATCGTTTAATCAGTCAGTGTCGCACACGAAGTGACAGTGAAGTTTTGAACGAACAAAGTTTCACGCTCTGCCTACCGCCAGTAAATTGATAACCATAATTATTGTTATGACAGCCAGTTGCGTGTTAGAACACGTTGCACGGAAATGTTTCCGAATTTTGACATTCCAGTATAACGATCAATGTGAAATCAGTCTTAATATCTGAATAATAGGGGTTAATGTCACCCCCTCCCCTATCGAGTTAATAAAATGACAGCATAAAAATAGATAATGCTCAAACTTATTCATGCAAACAAGACGCAACCTGCAACGTTTATAAAGCCTTTTCTTCTTTTA
This sequence comes from Parnassius apollo, assembly GCA_907164705.1. NCBI lineage: Eukaryota > Metazoa > Arthropoda > Insecta > Lepidoptera > Papilionidae > Parnassius > Parnassius apollo. The sequence continues at coordinate 4,317,684 of CAJQZP010000810.1, forward strand.
GCATATTGTTAAACGGAATGTTTGAAATAACCGGATTGATCAAAAATGTTTCATATTCCTATAATAATAAAACTAGTTATTTCAGAAACGCGATATTGTACTCCATTCCGGAAAGCAACTACGAGCAATTGACCTATGACAAGCTGAGCGATTTTGAACAATGTGACTGTACATATATATATATATATATATATATATATATATATATATATATATATATATATATATATATATATATATATATATATATATAAACACTCACGCCTGTCACCCAGAGGGGTAGGCAGAGACTACAGACTTCCATTTGGCACGATCCTGACACACCTCTCTCGCCTCCTACACATCCATACACCTACGCATACATGTTCGTCGGTTAAGGGTACTCCTAATTTGGCCCGTTTTTAATAAATCGCCAATTTGGTCGATAAATTTTCGCCTAGGACTTCCCTTTCCGACTCTGCCATTCACTTCTGCAACATAAATTTTCTTTGTCAGTCTTTCCTCATCCATTCTTTCCACATGACCAAACCACCGAAGCATTCCTTTCTTAATCCTGGTCACAACATCATCTTGCAAACCACACTCTTCTCTTATTACACAATTTCTTACCCTGTGCTTCTTCTGCCACACCCAACTTTCACTACCGTACGTTAAAGTAGGGGCCAACACAGCATTGTGAATTGCCATACGTGCCTTTTTCGACACATTTTGACTCTTCACAATATAGTGTAGGGCCTCATTTACTCTATTTCCCGCATTCACTCGTCGTTCTATATCCTTATCATATCTCCCATCCCTGCTAAATACGCAGCCCAAATATACAAACTCGTCTACTTGCTCGATCAACTCCCCTTCTATTCTTATTTCACAAATCATTTTACTTTCTTCTCTTTCAAAAACCATAACCCTCGTCTTACTTGCGTTCACTTTCATACCCCTTTCTTTTAATGATCTGTTCATTAATGTGACCATCATTTGCAACTCGGCCGCCGACGACGCAAGGATAACTTGATCATCGGCGTACAAAAGGCATTTGACGGTTAACTCATCCATTCTTAGTCCGCATTCTTCAACTTTCAAATTTTGCAAACAACTGTCCATAAATAGGTTGAACAGCCACGGGGAAGCCACACAGCCCTGTCTGACATCTTTATGAATGTCAAACCAGTCCGAGTAGACCCCGTTGATCCTAACACAAGCACTAGAGTCCCTATAAAGAGACTCCAATGCCTGTATCAAGCCTGCGCTTAACGCAAATGATTTCAGTGTTTGCCATAGCACATCCCTATCAACTCTGTCATACGCCTTTTCCAAGTCCATGAACGCACAAAAAACCTTTTGGTTTTTGGCCAAAAACTTTTCCGCGATCATGCGCATGGAAAAGACTTGATCTGTACATCCCATTCCCTTTCTAAATCCCGCTTGCACATCCCAAATTTTTCCATCAGTTTCTTTCATGACCCTTTCAATCAGTACTTTAGCATACAGTTTTCCCACAATGCTAAGAAGGCTGATGCCACGGTAGTTTTTACAGTCCTGCTGCGACCCTTTTCCTTTATATAGTGGGACTATCACGGCTTTGCACCAGTCTACCGGTACCCGCTTCAGTTCCCAGCATAAATTAAACAAGGTGTGCAGCAGGCCTGCCACCACTTCCTCTCCAGCCCTTAGCATTTCGAGTGAAACTATCATATCCGGCAGCCTTACCTGCTTTCATGCTTTTCATTGCTTTCATTATTTCATCTATACTTATCTCGCTACCTCTTTCCTCTTCTTTCGGAGTTTCTACTTCACTTAGTACACTCGTTGTCTCCTCACTCATAAACACGCTTTCAAAATATTCCTTCCATCTCTTTAAACTCAAAACTTCATCATTCAGAATATAGCCATTCTCGTCTCTTATAGCATTCATCATAGGCTGTTTTGAATGTCCCCTGGTAGTTCTTACAAGTTTCCAGAACATTTTAATATTTGCCTGGAAATTATACGATATTCTTCTATCATTCTTATCCGTTCTTTCTTGCTTTTTTCTTTCAACTACTTCTTTTACTCTCTTATTAAGATGTCTAAAGACCGCCTTTTTTCTTTCAATATCATCATTCGTACCGCTAGAATTACCAGCCTTTGTTGCTAGTAAATCTAGCCATGCTCTCTTCTTTGCTTCAACTACCATACGTATCTCATCATCCCACCATAACGTATTATTTTTCCTTTTATACTTCCTCTTACTAACACCACATACTTCGGTAGCTGCATCCACTAAACCTTTCTTTACATTTTTGCCATACATTCTCCAAGTCTAACTCCTAGATACATAATTCATCCAAACCACTTATATTTTCTTTCAGTCTACATTTGAACTTGTTTTTCTCACCTTCATCTTGTAATCTTTCTGTTCTAATACGCTGTAACGCAGTGGTAGACACAGATGACCGATGGCGCCAACGCCTGAATAGACCATTAATTCGGTATAAAACCAAATAATGATCCGTTCCTACGTTAGAACCCCGGTAAACCCTTGTATCTACCACTGCGCCCCTCAATCTTTCATCCACAATTATGAAATCTATCATGCTTCTATCGTCACCTCTTTCCCAAGTATACATGTGAATCTTCTTGTGGCGAAAGCAAGTGTTCGTCACAAAAAGATTCTTTTCCATACATACAGTGAGGAGACTTTCACCATTCTCATTTATACTTTCATCACCAAACGTTCCCAATATCCTTTCATAACCAAGCCTCCTCACCCCAACCCTTCCATTAAAATCTCCTAGCATAATAATATTTTCATTTCCCTTACACTTCATTAACACCATCCTTACCATTTCCCAAAACTGCTCTCGGATATAAGTGGGCTTAGACATGTCTGGGGCGTAGACCCCTAACACAAACAACTTCTTAAAGCCCACTTTCATTCGTATCCATAGCAGTCTTGGGCTTACATATTCATACTCTTTCACACATTGGCCCATTCTTTCTGAAAGGATGATACCTACTCCCTGGCATGCCCGCTCGATCTCGTCTACACCAGACTAGTATGCGGTATACATGCCATGTGTAGTGACATCCTTCCCCTTCCTTTTCGTCTCATTTACACATAACACATCTATTCCTCTATCATACATCATATCGCATACTTCATCCATTTTATCATTCATTGCCCCACATACATTCAACGTAGCCAGACGGGCCTCTGCTGTCCACTTTTCGCCTCTCCGGGAGACAGAACGTGACGGGTGGCGAACCTCGTCGCCGGTTTTCCTTCCGGAGATTCTTCGCACCCCTGCCCCATTAAAGGGGCGCCGGGAACTCGGGGCCATTTCGTTTATATGGTTCCTCATGGTGCGAATATGGGTAGAGTATTTTACGCCGCTACCACGGCGTGGAGCCGAGTCTGTGCTATCGGCTTGTCGCTCATTTAGCACCACCCGGGGGACACGTGTAGGGTGGGCCTAGGAAGAGGTGGTCAAAGCCTACGGACGCGAGCGACTTATCCCCCCTGTGTGACTGTACACTAGCTTTATATGTGGAAGAATACATCCATTTCACATTCTTATCGGGGTTTTTACTCACCCCTCACGTATAATTAACTAAATTAATGAATAACGTCTAGTAATAAAGAACTCAATGTGTTTTGTTTATTTTTGTAGTGCAATTCGTTCATTCTTATTTTCATACCTAGTCTTTTTCTCGACGGATATAAAAATTCAGTCTCTTATACGAACTTATTTTATATAAAGGTCACAAACGAGCACACTGTACATCTGACGTTAGCGAATTTGCTGACATACAGGCACCATCTATTCTCGTTTAAAAATTAAAATGCAGATACGTGGACAACACTGCAAGCTAAAATTGTGCCGCGTTATCAGTAAAATACGGAAAATACGGTGTCCAGTTCTTATTAATCACCGTGCGAAACATAACCAAAACTTTGTTTCCATTTAGTTCTAAAACAAGTATGAACTAAAACTGAGACACTAAAGTAGTCCCATATTATATCCATAATTTGAATTAGATTTTTGAACTAGCTGGCACAGGAGACTTCCTGACCTTTCTGGTAGGTAGCTCTATGAGTTTTACTCCGGATTGACTTCGGATTTACATCACATACCCATGCCATTAGATATCGGATATCTACAGTATCCTCTGAACCAACGTCTCGACAAAACAAATATGATCAGTCGTTCAAAAGTTACACGATCATAAGAGATAGCGGATGCGCCGACTTTCAATTAATCATAGTTTTTTTTTTCAGTTTTCCATGAGTCACTAGCAATGAGTACGAAAAACCATCGGAAATAATAACTAACGAAATTCAGTAGCTGCAATTTTTTTACTTAGTAATTTACGGATGAGATTATAGCAGATGAATGAATGATGAATGAATATATTTTTGCATCATATGTTTCGGTGTACATCTCACCGTATCACAATCTGTTTGTTCCCTACTAGATTTGTAGTTTGCTTCGTGGCGGCATCGCGGAGCGCGGTGGCGTCCGCGTCGGACATCGCATCATAGAGATCAACTCGCAGAGCGTGGTGGCCGTGCCGCACGAGCGCATCGTGAACTTGCTCGCAACGTCCGTAGGCGAGGTGAGCACTACTGCTGTCACTGTGCACTGCGACTGTACACTGTGGCTGTTCATTTTGACAGTAAACTACAACTGTACACTGCGACTGTGCACTATTACTATGCACTGTGACTGTACACTTTCACCATATTGTGTTTGTATATACTGTAAATTTACACTGCAACTGTCACCGTGACTATTCACAATAACTGTGCACTGGTACTGTCACTATCTTCAATGTGGCAGTTCACGTAATTTTTTTAGATGTGGCAGTTCACGTAATTTTTTTAGATATTTTTGTATATATCTTTAACGAGATTTTAAAATAGTTTATGTTATTGAAATAATGTCCTCCAGACAGTATTTCGGTCATGGCGGTCAGTCTTGATAGCCATCTGCGCAGGTCAGAATTATAGTGCAGTTAAGCACAGATGTATTCATTTTGCCTCACTTTCATAATCCGATGGCATGGTAATCCGATACGACCGGAGAGAGATCAGGCGCAGAATTTTCGGTTTTACTTGTTTTCGGGGACAAGGGGTGAGAAACACCGTAATTTTCCTGAGTCCGACCAGCTGCTGAGAACTTTCTGCAGAAAACAAATTAACTGATTTTGGCCTGACCGGGATTCGAACCCGGGACCTTATGATCAGCAATCGCGTTTACGACCACTAGACCAATGAGGCAGTCACGGTCTGACTGTATATTGTGATTACACTGTGCTTGTAAATGTAATAATATACTGCGACTGTACAGGTACCGTGACTGTACATTGCTACTATACTATGACTGTACGCAGTGGCTGTCAATAAACTGTATATTAATAAGCTGACCGACTGAGGCAGACTGACCGGCTCGTGTGACCACTCTGTGCCTATTTACTATGACTACAATGGGTCTGCAAATGTAACAATACACTGCGACTGTACACTTTGACAGTATATTTACTGTGACTGTACATTGTTACCATACTATGACAGTACACAGACTGTATGTTGCGGCTGCCCGACTGCGGCACACTGACTGGCACTGTGACTGTATATTATGATATATACTGACTGACTGTATATTGTATATAGTCATAATACACGGTACTGAATGAAAAAAATATTGAAACGTTTCAAACGGAAATTTATGTTTATGGTACATAAATACCGTGAGGTGAAAAAGTAAAAGAAACCTTCGAGCAAGGACAAGCAAAAATAATAAAGCCAGAGATGCAGTTCTTAATGATAATATGTTAATACTATCATATAATTTGAATATTTACTAACAGCGTATATCCTCTTTACAAAAAAAAAGTTAGCTGAGAGAACCCGGGCTCAGCAGTGAAAGCAGTAGAAAAGCCACTCTCTCTTAATATCACTAAGCACTACTCCCTTTCCAGATACTAATGAAGACGATGCCTACGTCGATGTTCCGGCTGCTGACAGGGCAGGAGAACCCGGTGTTCATTTAAGTGCGCGTCGCGCCGCGAATTCAAAGTGCCTGCTTACATACACGCGCTCCGTTGCACACGACAGTTGGGCCATTTTTAGAACGATAAAATAATGTGGCAATATAACCTTTCACTGTAGGATTTTGTTCGAAAAATTTACTATTTTTGTTATACTACCATTCTTATCCCTACTAATATTACGAACGCGAAAAGTGTTTTGCTGGTTTGTTCTTTTGTTATCACGCAACAACGAGGTGATAGAAATTATTTTTTACATAGTGAGAGTTTTATCCCGGAAATAATCACGGTTACTTGGACATCTTTATGATGCCTTAGGTCTTGGAATAACATATGGACTGTGATATTTAGGTAATATCTACGCGGGCAAAGCCGCGGGGTAAAGCTAATACCTATTATATAGTTTAAAATATGTTTAAAGCATAAACTATTATGCATGCTCCATTGCTATTTTGTTCGTATTCTGTTTATCTCACTGCTTAGTGTTAATTCGATTTTATATTTGGATTTTTATTAGATATTGCCGGATATATCAGTAAAAATAAAAAACATCTCTTATCTGAAGTTTATTTTACTTAGAAGGAAGGTTAGTTATATGGAAGAAAAACAATGTTTATTTTTGTATTTGATATTCGGATAACATTTATGATATCTTTACAAAACACTTGATTATTGTAATTGGCTCAGCTGTCGTAATAAATACTCAAAAACTTTTCCTCGAAGAAATGAAATGTGATGTCCAACTCAGATTGCTTACAATGCTTTTGTGGCTAAAATAAGTTAGTTCGTAAGTTGTATATCTCTATAATTCAATTGTTTTACTTGCTATTGCCCATTACGTGCATATTTATGTCAAATATTAATTGATAATAATAATAATAGATAAATTAACTATTACTTTTGAATTCAATGCCCATTATCTACCATTTTAACAATTTTTGTGTCTTTAGCAAGAGTAACATTCCAGAGTAATTTGCAATAACAAGTAAAAATAGGTTGAAATCAAAAATGTTGCTATTCATGACATTGACACATATTTAATTAAATAATTAATTGTATTTGTGAATTTAATGTAAACCTACTCATATCTGCTTACATATTTTATGATGCAGTTATCTGCCATCAAATTTTAGTTTTTAAGTATTAACAGTCTAAAACGTTTGAAATAAGTTTAACATTAACGCGCCATCTTTGCCATAGACAATCTCGACTTTCTGTTTTATCTGTACGTAGCCTTAAGTATTATTTTTGTTATAAACTGTTGCCATAGTCCTTGATAATTTTACTTAGGAACTTTAAGTTTTCATTTCGTCGTTTATACATTCTTAAAATCCATTCCATTTATAGTCATTTATTACTTTATGATATGTTACATAATTCTTTTTGGTTTTTAAACTTAATATAATTAACTTTAAGTTTTCATTTCGTCGTTTATACATTCTTAAAATCCATTCCATTTATAGTCATTTATTACTTTATGATATGTTACATAATTCTTTTTGGTTTTTGTTAAAGCTTTTTAATTGATAATTATAAATTTTATATTGTTTGTACTTTTAAAATCGATGAAATCCATTGACGGCACCACAGTTCAAAATTATTTCATCAGAAACATATTTGTAAGATGTATAGCTGAATATAGAAAATTTGGTTGATTGTGATTTATACAATATCGACTACATCAATAATGCAATAAAATAGTTAGCGTTGGCCACACATTTATATTACTTTGCATCAAGCAAAGTTGTCGACGGTGTAGCAATTCAAACGGGTAACATTAAAGTGTCAGTATATTAAAATATTAAATTAAAGAAAAAACCGCGAAACACCTCTTTATTGGGACCGCGGAAGAAAGTGATCGTATTTGAATAAAATGAATTGATTAGTAGATATTAAATGATAAATAAAGCATTATTTCTTGTAGCGTTTCAAAAGATATGTCATATTTTGTAAATTTTATAGTGTGGCTATAGCATTACTATATAATCTATATCAATATGTATGTCCTGATTTTAACTAAGCTTAGCGCTCTGAGGACGAGTTTTTACGTTATTATATATAAAAAAAAACAATAATTAAAAGAAATCATGTAATTGTAATTCTCCTTACGAAAACCTGCTTCTGTCTATTTACCCTTTCGAGTTTTAATGCTTTCCATATATGTAGGTACTCTTATTTCCTCTTACTATTTCTAATCTGTATTATTTTTCTAAAGGCCAGTGTTACACAATGTTCAAACATTTATCTATCTAATAGTTATCACATTTTATTTCAAAAATTAAATTTTTTTTTGGAATAAATTGTGATATCACAGTTAAATTCTTCCCCCTTTACAGTTCCTGGCAACTATTAACACAAAATAAAAAATCTAAAAAAACTGATTGGTTAAACAAAAGGTAACACAATATTTTAAGAATCTGCTCAATCCGACGACCCGAGGAGTGTCTTAATTTTTTTTAAATAAATAAATCGTTTTAGGACACTGGCCGAAACTACAATATTTTCGTGAGCTACATGTTAAAGTATATATAGATAATATAAAATCTGATATGTAATTTTATATTGCTAGCTATTGTGAATAAGATTTATTTACATTGAGAAACCACAGATAATAAATAGCCTTTTATCGTGAAAGCTGATATATATGGTAGGTACACTGTAACATGTGAAATAACTATTGTTGTTCTCATTTCTAAGAGTATTATTCTAGTCTGCATTAAAGTTAAGAATAAACTGAACAACTGGTGTTTATTGTTTTATTAATTATGTTACAAAGCAGATGTTTCAAAATGGTCCCGGTCTATGTACATAACCTCAGAAAAGAGAAAATTCGGGTAAAATACGGATAATTCATTTAAATGTATCCTGTCGTGGTAAACAATTAATGTTTATCAATTATTTTTATCTTCTTTCAACATGGCGTCTCACCGATTTAAGGTCTTCGCACATTATAACAACTCCACGCCAACGCGGCAGCAACTCTACTCACACTCTCGATGAGTAGTCAACTAGTTGATCCACCCAATGGTCACTAGTGGACAACGCGGTGTCAAGGAGTGGCCAACGCGGTGCCAACGAGTGGGTTATTCAACAGACAACTCGTCTAACCTCAGTTTTCGGTTAAATTTTGTCCAAAGAAGTCGTGTTGCTTATGAAATGTCGAACTTTACATTCAGTGAACTGGCGATTATAGCTATTATATTTGATAATGAAAATGAACGAAACAGCAGGAAAAGAAGATATTGGGTACATGATTTGTTGCGACAAAGGAAATCAGAAGGGGAATATTGGAATATCCGGAAACGTCTGCTAGATGACGAAGAAAAATTCTATATCTATTTCCGTATGCCGAGATACTTGTTTTATTATATACTTAATATTATTGAGGACGACATCTACAAAAGAAACACGCGATTTAGAGAAGCTGTATCACCGGAAGAAAAGCTGGCAGTGACATTAAGGTAAGCAATAAGAAACTTTTTTTATAATTTATATGTATTTATTTATATATCAAGTTAAAGGATAAATCAAAGCAAAGCAATTTTACTTTAATTGTGTTAAGAAGAACCATCAACCCTCGATTCTTCCATAGGCGTTGTATTTTGCTGTTGGGTGCTAGCGGTGCTACTACCGGTAGTACCTGCATTTAGGTTTTGAGTTGTGTAGCCAGAAGTTCCTGGTGCAAAAAAATCATCATAGTAACAGTTTCGATTATTTTGCAGTTCTTGTATTTCAGCTTCCGAAACTAAATTAAAAATTCTTGACTTTAAAAGTGCTTGATTATAGGTAGATAATTTTTTTACTGTGCTAGAAATACTTAAAAAAAATTTATCCATTTCGTCATTCTGCTTTCCATCTTCATCGTTTTTTTTTTTAATAAATATTCCATTAAAACCGCCGATGCACTTGTTTCTTGCAATTTCTTTCGTTTTGTCGTTTTTGGAATGTCAGGAAACACTGATCTAGATGAATCGTACATAGACACCGAAGATTCAGGACGCTCCGAGATAATTGACGAGTCTTGAGATTCTTCATTATTAGTCACATTGGCAAGAATTTCCGCAGCAGATAAGCTATTTTCATCATCACCATCATCTGTGTTGTCCACTGACGTCACTGTAGACCGTTCTTTATAATGTGGTAATAAAAAAGACATTTCAGTTTCATATTGCCATTTTTTATTAGTATTAGCACTCTGACCACTTTTAGTTGTTTTCTTTTTAATGGCTCTTCTATGATATTCCCTTAAGTTTTGCCATATCTTCTTACATTCTGACGCTGTAACAAAATAATATAAATATAAAGAAAAATTGGTTGTTTCAGGTACTTGATTAGTGGCTGTTCATTTAGGACTATGAGTTCAAGCTTTCGGTTAGGCGAAAGTACCATCCGGTCGATATTAAAAGATGTGTGCAATGCGATTATAAATACAATGAAGGGGAAGTTCATGCCCACACCTACTACCGAAGACTGGAAAAGAATCGCAGATGGTTTCAATAAAAAATGGAATTTTCCAAACTGTATAGGTGCCATCGACGGCAAACATGTAAACATAATTGCTCCTCCTAGCAGCGGCTCGCTATTTTTTAATTATAAAAAACACTTCTCTATCGTCCTCATGGCTGTCGTCGATGATAAATACAGATTTATAGCTGTCGATATAGGGGCCTATGGCAAGAATAGTGATGGCGGAATTTTGGCATCGTCAAGATTAGGAAGAGCGATTGAAATGAATACATTTAATATTCCAACTGACACACCATTACCTGGTACTGAAATAATAATGCCACATGTTTTTGTAGCCGACGAAGCGTTTCCTTTAAAAAGGAATTTATTGCGACCATATCCACGTTCAAGTGGCATTTCAGAAAAGGAAAGAATATACAATAATCGCTTATCGCGAGCTCGCAGAGTAGTTGAAAACGCGTTCGGCATCTTATATCAAAAATTTGGAATTTATAATAAGAATTTGCATTTACACCCAAAATATGTTGATATTGTGGTCTTTGCGACGTGTATTTTACACAATGTCATGCGGTGTTATAATATAACATCCGATGATGAAGTCAACACAAGGCAGAGTTCGGCCAATAATGATGATGAACAGAGATTACTAAGTAATCTAAGTACAATTCCAGAAGATATAAGTGAATCTTCGGCATCTGCTTTTGAAACTCGTGATATGTTTGCAACTTATTTTCAATCTCCCGAAGGACGAGTTCCGTGGCAGCATTTAATATAGATCATGTATAATTAATATGTAATAATCGTAAGAAGTTGGTTATAATATTATTGGCTTATTAAGAATATTAAACAAGTTTCTATACTAAGCTGGGATTTTATTACTGATTACCTATATTAAATAAACGTAAGGCACTTTATTATAACATACAGAAACCCAAACTAAAAAAAAATATATGACGTAGATTTAATATTTTATATCAGTAAATTCTGGGATTTTATATTACTGTATGTGAAAAAACTAATTTTTACGATAAACCAAGATTTTTCGAGTGTCCAAGTAGAAAATCGTAGGTACTGTTAACTGTACAATAACATACCTACTTTTTGGATGTAACAGGTTGAATTAAATTTTCTCAACAATGTACTTTAATGAAATGACTTATAAGTTTTAACATTATTATTAATATCTATTAGAATCACACATATTTATTTGTTCGATAGCTGAATTTCTGTAGATTATGGCAAAATCAATAACTCAAAAAAAAAATTCTTACCTGGTTGCGACAATACAATAGCGATTTCATTCCATGCCTTTTCCTTCTTATGTACGTCACTATATTTCGGATCACGAAGGTCGTATAGTAGCGGATATTTTCGCACTTCTTCTATCAACTTTTCTTTCAGCATGATTTTCGAAAAATTATCACCGTGTACCGCCAACGTGCACTCCGTCCTTCGATTCTATAGTGAATGATGGCGGGCGGGGGGAAGGCACGGGGCGGACGGGTGGGCTGGCAAATGGTTGCCCGTCACGCGTCAGTCGCAAACGCATAGTCGTTACGTGGACAACGTTTGGTCGTTGCGTGGACGACGTATGGTCATTGCGTGACAAACGTGTCGGGGTTGACCTCTAGTGTACGATGCGTAGGCCACTCGTTGTACACTACTTTATAATCATTTTTTGAAATTGAACCTTGAACATATGATACAGGGCTTAAATTTCAATGTCTAGCATAGAGTCGAGTCGCCGGTGAGTTGTTATAATGTGCGAAAACCTTTAGTTACTCTGTGCTTATAGACAGTGACAGTAAAGCGACCAATGATCATAGAAAGAGAACTGTCAGTTTTCACAACAGTGTCAAAAATACTTGAAATCATGGAGGTTAGAGAACACCTCCATGCTTGAAATGTAAATGTCAACGTCACATCAGTAAAAATGACAGCTTACCGCCATGATGGGTTTTCATTGTGTGTTGTCATTTCAAGTGTAACTTCCTGTGCTTTACCAGCAAACAAACCCATTTTAAAGTAATTGGACGGTTGAGAACCGTTTAAAATGTGTTCCCTGGCCCAGGCTGCATAAATTTTGGAACATCTCATTTGACTAATCAATTATAACTTTTTTCCCAGAATTATAAATAACATTAAAGTGTACAATATTTATTACCATTATAAAAAAACTAAACTAAAACATATTATCATAAAGTCCCAAAAAAATTATCATATTCCCCGCGATGTAGTGCTAGAAACGCTGACTGCGTTTCCTCGCTGAATAGCTATACTAAGCCTTTAAGCGAATTGCCAACAGCGACTTCAAGTCGCCGATACAGTTTCTTTAAAACTCTCACGCATGTCGACCCCACGGACACAAAGGATACAAATATGTAGTCTCTCAGAGGCATACTTGCACCACTTAGTTCAAGTTCTTCTCTGGCTCTATGGACCCCTAAGATGAGCATCAACAACAATTTGTGACTGTACAGGGTTATTTTGCAATAACATATTTTCCCCTTTTCGATGATGCTTTGTCATGTACTATTACAAAACCTTAAATTCACAAAGAAAATTGTGGGTCACTCATGGGCAAAAAACTATCCTATCTCTTAAGTTGGACCAAGGTAATTTAGGAGTCCATCGCGGACGAACAACGTGACTCGTAATTTGTATATATTTAGATCCTATACCTTTGAACGAGCAATTCGTGTGTGTTATATATATATATATATATATATATATATATATATATATATATATATATATATATATATATATATATATATATATATATAAAATCGGATTCTCGGAAACGGCTCCAAGGATTTTCATAAAATTTAGTGTCCAGGGAGTTTCGGGGGGCAATAAATTGATTTAGCTAGGATTTATTTTTAGAAAACGTCTTTTTCTCTGAAAAAAAACTGCTACAATATTATGTTAATATCGTAATAGCTCAAGTGGATATCGAGCGGTCGCGAAATCGTAATGCCTTGGTTCGCGTCCTCTCTACGGTCCGATTTTTTTACTTTTTTTTTTCAAGTTCCCTTCTTTTGTGAGAAAATCTATTATTTCGAGCTCTTTTTTTTTTGTATTCTTTTAAAAATACGAAAATTTTAATTAAACTAATTGCACTTATGATTTTTTATTCAAATAACAAATTCAAGTTCAACTATAAATATATATAGTACCCGGTATATATACACTATGTGTGATATATATATATATATATATATATATATATATATATATATATATACTTCATATATATAATTTTTTTAAAGAAAGGGCAAATGAGCATACGGTTCATCTGATGTTAAGGATTACCGCAGCCCATGAACATCCGCAACACCAGGGGAATTGCAGGTTCGTTACCGTCCCTTTAGAAAAGAGTAAGCTCTTTTCTTGAAGTTCCCCAGGTCGTATTGGTTCGGAAAAATCATCGGTGGTAAATTATTCCACAGAGAGCTAGCGACAGTACAGTGGTGGACCGCCAAGCCTCCAGATGATGTGGATGGTATCGGGAGGTTTGCCGCGTAGTGCGTTCATGAAATTTGGCGGCTGGGATTAATCCGAACAATTCCTTAAAGCACTCCACGTGATAGATGCGATAAAATACGCAAAGAGATGCAACATCTCTTCCCAACGCCAGTGAATCGAGCCGATCGGAAAGCACTCAGTCTTCGATGATTCAAGCCGCTCTGCGCTGGATGCGGTCAAGTGGAAGGAGCTGGTATTGGGGTGGCCCAGCCTAGAAATGGGAACAGTATTCCATGTGCGGCCGAACCTGCGCCTTGTAAAGTTGCAGGCAGAAATACTGTCCTGCTCTATTGAGCACGCCAAGTTTTTTAAAGGCCAATTTGACCTTTTCTTCCAAGTGACCACGAAACTGCACGTCACTCGATGTGTCGACGTCGAGGATTACGATGCTGACTAAGGCAACAAGGGGAGTGCTTTGAAACTGAGGAGATACGACAAAGGGGTTCTTTTTAGCGGTTAACGCGCAAAGTCGCCCCTAATCTGAGACTTATATAGCAAAGACTCGCTTTCAGACACTAGTTTGTCCCGGTACTCGGATACGTTTTTCGTTTTTATACTGCTAGACGTTTTAGCATGGCCGGTATACAGAACATCACCAGTGCTGTCATCTGTATAGCAATGAATGTTGCAGGTTTGCATCATATCATTGATATGCAGAAGAAACTGCGTTGGTGATAGCACGCAGCCTTGTGGAACACCAGCGCTAATAGGCTTGTAATCGGAGCTTGCAACCTCTACGAAGGACCTTGTTGCTCCGACCTGCAAGAAAGCTGGTGATCCAATTGCACAATTTCTCGGGAAGCCCATAGGAAGGGACCAAGGGAAAGAAGCGCTTTGTGCCAAACCCGATCGAAGGCCTTCGCAATGTCCAAACTAACGGCCAATGCTTCCCCCTTGGACTCTACTGCCGCCGCCCATCTATGAGTCAGGTAGACCAGAAGATAACGAGCTTATCGACCACGACGAAACCCGTATTGGCGATCACTAATCAGCTGGTGATTCTCAAGATACGTCATAAGCTGGCAGTTTACAATTGTTTTGGAGAACAAGGAGGTGATGGCGATGGGCCTGTAGTTGGACGGGTCTGAGCGGTCACCTTTCTTAGGGATCGGGTAGAGGAAAGCCGTCTTCCATGTATTTGGTACTACGCCTAGAGAGTAGGAGTACCGAAAAAGACGCGTTAAGACCGATGCCAACAACAAATATTCAGACAGGCGATGAAAAACATTGTTAGGTTGTAAGGCGTTACGTTTTGATTAGTGACAGATTGAACGTGAATCGCAGACAGTTCCTGTGGTATACAAGCTATAAGAGGCCTCTACGTCACCCTGAAAAAAAACTAACAGCCACTTACTTTTACGTTTAGGCTTGGTAAGTACTCAGTACTAGTACCGCTGATTCAGAAAGAATCAGCGTCAGTGAGGAGCATACTGTCTCTCCAAACAAGCAATCGCTTAGATCGGGTTCGCACTTATATCTACTATTTACTTAGTTTAGTTAGTGTCCGACTGATATTCCTATGAGTTCGAACGCCTGTTATTAACGCAATAAACTAAGTAAATAGATATTTTTATGTACTGCGATTTACGATCACTTACGTATATTGTTTTAATAAAGGATCACGTTTAATCTTTGGACTTTGTTTCATTCCAGAAACAAAGTAAAATTATCTTTATATGTAAAGATTAAATTCTATCTATGGAAAATATCAGTAAGTGGTTATTGACCGATTACTAAAGATTTAGCTCGCTGATGATTAAGTTAATTTGTATGATTAAAATGAACTAAACCCATAATAATTTCTCATATTCACGCGAAAACTACATGAGGATTTTAATTTCTCATAATCACGTGAAAACTACATGAGGGTTTCTGGATTACCAAATCTGGTGGGGTGGGAGGGTGGTAGGGTGGGTATGGTGGGGGACATCAAGGATGTGATCACAAACTATAGACTTTCCAGAACAAAACCTCGCAAAAATATTTCGATTTCCATCAAGGATGATACGTGAGACTATTGAAATTAAAAAGCATCCTAATTACAATAGAGAAGGATACTAGGTTCTACCACCTGCTTGGGATCCTGTTATTAATAAAATTAAAATTTAACCCAATCGTACCATCGCAGGACTTCAAGATACAGTAAGCTGATGCTGCGTAGATCAGGCGAAAATTTTTTTTTTATCGTAAGATAAGAACAGTTACCCATCACACAGGATATAACTTGACTATTTTATTCATACGGTTGTAATTTTCAATTTATTTGCATTTTGTCCTACGATTTTTTATTGGATAAGGGTGACAAATGAGCACACAGTCTCATTCCATTTACCTTGGTAAGTGGTTGCTGTGGCCTATAGACATCTATATCTATCCTGGATTACGAGTCAAAATGACGTTGTCAACGTTATCACCCATCAGGACTAAAATGAAATGCCTCATTTCCAGTAAAAAAGGTCTCCTGTCTTCTCTTACACTCACCACACGAAACACAGCGGCGTTAAGCTGCTATTTTACGCCGGTATTCTGTGAGAGCGTGGGTCTTCCCCGGTCGAGCCTCCTCATTCGTGCTACAACTATACTACTATTATAGCTGCAGCATGGCTCTACCACATAAAAAACTGTTTAACTGACGATAATTTTTTTTAAAGTTATTTAAAAATAATTGGAATAGGTATTATACAAGATTATAGATATAACATAATCTTCATTTAACTTATAAAAAACAACATTTAAACAAATTACGTAATTATGAATCTGAAATGTACCTAATAATATAAAAAAGTAGTACCTACATACACTTTTAAATATAATATATCTCTAGTGCTACTAAGTATTTTTATAAAGTTTCTTTTAAAGCTGCGTTTTTATATTGAAAACAAATCCACGTCAGTGAAAATAATAATGCAGGATTTCATAATACGCCTCAAGGCAGCACGCTCACCTGTGTGAATTCTGTTTTTTATAGGCGCAAACACTAAAGGTAGCAAGTGCAACCCGTACGGTTGGTTACTGAGAATTTTCGATTAGTGAGTTCACTACAAACAATAAAATAAATACATTCTTACAGATACTGTACAATAACATTTTATCCCAATTTATCCAACACATTGATGTTATAATACGAATCAGTAGTATTTATCACAAAAACTTTTATGTTAGAAAAGTCTGCAGGGAGGTGTAAGACAGGGTGACAAGGTATATCCACGAAACTGTTCTTCGCAGCATTTGAAGACGTCATTAACCTTTGATTGGCCGACGAATAGTCCTTATGGCAGAGTCGCTGGAGGACCTCAGCACTATGTTCAACGAACTCAAGTGTCTTCCAACCAAGATGAACATGGACAAAATGAAGGTCAAGTGAAATATCTATGCCAGTAAATATTATTGGGAGCATTATGCTCGAAGTTGTTGACAGTATGTAAATGGAGTGGCAACTTACAGAGACGCAGGAAGTCGATGCGTGCAGGTGGCTCAGGACCGTGCTTTGTGGCATCTCTTGGCTTATGTTCAACAGTAGGCTTGTGAATGGCTGTAATAAAAGTTTTCAGTACCTACGAAGAAATTTTCTTTGAAAAAAAAAACTCTGTTCGGTTATACTTGTTAAAAAATGGATTCCAGACAGCCGTAGTGTATTCCAACTGTGATTTGATCAAGGAATTTTATAATAACAAATATATGCGGGAATACTTAAAAGACTAAGCGTTTGCATAACGAATCCGTATAATTAAAAAGTTGATGATATGATCTACATGAGATTCAAAAGGCAGTTTTACATCTAACTAAATACCTAAAATCTCTAATAACAGACTTGCTCTGTTTGATTACCTAAACTGTTTTGAGAGCAGATCACATAACGTTTTTTGTGGAGTTATTACTTTTGCATCATTTGGTAATACTAAGATTTAGTTTATTCTTTACAAAATAGGGGATCTATTAAGATCTTTCTAAAGTTTGGCACAGTCTTTGTACGACGAGTATATATTCTACATTTTTAGATCAACCACGCGGTTGATCTAAAAAAAAAAAGAAAATATGTGTGATGAATGCAGTTAAAATATTATTTTGTTTACGAATGAAATGTATCCTATAGAATACTTAGAAGCTGGCTACTCTGCGCCGTGCTCGAGGCGGACAAGATAATGATAAATATAATGAACATTTAATATTAGTCTGACCTGTATGTATGACATTACATTCACCCATCCATCCATTACAGCCTATATAAGTCCACTGCTGATCATAGGCCACCCCTATATTACTTCATGGGGAGATTTTGCCATAGTTATCACGCTTGGCAATCGGGTTGGCAACGGCACTTTTTTATTATTTTGAGTTGTTATCACGAAGATGCTACTGCCCATCTACTGTTTAATTTTCCCTCTGTCGCCTGATACGATAACCTCATGACGATACACATTAAGTTCATACATTCAGAAAATTTATATATAATTATATAAAATTATATATAAATTGTACCGACACTACAATAATGGTAAAAACCAATGGTAATACAAAAATTCAATAACTGTGACTTTGTTAAGTCTATAACCTATTCTCACTGGGATCATCATGGTCCAAAATCAATGCGTGTTCTTAATTTTTTTAACTCATATTATTATATACTGTGTTGCTTATTAAAAGGTCAACAAAGGGCAGACGTAATTCCATGAAGTGTTTTCTGTCAGTCACCTCTAAGCGTAGTGAAGTAATGTGATCTTTATAAGTGAAATCATTAAAAGTTAAGAACTTTCTACACAAGAGTATTATTACTTACAAAACTATAGTTTACCTTACGTTTATGAACAATAATACCAATATATTATACTGTATTGATAAATAACAAGTTAAAGAGGAACAGGGTTCAAGTGCAAACCGTATAGTTCTGCGATCGTTAAATCTTCGTACAAATGGAGAGGCCGCAATGGATTTTTGCGGGTTGAATGATGAAGTAGGAAGAAAAAGTGTTATACGTACCAAAACCTAAATCAGTAGCTCTTCTCTACTAAATGGCACTATCAAGATTTTTAATTTTTCCCAATTAGGCATAGTTATGTATACTTGAGCCCTATATTAAAGATATATCGTAACGGTAACGTAACGTAACGTAACGGTTGCCAACTCTTATTAGGAAAATTTTATATTTGATAATATTTCATGAACAAAAGTGCAATAAATTTACATTATCATCAAATATACATAATACTTGAGCCCCATATTAAAAATATATCGTAACGGTAACGTAACTTAACGTAACAGTTGCCAAATCTTATTAGGAAAAATTTATATCCGATAATATTTCATGAACAAAAGTGTAATAAATTTACATTAAATGAAAAAAAGTATTATATAGGAGCGAGAAGCGTAATCAACCATGTAGTGGTGTAGTAAGTATATCCCGTAGGTGGCGTAAGAGGTGACACAGAAAAACAAACCGGGAGATGGGAGGCGGCGTCTTCTTAAATACAACTTGAAAATTAAAAACTGCGGTTGCCAACCCGCCTTTCAAGCCTGGCAACAATGGCAAATATATTTGTTGTCTATGTATGGAGAGGCATAGGTTCAGTGGTGGGTTTTGTTATACTGTAATAAATGGATGGAGGTTGGAAGAAGATATTTTTTAAACTTTTGTACCATTAAGATAAAGCGTACACTAAGTCAAAATCTTGACTGATTTTATCTTAGATACAAAAATGTTCATTACTACTACTTCACTTTATTAACGAACACGAAGGTGCAAAAAATAAGTTTTGCTTTAATTTTAGGTTATTTAAATCGCTGATGTTTCGAGCTCATTGCAGTATTGATACGCTTATAGTGCAAAAAGCATTATTATTTTTAAAATATTTCCTCAACTTCAAAATTTTTCGTCGTCCAACCGTCCATTAATACCATTTTGGACCTTATCCTACTATATCATTCATAACATGACGATAAATCGATATTTATCACGCGATATGTATCGATACTATTTAAAATATCGATATTTTATTTTTCACTTGCCCATCCCTAGTTTAGGTTTTCAAGAAATTTTTCACAAGTCGTCCTCACCACACAAAGAGACGAAATAACGAATTAACGAAATTGCTGCACTGAGACCCGGATAATGTGTCCTTATCTTTTCAGGTGGACTCTAAGTTCGTTTGTCCCTTCATCATCGTCATCATCATCATTACAGCCCTTTTACAAGTCCACTGCTGAACAAAGACCTCCCCCAAGGCATTCCACAAAGTACGGTCCATAGCCACCAGCATCCATCGATTTCCTGCATACTTACCAGGTCATCATTCCACTTAGTGGGGGGCCGAACTACAGTTCGCTTACCGGTACGAGGTTGCCGCTTGAAAACCTCTCTTTCCCATCACTTATTGGTTCTTCGAGCTGTATTGCCAGCACACCCGAATAACCGAACCAGAATAACAGAAATAGCTCAACAGAGCTATTTCGGTTATTCTGGTTCTACAACGGATATCCTCTTTCTTTCTCTAGATCACAATATTATATAAAAAAGCTAAGTTAATAAGTAATATAATTAAGTAATCCCCCACACAAAAGAAACCCCCCATACCCCTTTCTTTTTTTCACTACTAGTCTGCTTGCCCCCCCCCCCCCAAAATTTCCAATTCCCACACCCTTTTTTTTCCCCCATATATTTTCTCCCTTCCAACCCAACCCAGCCCCATCCCCCCCTTCCCACAAACAAACCTTTTTAAAAAAAAAATGTTATCATATTTTAAAATAGAACTCTAACAACGAAAAGCAGTTTCCAAGGTTAGAGGAAAGCAGAACAAAATCTTACAACTAAATATAGGTTTGAGACGTGAATGTAACTAAAGAGGTCGTTCGAATCCCCTATTCGTCTACTGCCGTAAACTATTTCCAGCACAAGCAATTCCAGCATAGTTGGAGTGGATAATGGAAATCCTGGTATTATTAATAGCGTTTCAAGTATTCTTTAAAATAAATTACTCGACTCATAAGTACAAGTAAACAACTACATTATAAGTTGTAAGTCTCCTTTTCTGTGTCGGAGACCATCTTCTTATAGTCCAAGAGCCAGTAGCACATATGGCATTTCAATAAACTTCACATTTTTTTCAGTTAGTCCCGTATACCTGAAGTATATGAAATGGGAACTCTTTAGTTTGATCGGCAGTTGTTATAGAGACGCTCAGGTGTGAAAGGTGTAAAAAAATGACCGAAAGCGTAAAAGTAATAAGTATGTTGCTTTGACATCTTGAAATAATCAATGAAAGTTACAAACAATTACATTGACAGACTCACGACAGTTGCAGGTGGGTTGACAAGTGCAATTATTATAATTTACGTTATTTCAATAAAGCTGCAATTTACATGTATATGTTGTTGATAATATTATTTAACATCTATATGTATTTTGCATGGTAGACATACATTGTGGTTATATCACCCAGGCAGACATCGAGATTCAATGGCGTCCATAAGCGCGTACTATAGCACTCGCTCTAATACCGTCTTTAGATTAAATTGAAATTTCTATTACTTACATATATGAAATACTTGTTTTCACTTGTTCTTTAGTAGTAGTCAACATCATCATCATCGTCATTACAGCCCTTTACAAGTACACTGCTGAACATAATACCAGTGTAAAATAGCAGCTTAACGCTGCTGTGTTTCGTATGGTGAGTGTAGAGATCCGGAGACCTTTTTTTACTGGAAACAAGGCATTCTATCTTAGTCCTCAGTG
The DNA here is from genome assembly GCA_907164705.1 of Parnassius apollo. Classification (NCBI taxonomy): domain Eukaryota; kingdom Metazoa; phylum Arthropoda; class Insecta; order Lepidoptera; family Papilionidae; genus Parnassius; species Parnassius apollo. The sequence goes on from CAJQZP010000810.1 coordinate 4,339,438, forward strand.
GTAACAACGCATCTGCATTTTGATTCCTAATCGAGGATAAATGTGGCAACGGGACGCCTATGTAGCTCGATGAACCGACAACCGATGGGAAAGGAAGGTTCTCGAGTGGCAGCCTCATATCAGTAGGCGAAGTTTAGGGTGACGATCCACTAGATAGAGTGACGACCTGGTAATACATGCAGGAAGTCGAAGAATGCAGGTGGCTCGGGACCGTGCTTTGTGGCACTCCTTGATTATTTTTATTGCCTATGTTTTTTTATAGAATAAGGGTGACAAACGAGCACATAGTCCCTCTGATGGTAAGTACTTGCTGTGGCCCATAGGCATCTACGTCTTTCCTCTTACGAATCAAAATGCAGATACGTTGTCACCCGTGAGGACTAAGATGGAATGCCTCATTTCCAGTAAAAAGGGTCTCCGGTTCTCTACCCTCACAATACGAAACACAGCAGCATTAAGCTACTATTTTACGCTGGTATTCTGTGATGGCGTGATCCTTCCCCGGTCGAGCCGACCCATTCGTGCTACAACTACACTACTAATGTAACTGCAGCATGACTCTACCACGTTGTAAAATTTTCCTATATTTGGACAGGCCTATGTGTATATGTTTTTTTTTTATAGAATAAGGGTGACAAACAATCACACGGTCCCTCTGATGGTAAGTGGACTTGCTGTGGCCCATAGGCATCAACGTATTTACCTTACGAATACAAAATGCAGATACATTGTCACCCGTGAGGACTAAGATGGAATGCCTCATTTCCAGTAAAATGGGTCTCCGGCTCTCTACACTCAACATACGAAACACAGCAGCATTGAGCTGATATTTTACGTTGGCATTCCTTCTGTGGACTATTACGGACTAATAATGACGATGATAATTTTTACATTTGCTGTTTCCACATTTCTACGACCTAGACACGCTTAGCAATGCTCTAACGGGATTAAACCGCAAACGAATCTGAAAGGTATCGACTTATTACGTATGTAACAATTTCTGTAACCAATGTTACTGACGTGTATGTATCGTGAGAAGCCATTTAAAAATCCGCTCTTGAGCTATCCAGTGCAACATACATTAAAACAATCCTTTGTCGTTTTGGACATAAAACGTAAATTATATTGAAATGAAATTATGTATGTGGGTCAGATACATTACGGAGAACGTTTTTGTCAAAATTCTATGCAATGGAATCTGCTAGCAATGCTGCTTACCATTTCCAATCTGTAGTTCCAGTTTCATCTATTTTAGTGTTATTTTTTGTTAATTAACACACTGCAGATGGGCTCAGCATTTGTAAAAAGAGAACTAGGTACCCAACATATCCGTCCGTAGCGTAGTAATACCCTCGTTTATTTTTTTTAATATAAAGCGGGTGACAATAATATTAATAATATACATGTTATGGTAAATGGATGCTGTGGCCCATAGACACCCGGATCTCTTCCCGGACCTTCGACCGCAACAAAATTGTAAGTGTATTATTGCTTGGCGGCATAAACCATATACCTATGCCTATACCTGGGGTATATGAAATGGGAACTTTAGTTTGACCGGCGGCATATTTATTCTGTTCCGGCGCGGCGTTTGTGAGAACGCTAGGGTAAAAAAAACAAAAAAAAAAAAAAAGATTAGCCCAAAAAAAAAAAAAAACACCCAACGAAAGGGAAAAGAGTTTTTTTTTTTTTTTTTTTTTAATTTTATTTTATTTTATTAAAAAAAAAAAAATGTGGTTCTTAATATTTATATGAATCTATTGTCTGGGATTACCCAGGCAGACAACGAACTTCATTGGCGTCTATAAGCACGTTCTCACTTAATCTAATCAAGTTTTTTTTTCTATTTTTGTTTAGTGGAAGAGTCCACGTCTGTGTTTTATTTTCATCATCATCATCATCATTACAGCCCTTCACAAGTCCACTGGGGGACATAGGCCTCCCCCAAGTAATGCCACAAAGCACGGTCCTGAGCCACCTGCATCCATCGACTTCCTGCATGTCTTACCAGGTCGTCACTCCATCTAGTGGGGGGTCGCCCTACACTTCACCTACCGGTACGAGGCTGCCACTCCCTTCTTCCCCAACGATTGTCGGTTCTTCGAGCTATATGGCCGGCCCATTGCCACTTCAGCTTACTAATCCGTTGGGCTATGTCGGTCACTCTGGTTCTGCTGCGGATATCCTCATTTCTAAGTTTATCACGCAGAGAAACTCCGAGCATAGCCCTCTCCATAGCTCGCTGTTTTATTTTACTCATAACAAAAGAATATCTGTCCTGGGTGACGGTTATATCAAATATTTTAGTGTATTTTTCTACTTTGGTAGAGAAGCAAGAAAGAATCCCTGAAATTCTTCAGATTGTAGAAGGCAGTTCATCAGAAGATGTTATTCCTATAAATATGAGTCGTTTATGTTTTTTTTTATAACAAAGTTAATAAAAAACATCGGTCTAAACAATTCGTTTTGTATACTATTACTCAAGTAGGTACTTTTCTACTGGTGGTGAAAGTTACGTGGTGGTCGGAAGCTACTGGACTCAGGATACGGTAGGTATAAACATCAATTGCGAGTGCATCACTCGCTTCGATTTGCTGACAATATAGCCATTATGGCAAAATCGCTGGAGGACCTAAGCACTATGCTCAATGATCTCAATAGTGTCTCCCAACGGATAGGTCTTAAGATGAACATGGACAAAACAAAGATCACGTGTAACGTCAATGTCACACCTATGCCGATAGTTGTTAGGAGCACTAAGCTCAGAGTTGTTGACGAGTATGTTTACCTGGGACAAATAGTCCGACTAGGTAAGTCCAACATCTACCGAGAGGTCAATCAACGGATTCAACTCGGCTAGGCAGCGTTCGGGAGATTACCACACATCTTCTCCTCAGGTACTTTATATCTCAAAACTTGAAAAAACGATTGTACAACTAGTGCGTGTTGCCAGTGACGACTTATAGATCTGTGACGTGCTTTACGACATTCTTAACTGCTGGCCGTGTGAGGAAGCTCAGGGCCGCTCAGCGAGCTATGGATTGCTGAGCGGCCATGGTGGGTGCTTGTGTTGGTTTCTTTGCGTCGTAAACTTAGAGATGAGGATATCCGCATTAGAACCAGAGTAACCTACATAGCGCAACGGATTAGTGTGCTCGTTTGTCACCCTATCCTATATATAAAAAAAAATGATCGTACGCTGGTATTACTGCTCCTTTGACGCTGCTTGGCGGCTCCAGACCGTTACCTCAACCTATTAAAGTCCACTGCTAAACACAGGCCTCCCCCATATATTGCCTCATAGGGGTGATATTTGCCACAGTCGTCACGCTTGGCATCCGCAGATTTTTAATTTTAGTCCTTATTAGGAAGACGCTGCTGCCGATCTCCTGATTTATTTCCCTCTGTCGCCTCTTACGACACCCACGGGATATAGGGTAGTGGATATACTTAAGCCGCAACTATCCGGTAAACCGTCTCCAGTGATTAGGTATTTTTCGCCTGGCGTATACGAGGTGGTTACACCACATTAATTTATTGTAAGCCATGAAATATTTTTAGCATATCCTCATAAGACACCCTTGGAACCATGAACTGTAGAGGTAAAGAGAACCATCTCACATGGAGAATAGTTGAAAAAGTGTCCATCTCTAAGCAGTAAATAACAGTTCAACAATTCTCCACAACACCGCTAGAGTAAATAGAGTTGAGTTGCTGGGTTGAGGAATATTTATGGTGACTATATAGAGTACTTGATGAAACTGCAGTACTTAAAACCTCAACTACTCACGTTGTCTAAAATAATTTAGTAAATATAACATAGAAGTCGCCGTGAAATACGTTGCGTGATTTTGAAAACAAAAAAAAAAATAATTATTATAAAAAAGAATTATGGTGAAAGTTTGTGCAATAAAAAGTTATAAAAAGTTTTTTTTTAATTTACCCTCTAGCTACAGTAGCACCACCCTTATTTAACGCTTTCCTAGGGACACTTTTTAATACACAGGGATGGTTCTCCTTATCTCTACACCCCATGCTTGAACGAAATGGGATGATAGATCGATAGATGATACGCGGTTGATTCAAGTAAGGGGGTAATATCGTAGGTCTTAGAAAGTGAAAGTTATCACCAGTCAACATATAACATCTGAGGACTAGGTCTACCCGAAAAAGGGTGACAAACGAGCTATTCGGTAAAAAATTTGCAATCGATTTTAAACTTAATTCCCGATGAGCTAGACTTTAAATAGATATACCTCTGGAATGTTGTTTTTTTAATAGAACAAGGGTACAAACGAGCACACAGTCCCCCTGATGGTAAGTGGATGCTGTAGCCCATAGCCATCTACATTTATCCACGATTAAGAATCAAAATGCAGATGCGTTGTCACCCCTGAGGACTAAGATAGAATGCCTCGTTTCCAGTAAGAAAGGATCTCCGGATCTACACTCACCATACGAAACACAGCAGTATGAAGCTAAGGTAAAGACATTTTGAATTATAATTTTTTTCTGTGATATTAAGAGCGAGCCACATGGTACGTTTTTACACAAGAGTGACAAAGCAACATAGTCCACTCTCCACTTGATGGTAAGTAGATGCTGTGACTCACACCCATCCTCAGTTAAGAATCAAAATACAGATACGTTGTCAACCTTCAGAACTAAGATGAAATGCTTCGTTTCCAGTAAAAGATTTTCATTCCAGGTTGCAAGTGGCCACAACAGCCCATTGCCCACTTCAATCTGCTTTAAACAAAGAGGGCTATTGCTCTATCCTACGCAGCCGGCACTTGTTCGGGGGTGTAGCCATAGACCAGGTCCTCTACTAGAGTCGGGAAGTCTGGTGACTTCGAATGTTAGATTTTCCTGGTTCCGGAGTCTCCTTGTAAAATACTTGATGAATGAAGGAATGATAGAGGAATGATGACGCAAGTGGTGATGGTCCGGCATGCTGTGCCTGAAAAATTTAAAAAGCGGGTAGCGAAGATGAGGCCGTGAATGTGACCGAAAGCATTCCCGTGGCTATGTCAACATGCGACGAAGGCGGATCACCATGGAAGCTTACTTGGTCCAGCCACGAGACAGGTATACGTAGACATTTCCTCATGAAAAAAAGGCAATGGACACAGTAATCAAAACAATACGTATATTATACCGTCTTCTCCACCGCCTTATCATTCCTAAACATAGGTCTTTTAAAAAGAGTGACAATTGGCATGCGCAACTGAATAAGATTTGTCCATGCATAGCATACAAGGAGGACAGGTTGCAGACTAGTGCAGCTCCAATATCCTCGACCTAGTGATACCGCAAGTCATCAAATCTGCGAGTATTTTAAATATTTTATAAAAATGAGACTAAATACCACATTACAAAGTAAAGCAAACTTCTCTAAAAAGCCTCTATCAACATTGACCTATAAAAGACCAGGACCCATTGAAAGAATGAGAGAAACGTACCATACCACACAACAAACCCTACCAACCTACATTCATCTATCTCTTTCTGCTTTATCAGCGGGGAGCCACAAGTTAACATCACCACCCCAGACCCAAACAAACAAACCACCCCCCCCCGACACAAGTCATCAATCCATCCAGTGGGGGGTCGCCCTACACCTCGTCTACCGGTACGAGGTCGCCCCTCGAGAAACTTTTTTCCCCATCTGTTGCCGATTCTTCAAGCTATATGGCGGTCCCGTTGCTACTTCATATTACAAATCCGCTGTGTTGGTCACTCTGGTTCCATTGCGGATTTCTATAAGTACACTCAAGGTTGCTCAGCTAGCTATGAAGAGGGTTATATTCGGGGTTTCTCTGCGTGATAAACTTAGAAATGGGGATATCCACAGTAGAACCAGAGTTGTGTAAATTTATTTGCAAGAAATATTGTAGTTCTTATATTATGATTATGGATACTATATTAAAGCATACTTTTTTTCATTGGCAGCTGGGATTAATCCGAACAATTCCTCAGAGCACTCCCCGTGATAAATGCGATAAAATACGCAAAGAGATGCAACATCTCTTCGCAGCGCCAGTGAATTGAGCCGATCGGAAAGCACTCGGTCGTCGACGATTCGAGCCGCTCTGTGCTCGATGCTGTCAAGTGGAAGGAGCTGGCACTTAGGAGCCCCAGCCCAGAGATGGGAACAGTATTCCATGTGCGGCCGAACGTGGGCCTTGTAAAGTTGTAGTCGGTGTGTAGGCATGAAATACTGTCCCGCTCTGCTGAGCACGTCAAGCTTTTTAGAGGCCAATTTGGCCTTCTCTTTCAAGTGACCACGAAACTGCACGTCACTCGATATGTCGACGCCGAAAATTCCGATACTGGCTGAGGCAACAAGGGAAGTACCTTGAAATTGAGGAGATACGACAAAGGGGTTCTTTTAAACAGTTAACGCGCAAACTTGTGTCTTCTGAGGGTTAAACTGGACTAGATTTAGTCGCCCCCAATCCGAGACTTTGTTCAGCAAAGACTCGACTTCAGACACAAGTTTGTCCTGGTACTCGGAGACGTTTTCCCGAGAAATATTGGCACGGCCGGTGTAGAGCATCACCAGTGCTGTCATCTGCACAGCAATGAATGTTGCCGGTTTGCAGTATATCATTGATATGCAGAAGAAACAGCGTTGGTGACAGCACGCAGCCTTGTGGAACACCAGTATTAATAGGCTTGTAATCGGAGCTTGCACCGTCTACGACCTTAATGCGCCGATCTGCAAGAAAGCTCCAATTCCTCCAATCCAATTGCACAATTTCTCGGGAAGTCCATAGGAAGGGAGCTTCGAAAAGAGGGCTTTGTGCCAAACCCTATCGAAGGCCTTTGCAATGTTCAAACTAACGGCAAACCCCCTTGGACTCTACTGCCACCGCCCATCTATGAGTCAGGTAGACCAGAAGATAACCAGCTGATCGACCAGGACTAAAACCGTATTGGCGATGACTAATCAGCTGGTGATCCTCAAGGTACCTCATGAGCTGACAGTTTACAATGGACTCCATTCTTTAGGAGAAAAAGTAGGTGATGGCGATGGGCCTGTAGTTATGATGTTTTATGAGATGAGCCTACTTTGTCTGTGGTATGCAATTTAGCATTTTTGTATTGACAGCATTACATCATTAATTTTTCACATAGGTAATTATTCAATATCTGTTCAATGTGCGAGTCAAGTTGGTAAAAAAATTATTAAACTAATTTTATCATCATATTACAGCTCTTCTCAAGTCAAGTGCTCGAATTCTCCCACATTAATGTCACCAAACACGGTCCTGAACCACCTGAATCCATCGACTTCCTGCATCGATTGCCAGGTCTTCACTCCCATCTAGTCAGGGGCTGACTTATTGTTCACTTACTGGTACGAGGCTGTAACTCGATAACTTTTCTTTCCCACCATTGCTTACTGATCTGTTGCTGGTTTTGTCTGTACTCAGGTTCTACTGGGGATATTGGTGGGTGAACATGCAATTGGTCTACCTGATGGTACTTACCATGATGCATCATCTCTTATAAGTGGATGCCGTGGCCTAGAGACGATGTATATGATTTATCCTCAATTATTAATCATAACACAAATGTGTTGTCAGTCCTGAAGACTAGCATGGAAAGCCTCATTTTCCAGTAAAAAGGGTCTTCAGTTCTCTACACTCACCATATGAAACACATCCCACAGAATACTTGTAATATAGCATTAAGATGCTACATTTCAAGTATTCTGTGGCCATGTGGTCCTACCCCGGTCGTGCCAACATATTCTTGGATATGTTACGTAATTAACGCACACCCTCAGACACCCCAATTAGTATATTATGTTATAATCATAATACATACACTGATTTTTAGTTAAACATTTTTATGCACTGATTATTTATCAAATTAGTTATACTAATTCCGGAAGAATGTTGTGGTCACAGTACAAATCCACAAATGCAAAGACTAACATGCTTGAAATAAAGTTCATTTTGGGTTTTTTTCGGAGGGAAGTGAGAGATACAAGTGTCGTGCCTTTTTTGCTTAAAATTTATTGTTTTATTAAGTGTTGTTGATTTACCATAGTAAATTTTTCTGTCTTGGTGGAGGTTTTAATATCTGTAAATTAGTAAGTGTTTGTAGTTGTGCCGTTTTTATGTAATTTTTTGTTGTAGTAATATAATGGAGGACGAACCTCCCGATCCCGGAAGGGTTCGCAATGATTCCTTTTTCCTTACCCACTAACATTGATAATGTAGAATTAATTAAACGTAAACGTGCCCAAGTAAGTAACGAGTCTGCCCATCCACAAAAAATAGTTATTACTGATCCAAATCAACAGTTTCCTTCAATACAATCCTCATATACCCATCCTGATTTTATTAATAAAAAAGTTAAGTACTCTCAAGATGATGCCGCTCCTTTTCTAGTTCACGTAAGTAAAATCTCAAATGATCAGCTGTCTGGAGTAACTCTTAAACCAATTAAATTCGGCCACTTTCTGTATCATAACAATATTAAAAATATAGTCCATGATAGAGTCATAAAAGTTGGACGAAATAGAATATCCGTGGAGTTTAAAACAGCAGCAGATGCAAACACCTTTATCGATCACCCAGCTCTCCAAATTTCTAAATATGAAGCAACCATCCCCTCATATAGTATCACTCGTATGGGGCTAGTTAGACAAGTTCCCATAGAGTGGACACTAGAAGAATTAATAGCAGCTATAGAAATTCCCTCTGTATACGGTTCTATAATTAAAGCACGGCGACTTAATAGACGATCAGTGAGTGACAGCAATAGCGTTTCATGGGTTCCAACTCAGACGGTTGTTCTAACTTTTTCTGGACAAAAACTTCCTCCCCATATTTACTGTTTTTACACCTCAATGCCAGTGGAAAAATATGTTTTGCCACTAATTCAGTGTCATAAATGCTGTAGATATGGCCATGTTACTTCCCAGTGCCGATCATCTCCTCGCTGCTTTGTAGGTATGTGCACAGAATCATGAAGGTTTATCTTGTACTCGACAAACTCCTACTTGCCTATTCTGCTCTGGTCCCCACACCGCAAAAGACCCTACATGTCCTGAACATCTAAGGCAAAAATCTATTAAACTTGTTATGTCACAAGAAAATATTTCATATTTAGAAGCTTCAGCTAGATTCCCTCAGACAAAAAGATCCTTTGCTGATACAACAAGAATCCAGCCTCGTAATTGTTCTCAACAGACCCCTTAACCCCTTATACTATAACTGACAGTCTTTCAACCCCTTCGGCTCAGCTCTCACAAACTGCATCATATAAAAAAACAATTTTTATCCCTCAACGTACCCGCAGCCCACCATTAAATTCTGGATATGATATGGCAGCCCATCAAGCAATTGTTGAGAATCCTAATTCTTCCCTTCCTAATGGGTGTGCTCTACTGGGAAATGACAACAACTCCTCTAGTAATGATAATTTCTGCGAACTTATGATATCAAGTCTAATTAACATGATCTCCCGTTTTAGTGACACGGAACTTCCTCTCAGCTTACACCAAAAATTTACTCAGCTTTCCTCCTTAGCCCGTAACATTCGCAGTCCCGCCAATTCTTCAATGGAATTGTCGGAGTATTAGAAATAAAAAAAATGAACTCATTTACCTCATTAACAAATTTCATCCCTTCATTCTTGCCATCCAGGAGATATGGCTTAGGCCTGAATCTCATTTTAGGGTTTCAGGCTATGCATGCCTCCGGGATGATAGGAGTAATGGTCGTGCTGGCACCTCTATTTTAATTTCAAGAACTGTTACATTTTCACAAATTCCTCTCCCTTCTCATAGTCCAGCAGTAAATGCTGTTGCTATTAAGGCCCTTGATGTCTCTATTCTCTCTGTTTACATTCCTAATCCTGATGTAAATGTTTTAACAGAACTTGCAACACTTATCTCTTCTCTGTCACCTCCTATGGTTATTTTGGGAGATTTTAATATGCATCATACTGTTTGGGGCTCCCATCTGTGTGATTCACTGGCTCCCTTATTTTTAGATCTTATTGATAATTTTAATCTCTGTATTCTAAATGATGGGTCTCCTACCCGTCGAGTATCCCCATTACAAAATGTTAGAAGTGCCGTTGACCTAACTCTCTGCTCTCCAGATATTGCTTCCCTTCTTTTGTGGCAAATATTACCTTCTAGCTATGGCAGTGACCATTTTCCTATATTCATCACTCCTCCTACTTCACCTAGAATAAATTTTACATTTTGCCCAAGACTAAAGTATAATCTATCCAAAGCTAATTGGCAATTATATTCTAAAGTCTTGGAACAAGAGGTTTCAACTCTTCCCCCAATTAACAATGATAATATTGCTACTGTATATATAGAGTTCAGAAATGCAATTATTTCTGCTGCTAATAAGTCAATCCCCTTAAAAAACCTTTCAAAAATAATTATCCCTCCCCTCCTTGGTGGGACCAAGATTGTTCAGCAGCTTGTAGGAGAAGAAAAGAGGCTGAATTAATATACTCCCGTTCTATGACTGCAGAGAATTATATCTCTTATAAAAAAATTGCTGCAGAAACCTTAAAATTACTGTCAGACAAAAAGCGAACTGGTTGGTTTAAATTCTGTGAGTCACTGTCACCTAGGACTCCCCCATCTTTGGTCTGGAGAAATGTTAAAAAATATCGCTGTGCAGTTTCTAGTGAAAATATAATTTCTAATGATCCTTCCCCCGTGGATAGATGAATTCTCTAATAAACTTGCACCACAAACAGTCCCATCTTATGATGAATGCCTAGTTTTTAATTCTGCTTTTTTAAAAACAAATGATAAATTTGATTCCCCCCTTTTCTTCTCAGGAATTGTTTACTGTACTCAATGGCCTTAAAGACTCCTCACCAGGTATTGATGGGATTCCTTATTCGTTTATAATTAATAGTAGTGAGAACACTAAAACTGTCTTACTATCCATTTTAAATTTTATTTATATTACTGGTGATCCTCCTGCTGAATGGAAAACCCAAATTATTTTGCCCATTCTCAAACCAGGTAAGTCTAGCAATGACCCTTCCAGTTACCGACCTATTGCCCTATCTTGTACTTTGGCAAAAATCTTGGAACATTTAATAAAAAATCGCTTGGAGTGGTTTTTGGAAAGGAATAATCTCTTACCTAAAAGCCAATTCGGTTTCCGAAAAGGTTTAAGTACCATGGATAGCCTAAGTACCTTGGTCACAGATATTCATATTGCCTTCTCAAAACATGAATTTCTCATAGGAGTTTTCTTGGATATTTCTTCTGCATATGATAATGTACTTCTTCCTGTGCTCAGGCAGAAAATGCTTAATCTGAGCATTCCAGTGAGGATAGTCAATTACGTCTCTAACTTTCTCTCTTCTAGATCAATATCTATAAATGTTAAAAATCTCCTGCTTCCCCCAAAAACTATATGGAAAGGACTTCCACAAGGCTCAGTTCTTAGTCCTCTCCTTTATTCTATATATACTCACGATTTAGAACTTTCAGTAAATTCTTTTTGTAATGTTCTTCAATATGCAGACGATTTAGCTCTATACATCTCCTCAAACAACTTCACAGTGGCATGTTCCCGTCTAAACTCATCCATGGATTATTTACAAGAATGGTTAACTAATCATGGCCTCTCCTTATCTGTGGCCAAGAGTAGTGTGGTGATCTTTTCCCGCCAAAGGCGAGTTCCCGATATATCTGTTGTATATGATAAGCAACCTATTCCAGTTAGAGGCAATGTTAAATTTTTGGGAGTTATCCTTGATTCGAAATTGGCCTTCGGTCCATACATGGAATATATAACACAAAAATGCGAAAAAAAATATAAATAGGTGTTTGGTGGGGGTCCCATCCTTTTTCTCAGAAATTACTGTACAATGCTTTAATACGAAGCCACCTTGACTATGGATGTTTTCTGTTGGAGCCTTGCAATAAATCATCCCTTAAAGTAATGGACAAAATTCAATCGAAATGCCTTCGCATTATTACAGGGGCAATGAAATCCTCACCAATAAATGTTCTTCAGGTTGAGTGCGTAGATCCTCCTTTAAGATTAAGAAGGCAATACCTTTCAGACAGATTCTTATTTAAGATCTGCCAACTTTCAGATCATCCCCTAATTCCTAAATTGCACCTTCTTTCAGAGTATATCTCATCTGACCGATACTGGACCCATAAGGACTCTCCCTGCTTGTTTAAAAGTTTTGTAATTTTTCTTCAGCTTCCTTACCCAATCTTTCAATGCAAAATAAAACCACTCTTTGATGTTCCTTACGAGGCTATTGTTTACCAACCCGACATTCATCTAGATCTAGGTATAGAAAAGGATTCTCCAATGGCAAATTTGAAATTAAAAGAAATTATAGAAAACACCTTTAAAGATTGGCTTGTCATGTACACAGACGCTTCAAAACATTCTGATGAAGACTATACTGGAGCTGCTGTTTGGATTCCTAAGTTCAAAATCATTCTTAACTTTAAATGCCCCTCACTATCCTCCACTTTTACTGGTGAAGCAACTGCAATCAGTGAAGCTTTGTTATATGTAGAGTCACATAATCTTAATAAAACAGTTATTTTCACAGATTCAAAAAGTTGTTTGTTAGCTATTTTGTCCAATCAATTCCATAACAAACATAAGATTCCACTAATTCTTAAAATAAAAAATACCCTATTCAGATGCCATTTTAAAGGAATCCATGTTTCAGTGGCCTGGATTCCAGTACACAGTGGTATCCATGGTAAAGAAACAGCTGATGTACTCGCTAAAAATGCAATTGCTAATGGAATTCTACAAAATTTAATTTACTCACATGACCTAATTTTGCTAGCTAAAAGGAAACTGAATGAAAATTGGAATAAATTATGGGAAGTTTCCAAAAAAGTTAAAGGTAAGCACTATGCTGCCATCCAAGAGGTTATTCCTCCCAAGCCTTGGTTCTTTAAATTTAACAAAGCAAATAAACATGCAACTTCAATCATTTGTAGATTAAGAATTGGACACGCCTGTACACATGCACATCTGGCAAAAATCAGAGTAAGGGATAGCTCATTGTGTGAATGTGGCTTAGATGAAGGTTCCACAAACCATATTTTTTTCAACTGTCCCAAATTATCCTCCTCCCTTTATGATTACCTTCCTCCTTATATTCCTCGACCTATAGATTTTAATTCTCTTTTAACATATACCAGTACTCCTTTTGTGTATATTTTATGTGATTTTATTAATACTAATAATATGAAACTTTAAATCCTTGTCACTTTTAACAAACGGGTAAGAGTCTAACACCTGTGTTTGTCATATTTGTTCTAGGTAATTCAACAAATAGATTTGTCAAAATTCTCGGAGGAAAACTGAATCCTTGTATTATCACAGACTCTTATTTTAATTAAACTCATAAGCTTTCATTTTCTACGCAATACGTCATTGGCGAATTTTATCAAACCGCCACAAAAGAAAGAAGAAGAAGAAGAAGTTCATTTTTCTTTATTTTTATTGAATGACAGAATTACTAATAATACAAATAAAACTGCACTCTTAAAGTCTTATTGCCTTAAGTTACGGTCCATTTCAGTTTGTTTTGACTGTACAGATTTAGTGTGACTGTAATTTATGTAGTTTTAATTATTTTAGGGATAAAAATTACCTATATTAAAAATGATAGGAATCGATTCAGTAAACGATTCTGAACAAACTACTTTCTCAAAGTGCGTTAATTATGTTACATGTTGTATACTGAGCGATTTTTTTACAGACTGGAAAAAAATAGGGTGTAACAGGTGAACGGAATATAAGCCGATGGCACTGATATTTTGCAATTTTTTTTAAATTAACATATAAAATTGATCTATAAATAAATACTACTAATTGGGTGCATATTATTTTAATCTTGATATTGAGTATGAATACAGAGATGAAGAATTTGAGTATTTGGGCAACAGTCACTTTGACTTAAAATGATAGAGACAGTACAAGACTTAATGGCTTATCGTCTCTCACTCATTCTAATATAACTTATTCAAATAGCAATTTAGGTTAGAAGTAGACTTCTAAGTAAGTCAGATATAGGACAGTCACAAAAGACCAAGATCCAAACTGAAAATCAATTTGAGTTTTATATGAATTTGCGCTTCGAAAGATATGTAAACATACAACCAAGAATATGCTATCACATTGAAAGGCACTGCCCCTTCAAGCACAAGGACATCAATATAAGTAAGTAGTAATAAAGTATTATTACAAGTCTTAAGTGTAGATCAAACTATATGTTAATCAATTAATTTCTAATAAAAGCAAAGGTTAAATAAGGTCTTTATCTTATTCCTCTCGGAAGTTAAAAATTAAACTCCACTAATAACGTAAACATGAAAAAGGGTCTGAAAACCAAGTTCGGTACAAACAGTATTTGTGGTTGTCGTCCTTACTGATAATATCTGAATGAGTGCCAAGTTCCATAGCAGTATCTAGAAACATTGTACATTCCTACAGATCCTTTTATTTAAGCAACTTTGTTCTTGTAATTAACCACATCAATGGGTCACCCTTTTCTTTTCTGAACTTGGCTGACACACTGGTGTATGTATACTTAAAATTTACACATTGACGAATATCCGAACCCAGAATACCATAATCAAATCCAATGATTTTTAGTAGAATAAGGGTGACAAACCAGCACACAGTCCACCTGATGGATAATGATGGATGCTGTGGCCAATAGACATCTACATTTATCCTCGATTAAGGATCAAAATGCAGATGCACTGTCACCTCTTAGAACTGAGATAGACTTTCCAGTAAAAAAGGTCTCCGGTTCTCTACGCTCACCATACAAAACATAGTAGCATTAAGCTGCTATGCTGGTATTTTGTGAGAGTGAAGTCCTGGTTGAGAAGACCCATTCATGTTACAACATAGCTGCAGTGTAGCTCTATTGTGTATAAAAGATTTGTCCAAAACTGAAAGAAGTGTCAATATTAATAGATTATTTGTAAAACTATGAACTTACTGTGAACCAATCACTAATAGTGAGGTATCTATGGAGTGGATTCAGCAGATTCGGATAATGGCTTGCCATGAAAAACTCACACTACTATTACTGTGTGTTGGTGTCTTTCTCAAAATGTATGCCAAATGAAGCATGGTTAGGTATCACGTTTTTGGCGGGACATACAAATTTTAAGCCTGAAATAAATATCATGTGTGGGACCTATACAATTCTGCTTTTCAGGGGTGAGGCGGGCAACTCAACTGGTTGTTCAAAGTGCTCACGTTTCAATTGTTTACAATACTAGAGTAGAAAAATACTAATTGTTTGTTTTTATATTGTCCTGCTTTCATCAAATGAATCCCACTTTTCACTGTAAGGTGAAATTTCACATAAAATTCTGCTTTACCTAAGACCTTAAGCTGTATGTGAATTCAAGAAACAAAATATGTATAGTCCTTATGGATAAAGGATGGAATTAGAAATGGCAGCTCATAGAGCCCGTACCATGAACATACACAGTACCTATAGCGAAAACCCCCTCATAACAATATATTGTTATAATGTTATATTATTTGGTTGGCAATTTTTTATTAATGAGAAAATATACAAAAAAAAAACACACCACCCACTCTGGATTCGCCTGTTTGGTTTCTAATAATGTGGCGTTATTTATACTTAAAAAAATCATTGAAGCTCATTTATTTTATCTTATCAATATTTATATTTATAATAAAATCTCTAAATTTATCAGATAAAATTTAGTCTAGATCACTGCCGGAATTACTTACTATTTGTTCGTGAAGTTTTATTGCAATCCGTTCAGCCATTTCGAAGATTAGTTTGGACAGACACATGAAAATTTTTAAAACAGTTACTTATGGAATTTTTTTAAATGGTCATATAATAATACACATGTAAATATTTTATATCAAAATATCATCTTGCATTCAAAATGCATCATAGCTCACAAACAAGAAAAAACTGGACTAATTTCTTTTTGTGGTTTATGGCATTTTGTTATTATTGATTCCAATGACGTTGGACTGAAGTTATAGAACATATGATAAATGCATAGTGTAACGAATTTTTTTCCAGGCTTTCCACCGGCGAGTGTGAAAGCTGGAAAATCTATTCTCTATATTCTATCTCTATTCCATTTGGAAAAAAAATTATCTTAACGACAGTGTGCAAGCAAGAGGTAAATAGAGGAGTCGCCATTTTCAATCCCATTCTTTAACCGTACGCAAATTCAATGCGTCTTAAGTCTCGAGTACCATAGCCTAATTTTTACATAGGATAAGTAAGCATCTTTATAAAGATTCTACCAGTTTACACCTACCAGTTGGAACAGCATCGAAAGCTGAAACTGAGTTCAAAATTGCACAGACAGACACAACTTGCTAATGTTCTGATGTTTTAAGAAGCAATAAAGAATTGTTATTTTATAAAAATAGCATGTATAGGATATAATGGTAATCCTTAAAAACTATCTATCCATCAATAAAGATTGTTAAGATTGAAATATTAGTGATTTATTAGTTGTCAAATTTCAAGGATATAAGAACTTGTGATCCAGTAGTAGTGCATCTACTTTATTTTACTATTATAGGGGGGTACCCCCTAAGGAAGGGGGGAACCACCTTCACCAAAAAAAATAAGGATTTCTGTATCTATTTTGAGACTGCAACATCTCCGGTGTTGCCGGAAGAGCATCCTCTACGCCTTTGCGTAACAAATCGGCTGCTCTCCCTACGCGCCTCCGGCTCCATAAAAACCCTCTAGGGGTAGGACAGACTCATACCACATGGAGTGGGGGTAAATTATTTCGGTTCCTTGACATAAGTTGAACCTAACCTATTTTATTTGTTATCTGACCTAATAGGTAGGTACTTTTTATAAACATGTTTTATACAATTTTATACACATATTGTATTGCTTTAATTAATTCTTAGAAATCATTAGTTTTACGTTTTGTTCCACAAGCCAGCTGGTAATTAAAATAATTCTGTAATTTAAATATAAACTGTTAAATATATGTGTATGCATGAAAACTATTGAAATTAGTAAAAAATATAATTATTTACATAAATGTATTTAAAATAAAATGTTACCGAATGTATGACAACTTAACCGTACATAAAACGGAACGTTCAATGGTGAGAATTCGATAGAATCTGTGGTAGGGATTGACGATTGATTAATATTGCAAAATTAATTGATTTTCAATAATTTTTTTCTCTAAAATTACATGTTTCCACATGTTGAAATTTTGCATGTGTGCTTATATTAATGTAACCTTTCTGTAAAAAAAATATCAACCCCCAACTCGATGGACATCAATGGAAAGCTTAGCCGAGAGTGCACCTGTGCATGCGCATACTCTTGGGCACTATAATCTTGTCCTGCGCCAATGGTTAGTCTCCGTTGCAGGCCGCTGTGGCCGAAATTCGGTCTGGAGGACAATATAAGGTTATAAAAATGCTGTGTAGTGGCAGTGAAAGAATATCCACTACTCATATCGTCCCGTGGGTGTCATAAGAGGCGACAGTGGGAAATTGAAACAGCTGATGGGCAGCAGTGTCTTCCTAATAACAACTCAAAATAATAAAAGACACCGCGTTTGACAATCTGTTTACTAAGCGTGCCAAATACAGCAAAATCCCCCCTGTGAGGTATTCTATGGGGAAGACCTATGTTCAGCAGTGAACTTTTATTAGACAACAGCTAAGCTAAGAATGGATAAGCTTGATTTCCCCACTGACTAAGTGGTGTTGTAGCGAAAGACAACAACACCAACTTACAACTGTTAAATGTATGTTTTCATTTCAACATACCAAAATTGTTCAAATCTATTGTCATCAGCATAAAGATTAAATTATTTTGTTCAACTAAGATCTATCGGAGACTGGAATTCTCTTAATGTTTATGTTAAATAGGGTCTCAACATACACTAACAACAATGCATGTGCAATAGTAAACGTTAAAATAAAATAATAATTATAGCTTTTGTTTATTATGTATTTTAAAGTTTGCTCACAAAGCCAAATTAAATTTACATAAATACAATTTATTGATAACTTTTTATACAAGACGTAAATAGTACACAAAAGATTAACAATAAATCATGTTGAGGGAGCTTTATAATGGAAAAATAAATTACCTAATGTTCTTAAAGTTCTTTATATTAAAAAAAAAAACAATATTACTGTATCATTAGAGATCAGCAAACTGATATTATATTATATATTCCAGCACGTCTTGCACTTAATAGATGTGAAAAGATTTGTACAAAGGCATTGAACTTTGTGACCTTACACACTTTCCTTTGTATAAAATTAATTAAATTTCATAACCATGAAATATATACATTTAAGTCTCCTGATATTTAATATTCACTATTTTAATTATAGTAAAAAAATATGCATACCTAATATCATAACGAAGCTACAAGTGAGAGGGTAAACAATGATGAGAAGGGCAGGTTCGGACTATGCCGAGGTGTCCTGGCGAGGCTATGTAGAAATGCAAGAGGTTAATTCGCGGGCGGCGGCCGCGAGACGCGCCGTTACTCGCCGATAATAGAAATTTCTTTACAATTGTCTCTTCACAAGTTACTTGGCTAGGATGTAAAACATAACTTGCACTTTGAATCATGATATTTTTATTACTTTCGTCCCATTTGAATCGCGCGCGTGGGATAGGCACTGTTGGGTGCGTGCGTGCGGCGCGAGGCTCGCGGCCGCTCAGTTGTCCATAGCGTATCTTCGTGTCCACTCCTTCGCATTTCGAATTGCTTCGCTTTCGTTCACCTTCCAAAGTTCGGCTACATCGTTCGCCAAAGGATCATCAGGATTCGGTGCAGACAGCAATGCCTGGATCGAAAGCAGCACCGTACGAATTTGCAGAGCGGGGCTCCACTTATCCTTCAGTATATCCAAGCATATACGACCCAGCCGGTCTATGTTTGGATGGTATATTTTAGTTATAAACCTAACCTTAGGCGCCGACATAGGGTAGTCCTCGGGCAGGAAAAGTTCTAATTTGAAAAGTCCTCCTTCAAAAGGCGAGTCTTCCGGCCCGGTAACAATTACATGGAAATAGCGGGCATTCGTTTCACTAGGCACTGCGCTAATACCAGGCACGGGTTCCTGCATAAGTCGCTGTGTCTCTTTGATTATTCTACGTGGTAAGGCTGCCATTTTATTTATGCGGTCTAGCGCAATTTGTCAAATGAAAGCAGGTAACCATATAAATGTATAAAATCTCTAATTGTTTGTTCACTGCACGTGTTATTAGTGATTTATGAGGCACGAATTCTATATCAATAAATTATAATAGCATTTTAGCCATACTTTTTCTGAAAAAACGACTTTAAAGGCGAAGGCTAAGTACCAACTTCAATTTTAACCATAGACAATATAGAACACAGAAAACTATGACTTTATAGTCATAGAGAGAAACTCCGAGTTATTATGGTAAAGTTGAGGCAAATATTAGTAACCTTGGAGCCACATCCTAAGTGTGCATTAATAAGGTTTCGAATAATTTAATACCTATTTAATTTATAAAATGTAGGATTGAAATATTTTCGCTACTGTATGTGTGGTTTTTTCCTAAAATGTGTTGCATTAAAAACATTTTTTTCTACCAGTCAGGTCACATTGCAAGATTACCTATGCGATACGGTTATGACCATTGCATTATTATAGAACTAGAAAGTATATTTCACTATAAAAACGACCCGAAAAGAGAGGTCTTAAAAAGGTACGTTATGTCATGATGTTATGTGATGTGTACAAGTAATTATTTTTTTCGTCAACAAGTCTTTCTTTTTGACGAAAATAATAATTATTTATTTGCAAACAACACTATACTTTGGTACTTTATAATAGTGTTACGAGCTTGGGGTTTGTGAAAATTAAAAACTGCCGATTGAATTACCAAAATTGACACATTAATTTTCGAACACCAATTACAACTTAAAAGATACTAATAATTAATCACAATGATCACTTTAGTTCGCCGTTATATCGCTTCGAAGTATTCACTAGTATCGCCAATTCAATACTAATCCGGTCGCGGTCCGCACTGGCCATATACAGGGCCTTTTCCACTTTAACATCTAGAATGTTCGAGCATATACTGGTCCCGACATACTAAGTGTAGAATGTTCTAGTATGGAACTTTTAAGATAGCTTTGCTAGTTCTGCCACTAGATACTAGATGGCGCTAGTGGCATTAATTATGATGCGTAACAATAGTATGCGACGCTCGAATCTATTTGCCTATAGTTTCTTCCTCATTGGAAAATATGAAACGATTTTTTATTATAGTCCGGACGCGAAGCAGGAAGAATTTCGTACATTGACCTGTTATTACCTGTCTCTGTCTCACTCCGGCGTAAGTATAATGCGTCTCGCTCGCACAGATGCAATGAACGCCGTCCTCAGGCATTGTAAACCTTTTATCTGAGACTGTAAGGTTTGGTTGCACGTGGTATTTGGTTTGCCTGGAGGCACGTGCAAAAATTCTTGGTTTGCTTGACATAATTAATAATTTTTAAATAACGTACAATCGACATCGCGATCGCTCAGTTTACGGACACAGTTACCTCTGTTATCTATTCTTAGTTTGTTTTTGTATGTTAATTTTAGTTATCTTGTTTTAATTGTTAAGTGGTTTTGATAAGTTAGTTAGTAGACAAAACTGTTGAGTCTTTTGTAATAAATATGACAGGCGGAACGTCATCGAAAAGCAGTAACTCCGATACAGAGAAATCGCATTCTGATTTTCGAATTTAAATTTTTTTATTTCTGCCAAATAGTAATTGTAATGGAAGACACACACCGTCAGTTCAACTGATCATTCCGACTGATCAGCTTAAACTACGACTGTTTGTTATTTTTTAAAATATCGGATTTTCGATATATCTATAAATAAGCTTATATATAAAACTCCGATATTGATATATTATATATTTATAATAATTAATTTATCGAAAATCCAATATTTAAAAAAATATCAACAGTCCTAATTTGAAATGATCAGTTGGAATGATCAGTTGAACTGACCGTGTGTGGCGACCATAACTTGATTTTTATAACTGTTTTTTAATGATTTCTTATATTTACGCGAACACTACACATTAATTAAAATAAAGAAGGAGGCTGGGTACTATCACCTGCTTGGGACTCTGTAATTAATAAAATTAAAACTAAACCCAAGCATACCGCTGCAAGACTTCAAGTCACAGTAATTTCATTCTGCGTAGATCGGACCATACACAATAATTAAAAAGCTGAAGGTACTCTGGGTTAACATTGACATCGGGACATCAGTCACCTCAGTCCCCGGTGACCATGGGTGCTGGTAGGCACCCGAAACGTCAGAAATTAAAAATCATTTAAAGTTAAACACGACAAAATACGTAAAAGTAGTTTTAATCAACTGTTTTTATACTAAAATCAAAATAAATAACTTATATAACACCAATAATTTATTTAATACGATAGTAAATTTATTTTTTTCTCCTTCAAATATTTCATAAAAACTACACTTAACACAAAAATATTTGTGACCACTGTCAGTAGGCAAAGAGGTCATTGTACGAAATTCCTCCTGCTCCACGACTGTACTTTATCAAATTTTAATAATATTAAAATTGATAATAATAAAATTTGTTTTTTTTGTATTTATTCTTAAATTTAAAGACTTTAACTTTTATTAGACATTTAATTTAATTAAACCAACCGAAAAAAATTTGATTTCGTGAGTAATTCGTTCATTTGACCCAGGTCGCAGGAAAGTATTGATGATTGTAATTACATTTTTTTAACGTTCCGGATCAAACGATTGACAGGAGCAACTATCAAAGAGTGTAGCAATTTCCAACAATCGACATTATCGATAGGGTCTCATAGATCACAGAGAACTAAAACTCGATATGAGTGATTAAAATGATCGACACAAATGACTCAGTTCGTGAGAAGAATCAAGACGTGAATGATCGGGCCAGTAGAAATGAATGAATGACATAAATGTATAAAGTAAACAAATGAATACCATAAACCCTCATAAACCCTGAACCTTGTGATAAATCCTGTTCCGTGTAGTATCATAACTTTTATTTTCCTTTTTTAAGTGTCGTTTAATTCTACCTTTTGTACTTTGTAACTGGGGCTCTTTTTTAAATTATAGACTGAAAAAAAAAACAGTGTATTAATATTGTATTGTTTGTCACATAAATTAATATTTACTACTTAAACTTAGTGAATTTTAAAAGCCTGTGTTAGGCATTGCACTTTTGAGGTGTAAAAGTTATTATTGTTTTATGGCAACTGTGGGAATGAGAGAATCCTTACTTTTAAAATTAAAGTTAAATAAAAAAAGTATGGATTGGCTTGACACAAAATTACGAGTTAACTTTCTAGTTCTATTAATACTTCCGGGTGGCTTATTGCAACAAAATCATCAGTTCTTTGCATAGATAATCGTAGTATATACAATGAATGAATTTGCCAATACATATAAAAATGCTTTTCGAGTTATTATAATATAAGATTAGGTTAAAGAATGCCTCTGAATTTATTCACAACGGCTAAAGTAGTGTACGCAACTTTTAGTGAATTTAATTAAATGAAATTTTTGTTCAATTGTCCTAGAGGTAGAAATACAGTTTTCAATAACGGTAACTCAAGAGTTATTTAAAATAGTGACGCTGCGATAATTATGTGAAAACGAACCTATTTAATTCGTGACAGCTCAAGCAGATCAAGCTCAAAAACCAATCTTAGTTTGGCGAGAACTTGACCATTTATGGATTGTTACTCCTGTAATAACGTATAAATAATAGTTTAAAATTAATTTTGATACGTAAAAGTTTTACGATTTTGTATATTAAACATCTACATCTATATACATTTATATTTTGTTAAGGTCATTAACCTTTACCTACCCGTGGTCTGTGAGACGTCGGTGGAATATCGCTCAATAGATAAAAAACTAAGATAGGTGAACGGTAAACGGAAATAAAACATGACAACAACATTAATTATCAAATAACTGAAAAAGTCTCCATAAATATGAAAAAAAACGAAAATACCAACACTATGGAGTGTAGAGGTAGGAGTACAGACTCTGTATAAAAAAGTGTCCGTAGGAAAGCGCCAAATAAGGGTGGCGCCACTGTAGCTACAGTTTAAATTTGACTCTTTTTCACCATCAGTTTTGAAATTTTAGATCAAGTTCCACGGCACAACATTCTTCAATTGGCGAATCCTCTTCATCCGAAAGTTCTTCCTATAACCTGTTTTCAAAAGTTTGGTCATTAACCGTCTTTTTCACTAAAAACGAAAAAAAATTGAGAAAAATGTCATGTTTTTAATTCACCAAAAGTAAAATTTGGCAGGTCTGTCCTTGGCAAGCGTAGGTGCGGAACTATGAGAAGTGGGAAGAAGGTATATTTTAATAGTGGTAGAGCCACGCAACAGCCTTTGCTGTTGCACCTGTGGGCCGGCTCAAACCGGAGTGGTACCACGACCTGACGGAAGACCGGCGTGAAGTAGAAGCTTTGCTTCTGCATTTCGTGTGGTGAGTGCAGGTGGCCGGAGTCCAATTCCCCCCCCCTTAATATGGTAGCGGAGTTCAATTACCACCGGTGAGACGACTGAGGGACCTTTAAGAAAAGTGCCTATTCCTTTTTAAAAGGCCGGCAACGAATTTGCAATCCCCCTAGTATTGCATCTGTTCATGGACGGCGGTAATCACTTACCACCGGGTGAGCCGTATGCTCGTTTACCCCCTCTCCTATAAAAAGGTATATGAAATATAAAGATACACCTATAGTCAACCATATCTAAAAAATATCTTTTGACGTTTCACATTAATCATTCCGCAATAACTTTGTACAAGCGTATTGACTCGATTTAAAATAACCTTTTACTTAAATCCGCAGAAATATGAAGTAATCTATATTTTATTACAACGTGTATAGTTTTTTTTATCACAAATTTAAATTCAAATCTTTCAAACAAAGCAAAATATTAAAAAAATAATCAGTATCAACTTTTTTGCTTTACGTCGTTTCAATCATAGAATACATACATACATAATAGAACGGGGGAGTGGGCGGAGCCCATGTAGCCACTAAAATTTCACTAACATGTCAATTCACACGTATAAATGTCAACACGAGATGTGTTTTGACATTACAATCGTTTCCAAATTTCGCATGCAAATTATTTAGAAAATGACAAATGGCACACTATTTACAAATAAATATGTGTTAAATTTAAACGATTTTTTTAAATGATGATCTTGAACATAAATCAAAAGTCTAAAATGTGTAAATTTACTCAGTCTGTCAACACAGCGAATCGGGTTTGTAGTAGTGATAATACGACGTAATTGCTTGTATGTGTGCTCCCGGCGACGCTGAACCTCGTACAATGTATTATGTAAAAATACACGTAAAATGTATTATAGTATTCTATAGTTTCAATGATATGTTGCTATGTAGCTTACCGTAGTGTTTGGATGATTAAAATTCATTGTTATGCGAAGAATCGGCAAAAATATTCAAATAATCGAACCGTTATTTTTTTATAATGTACTTGTTCAATGAAAAATTTATTTTAAAAACTTCTTAAATTACATGAATCATGAATAAAACAAGTTTATTTTTTTCTTTGTCAATGTAAATTTTTGTAGGCATAAAAACTTCATATATAAGACTAAAGAGATAAACTACTACGTAATTTCAATCTCCCGCTAATCCGGGAGTTTACTATGCGTAATTTTGTGTTTGTCTTCTTATTTTGTGACCCAGATTTAACTTTTTGGACTGTTTATTCTCTATATTC
This sequence comes from Parnassius apollo, assembly GCA_907164705.1. Taxonomy (NCBI): domain Eukaryota; kingdom Metazoa; phylum Arthropoda; class Insecta; order Lepidoptera; family Papilionidae; genus Parnassius; species Parnassius apollo. Next base: position 4,364,286 of record CAJQZP010000810.1, read on the forward strand.
GTTGAAGCATGTATACATGTCACAAAGGATGATTGGGTAAAAGTAGTAGAAAGAACAAAAAAATTATGGATGACTTTGAAAGAGACATTAATTTTGACTGCATTATACCTGTACTGCAAGTCATTGAATATATTATAAATTTATTTTTAATCTAGTTTCAATCTTAAATTTTTATAACTTTGCCTCTAGAAATAAGCGGTAACAACAAATACGAAGAAACTGATAAATATTGTTTTAAATGATCCGTTTTTAATTTATTCTGGTATTATTCATACCAAACTGTAAATGATTACAAACTCTAAATAACCGATATCGATTTTTTTAAGAATCAAATATTGTACGTTCTCATTTTTTGCAATGCAATAAGTCTGACAGCTGTCAAAATTAATTTCTTAGGTTTGGTTGACTATAGATATTCACAAAAGTAATATCGTTGGTGTCTGTGAAACCACGGGTAAGTTAAATGGAAACTGTAGTTGAGAGTAAATGGAAACTGGAGAACTGGAAGGGTAAATGGAAAAAAAATGTAACAAGTGCTTCGATGGTGATATAAATTTTACATGTATTTCTAGCCATTTAGAGGCTTTAAGATAATATTATCGTTATCAACTGCCCCGTAAGTTAACTTCTCACCAAATCTCCCAAAACTTTCGCAATGTGACGCATTAGCATATTGTGATGAGTTCTGTGAACAAAATACATATCAGATTAGGCCACTGACTTAGAAGTATATAGACTAGGCATACTTAATGAATTAACGTGACTACCTACAAAAATCTAGTGCATATAATGGCCGCCTTTTATAGGGTTGTAACTCAGCAATATGCGCAGCTGATATCGATATTTTAAGTAATATGATTTTTTTAACATTTTATACATTCGGATTTGTTGCTTAATTTACTTCATTCCATAGGTATTTACACAGATTCAGGGCTGAATTTTCAATCGTCAACAAACTTATCTGAGGAATTAATGTGACTGACAGATTTATAGCTTTTGTATAGATAGAAATTAAATCCTTCTTTTGTATAAGAATTACTGGGATGGAGATCTCTGATCCCATATTAAAGTATTTTATTATAAAATAATAATGATTACTTAAGTAGAAATGAAATTAACTATTTTAAAAATCAATACTTATTTATTATTAATAGTTATTATTTATTGTTCTGCACATAATTCATCACAAATAGTTATACAAACAAGTTGTATATTATATTCCATTTATTCATTCAGATTTTAAATGAATTTTTTTTGCAAAATTCGAAAATTGGCATGACCATGAAACGGTGGATGAAATATGATATATAGGACATATAAACCATTATTATTATTATTTATTTATATTTTTTAGTCTTGTCGATACCACCATTTTTCTTGGAGTCACACTAGATTCAAAGCTTCAATGGCTCCCCCATGTATCAAAACTAGCTAGCAGACTAAGTTCTGCAGCATATGCTGTGAAAAAGATTAGAACTCTTACCAGTGTTGAAACAGCTAGAATAGTTTACTTTAGTTATTTCCATAGCATTATGTCGTATGGTATTTTGCTATGGGGACACGCGACTGACATTGAAATTATATTTATTTTACAGAAAAGGGCCATTAGAGTAATATATAATTTAAAACCAAAAGAGTCACTGAGACAAAAATTTAACGAAATTAATATATTAACTCTGGCCTCTCAATGTATTTAGGAAAATGTTATATACGTACACAAAAATAAAACTAGTTTTGCAAAAATAAGTGATATGCATTCTGTAAATACTACGAATAGACAAGAGCTAGTAGTAACAGTTACTCAACTTCACCGAGTCAGTAATTCATTCTTGGGGCGATCCCAGAAAATATACAAAATTTGTAATGCACAAAGTTCAAAAATGTTATTAAACTAGGTTTGTATAAAGAGAGTTATTATAATATTAAGGAATTTATGGATGATAATAACCCCTGGGAAGGGTGATCGCTACCAAGCTATTTCTAATTATATATATAAACACACACACACACACACACATATAAAAAAATATATATATATATATATATATATATATATATATATATATATAAACACTCACGTCTGTCACCCAGAGGGGTAGGCAGAGACTACAGACTTCCATTTGGCACGATCCTGACACACTTCTCTTGCCTCCTTCACATCCATACACCTACGCATACATGCTCGTCGGTTAAGGGTACTCCTAATTTGGCCCGTTTTCAATAAATCGCCAATTTGGTCGATAAATTTTCGCCTAGGACGTCCCTTTCCGACTCCGCCATTCACTTCTGCACCATAAATTTTCTTTGTCACTCTTTCCTCATTCATTCTTTCCACATGACCAAACCACCGAAGCATTCCTTTCTTAATCCTGGTCACAACATCATGTCTTGCAAACCACACTCTTCTCTTATTACACAATTTCTTACCCTCTCGTTCAGATTCAGCCCTAACATACTCCTTAACGACCGCATTTCTACTGAGTTTATTCTACTCTCGTGCTTCTTCTGCCACACCCAACTTTCACTACCATACGTTAAAGTCGGGACCAACACAGCATTGTGAATTGCCATACGTGCCTTTTTCGACACATTTTGACTCTTCACAATAGAGTGCAAGGCCCCATTTACTCTATTTCCCGCATTCACTCGTCGTTCTATACCCTTATCATATCTCCCATCCCTGCTAAATACGCAGCCCAAATATACAAACTCATCTACTTGCTCGATCAACTCCCCTTCTATTCTTATTTCACAAATCGTTTTACTTTCTTCTCTTTCAAAAACCATAACCTTCGTCTTACTTGCGTTCACTTTCATACCCCTTTCTTTTAATGATCCGTTCATTAATGTAACCATCATTTGCAACTCGGCCGCGACGACGCAAGAATAACTTGATCATCGGCGTACAAAAGGCATTTGACGGTTAACTCACCCATTCTTAATCCGCATTCTTCAAATTTCTAATTTTTCTTGTGTTTTAATTGTAAACATGATTGTAATCTATTGGAAAAAATTGTCCCGCTGGCTTTTTTGCTGGTTCTTCCCAGGACAGAGGTTTTTTGCGAACCAGTGGTAAATGTAAAAGTGACTTTCAATAAGTATTGTTATAATCTACATTGAAAAAAAAGTTTCTGTTTCTGTTTATTCATTTCTGAACACAATTAATTTATTGATTATTTCGATAAGACAGTTTGTCACTGCTTCTTCTTGCATGGTATCTGAACCTTTTTTGCTACAAATCCCGCAAAATATTCTAATGCAGCAATTGATATGGTTTTTTAATAATTTAAATAACGACTCTAATAGAGGCAACTGAAGGCCACTCCTGAAAGATAAAAGTTCGCTTGCTTTGCTTTTTCTGCTTGCTTTTTCTCGCCCAACTAGTAACGACAAACATACATATACTGGGTTTTCTTATAATTACAAATTATTGCCTAAATGCATTACTAAATTATGCATCTTACATAATGTAATAATTAAAAAATGCAATGTAATAATTAAAATATGCATTATACTTCAAATAAGTTGTAAGACACTTATTTACTTAGAAATATGCTGAAAAAGTAACAATATTACAATGATTTCAAAAGGAAGGATGGGCCCATCCAAATATTTTACTTATAACTTTTTCATATAAGAAAAATTAGCGCATGTGTCATAATACAAACGTCATATCAAAACACGACGTAACCAGGGTTGGATTTCGTAGTATGATTATCCTCATTGTACCATTATTTCATAGTTTGTAGTATATAGTATCGTAATAATACTAAGCGAAAATACCTAAAGGTCGACTTGTATTATTATTGGGTCCTTTTACATTTTAATATTAACCCTTCGATATCGAGAATTCCTGCATTGTACATGATTTCAGAATTTTTTTTAAATAAAATAAGAATTAGCTCCCTTTCTGGTCAATCGATGCTCGATCGATGCATTTATGTTGCATCCTTGATACAACTATAATGAGGGAAACTCTATGCTCCAGAAGCAATTGGTTTGAAAACAGAATTTCAAAATATTTTATGAATCTGATTTTCAGATTCAATTAAGTAGATATGGTTTCTTTTGTACTATTTTTGTTTTATCCTTATCGAATATTTCACTTTAGACAAAAATTAAACAGAAATAAAAATAAAACTGCCAAAAAGAGAAAACGACGCGTGACGCTAAAATCCCGACACATGGGAATAAAGAAACATGAAACGTCAAACGTGATTATTTTTTTAAAATGGTATAATTTTATTTTCCATGTACAATATTTTTGAGAGTCTGAATCCAACCCTGGTCTAATCTTGGTAACGTAACTAAACGAACTGTAAAATAAAACTTTAAAAATGCGTTTATATAATAATTTAATTGTAATAAAATTAATATAAGGTTATTTATCGATGATACGATATCCCATGTTTTTTTTAAATCTTTGTATCGTAATTTTTGCATTCTTTTACCACGCAAATAGACATATTTATGACAGGCAAATCTGTCCTACGCGCGCACCACTGTCGACCAATTCGCGTTGGCCCTAAACTGTAATTTTAGGGCCAGCGCATTGGTCCGTTTTATTTGTTCGGTCGGCCCGGTCCTTACGTTAGTAATATATAAGTCAATGCAATATTATAAGTAAATAGTGATACAATCTAACTACTTCATTCATTGAATTACTGTCAAAATATAAAAGTATTTATAACACGTCACATGATGAAATTATGCTTCACAAAATTATTTTAATTCAAAAATCAATTGCCGTACGATAGTTTTGCAAAAACTCATAAATGCCTCTTAATTAAGAGTTACAATCAAATCAATTTTAGGTGGTTAGGGTCATCTAGTAACATAATAAAATATACATAAAAGAAAAGGACCTACTATAGATAGAGAAGATGAATGCACTGCACTACACAACAAAAATTTTTTAGCATGCAACAGTTTGACAGCAGATCTACCACAAAATTGCTGACGAACTACTTTACGTATTACATACGAGATGGCACTGTAACAAGCCTTAATGAATGAACCATAATTATTTAACATCAGTCTACTCAAGTCTACTCCAGTCTACTCTACTCTCGGTGCTTTGTGAAAAAGTGTTTTTGAAGTGTCAGCGATTATGTCGTAAGTACTTTAGTTTTATTTAATATTACTTAGAATATTATACGTCACAATAAACTAGATGATTTATGCTTTATAATTACGTATACATATCACAGTTTTTAGTGTAAAATCGAGTCTTGTTTTAAATTTAAAGTATAGCTGTTTCGAAAGAAATGGCCGCTCTCAAGTTGTCGGTCCAATTTTATTTTTGTTTACTTTGTTTTTTTGTAAAATTATATATAAACAAACAAGTGTTAGTTCATAATAAGCATAATAATGCACTTTACAAGCAGAATTAAACTAGATTCACTAAAGATTCGTTAAAAATGTTAGTGGGTTACTCAGGTTTTTTGTTGTGGCTAGTTTTATATCCACGGACGTAACGACAATAGTTATAAATAAGGGTCGGTACAAATGGCAAAATACGGTGAGTGTAGAGAACCGGAGACCCTTTTTACTCGGGCTCGTTTGTCACCCTATCCTATAAAGAAATATGTTGTCAAGTGTTAAGTAGTTATATTATGTATCGATCACCTAGTGAAAATGTTTTGCCGTTTGACCACGGGACCACGGCAGTCGTGGCGGCCATGGCAACCGTGATGATGGAGAACGCCCTAGCAGCCGAGGATACCGGGGAGGCCTAAGAGGACGTGGAGGACGTAAAGAAATATAATATTAATATATAATTTATTATGCTTTATTTATTTATTTTAGTTTTCATTTAGTCCTTTTTTTGTAAATATTTAGTTTATATTCAGTTCTTAGTTTTAAATAAAATACAATTATTTGTAAAACATTTTTTTCATTATTTCAATAAACTGTACATTCATTTTATTATTGATGTTTAAAAATCCCAACTTAAAAAATCTCATAACTACCTTTTTTTAAGTTGCGTAAATTACAAAGTGTGTATGAGACCTTAAATAGGCGGCCATCTTGCTTACATTTTGCCTTCAAGAGCGGGTCCAAAGCGCTCGAGGCATCCCGGTAAAATTACGAGGAGTAGGTATTTTGTTTCGATTTATTTAATTAAGTAACGCTAATTAAATTTAACATATATGCGTCATAAAAAAAAGAAAATACGTTTAGTTTGTTGTGACTTTGTTTTATTGGTAAAAATACAATATTTCTTGGTTGAGGTGTAAATTAATAAAATTTATACGTTTATTTTTCTCCGAATTCAATGTTCACAACTATTTTTAATGTCTTAAATAAAAAATTTGGATTTTAAAACATACATAGGTTTAATTTGTATTCTTCTGTCAATTTTTCTGTTTTTGTCTCTACTCTATCTATTACAGTTAAGTAGCTATGTGGGTTTTATGTTACAACATGCAAGCGCGGTAGCAGCCGAATCAGGGCCGCGCGTATCCGGACGTACAAGGATACAAAAGTCGTGCGGGCTGGACGCTTGAGCGGATAGTATAATATGCGCCTCCGTAGGTATTATATCTCTATGGACTAGGCTGTATGCGTAGAAAGAGAAACCTAATGATTAGCGTGACCTTGAGTGAGAAAGGACGATAACGTAGTTTTAGGTTATACAATAATCTTTATCACTTTTAAACATATTTTATAAAATTTAAACGTATATTCATATAGTTCTGTAACGAAATTTAAAATAAAGAATGAATTTTATGCGTAATACCAGATAAAATGCACTATACTTACTAGTGAAATGATATACCGGTGAGTTTACGTTCACTATCACTTTTACATCCTAAGACACTACATCTAACCATTTTTAAAGTTTTTAATTGTTCTAAGAACTGAACTGAACAAGATTCACCAATCTTAAGCTCACAAAACACTTTTTTCTCACTTAAACCAACTTTTAAACTACTTAGCTCGCTACGAACTGTCAAAGTTGTTTAGCAAAGTGCAGTTTGCTAAACAAAAAAACCGGCACGGAGAAGGGGACAAATAATCACACCGCTCTGTCTCATTTCTATGCAAGACGTATGCATAAATCTATCTTTTTCGTGTGCGAATGTGAAAGAAGGCGTCAATTTGTCTATAGGTTTCTTTGTCTACGGCTGTATAGATCTTTGTGTAACAACCAAAGAGTATATAATCACTAATATTCAACAACGAAGTAATCTTGTAAGTCAATGGTTCGTGCGGATATTATATTATATTAGTCTATGGTCAGTGATAAACTAACACAGACCTATTACTCCTCGCCTGGCAACTACGGAGTGTAGAAATAAGGAGTACCAACTCCCATAGTAGAATAGTTGAAAAAGTCGCCATCTGTAAGCAGTAAATAACAGTTCAAAAACTCTCCACAACAGCGCTGGAGGCTATGGAGTGTAGAAGTAAGGAGTACAGACTGTGTATTAAAAAGTGTCTATAAAAACCATTAAATAAGGGTGGCGCCACTATAACTACGGGGCAAATTTTAAAGAACGCACCGAAAAATATTATTGGAATAGACGACTTTTTCGAGGTTACATTACTAAATAAAATTATTTTAGATTTTAGAGCTTCATTTCATCCCAGTCGCTACTCCAGCGCTGTTGTGAAGAGTTTTTGATAACCACTTTTTCAACTGTTCTACTATGGGAGTTGGTACTCCTTACTTCTACACTCCATACTGGCAATAGTATTGTTATTTTTTTATAGTAAACAATGTATTAGATACACTATGACGCGAGTGTGAAAAATTCACCGATATATATACCTGTCCATATCGCCGTGTCCACTTTACTTTTTGGTTAGTGCGTGGACTTTTATGCTGGTCTAGGGTCATCCATGTTTGTACGAAAGCTAAAAAATTCGCACACAACAATAGTTGAAATGAAAATTTTTTAACCAGTCTAGTGATGTAAAATATCTTATAAAATTGTATATTTTTGCTTATTTCGCAACGCATAATTGAATTTTCAAACAAAACTAGGAAAAAAGTAATGTTACTATGTTTATCATTCTAAATAGGATTTTGGAGACGGAACGTGTTTTAGAATGGCTCAAAGGCCCAGAAGCCATGCCAATATATATATAAACAATATAAAAAATTGTGTTTACACCATAGATTTAGTATAAACTCGTAGACAGAGAAACCTATAGACAAATTGACGCCTTCTTTCGCATCCGCACACGAAAAAGATAGATTTATGCATACGTCTTGCATAGAAATGAGACAGAGCGGTGTGATTGTTTGTCCCTTTCTCCGTGCCGGTTTTTTGTGCAGCGAACTACACTTTGCTAAACAACTTTGACAGTTCGTAGCGATCTAAGGAGTTTACAAGTTGGTTTAAGTGAAAAAAAAAGTGTTTTGTGAGCTTAAGATTGATTAATTTTGTTCAGTTCAGTTCTTACAACAATTAAAAATTTTATCTAAATATGTGTTAAAAGTCATAAAGATTATTGTATAACCTAAAACTACGTTATCGTCCTTTCTCAATCGAAGCCATGCTAATCATTAGTCTATAGGTTTCTCTGTCTACTTATAAAATCCAAAACGTAGAAATTTAAAATTTATCCTCTAGCTACAGCGGCGCCACCCTTATTAGCGCTTTCCTACGGTCACTTTTTTAAGCAGAGTCCGTTCTCCTTACCTCTACACTCCATAGTCATGTGGTTTATGAATGTTCAAAAAAAAAACATACGTGCGATTATTTTGATTGTAAAAAATTTGAGATTGTCAACTGAAGGTCAATAACGGTTTTACGCGTTTTTGGTGTCATTTTAATTATTTTAAGTTTTCTTGTAATATTCTGATTACATTCCTTATATACTTTAGTATATATTAATAATATTTATTTGCATTTTCATATTGTATCTCATTTAGCGACAATTTCATACTATCACAAAATAGTTTAACGTAGCCTTAGTCTCTCGGTCGCCATGTCTAATCCAATTCCGCCTAAGCCACCGGATCCGAATTATTCTGACACTAACATTATTTCCTCACCAGCTGCTTATGTGGAAATTGAAAATGATTTAGAAGGTTCATTTAAAAAACCACGGCAGTCATTATCGCAAGAAATTTTTGATGACAACTTCAAAATTATTTCAAACAAAAAGAAAATAAAACATAAAACGAAGGAAAGGAAGAAGGAAGAGCATGCTAATCGGGTTGACATAAATAGAAGAATTTCAGCTTTTTCCACCAATTCCTCATTCTCAGAATCGGACTGCGATACTGGTAATACTTCATCATCTAAAATTAAAATTGTAGGCTCTAACTCTATCAAAAGCAATATGTCAGGACAACGTGCTTATGAATCTCCCATGTCTTTATCATCCAATATTGCTTGTACACAATCATCTGAAATCCTTCTTTCACAATCATCTGGAAATCCTCTATCACAAACATTAAATTCTGCCAATAGTTATATCTCTTCTAAATCTCTTAACAGGCATATTGATAGCGATAATAAAAAAATAGAGTCACAAAGATTTCAATCTCTTCGTTCTTATAATTCTACAAATTCAGGTCCTTTTATCGTTCATGTTCAAGTAAAAGAAGACTCTCCTAATTCTGGTAAAACTTTAAATGCCATTTCATTTGGTCACTTTTTGAAAAAATTAAATGTACAAAATATAGTTAATGGAGGCCTAAAACGTATCGGGAGAAATAGAATAACGGTTGAATTCTCTAAATTTATTGATGCAAATCTATTTTTAGAAAATCCATCCGTAAATGATAAATATAAAACCTTTATTCCATCATTTCACGTATCTCGTATGGGAGTTATAAAAGGTGTACCAAAAGATTGGACACCAGAAGAGATTATTTCCGAATTATCTTCGTATCCAAATACCATTCCTGTATTAAAAGTAAGAAGATTAAATTACCGAGTTCGCAACGAGGACAAAGTCAGATATGAAAGCTCTGAAAGTGTCGTAATCACATTTGACGGTCAAATTCTTCCCTCGAGGGTTTATTTATGCTATCCTTCCATTCCTGTTGAAATTCATAAGCTTCCAACGATCCAATGCTTTCAGTGCTGCAGATTTGGACATACTAAAGATTTATGTCGTTCCAAGCCAAGATGCTCAAAATGTGGAGGTGATCACTCCTCTTCTTCTTGCGACAAAGATAATGGATCTTTTCGTTGCTTATTTTGCTCAGGTAACCACAAAGCCACAGATTCTAGATGTCCTGAACACACAAGACAAAATAATATTAAAATTGAAATGGCACAAAAGTCTATCTCATACCTAGAAGCATCTCAAAAATATCCACAAGTTTCTTCAAAATCATATGCTGATGTTTTGATTTCTAAATTCCCTGAAAATTCTTCGCTTTCTACTAATCCTTCAGTGAATAATTTTCCTTCCAACCCCGCTACATCTAATAAAACTTCTTATAAGAAATCATTATATATTCCTAAACCATTACGTCACCATTCACAAACAGGATACGACAAAAAAAGTCATCAAAAAATTATTGAAGATTTTTCAATTCCGCAACCTGAGGATGGTTGTGCTCTTCGGGTTTCACCAGTTACTTCACAGGGTAATTTTGATTCTGTAGAAAGCATTATAAGTTTCCTTATTAACATAATCATATCTTCGTATTCGTCGAAGCTACCGTCCCACGTTGCTCGCTTACTAAATTCTATATCTAAAATTCTCCAAGACATTCACTCTCACAAAGATCCTTCAATGGAATTGTAGAAGCATTTTAGATAAACGTACTGAAATAATCTATTTATTAAAAAAAAATACAATGTGTGTATCGCTGCTATTTCAGAGACATGGCTAAAACCGGATTCGAATATCAGAGTACCTGGTTTTTGTCTTGTTCGAAGTGACAAATCTGATGGTTATGCCGGATGTGCTTTGCTTATAAAAAATAATATAACTTATTCCATTATAGATGTTTATGATGAAATATTTGACTTTAATATTTTAGCAGTAAGAATTCAAAATATAACTTTCGTTTCTATTTATGTTCCCTCCCCTTCTGTCCATACGTTTCGCAGAATAAAATCTTTAATAGCCTCTTTACCCAAACCATTTATAATTCTTGGTGACTTTAATTTGTCATTATTATTTATGGGGGGATAATACTGATAAATACGGTAGTTTATTAGTTGAAATAATTGACGAACTTAATATTGGTGTTCTTAATACTGGTAAAATTACCAAACGCTCTCGTCCTAATGAGTCTAGAAGTGCTGTAGATTTATCAATTAGTACTCCTGATTTAACCACTCTTCTAAATTGGTCAGTTCTAGATAGCTCTCACGGCAGTGACCATTTTCCTATTCTGATTTCCTCTCCAAACAAAGAATTGGCAGAAATTAACAAAAAACCATGTATTAAATACAAATTATACAGAGCAGACTGGAACCTGTACAATATTTTTCTTTACAGTGAAATTCTAAAAATCGCTCCTATTTCTGAAAATAATATAACTTCTATTGTTGAAGCATTTACAAACGCAGTTATAAATGCAGCAGATCAAACAATTCCTGTTAAAACTCTAAATAATAAATGTAGGCCCTCCCCTCCATGGTGGGATTCTGAATGTACTGAGGCCATTCGTAATAGGAAAAAAGCCGAAAAACAATATAAATTAGACATGAGTTCGGAAAACTATTCATACCTTCAACGTGTACAAGAAGTGACTAAAAATACTCTTCGCACAAAAAAACAAACACGTTGGCATGCGTTTTGTTCCTCAATTTCTCCTTCAATACCTTCATCAGTTGTTTGGCGTAATATTAGAAAATTTCGCTGTTGTTTTTCATCTTGTTCTTACAGTGGTGCCATTCCCTCTCAATCTATAATCACTTTACTAGATAAACTTGCCCCCCTCTTCTGCTCCTTTGAGAGAGGAGCTACCTCAAAGTATTCCATGTGATTCTTTTTTTGATCCCTTAGAACGTCCATTTTCTTTATATGAATTAAAGCTCGTCCTTTCTCACGTTCAAGATTCAGCTCCTGGTTTAGACGGTATTCCATATTCACTACTTGCCAAATGTAATGATCAAATTTTATCCTACTACTTAAATATCATTAACGTTTTGTTTGACATAGGCTTTGTTCCTGACTGTTGGCGGACTCAAGTAATTATTCCTATCTTGAAACCTGACAAAAATCCTAACGACGGCTCTTCTTATAGACCGATCGCTCTATCCTCAACTCTAATGAAAATCTTTGAACATATGATCAAGAACCGTCTTGAATGGTATGTAGAAAGTCATGGATTGTTATCAAATTCCCAATATGAATTCAGAAAAGGTAAAAGCACATATGACAGTCTTTCTATCTTCACCACAGATATTAGACTAGCATTTTCTAAAAATGAGTCGGTCCTTGCTGCTTTCCTTGACATTTCTTCTGCTTACGATAATGTCAGACTCAACATCCTTAGAGAAAAGTTGTTCAAGCTTAATATATCCAAAAAACTTACAAATTTGATTATTAATTTATTTCTAGATCGATTAATACATATTAAAATTGATGATGATCTAAAATGTACTCGAAAGGTTTTCAAAGGCCTTCCACAAGGCTCTGTTTTAAGTCCTTTATTATACAATATTTATACGTCAGATTTGGACCAGTCTATTTCAAAGTGTAGAATTTTGCAATATGCTGATGATATCTTAGTTTATGTTAATGATAAATGTATAGAATCTTGTGCTAATGCGATAGAACAAGATCTCCTCTCTATGGCCTCTTGGTTAGATGATCATGGACTAGAACTTTCCCCAAATAAAAGTAATACAGTAATTTTTTCGCCCAAAAGAGTTTTACCTGAAATCCAAGTTAGCCTTTTTGATTATCCGCTCATAAATATTCAACAAGTTAAATTCCTTGGTGTAATTCTTGATAATAAATTATCCGGCATGCCTCATATAATTTATACCCAAAAAAAAATGCGAAAAAAAATATAAACATTCTTAGAGCTTTGTGCGGGGTATGGTTGGGCGCTCATCCATATTATTTAAAATTAATTTATAATGCAATTATTAGAAGCCGATTAGATTATGCCTCATTACTTCTTGAACCAGCTAGTAAAAAAGGATTAAAAATATTAGATATAGATCATTCAACACAAGTCTTTAAGATTAATTATAGGCGCTATGAATTCGTCGCCTATCAATGCCTTGCAGATTGAGTGCGGTGATCCTCCACTTTTTATTAGACGACAATATTTATCGGATTCCTTTTTTTATCGGGTTCTTCAATTTTCAAACCATCCATTACTCCCTAAAATTCGTTTGCTTTCTCAGTACATTTCATTTAATTCAGGAAAATACTGGCGTAATAAAGAAACTCCTAACCTAGTTAAAAGCTATGAACATTATAATTCCTTACTAGATCCTATTTATAGGTCGGCGACTCTGCCTCTTTTCTCCAATTCGTTTGAAGTTGCACTTTTCAAACCCAATGTTATATTAGATATAGGATTAAATAAATTTTCTATTGAATCAAATAAAAGATTTGTATTTACGTTGGACAAGAATTTTCCAGATTGTCATTATATTTTTACAGATGCTTCTAAGATTAACTCAAAAGGTTGTACTGGATATGCAATGTACCATCAAAATTGGAGAATAGTTCAAAAAATGAAAAGTCCTCCCGAATCTTCAGTTTTTACTGGAGAAATGTTAGCCATTTTACAATCAGTAAAATATTGCTATCTTTTTAAATTAAAATCAAGCGTGATATTTTCAGATTCTCTGAGTTCTTTACAAGCATTGTTATGTAATCCTTTCTATGACATTTCCCGCAATCCTTTGATATTTGAAATTAAGAAACTTCTATTCTTATACCAATTCCAAAACATCAACATTTCTCTCGTTTGGATTCCGAGTCATAATTGGTATATCTGGTAATGAATATTCTGACAAACTTGCTAAACAAGCTATAGTCTGTGGGGATACTTTCTTATTTAAAAATTATTGCTATGACCTTATAAGAACTACGAAATTAGTATATAGAGGTAGATGGTCAAAACATTGGAACAAAACCAAAACGACAAAAGGCTGTCACTATGCCAAAATTCAACCCATCATTCCTTCTAAGCCTTGGTTTTATAAATTATCCTTAAATAAGAAACATACATCAATGTTATGTAGAATGCGCTTGGGTCACTGCTGTAATTCGGTTCACCTTGCTAGGCTTCATATTAAAAATTATTCAATATGTGAATGTGGTTTGGATATTGGTGACCTCAACCATATTTTCTTCTCGTGTCCTTTATATGATCATACTTCATTATTTAACACTTTGGTAAATCTTAAAATTACTCTTCCTACAGAAATTTGTTCTCTTTTAATTTTTTCTAAAAAAAAGTAAATATGTTTTCAATTGTCTTATGGAAATTTTAGATTTAAATAATATTAGATTATAAAATTTTATTCATTATTTAGCTATCAATCGTCTTTATTTAGTAATACTTATTATTTTTAATGTGGTATTGAGTTTAGTATTATTTTAATTCAACCTAATATCCATCATTTATTTAATATACTTCAGTACAAATCATTTCATGATTCATTATTATAGTATTCTATGGTTCTTAACATTATGATTTTGGTTTTTAATCAGAATCGTAGTTTCTCTTTAGATTGTCCGTCGTTTCGTTTCAAGTTACAAGTATTTTTATTGACTGGAGGTTGGCAGTAACTGTTAGGTTGCCATATTAAAAAAAAAAATTGTAAAAAAAAACATGCGTGCAGCTCACGCCTCACGCGATGGAAACCTTCAAATGAAATGAAATATAAAATACAAATACTTTAAGTTATTTATTTAATATTATAATTTAAACTACTAAAAACTAGTAAATAAATGTAACAATCCTTTTAATATATATATATATATATATATATATATATATATATATATATATATATATATATATATATGATGACACAGATCTTATATTAGAAAAATATATAAATTTTTACCGAAGGACGACACGGAGGGTATCCGTACACAAAGTCAACGCAAGCAGGAGACGGACCAGAGACGATTTGGTGGTACAACACCGTAGACGTCGAAGGGCAAGCTGCTGACCACGGTGGCCGGCTCGTCAGCAGCTCCTGAATCTGTAGAAACTGACTTAGTTGCTCTGACAATGATGCTGTAGGAGCCACTGACAGGAAGAACAGGCCCGTCGGTTGGAAGAGCAGCTGCAGCGCGGTAAGGAAGAGCAGATGTTCCTCATGAAGGCCCTTCACGCTACCTTCGGGAATGAGATAAGGGAGGTGAAGGGTAGTGTTGCTCAACATGATTGCCGCCTGTCGGAAGCTGAATTCCGAATCGACCAAGTGAATAATCGGGTTGACAACGTAATGGCTGACGTGACGAAAACGCTGGACGACCTCATATTGGGGATGGAATTACAGCTCAAATTGTTAATTCTGTGTTTTACTTTTTTTTGTAAATAATGTGTCATATATATTTGATGTTTCTGTCATCAAAAGATATGGACTTGTCTGTGTCGTTGAAAGCTCTGGATGTATCCGGTTAGTAGTGGTAGAATAAGCGAATAAATTAAACAATTAAATTTTAAATAGTTCTCCGATCATATGTGTAGCACTAAATGAGCACTTAATTATTGTGCAATAAAAAATCAGCTTATCCAAGTAAATAGACTTGCTGCAACCTTAATGGCTTTTGATTGCATTGTTTTTGAAATCCGAATCTCCTTCCATCCAATATTTAGATGTTCAGTTAGTGTTTTCTAGCAGTGTTATGTATGGAAAAAAATGTGTTTCAAATGTCTTACAATAAATACAATTTTATTGGCGATCCGGAAAGTACTATTTGTTAATGTTGTCGTTGATATCATTAGCGTAGATTTTCTATCATATCCTAATATTACAATGATAGCATATGATCAATCAAAAATTACCACTAGATATATTATCTTATATAAATGCAAACAACATTAAATTCGCTGATAGTACTAAAATTGCTCTAAATTAGCACTAAACGTTGAGCAAAAAATTGTTCAATTCCGCTCAGTTTACTCTGTCAGATTTTTGGACATAAAAATGTGAACGTCGTTGTGTTTACCTTCTTAATATGTCCTAATAGTTTAAACTATGAGAAAGCTTTTGGATTTAGTATTCTATTTCAAAAAAGTGATGCGTCTGTATCAATATATTTGAAAAATATTCAATGTGGACTGAGACGCTCCAAAATAATCACTAAAGAATATCCAGTAGCCTGTATCGTCCAGTGGGTGTCGACCGACCGAAACAAGGAAATGGACAGCAGTGTGTGCTTAATAAAAACTAGAAAAAAAAATGCGGTTGCCAACCCGCTTGCCAAGCGTGGCAACGAAGGCAAATATTATATGAGGCAATCTATGGGACAGTCCTATGTTCAGCCGTGTACTTCAATAGGCTGTAACGGTAATGATAACAGTAACTTCAAAAAATCCTCCCCTTTTGTAAATAAATAAAAAAAGAAACAATTCTACATAATTTTTAATTGGCTTAAATTGTAAAGACGTCAGTATATCATAATGTTAGTATAAAGTGTCGCATATCATAATCTAATTTATACTTTTCAATCAGAATTAGGTAAGCGTAAATCTATGAAAAATATTACGATGAAATTTCGAGTCGATTGCCTCGGGTTTGAGAATTAAAATTTATATTATTATTTACTTGAAATGATTACGTTCTGCTTGCCCTGGCTTTTTGCCTTGTGGCTGTTACACGTGAATATTGGGAATTCTGACATCGATACAAAACCTGTAATCAGTAATTGCACGTAGAATCCAATTTCTAAAACAAATTTATTATTTTTTGGTTAAATAAAAGTAAATAATGTACAATATTATGTACTATTCATAATACGCACGCACACACGCACGCACGCACATACGCACGCACGCATGCATGCACGCACGCACGCACGGACTAGGTTTTTATATCGATGTATTATTTGTACAAGAAAAAACATTCAAATCCGGAAAAATTATTCGCAGACCATACAAATACTTGGTCCGGATTAGAAACAGAACCCGCAGCTAGTAGCGCTACAATCACGCGGAAAGCCACAACTCCACCGTCATTATTTAATTTAAAAATTAAACTTTCTACAAAATAAATATGAGCTGACTCAAAGGTTGTGTAAATATTTAACGTAGTAGAGCCAGATTGCATCTAATTATGGTTGTAGACAAATGAGTCGCCTCGCCCTGGGAAGGACCACACAATACCAGAGTAAAATGGCAGCTTAATGCTTCTTATGATCATGTTTCTTATGATGACTGTTGCGAACCGGTGACCCTTTTAAGTAGCAACGAGTCATTCTTGGTGCACAGGTGTGATCTACATCATCATCATCATCATTACAGCCCTTCCGAAGTCCACTGCTGAACATAGGCCTCCCCCAAGATATGCAACAAAGCACGGTCCTGAGCCACCTGCATCCATCGACTTCCTGGATGTCTAACCAGGTCGTCACTCCATCTAGTGGGGGGTCGCCCAACACTTCGCCTACCGGTACGAGGCTGCCACTCTAGAACCCTTCTTCCCGAACGGTTGTCGGTTCTTCGAGCTATATGGCCGGCCCATTGCCACTTCAGCTTACTAATCCGTTGGGCTATGTTTTGTGAACTACATATTGATTCTTAATCGAGGGTAGATGTAAATGTCTATGCGCCACGGCATCTTTATACCATCAGGTGGACTGCGAGCTCATTTCTCACTTATTCTTTAAAAAATATCGTAAAAATAATTTTGGACCCCTTACAGTGAACCAAGAAATAACACAAGCTCAAGGCGACAACCATTTACCGTGTAGTGGCGGTGTAAGAATATCCACTACTCCATATCATCCCGCGGGTGTCGTAAGAGGCGACATGAGGGAAAGAGAAACAGGACATGGGCAGCAGCGTCTGTCTAATAACGACTAAAAATAAAAAATAAAACCATGGTTGCCAACCCGTTTGCCAAGCGTGGCAACTATGCCAATGTTCAACTGTAAACTTTAGTAGGCTATAACGGTAACGGCAAGGTGTTGCCTTGCCAAAATCCTTTTTTTTTATTGGATGTGGTAACAAACGAGCACGCAGTCCACCTGATGGTAAGTGGTTCCTGTGGCCCATAAACATCTACATCTATTCTCGATTACGAATCAAAATGCAGATGCGTTGTCACCCGTGAGGACTAAGATAGAATGCCTCGTCTCTAGTAAAAATGGTCTCCGGTTCTCTACACTCACCATATGTAACACAGCAGCATTAAGCTACTATTTTACGCTGGTATTATTTGAGAGCGTCGTCCTTCCCCGGTCGAGCCTGCAGCATAACATGCAGCAATGTAACTACAGCATGGCTCTACCACGTAGAAATACTTATTTTACTGGCTAAATAAACACACTAAAAACTTCATTCCATATTTTCCATCATTAATGTAATTGTTTCTTCAAGTCTATAAGGGACTATCCTAGAAACTAGCTATTAAAAAAAGATCATACGTACAAAAAAAAAAAAAGAAAAAAATATACAGTCCAATTGAAAACCAGCCAGTTTGTGAAGTCGATTAAAATTATAATTTACTACCCTGTCAGTGGCCCGATTGACTGGTTGAAGGACTTTCTGAGTGAACGATCTCTCCGAGTCGTCGATGGCTGCCCGTTCAATCCTATCGCGATAAACGTCGGGTTCCTCAGGGGTCCGATCTCTCTGCAACACTCTTCCTGCTGTATGTTATTAATGATCTGCTCATTCCCGTATAGATTCATCAGATGGTTTGCTTCATCTTTTGTAATGCGTACAGCAAAGGAGTGGAATAATTTGCCGTGGTCTGTCTTTCCGTCCGAACACAATCTGGGCGTTTTCAAGGCAAGAGTGAATATGCTTTTGTTACGCTAAGACAGTGTGATTTACCATATAAGGATTCATCATCACTTTACACCAGGTGGGATTGCGGTTAAGAATTGGCTAAAATAATAAGTAAAAAAAAACTATCGGGCAAAGGCCTCTGTTTTGGTCTGCTGAGCAATTGTTCAAATGCGCAGGGCATGATGGCGGACTTCACAATCATGACCTTGAAAAATATTTATGCAGATTTCTTATTTATTTCTTTCTATTTTTACGTGGTAGAGCTATGCTGCAGTTATATTAGTAGTATAGTTGTAGCACGAATGGGTCGGCTCGACCGGGGAAGGACCACGCTCTCACAGAATACCAGCGTCAAATAGTAGCTTAATGCTGCTGTGTTTCGTATGGTGAGTGTAGAGAACCGGAGGCCCTTTATACTGGAAACGAGGCATTCCACCTAAGTCCTCACAGACGACAACGCATCTGCATTTTGATTCGTAATCGAGGATAGATGTAGATGTCTATGGGCCACAGCAACCACTAACCATCAGGTGGGCTGTGTGCTCGTTTGTCATCCTATTCTATATAAAAAAAGGCGCTACTCCTAGCGAACGACCTTGACCGTTGGATCGTATATAGGTACTCCACGCGCTCTCGCTACAATATATCGCGTAGTAAATACGCCCAAACTTTAAAATATTTTCTTTATAAAATCAAATATTAGTCCTTTGAAAAAATTAAATAGATCAAAATCTTCATTAATAAATTGCTTATCCACTAGTGTCAATCGCAAAATAAAATAATGCTTACTTTATGAGGAGATGCATGTTATCAATAATTATTTCGCATTTCTGTGGTTTAGTTATAGGAATATTCATCAAGTATTTAGTCCTTAAAAAATGGGAATCGGCTATTATAGAATCAAGATCATGTAGAAATTTAATAGATTTTTTATTAGTTGATATACCTTTTTAATAACAAGTAGATAGCTCCTAAAAATCTCGCAAATAAAGACTAGCGCGGCATTTTGCTCAATTTACCTGCATCGCTGAGGATGTCAGCGCCACTGTATTGGTGCTGGCGGGGATAGAACTATGAAATTTGAACGCTGAGTTCCACGGCCACCACTCAATTAAAAGCTACAACATTTCATAAAATGGGAAGTTTGTATAATAAGAGTAAAAAAGTTTAGTTTTTGCATCAGTTATAATGGATTAGTTATTTTACATTGATAACGCAGTATTCTGATCAAAATTTATGCCCATCCGCTGCATTCATCCCGGCACGCACGTTCGCTGTCGAAGTTGTTGACACCGGTCGGAGCCGGGCCACAGTGGTCGGCCCACCTGATTAAAATGCACTTCTGCGGATACCAATCGAATGCGTATCTGAAAGAATAGAAAATACATTGATTTATATAACACTAGATCAGTAATAACCGCGCCAAAGCGTTGCCACTGCACATATGGCCACAGCCATAGGCCTAGCTAATGTGAGTTCATTGTTCAATGTGACGCCGACAGAGTTGAGCCGCAACAAAAATGGGTAAATGCGTAGTGAAAGAAAGCTACAAGGTCACAAAAAGTAATAAATCAAGCGGAATCACTTTTAACACATAATTTTAAGTTCTTGTTTTCATATAAACGTAAAAAACCTCAAATAATTAAATGAAATTATCGAATATTGCCATTTAGGTTCAATGTTGCCACTTTTCCGCATTTGTGATTATCCTACATTAATGGGAGACTATATAATTAATGGAGTAAGTTAATTTGTTACCTCTGATTTTAAATATTTTGGAAATTATAATAAAAACTACGTTTTAACTTTCATACAAAATAATTCATTATTCTTATTTTAGTTTATTAATGAATTATCTATTAAATATATTTTATTACATATTTTATATTAATAATTTTATATTATTTATAATTTCTTATAAATTTTATATTAATTATATTTTATTACCTATTTTTATATTGTTTGATTTATTAGTACCATAAAATACGTTTTATTTCATCATTATGTTTACTTCTATTCATCTGATAAGCTTTGTATCCTTTATTTTATAAGGGGACGTATTAAAGATTTTAAAATAAAAAATACTTTTTTTAATATAAAAACAATTAACTGCAGCTTAAAAAAAACTCATTTTTATTGAGTATTTTAGGTAAAATTTCACATAGTAAGCCACACCAACCCGCCGTTGCATGTTTGTGTGTCTATCTTTATCTAATCTTAGCGACGATATTGTTTTCGCAACTTGTGTAAGTGAGATAGATATATGTTTACTTAAAGTTGTTATTAGTCTAAAAGCTTGCAGCAGTGGTTACACTTTTTTTGACGAGCGGTAATGTGGTTTGCTCCTCTAGTGTTGTATAACTCAATGAGAAAATATATTTTATTACTTTGTAAAAAGTCCGCAGTATTAAATACAGTAGTATCAACAGAAATAATATTAAATTTCAAATTAATTACAAGTTGTTATACAAAAATATACGATATAGGTACTAGGGAAAAATAATAAAAAGGGTTTTGATATGTAAACTTCACGTTTAGAATTATGCGAGAGCGTGGTCGTACTCTCACAGAATACTCTTACGAGCTTGAGGTTCGTGACAATAAAAATTGCCGATAGAATTACCTAAATTAACACTTTAATTCACTTTACACTAATTAAAGTTAAAAAAACTAATAATTAATCACACTGATTCACTTTATTTCGCTCCGAAGCTTCGCATGTCTTGCCAACTTCAATACTTCCCCGATCGCATCCTGCAGCGCCTATAAATATAAATTAGCACCGAAATATCCAGAATATTCAAGTAAACACGCCCAAGGTACCGAGAGTTCGAGTTTCAACTTCTAGAAGTTTAGTTCTTCGGTTCGAGACTAGATGGCGCTGTCGGTTGAAAGATTAGTGATGTCATTTTCTGGAAAGCTCCCCTCGCTCTCGTCTCTGACACTAGATGGCGCTAGTGCCATGGACTTAGGCGCGTAACAATACCATCGTAAAATAGTAACTTAAAATGCTAAAACAAAACGGTGCAAAAACAAAATGTATGGAAGTACTCTTTCCAGCTTTCCAGGAGCTATTAAGTTATGTGAAAATTATTATAACCTTTGTAACTTTTTAAGCTTTCTTTACCACGAGGTTCTATTCAATGAAAAATAATCATAAAAATTGATTCACGATAGATAAATATTTCGTAACATATTAAACGTCATGTTACATATCAGTCAACAAGTTCAAAAACGTGTTAGATAATTCTTGTTCCACAGATTACCTCCTAGGTTATCTGTGTCTTGTTCCCACTCCTAAAATTATGTGCGATAGCTCATTATCTCGAGGATTTATTATCAACGGAATAACATGAAAAAAAAATTGTATTTCGTTAATAATTTAAAAACTATTAATATTTAAAAACATTTGAAAAAAAAAAGATCATTAAAGAGGAGGAAATTTCATGTAAAAAAGTCCCGACTCCCGGAATTCCATCTCCATTATTTTAATACCAAATAATTTATATTAAGTTTTGTTTCTCAACTATTGCATACCCGATATGGGTAAAGCGTGTAACATTTAATTGCAGTGTCACCCGCAAATTGTACATACACAGTTTACTGGCAATAAATATTCTGATTCTGATTATAACTTTTATCTAAGCCAAAAATAGGAATCTGCGGGACCATTACGGCATAAGCGTAACGCCGCTGAAAATAGTCCCATAAAATATTTTTTATAGTATTAAATTTACATTTAAAAATTTGAAAAAAAAAAACAAAATATTGAAAAAAAAATCGATTTTCGAAAAGTTATACGATTGTTAATTGACTAGTTTTTTTCTGATGTCCATTTTTACAAAAGTCTACATAAAAGTTTAAATAATTGACCTATAATTTTTTCTAGTTCTTGGAGAGTCCTTCTTATATACATACTTAACAAGATCAGGCGATAAAAGTTTATTAAAGTTTTATTATTTTATTTGTTATAATTTCTAATTTAAAATATTCAAAAAATGTTGTTAATTTTTTTTGACTAATGTAATTTTATTTCTGTTTTTGCACTTAACAACGATATCCATTAACGCAGGAAAAATTTTTACGTCATTTGTTAAGTAATTGTTAATGTTGCGTGAATAAGTCAACGTCGTACACTAGCGCCATCTAGTGTCAGGAACGAGAGCGAGGGGAGCTTTGCAGAAAATAACATCACAAATCTTTCAATCGGCAGCGCCATCTAGTCTCAAATCGAAGAACTAAGTTTCTAGAAAATCTACACTCGAACACTCGTCGCTTTGCGCGCATTTACTTGAATATTCCGGATGCTTCATTGCTAATTTGTATATATAGGCGCTGCAAGATGCGATCGGGGAAGTATTGGACAAGGGGAGACAAGCGAAGCTTCGGAGCGGAATAAAGTGAATTAGTGTGTTTAATTATTAGTGTTTTAAGTTTTAATTTGTGTAAAGTAAATTAAAGTGTTAATTTAGGTAATTTTATCGGCAATTTTTATTGTCACGAACCTCAAGCTCGTAACAATTGGTGTCAGAAGTGGGATAAAATCATGCCGATTTTACCAAAGGAGGAATCGGAGGGTGTCCGTACCCGAAGTCAACGCCAGCAGGAGACGGACCAGAGGAGATTTGGTGGTGCAACGCCGCAGACGTCGGAGGGCCAACGGCCAGCCACGGAGGCTGCGGGCCCGTCAGTAGCTCCTACACCTGCAGCACCTGACTTAGGTGCTCTGATGGCGATGCTACAGGAGCAGCTGCAGCGCGGACGAGAGGAACAGGTCCGTCAGTTGAAAGAGCAGCTGCAGAGCGGACAGGATGAACAGGCCCGTCGGTTAGTAGATTAGCAGGCGGAACAGGCTCGCCGACAGGAGGAACAGGTCCGTCGGTTGGAAGAGCAGCTGCGGGGCGGACAGGCAGAACAGGCCCGCCGACAGGAGGAACAGATGCTTCTCATGAAGGACCTTCACGCTACCTTCGGGAAAGAGATAAGGGAGGTGAAGGATAAGGTTGCTCAACATGAAAACCGCCTGTCGGAAGCTGAAACCCGAATTGACCAAGTGAACAATCGGGTTGACAACGTAATGGCTGACATGAGGAAATCACTTGACGAACTCAAACTTGGGGATGGAGCTACAGCTCCCGTGGTAGCTACTACACCTTCGCTACGTGGGTTCAAGGTGCCACCGTTCGACGGGACTTCTTCCTGGTCAGCATATATATTCTAGTTCGAGGCTGTTATGAAGGCGAACGGCTGGAATAAAAGTCAGGCCATGACTGCTCTCACACTAGGCCTGCGCGACCAGGCCTTAACAGTTCTGGAAGCTCTCGGTGAGGAAGTGACCTACGAGCAGCTACTTGAGGCATTGGAGGCGAGATATGGTTACGCTCACCTGGAACACGTCTTTCGCGCGCAGCTTAAAGATCGCGTGCAACGCAGCAACGAAAACCTGCAGCAGTGGGCTCTAGAGGTGGAGAAGCTGGTACGAAAAGCATACCGGTCTGTACCTGCGCTCATTGAAGGGAACCTGGTGCAAACATTCATCGACGGCATCCGCGACCTGGAAGTCAAAGCTGCTGTGATGCTCGGGCACCACAAGACGCTTAAGGACGCGTCGGCCCATGCACTGGAGGTGGAAGCCGTGCGGCAGGATCATCGTTCCCATCGCGTCAGGGAAGTTGCAGCAGCTACAGTTCGCGACCGCAACAAAGGATACAGCCCTAGGTGCTATGGCTGTGGGGAAAAGGGCTACCTTCGATCCAGCTGCCCTAAGCGAACCGCAGAAAGGGAAAGTGAACGATATCAGGAGGGTAGTGCAGCTAACGGCACTGCCTGGCGGCGACAGGATCATCGTTCACCTCACGCTAGGGAGGTTGCAGCACTTACGGTTCGCGACCACAATAAAGGATATAGCCCTAGGTGCTATGGCTGTGGGGAAAGGGGCCATCTTCGGTCCAGCTGCCCTAAGCACACCCTAGGAAGGGAAGGTGAACGGTCTCAGAAAGGTAGTGCGGCTAACAGCACCGCCCAGCAGCAGCAGGAATACGACTTTACTATCAGACACTGCAGCGGGAAATCTCACGGCAACGCAGATGCATTGTCAAGAAGACCTTGTCCTGAAGATTGCAACCATTGTAGTAGGCAAGGTAAGGAAGTGGTATCCGTGAGGATGCTCAGGACAGACCACCTCAGCAACGGGTGGAAGGACAGCCTACGACATGCACAGCAGGAAGATCCGGACATCAAGCCGATTCTGGGATGGATGAAGGCCCGTGCTACCAAGCCTAAGTGGAGGGACGTCTCAGCGATGAGTTCAACCACGAAAAGCTTTTGGACCCAATGAGACAGCTTGCTGCTTCAGGATGGAGTCCTGTGCCGTAAATGGGACAATGGTCGAAGAGACAGTGTCAAATGGTTGTCCCTAAAGCTAAAGTGCCGAATGTTCTACAGCTGTGCCATAATGGTCGTTCAAGAGTCCATCTGGGAGTTAAACGAACTTTACTGAAGGTTCGAGAACAGTTTTACTGGGTCCATTATCGTGACGATGTCGAGGATTGGTGTCGTACATGTACAAGTTGTGCGGCTGTGAGGGGACCTCAGACACGGAGTATAGGAGCATCGAAATTGTACAATGTTGGTGCACCACGGGATAGGACATCCCTTGACTTGCGGAACAAAATGAATGACATTTATGAGCACGTCAGACAATCGGGCCAGCAAATGTCTGAGAAAATGAAAACCCGGTACGACCGCAAAATGAACAATAAAGGGTTCAACGAAGGTTCATTAGTGTGGTTGCACAATCCAGTCCGCAGCAAAGGGAAATCTCCTAAGCTTCAAGCTAAATGGGACGGCCCGCACCGGATTGTAACCAGGATCAACGATGTGACCTACCGGATACAGAAAGGCGCAAGAGGGACTCCTAAGATCGTCCATGTGGATCGTTTGGCGCGTTATTATGGGACCGATAATGCTCGGGACGGCCATGTCTTAGGAGGGGGCAGTGTTGCGTGAATAAGTCAACGTCATACACTAGCGCCATCTAGTGTCAGGAACGAGAGCGAGGGGAGCTTTGCAGAAAATGACATCACAAATCTTTCAATCGACAGCGCCATCTAGTCTCAAACCGAAGAACTAAGTTTCTAGAAAATCTACACTCGAACACTCGTCGCTTTGCGCGCATTTACTTGAATATTTTCCGGATGCTTCATTGCTAATTTGTATATATAGGCGCTGCAAGATGCGATCGGGGAAGTATTGGACAAGGCGAGACAAGCGAAGCTTCGGAGCGGAATAAAGTGAATTAGTGTGTTTAATTATTAGTGTTTTAAGTTTTAATTTGTGTAAAGTAAATTAAAGTGTTAATTTAGGTAATTTTATCGGCAATTTTTATTGTCACGAACCTCAAGCTCGTAACATTAGTTAACAAATAGACAAGTCTAATATTTAAAAAAATACCATTTTATTGTCATGGTAAAATAGTGACTTTTTTTAAAACATCCGAAATAATTCTTTTAATTTTTAATTTAAATTTATAATTATTTCAATAATTAATTAAGAAAATATTTTTATTTAAAAGTACTACTAGTTCTATTTTTCAAGTTCTCCGCGACCACCACGTGACGTGAGCACGTTTCAGGCACGTACGCGGGTATTGTGAGTTAGAATGTATATAGGCCTTGAAGCATTCCATTTTAGTCCACAAGCGTTTTGTCATTAAATTGTAGCATTCGGTAAAATTGCAGGTGTCTAATGCATTGTCAGGTCTCGCTCAGTTTAATACAATACGAGTATACGTAAATTAATTCCATTTACATAACTTCTTTTGGTGACAGGTGTTATCGACAGGGCTTGAACTAACTGTCATTTTGTTATTTATCTTACCTTTATTTTTCTACTTCGATAATATGTGTCTACGTACCGCTCAGAATGAGGCCATCTGTCTTTTGCAGCGGATTCAATAATACAGTGCCTTTCAGGCGGTAGGATTTTGCATTTTTCGGAATCCACTGTAAAAAATATATGCGACAGTTTTGTATAACAAACTTAACAAGTGGTAAAATTAAAAATGTTGTACAACCGACTTCCGTACGACCGCATCAATGTATTTGAAGTCAAATAAATACGCATTATTTAAGGATAACTCAATAACTACCAGTCAGATCTTGATCAAATTTATATGGGACCACATGATAAGCACTAGCATTCAAATAAAAAGAGATTCATCAAAATTGGTTTTCCCAGAACACACATAAAAATGCGGTCGAATTGAATACCTCCTCCTTTTTGAAGTCGGTCAAAAATATTATATACCACTTGCATCCATTCATACTTTTTGCAAAAAATCCATTCATGCTTCCCGCATGTCTTACCAGGTCGTCACTAAATCTAGTGGCTCAGAGTTAGTCACTATTATTAGTATAAAAAATTAAAGAAGATAACGTTAGTGAATCTTAAAAATTTAACTTTGAAATAATTCAATGGACATGCCATTGAATTATTTCGGCGTACTTCGCGTAATTATTTCGAAGTACGGCGACTCGTACAGAAGCAGCTCGGCTGACCCTCTGCTGTTCCATAACCCTCTCTTATTTATCTATTTATTACAAAACTAGTTACAGCATCATAACGGTTTAAAACCAAGTCAATGGTTTAACACAAAAGACTGACAGAGTCTTTTTTAATAAAAAAATCTATAATTCATTTAGTAGAATAATTATAAAATATTCTCACAGACCCTGTGCGCCGTTTATGTGAACTTTGCCAGGCTGCAGCTGGATAATGTGTCTGTTTCTTCGGAAATAATACTCAAATTGGTGCAAATATGAGTAGAATTGTCCTTGTGTACGGTGTACCTTAAACGTAGGATATGGGCGACACATAATATAAACACATAACGAGCACGCAGTCCGTCTGATGGTAAGTGGATGTCGTGGCCCATAGACATCTACATTTATCCTCGATTAAGAATCAAAATGCAGATGCGTTGTCACCCCTGAGGGCAAAGATGGAATGCCTCGTTTCGCGTAAAAAAGGGTCACCGGATCTCTACACTCACCATACGAAACACAGAAGTATTAAGCTGCTATTTTACGCAGGTATTCTGTAAGACCGTGTTTCTTCCCCGGTTGAACCGATCCCATTCGTGCTACAACCATAATATAGCTACAGCGTGGCCCTACCATGTGTAAAAGAGTAGAGAATGATGTACAAACAGTGCACCTAAGCTCGCGCACACACTCATGCAATATAATTCTGACCTACACAGAAGGTTAGTCTATGTTCTTTGTCTATGTACATTACAGATAGCAGCGTGAGTCGTAAGCACGTGCAGCAGTGACAATAGGTCGACACGTTTGCGTATGTAAATTTCTCGTTCGGTATCTAATTTGTACGTGGTAGAGCCACGCTGTAGCTATATAGTAGTTACAGCACGAATGGGTTGGCTCAAACGTGGAAGGACCACTCTCTCACAGAATCATCATCAATAGATATCTCATCTCATAAAGGTCCACTGCTGAATACAGACCTCTTCAATCGATTGCCTCATAGGCAGGATGTTGCCATAGTTGCGGAATGGCAACCGCAATTTTTTAATTATTTTGAGTTGTTAACAAAAAGATGGCGCTGTTTATATTCTGTTTCCTTTTTACAGAATTTCGATCACCGAATACCAGCGTGAAATAGCAGATTAATTCTGCTGTGTTTCGTATGGTGAGTGTAGAGAACTAGAGATCCTTTTTACTGAAAACAAAGCACTCCATCTTCGTACTCAGGGATGACAATGCATCTGTATTTTGATTGATAATCGAGAATATATATAAACTTCTATAAAAAGCCTATTATTATAATGGCCCTTTTTCCGCGGAGATCTAGATTTTTCACAATTTAACTTCAATCTGTTGTTTTTATGACAACCTCGGGCAAAATGACGCGATGGATGCAGCCTTTTCTTAAGTCAGGTAATTTTGAAATGCGATTCTTCTATGTATATAGAGAACGACGCTGTGCATATAGCGATGGATTCATTATTAAAATCTTTATAGCGGTATAAAGTTCCTATTAAGAATAGATAATTACAGAAACAAATACAAGCACTACTCACATGATTCAGTTCGGTGCACAATCACGGATATCAAAAAGATAAGGGAGCAAAGTTTCAACATTGCGGTTAATTGATAAAAAGGTTATCGTCGTTCAGTATATCGGTTCTTTGTTTTTATACAAGCGAAACGTTGACGAAAATCATTTGAAATTATCTTTAGAATGTATTAGTAACAGTCGTAGTGAACTAATACGCGGTCTATATTGCAAGAGCTGGAGAGAAAACAACGTCCTTCAGAAGGATTTTGGTCACGGTGGCTAGTTTTTTTAATAGAATAAGGGTGACAAAGGAGCACACAGTCCACCTGATGGTAAGTGGATTCAGTAGCCCATAGACATCCACATTTATTCTCGATTAAGAATCAAAACATTGTCACCCCTGAGAACTAAGATGGAATGCCTCGATTCCAGTAAAAAAGAGTCTCCGGGTCTCTACACTCACCATACGAAACACAGTAGTATTAAGCAGTTATTTTACGCTGGTATTCTGTGAGAGGGTGGTCCTTCCCTATTCAGTAGAGCCGACCCATTCGTGCTACAACCATAATATAGCTGCAGCGTGGCTCTACCACTTATCAAACTAGTCTTAACGGTCCCTAGCCACCTGCGCAGGATAGGATCATAGGGTATAAGTGTATTTGCGCAGGTGCACTCTATTCCCTAACTATCATAGTCTGATGGGTTGGCAATCCGACATGTCAGGAGATCGGGCGCAAAACCAACGACTTGAGATTGCGCGATTGACGCGATTTGAGATTCTTTTACACAAAAACCCAATAACTGATTTGGTTCGACCGGAACCACTTGATCAGCAGTCAGACTTGTGAGCCACTAGATCAACGAGGAAGTTAGGAAACATTTCAATATGCTTGTAGATTTAATTTACTTAAAGATTTTAAGCGAGCTACGAAGAGGACTATACTCAGAAGTTCTTTGCGCTATAGACTTAGAAGTGAGGATATCCGCAATGGAACAAGGGTAACCAACTCAATCCAAGGGATTAGTACCGGCCGTATAGCTCGAAGGACCAACAACTGATGGTGAAGAAAGGTTTTCGAGTAGCAACCTCGTATCGGAAAGCGAAGTGTAGGGCTCCCACTGGATGGTGTGAAGAGCTGGTAAGATATGCAGGAAGTCGATGGATGCAGGAGATTCAGGATCGTTCTTTGTGGCATTCCTTAGGGGAGTCTATAATCAGCGGTGAATTTGTAAAAGACTGTAATGATGATGATGATTGCATTGTAAACATCCCAGCGTCATTGATATTACATCTTAAGACAACTTCCAACTTATTATTATTTAATAAGCTCGGTGGTTGGTGATTTTATTAGGTGGTAGGACTCTCTGTCTAGGAGTCCGTCTGGGAAGGTACTCTTTCAGCTATTTCTGCCGTAAATAGCAGGATTTGTATCGCTGTGTTTCGGTATGAAAGTTATAAAAGTCAGTATAATTATAGACTTTAAGGCATAATATCTTAGAGTTGACAATGAAATTGTAGCTTTTTTGATTGAAGTTGGCTGCAAGTGACCATGGATTGCAATAGTACCTTTATTATTAGACAGACTGTAAGTTTCTTTGCCACTTCATATTTATAAAAACAAAATTACATCCGACAAGGGTAAATCAGGTGTTTCAACTGTCTTGCTGTGTAATGTGTATCACAAACTGTATACACTATTTGACGGCGAATTTGCGCTTTGTAAAGTTTTTAGCCGAACTCAAAAAACCTACAGTCGAAAAAGGGTTTTCTAGTCAAAAAAAATTTTGTTGCGTTTTATTTGTATATTTGTTATGCAATATCTGTGCCAATTACGAACAGATTATAATGATAATTTTTTTATTAAATAAGTTATACTTTTGGGGTGGTTGATAGTGGCAAGTTCCACCACATTGGGTAGAAAAATAGGAAATGGATTTTTAAGGTAACAATTAAGACTAAATTCTAGTTGTAACCTTGATATTTATATAGTCCTTAGTCCACCTAAAAGGGTCAAAAACGGCACATATGGCTCGCTCGATCACGCACACGCGTGAAATTAGTGTATGGTGAGTGAAGAAAACCGCAGTCCCTGTTTGCAGGTAATTTTTACAGACGTTCTATTTTAGCCCTCAGGTGATATCACGTCAACATATCGATTCTTAATCAAGGATACCTTGATGTAGGTGTCAATGTGTCACAACATTCATTTACCATCAGGCGTACTATGTCCTCTTTAGTCACTCTTAGGACAAGATAATAATGCATTTCGGTGCATACTCGGCATGCATTGTAGTGCGTCAAGTATGTTCGTAGCAACGTAGACGAGTTCCTCACGAGTGCTTTCACGTTTGTATAATAACTTCACAGTAGCCAAAATACAATATATTTTCTGTTTATTTTAGATGTAAGCATTTCATGTACGTATCATTCAATTGATAAGTACGACTTGTGGTACGTATACGTAAAATTCACTATTTATTAATTTACATAGGTACGTAATTCAAAAATAAGTCATTGCATAAAGTAAAGTAATACCACAACGTAGCTACGGGTACATTTAACATAACTTTAATAAAATAATTTTGATATTTAATTGTAAAAATATTTATTTCTAATACTTTTTCAGACTATATACATACATCTGTATAAATAAAATTGTAATGTATGTTGGTAATGATGAAATAGCTGGCTTCTACTAAGCCAGCTGCTGGCTCAAGCAGCTGACTGCCTCGTTGGTCTAGTGGTTGTAGTAGTGCGACTGCTGGTCATAAGATCCTGGGTTCGAATCCTGGGTTGGGCAAAAAATCAATTATTAAGTTTTTCGGTCAAGTAATTCTCAGTAGCTGCTCGTAGTCAGGAAGTTAGCGATGTCTCACCCCCGTGCCTCGTAAAAACACGTAAAGCCGTTGGTTCTGCGCCTTATACCTCTCCAGTCGTGTCGGTTTACCGTTCTATCAGATTATGAGGGTTAGGGACTTAGGGAGTTAGGGAGAGTGCACCTGTGCTTGCGCATACACTTGGGCACTATACTCGTGTCTTGCGCCGATGGCTAATCTCTGTTGAGGCAGGCCGCCGTGACCGAAATTTGGTCTGAAGCACATTATTATTACGACTAAGCTGAGAGGGTTATTTACTCGTACACTATTAACAACCATGACAACACAAACAATCATTTTAACACGTTTTTGTTAAGCAAATTTTTTGTTTAGCACCTCCCGATGAACTAGGCTTGAAATTATGAATTTCGAATTTCAAAATAAAAAAAAACTTTTTAATTTTGTACTAAAAAGTATATTTAAATTTTTAGTACCAAATTGAAAAAGGTCCCTTTTTATCTGTCTCTCTGTCTATCGGTGATAATCTTCAAAATGGCTGAAGCGAGTGTAATGAAACTTTATGGAAAGATAGAGCATTGTCGGGAAGATCTAGGTTGTGTTTTATCTGAAATACGTTTTTTAAAGACATAGACGATCATTGATGATCTTAAATCCAAATAACGCCACATTATTGGATCCTGTCCGGCGGCACCGGGGCGGGTCGCTAAAATTTATGCGTGGTAGAGTAACGCATAAATTTTAGCGTCTTTATGATTGTAGCGCGAATGAGTCGGATCGCCCGGGAAATGACCAGGCTCTCAGAAAATACCAGCGTCAATTAGCAGCTTCATCAGCAGAACGAAGTTGAAGAAGTTTTGTATTTTTTTAATAGAGCGGGCAAACAAGCATGAGACTTACCTAAAGGTAAGTGACTACAGTGCACCACATCGGAAAAGGTGCGTTGCCGGCCTTTTGGAAAGGAGTAAGCTTTTTTCGTGAAGGTCTCTAAGTCGTATCGGTCCGGAAAAATCGCCGGCAATTCCACAGAAAGATTGTACGAGGAAGAAAACTTCTAGTAAAACGCACTGTGGTGGACCGCCTAGCATCCAGATGGTAAGGATGAATTTTGACGCGATGTGCGTTCGTGAAATTTGGCGGCTGGAATTAATCTGAACAAATACTCAGAGTACTCCCTGTGGTAGATCCAATAGAGAATTCAAAGGGATGCAACATCCTTACGCAGCCAGTGAATTGAGCCGATCAGAAGGAACTCGGTAGGCGATGATTCAAGCCGCTCTGCGCTGGATGCGGTCAAGTGAAAGGTGCTAGCACTGTGGCGCCCCTGCCCAGAGATGGGAAGAGTACCACGAAACTGCACATTATTCAATACGTCGATTCTGTCGATGTGCTCTGACCTTACCTTGGCGACGACTCTTCTGAAGGACCTGGAGGTGGAATTATACTTCTTTTTAAGAGCGCTGGTGTTTATATCCCAAAATGTTGATGCGTCAGCCCAGGCCCGGTAGGATAGCATAGCTTGTATATTGAGTGTAGAGAACCGGAGACCCTTTTGACTGTAAATGAGGCATTCCATCTTAGTCCTCAGGGGTGACAACACAAATTCATTTTGATTATTTATATGTCTATTCTATGTGTGTATGGGCCACAGCCCTACGTCATTCATTTACTATCAGGTGGACTGTTTGCTCGTTTGTCATCCTTATTCAGTAAACAGAAATTAAGAAAAGGACAACTGTTTGCCACTTAATACGATGATCCTCCCTTCATTTGATATACGTTTCTTCATATATTACATTGTTGCTTTAGGACAAATAGATGGCGGACTCGCATGAGATTAATAGTCTTCCATTCCATTCGAATACGAACGATTAAGTCGTTCTCAATTGTTTGGCCTTATCTTAAACACCCATTTTTTCTGTGTCGTATAGTTACACGATAAATGGATACTTCTTTTTTTAACATTTTCGGTTAACGACTAGCTTTTACCTGCGACTTCGGCCACGTAGAGTTTAAGCAAAAAAAAAACCTGCAGATCTATTATAGTGCTTTTTGTTAAAGTAGTTTAACTAACGAAAAATTACTATATACGTATAATACGACTATATGGCTAGTTTTTTTGCTATAATCTCGAATACAATGTGCGATGTAGCAAACTTTGTGTTTAAAAAAAACATCGTATCACTTTATTCTTTAACACTCAGTTTTGTCGTCTAATAGTGTTGAAATAAAAAAAAAAATATTTTTCATCAAAACTTTGTAAGATAGAATATAAAGTGTAAGGGCCTATTTTGTGTAAAATTACAAACCAAAAAGTTTTATTAGTTTGTCGATTTAAAAGTCCAAAATTGATAAAAAACCTCCATATTTTTGTTACAAAATATGGAATAGAAAACTCCTGGTATTGCTCTATATTTGTAAGTGAAGTTTTGTTACATTTAGACACACAGATAGACAAAAAAAATAGTTATTCATGTTTTAAAAAGTGAAAATTAAAAACATTTTTTAAATATTTAATATGAGCCTTGTAAGTTTTGTAAATAATTGGACATTAAGTCAAGCAATATATAATTATTTAAGTAATCTAATATATATAAACGAATTTTTGTTTATTCGTATTTTATGCCCTGACATACCGTTAGCCAGATTGCGGTAAAACTTTGTTAATGCTCGCACTTGCGCGAATGTTATAGGCATAGTACAATTAACTTAAACTACGTGGCACGCATATCATATCTTTTTATGTGAACGGAGTAGAAGCCTATGGTACTGATATTTTACAAGAAAATAAAAAATAAATTTTTGAAT
This sequence comes from Parnassius apollo, assembly GCA_907164705.1. Lineage (NCBI taxonomy): Eukaryota > Metazoa > Arthropoda > Insecta > Lepidoptera > Papilionidae > Parnassius > Parnassius apollo. The sequence continues at coordinate 4,398,874 of CAJQZP010000810.1, forward strand.
TAAACGGTTTTTTTTGAATAATTACTTTGCCCTCTGCCCTTAAGGCTGTGACCCTGCGAAGTGACAAGGTCAAAGATGCATACTAAATTTATTGTTTTATTGCCATTCGTAAAGTGATTTCATTTCGATAGATTTTAATTCATTAATTAATTGAATGCAAAATTTTTGTTTGTAATTTCTATAGCAACCAAGATCAGGCCCATCTTCTAGTTCTTTCAAATAAGAAATCTAGTCACTGGTTACACGCTTTACCATCAAGTAATCTCGGCACAATGCTTGATGGGACACGCTTGCGCATAGACGTAGGAATTTGAGTAGGAGCAGCGATTTGTCGACCTCATCAGTGCCTGTTTGGTAGCAGCGTCGATGTGTTTGGACTCTACGAAGTTATATGTAAGAAAAGTGCTGGTAGATTGTCCACTTAAGGTTCTATAAATCTTATCTCTACAAATATTCCTTCGGTTTTAGAGCCTTATGTAATATTTAGAGATGACGGCAGGCAATCCGTATGGTACTTGCGCAGACACTTTTTTACGCTGTAGCGCTATGCTTCAGCCATATTTACGTGTAATTGCAGCACGAATAAGTCGGAGGAAGGACCACGCTCTCACAGAAAACTAAAGTGAAATAACAGCTTATTAATGCTGCTGTGTTTCGTATGGTGAGTGTAGAGAATCAGAACCTTTTTTACTAAAAACGAGGCATTCCATCTTAGTCTTCGATGGCAACGCAGTTGTATTTTGATTCTTAATCGAGGATAGATGTAGATGTTTATGGAACACAGCATTCACTTAACATCAGGTCAACTGTGTGCTTTTTATCACCCTTATTCTAAATTAAAAAGACCTCTTCCTCGAGGCCTCGAGGCATACCTAAAAAATTAGAAAATTGAAACAGAAAAATCTACGAGATCCACCAGAATTAGGCAGTTATATTATGAATTAATATTAGAAAGAATAGACTGCCTCATTGGTCTGGTGGTTGTAGTAGTGCGACTGCTGATCATGCGGTCCTGGGTTCGAATCCCGGGTCGGGCTAAAACATTAATTATTGTGTTTCTCCGCTAAAAAATTCTCAGTAGGTATCCGCAGTCAGGAAGTTGGTGGTGTCTCACCCCCGTTGGTTCTGCGTCTGATCTCTCTCCGGTCGTGTCAGTTTACCATCTCCTCGGATTATGCACCTATGCTTGCGCATAAACTGTGGCACTGTACGCTAGTCTCCGTTGAGGCAGGCCGCCGTGACCAAAATGCGGTCTGCAGGACATTATTATTAGAAAGAATATATTTCGAGGATGTTAAATTCTTCTATTTCGCCGTGTAGTGGCGACGTCAAAGAATCCACTACACTATATCATTCCGTAGCTGTCGTAAGAGGCGGCAGACTTCAATGAAAAAGGAGATGAGAAGGAAGAGCAGCATCTTCTTGTAATGGGTAAGCTGTAATAAACAAATGAAGGTTGTCTATTTGCACTGGAGAAGCACGGTGGACTCTTCCCCGCTATATGAACCACTTATGAATGAGAGCATCTTGTACATTGACATTGTATATGTAGGTTTATTTAAGCTTGAAAGAACTATATATTTTATAATTTAGCGTTATATCTATATCTTTTTTTAAGTCTCTATCACTTGGATTTACACATTCACCGTGGAAGCAGTCTACATACATAAACTGCACAAGGAAAAACATCCAGAACCGTAAAAATTATTTGTAGGTCATACAAATATTTGTTTCGTGCGGGATTCGAACCCGCGGCTCCTAGCGCTGCTCATTGATGAAGTACTGTGCTACGCAACCGTCAAATAATTTAATATAATGAATATTATTTTGAAATTACGAATTTTTAATTGCTATTCAATCTAGTAATTTTAGTCAATTCTATATTAAATTCGCTTAGGAAACACGAAAACGAGACTCTATATTCTCTCTTTGAAGCGCACGTAGAGAGCAACCAATTCCAAAAGCAATTTATGTAAGCGTATATATTCTGCGCGTGCAGTTTAATTACAAAACTTCAAGATGCGATACCCTTTGAAATTGCATTATATATAAATAGCAGATAGATAGGTAGGTATTACAGGGTTATTTTGCAATAACCGGCCAAATTTGCAGAGATATTTCAGTATGCAAGCGGTATAACAGGCAAACGGTGATGAAAAGTTAATTACAAAATCTCAAACGTCAAAGGAAAAAATCTCAAATGTCATCTCTTGAATCTAAACGTAGATGCGTTGTCACCCCTGAGGACAAAGATGGAATGCCTCATTTCCGGTAGAAAACGGTCTCCGGATCTCTACACTCACCATATGAAACACAGCAGTATTAAGGTATTCTTTGAGAGCGTGGTCCTTCCCCGGTCGAGCCGACCCATTCGTGCTGCAACCATAATATAGCTGCAGCGTGACTCTACCACGTATAAGTGATTACTAACCCGCTTCTTAAGATCGGTAGCTATGGCAAATATCTCCTCTATGAGGTAATTACTAGATTATTTATTGGGAAGCCTCAGGAGTTAAGATTTTGACTTTCGGTAGGCTGTAATGGTATAGTATGGTTTTAATAGTTTTTTTTTTTCGTGGTAGAGGTGGACTGTGTGCTCGTTTGTCACCCTTGTTCTATAAAAATAAAAGAATCCTTGTTAATATTTTGAGTTATCATCAGCAAGATGCTGCTGCCCACATACTGTTTCATTTCCCTCTGCCGCATCTCACGACACCCACGAAACGACAAGGGGTAGTGGATATTCTTACAAGAGATGGTAGCTATTTAAGTAGCTACTAAATAGCGGCTATTCACAAAAAAGACCAAGGCTATGATACTCGTCAATATGACAACTAGCAATTGGCTACTTTGGTTAGACGCGCTTCGATTATTCGACAAGCTTACGGCACAGCCTCCCAAACATAGCCCTCGCTATTGCTCGCTGAGTGACCTTGAGCTTTCTCATACGGCCAGCAGTGAAGGGTCACGTCTCAGATGCATAAGTCGTCACTGGCCGCACGCACTGGTTGTGAATCTTGTTTTCAAGTTTTGAGGTATACCTGACGAGAAACATACTTGTCGACAGCTTCGAGAGTAGTACTGAATAGTGTCTTTCGTTATGTGATGATTATATTGTTATAATATAAAATATTTAGTTAGTAGTTAGTTATATAAGTATTAAAATAATGTATTGCAAATAAATATATTATATTAGTACTTATCTATCTGCCATATATTATAATATAATTTGAAAGTGTATCGCAACTTGAAGCTTTGTAATTGGAATGCACGCGCAGACTACATATGTACGCTTACATAAATTGCTTTTGGGATTGGTTCCTCTCTACGTGCCGCTTCAAAGACAGGATATTGTGTCTCATTTTCCTTTTACCAGGTGTATCTATTATATTCTACTCTTGAAAAGAGTTGCTTCAAATGTAATATATACAATGTAAAATATATAAAAAGCCTTCATTCTTGTAGTGAATAGCAATTGAAACTCGTAAATTTAAAATGACATTAATTTATACATATACAGCGTTATTTTTCAAAAGAGTAGCCAAATTTTAAACTTCAGTTCATACGACCGTTATTGCAGTTTTTGAAAATACGTAAGTAAGTCTTTACATTTTATTTGAAATTATCCTAATGGAATGTGATTTAAGGGCAACAACGTTTTTGAACTTACCAACTGAAAATGCATTACCACCCATTTAGAATTTAAAAGATAAAAAGGACAGAATGTTTGAGATTGTTTTTAGTCAATTTTTATTCACCATTTGCCTATATTACTTATTTTGAAACTTATTCTGCAAATGATGTTACATTGGCCGAAAAAATAATCATGTGAGATAAACCATATAAATTAAAATATGCAGATGACCACAACCACAGAAACTGCACCTGTAAATAAATAATGCGCTGAAGGTTCGAAACCTGCACGGAACAAGTACTTGTATGGTTAATTGTTTCGGGTCTGGATGTTTGACCTTGCGCAATTTATGTACATATCAGCGTTGTTATTATAATATACTTATTTACTACATATTATACGGTAATTCACGACTTTTTTTCAGATAATAGGGCATATGGCAGGCTTCTTATAACCGCATCTTAAAATATGACAAATAGCTATGAAACGAAACGTTTTTCACTAGTGAATGAAATGAAACGCACATAGGTACCATTTTATGAACAATACCGGGGAAATCCCACTACAAACATACATTTGTAACGCCGTATAGTGTCATCTCTTTCGCCTCGGTTAAAAATGTTAAAAATCGGTCAAAATGGATGAAAATATTGAAAATGACTACTAGATGAAATGTAACGTAAATTATATTTGTTTCAGTCGCATACGATCTAGCGCTCATTCGTAATTTAACTGTTACTCTGTGATTTAACTGTTCACATATTCACATAGCGTTATGGTAGCGAGTGAAATGATTTTATATTCTGTGTTTAAGTCTGATTAATAATCAATAATATTATTGAATTTTACTCTGAAGGCCTACTTCTTCACCAAAAACACAAAAAATGAGAAATATATAAAACATAACTATCGACAAAAGTAGGTGAGTGAAGATTTATATTATTAGACCGTTCTAGGCATATCAAAATATTTTTTGGGCTAAGAACTCTGAACGTCAAATTAATTTTATTTTAATAACATGGAATTCTTTATTCAAAGTTAGTCGTTTGTTTATTGATAAGCGTTATGTTTTCATCGCATTTGAAAATTCAAATTGGCAAGGTAAAAAAGCTTGTCAAATGGGTGCTTGTTATTTCATAAAAAACGGCTATTCTATTATAGGTAAGGACACAATAAAAACTGAATTGCTCCTGTTGATAACGATTTGTATAGAGCAAAGTGCATCAATAGCGAGGTAAAATTATCGTGTGAACTTTGAAATTTGCGACGACTTGTGACAAACTATCAATATAAAAATACCTTGAATAAATAAAATACGGCAATATATTAATTTTTTCCTTGCAATACGGCAAACCAGACTGTGATATACGGCAACTCAGATTTTAACGATAACAACACTAGTACACCTATGTAGACTGCCTCTACGATACCGGTGTAAATCCCAGTGTGTGGATCATTTAAAATGTCGGGTTAATCCAGACGAAACCCGACCATCTGGCAACTCTATGCAAATCTCAGTGAGGGTAATGTTAAAAAAATATATGTGAAGCGACAGTAGCGTAGTGTATATATTCTTTGACAGTAGCCTAATATCAGGGCGTGGACCGCGAACTCAAAACTGTCGTGGGTTCGAATCCGCCATTCGACTACTGGCGTCAACCACTCATAACACAAGCAATTTAAGCTTACCACGAGTGGTTAAGGGGAATATTAGTAATGTTTATAGCATTGTTAATATTCTTTAAAAAAACTTAACATCCGCGAAAGAAGCATATTAACACGGTATAGGGATATTTTTAATAACATTGTCCACCTAAAAAAAATGTCCACTTTAAAAAAATATATGACATTGTTCCTCATTTATTCCAGAATGATTCCAAATTTAAACAAACGTAAAAATAAAATGTGTTAGCGTGAAAAATGAATTGAACTTGAGGGAGCGAATTTGGTACTCATAGTAATTGTTTTTTTTTGTTGAATACCGCTATTTAAACATCTTTTTGATTCAACTTGGATTGATTGTGATATTTGACAGTTTATTACAATACACTGGTGATTTTCAACGTCACATCGCGGCGGCAATAGGCACTAGGCAGAATGTGATTTAGAAGTTGTGGTCACACTATTGTACCACGGGGGACGTGACAAGACCATTCTTTAGAAATGGCTGCGAGAAAGCAACCAAATGTTACAGGGATGCAATTGATCCAAAGACTAGTCTAAACACCAGTTTCTTATGAGTGACCAAACTGTAAGGAGAAGACTAAACGATGCTAACCTTCACCTTCGTAGACGACTTCGGGTTCCAGCTCTAAGAAGAGGAAATCGTGGACGAAGATTACATGGGCTAGAGAACATGTAAATTGGGAACTTCATTAATGGTCGTTGGTGCTTTTCACTGATGAATCTCGATTTGGTTTTCATTTTGATTCCAGGAGAGTACGTGTTCGCAAGTTCATCTACGGTGTTAAGGAAAACCCCAAAGTATCGGTGTAACAGCTGTGCGAACGGCTCACTCACGGCTTTAGAATAGCCAGAGCAATCTCTAGATTTAAATCCCGTCGAGCATGCTTCGGATGCTTCAGAGAAGAGCTCTGAGGGATTTTTCTGAAAATCTGGTTACAGAAGAACAATTTTTCGTCATTCTCGTATGAATGTCATGGGTGCTTTAATTGATTTTTAACTCATTATTAATAGCCACCCTTAAAAAGTTTTTACTTTATTTTATTTTAATTGAAAAATTAAACTTTCATGATACACAGTTTTCACACTTGCATTTTTTCTCTACATAAATATCTGAATCCTCACTTAAGCCCTATGTTTATATAAAAAAATGGTGGATTATTAATTATAATCTTCTCAAGAAGACTATAATTAATAATCCACCATTTTCTTAAGACGTGGATATATTCAAATATATCCATATCTTTAGAAAATGTTATCATACTTTTTGGAAATCATGTGTTGTCAAAATAGATACCGTATATTTCTATTCCTTCTAATATTAATTCATGATATAACTACCTAACTCTTGCAGATCTCATAAATTTTCTGCCAACTTTCTATTTTATTTACGATCTCTTCTAAATTTTACAGTCTCGAGTATATTTGACGGTGTCAGAATTTTTAGCAAAGATCAGTTGAATTGTCACATACTTTCAAAATATAATAGCATTTTTTGGCCATTTAAAATTAATTAATTAATTATTGTAACTTGGCGGAGCCATGCTGCATCAATATTATTGTTCCAACACGAATGAATCGGCTCAGTTGCTACAGTAGGCATGTTGATTCAATTAAAAAATCGATCTCAATTCGATTCAAATCGAAACTACTAGAATCGATTCCTGATTTAATCGAGCATTTTCGATTAATCGATCGATTTTAAAAATTGCGACATTTTAAAATAAGCCATATAAGAATAACAATTCTTTAAAAAAATTGGAAACTGCAACGTAAATTCCTCGATAAATTAAATTGAAATGAATGCTACATGAACACAATACTGTTTATTTCGTTAACTTCAACATATAATAGTTACTCAGAGTATATTTTCGATAAATAAAGTAAAATCTCAGCACGGATTAGGTTAGATACCGGGATCCACGGGTTAGACTAGAAATTAAAATGACAAGTGACCACTTTTTTATTATAGTCAACCAAATCTAATAAATTTTTTGACGTTTCACATTAATCATTCTGCAATAACTTTGCACAAGCGTACTCACACGATTTAAAATAACCTTTTACGTAAATCCAAAGAATTACGAAGTTATCTATATTTCATTATAACGTGTATAGTTTTTTATCACTAATTTAAATCTTTAAAATAAAGCAAAATATTAAAAAAATTACCAGTCAACTTTTTTTACTTGACATCGTTTCAATGATATGTCGCTCCGTACCTTATCGTAGTATTTGGATGATTAAAATTCATTGTTATGCGAATAATCGGCAAGAATTTTCAAATAATCGGTAAAAATATTCAAATAACTGAATCATTAATTGTTTTAATGTATTATTTGTTTAATAAAATTTAAAATTTTTAATTTTAAAATTCCTTAAATTACACGAATCATGAATAAAACAAGTTCATTTTTTTACTTTGTTAACGGAAATTTGTGTAGGTAAAAAACTAATATACAGAGCCACACTGAAAAAACCACTACGTAATTTCAGTCTCCCGCCATTTCGGGAGCTTACTGTGCGTAATTTTGTGTTTGTCTTCATATTTTGTTACTCGGTTTTAACTTTTTGGCCTCTTTCTTCTATATTCGTTGAAGCATGAGCCCATGTCACAAAGGATGATTGGGCAAAAGTGGTAGAAAAAACAAAAAATTGGACCGGAGACTGATTTGAAAGCATTAAAAAAATCTGAACACATAGAATAATTTTAAACACGTTAAATAAAAGAAATTGCAATGGAATCTTTGGTTAAATAAAAATTTCTATATTTTTAATTAATCTTAGATTGCAGAAATCCATCCTTTTTCAACATATAATTTACTGCATACTCATCATAAACTATCCTTATGCTTAATTTAATCCCGGTTCGAAAAAAACTCCGACCTGGGAAGAACCATCTTCTTGCCTGTTAAAAAGATAAAACCCAGCAGGACTTAAAAAAAAATAGAACAGTGCAATCATCTACTATGTACAGAACTAACTATACAAATCTAAAAATAAATAGCTGAGTAACGATCACCTCATTCTCAAGGGTTACCCTTTTTATACAACCTTTGTTTAATAAAAAAAATTGTTTTACCTTGGACAAATTTTGTATATTCCAAGACCTTGTTATACACGCGTATACATTGCCCCCTAGAATGAATTACTGACTCAGTGGAGTCGAGTAACTTGAACTACTGCTTTGTAAGTGCCTATCTGTCTCTTGTATTTACTTATAATTTTATGACGATTCATTACATTTTTGTAAACGTATTGAGAGGCCAAAGTTAGAAATTTTCAGTTTACTTAAATTTTTGTCATAGTGACTCCTTAGATTTCAAATCTTAGATTGCTCTTACGGCCCCTCCTGCAAAACAAACAATATATATATACGGTACTTTGCTATGGGGTAAAGTACCGTACGATATTACGCTATGGAAATAGCTAAATAAACTAGTCTCGCTGTTTCAACGCTGGTGAAATTTCAAATATTATTTACAGTATACACTGCTGAATAAGTCTACTTGCTAGTTGACACTTGTTAATATTTTTAGTATCAAATATCAGTAAAACAATTTAATTAAAGATGTCCTCTTTAATAAAATTGGTTTACCTACGGATTTTATCACGATTTATAGCGCCATGGCGATGCTGCAAGGCCAGTGGTGTTCGAACCCTGCACGGATTAAATGTTTCCGTGATCTACGAAAAATTGTTCGGCTTCTGAATGAATGAAAATGAAATGAAAATCCTATTTATGAAATATTTTCAAATGTAACATGTTGTGAAATTAATTTAAGAAAACAATTAGTTTCTTTTATTTTTATCTCTTGACGTTTCGGGCGCTTGTAAAAATTCCACGGCATCTGCTATTACAATTATACTCACGAGGAGGGCCCGAGAATAAGTATTAATTTCCGATCTATTAAAAGACTATCCACACCATCTGGATGCTTGACGGTCCACCACTATACGTTTCTAAAGGAGTTTTCTTCCGCGTACAACCTCCCTGTGGAATAGTTTACCACCGGCGATTTTTCCGGACCGATACTACCTGGGGACCTTCAAGAAAAGAGCTCCTCCTTTACTCCTTTACTCCTTTCTAAAGGGCCGGCAACGCACCTGCAATTCCCCTGGTGTTGCGGTTGATCATGGGAGGCGGTAGTCACTTAACATCAGGTGAGCCGCATGCTCGTTTGCCCCCTCTTCTATAAAAAAAATATTGAAATCGTCTCCTTAATTGAAATAGGAGTGGAAAGACCTATAAAATACGAGTAAGTTATTTTTCCAAATTACAACAGAATCTAATTTTGTGTTTTGTTATTTCTGCCAAAGGTAATAATAGTGAAAGTTGAACCAATTGACTTGGTAATCTAATGGTCACCGTTAGACGTTTTTTTGAAACGAGTATATATATTTTTAATGCAGCTACGTTATTCGTTGTCTCGGTCACCGGCCCCGGTAGCCGTGATCGTCTAGTGGTTAGGACCCTACGTTGTGGCCGTAGTAACCCAGGTTCGAATCCTGGTCACGGCAGCGTGAGTAACGCTGTCTCGGCGGGGCTGAATTTTTTAAATTTAAATTTTCCATACTTTTTTTACATAAAATATTAAAAAAATATGGAATGTCACAAAAAATCGTGTAGTAAAGTAATTTATTACTTTTTTATTTTTCAATTAAAATTGTACATTTTTTGTGGCATTTATATTTATATGCATCCGGTAATAAATTAATGAAAATGAAATAGGGTTTAAGTTATAACATGGAAAATAGTTAAAAAATTTAACAATTTATTTAACTGCTTTGTTATCTCCACTCTAAGCATTTGACCCAAACTGTTTATTTCATCGTACGTAATGCGTAAAGTTGTTCATGGTTCATCAAAAGTTCAATGGAGTGCAATTATTTGCCAGCATCTGTTGTTTTCAAGACTTATTAAGCTTTGTGCGCTTTACCATCTTAGGCTATAAACCACTTGTCAGTAATAATCTAGTCCTGGCTAAAAAAGAGCTTAAAAATCGATTCAGCTTTCTGTGACTGGTGCAATAATGATTGAGATGTATGTATGATTGATTGTATTAGATCGATATTTTTAACATTCTTTGGGCTAGCTCGGCAAGTGGATTGTGTGCTCATCTTGTACTTCTATTAAAACTACATGTTTTTTCAATGCAACTAAATTTAAAATATACACTACAATGTTGTTTATAGATTTCAAGCCTCAAATAATTTCGACATCGGATGGTGTATGGTTCATGTGATCGCAAGCGTTTTTAGGGTTCCGTGTCAACTAGGAACCCTTATAGTTTCGCCATGTCTGTCTGTCCGTCTTTCCGTCCTCGCTTAATCTCTGTGACCGTTAGCACTAGAAAGCTGACATTTGGTACCAATATGTGTATCAATCACGCCGACAAAATGGTAAAATAAAAATTGGAAAAAAATGTTTTATTAGGGTAGCCCCCCCTATATGTAAACTGGGAAGTGATTTTTTTTTAATTTCAACCCTAACGTGTGATATATCGTTGGAAAGGTATTTAAAAATGAATAGGGGTTTACTAAAATCATTTTTTGATAATGTCAATAATTTCGGAAATAATCGCTCCAAAAGTAAAAAACAATGTGTCCCCCCCCCTCTAACTTTTGAACCATAAGTTTAGAAAATATGAAAAAAATATGAAAAGTAGAACTTTATAAGGACTTTCTAGGAAAATCATTTTGAACTTGGATGGAAACAACAGTACCCACTACCGGGAGCAGTTGCAAAGCGCGGAGCGCGGAGCGCTGCTGGAGCGCGAACATAATGGATACCCACCTTTAAACTCATAAATGGGAACACTTATTGTGACGGACGGGAAACTACGGAACCCTACGCTGAGCGTGGCCCGACATGCTCTTGGCCGGTTTTTATTATTAATTAGATTAAGATGTTATAAACACGAATAGTTAGTAGAAGTAGCAGTAAATTTATTTCGTTACCAAATCGAGTGTCTCGTAATATTTACCGAATTATTTTTCCTATCGCAGATAAAAGAGCAGTTTTAATTATTCACTGTTCGAAAAATTACAATACGAAAAGTGTTTTGTTCAATTCGGTAGAATAAAATACCTACACGTTAGTTAAGGATGCTGGCATGTAAATAAATAACATTCGTGATTTTACATTAAACTTGCACAAAATCGGCTCACCTGATGGTAAGACTTTAATCCGCGGCTCTCTATAACAAAGAGCGAAGGGATGTTTTTTTTTCTATTATAAGGGTGGCAAACGAGCACACAGTCCACCTAATGGTAAGTGGTTGCTGTAGCCCATCTACATCTATCCTCGATAACGAATCAAAACGCAGATGCGTTGTCACCCGTGAGGACTAAGATGGAATGCCTCGTTTCAAGTAAAAAGGGTCTTCGGTTCACTAAACTTACAAAGAGGAACACAGTAGCGTAAAGCTGCTATTTGACGCTGGTATTCTGTGAGAGCGTGGTCTTTCCCCGGTAGAGCCGACCCATTCGTGCTACAGCTGTAATATAGCTGCAGCGAGTCTCCACCACATTCTTCATGTAATCATTAGCTTCACACGAGTTAGAGACCAGCAGTTAGTTATTGTAATCTATTCTCGTCTCTAAAGAATATTCTTTGGAGACGAGATTAGAGTATTGTTCCGTTTGGAAGATAGTTTCTATGTGGTACGGAGTGCTTTGCAGAATTGTATTTTAATGATATCTTTAAGAAGTTTTACAAAAAGAAGATCTATACTTACTACTGAATATTCATAGCTTAAAAGAATGAAACACTGGATGCCGTAGAATAAGCCCTTTGCAAATTCATAGTCGTTACTAATTTAATTTCTTAGTATTTGCTACTTACTACCTATGTTAGTATGAAAAAGCCTAATGGTTAAATACTGTTTTAAAATCCCTATTGAATTAAAAAAATATCAACTTTGAATCGTTGTAGATTCTAAATGGTCATTCAAAAAGAAGAATTATTTGGGAAAGAAAAAAAATTTTCATATTTACCTAAGTGACACATTAGACAAGAGTTAGAGAAAACATGAAATCATGAAAACATCAAAATCGACCGTTTGGTCTATATATAGAAAGGAACAAACATAACAACGTACATACATATATGTATAGTATGTAAACACATTACCCTCCTTTGCGTCGCCCAGTAAAGTAAAAATTGTTTTTTAAATACATTGAAATGATAATGGTATATTTTGCTTTTGATTTCTTCTTCAATATCTAAAGCACTTACATAATTATTAAAAAATCATACTAATATTTTGTATAGGAAGGTGTATTTGTTGGTTTGTCCTTATTTCACGAAGCGACGGGGCAACGGAACGAAACAATTTTTTGCACAGAGATAGTTTATGGAAGGGAGAGGCTGATAGGCTGTAGAAAAGTCGTGTCTGTAATTCTAATATTTCCTGGAAAAAACAAGTCCATGGGACTAAATAAAGGATACTTAAGCCAAATTACTGGTTTACTGTACTAATGTATTACTGTATTAAAGATTCACGCAAAAACTACAGGACAGATCTTCATGAAATTTTGTTTGTAGGCAGTTAGTGACCCGGGGCAACTTATAAGATATAGAGAACTTATAGGACTTTTTATTCGATTACGATACTTAAAAAAGAAGGGTTAAATATTTTACTTTTTTTAGAACTTAATTTTCTATTATGTATGTTTCTTTTAGTTATAAGCAGGATAACGTAGTGTTTTTTTTAAAGCTGAATACCATATTTAATAGTGTTACGAGCTTGAGGTTCGTGACAATTAAAATTGCCGATAAAATTACCTAAATTAACACTTTAATTTACTTTGCACAATTAAAGTTAAAACACTAATAATTTAAACACACTAATTCACTTAATTCCACTCCGAAGCTTCGCTTGTGTCGCCGAGTTCACTCTGCCTCGATCGCATCTTGCAGCGCCTATATATTTGAATTAGCAAAGAAATATCCAGAATGTTCAAGTAAACACGCGGAAGGTATCGAGCGTTCGAGTTTCGACTAGGCGCTGTCAGTTGAGCGATTTGTGATGTCATTTTCTCAATGCTCCCCTCGCTCTCGTTCCTGACACTAGATGGCGCTAGTTGACTTATTCATGCAACACTGCCCCCTCCTAAGACATGCTCGTCCCGAGCATTATCGGTCCCATAATAACGCGCCAAGCGATCCACATGGACGATCTTAGGAGTCCCTCTTGCGCCTTTCTGTATCCGGTAGGTCACATCGTTGATCCTGGTTACAATCCGGTACGGGCCGTCCCATTTAGCTTGAAGCTTAGGAGATTTCCCTTTGCTGCGGACTGGATTGTGCAACCACACAAGTGAACCTTCGTCGAACCCTTTGTTGTTCATTTTGCGGTCATACCGGGTTTTCATCTTTTCAGACATTTGCTGGCCCGATTGTCTGACGTGCTCATAAACGTCATTCATTTTTTTCCGCAAGTCATTTGCATAATCGGTTATACTGCGTGGAGCATCGGGTGGTATCCCGGTGATCAGGTCTGCAGGCAGCCGTAATTCTCTTCCAAAGTTTGCGAAAGCTGGTGTCACTGCTGTACTTTCGTGAACAGAACTTCGATATGACAACAAAAACGGTTGTATGTGCTTGTCCCAATCTCGTTGCCGATTGTCTACAACTTTTGCTAGGTACCTCTCCAATGTCTGATTAAATCGTTCCACCATTCCATCAGATTGCGGGTGATAAGAAGTAGTTCTTGTTTTATGAGTACCCATAACTCGGCAAGTTTCCTGGAATATTTGAGACTCAAAATTCCTTCCTTGATCGCTGTGAATCTCTAAAGGTACTCCAAAACGACAGAAGACTTCATGAACTAGTTTATCTGCAACTGTTGAAGCTTCTTGATTTGGAATGGCGAAGACTTCTGGCCACTTAGTGAAGTAATCCATCACAACCATGAAATACTTGTTACCGCTTTCACTCTCCGGAAACGGCCCCGCCACGTCAATGGCTATTCTCTCCCATGGTGCACCAACATTGTACAATTTCAATGCACCTCTACTACGAGTCTGAGGTCCCTTTACAGCCGCACAACTTGTACATTTGCGACACCAGTCCTCGACATCGTTTCGACAGTGGACCCAGTAAAACCGTTCTCGGATCTTCAATAGAGTTCGTTTAACTCCCAGATGGCCTCCTGAACAATCATTATGGTACAGCTGTAGAACATCCGGTACTTTAACTTTAGGGACAACCATTTGCAAATGACAGCTGTCTCCCCGAACGTTTTCCCATTTACGACACAGAACTCCATCCTGAAGCAGCAAGCTGTCCCACTGGGCCCAATAGCTTTTAGTGGTCGAACTCATCGCTGAGACGTCACTCCACTTGGGCTTGGGAGCACTGGCCTTTATCCATTCCAGGATCGGCTTGATGTCCGGATCTTCCTGCTGTGCATGTAGTAAGCTGTCCTTCCACTCGTTGCTGAGGTGGTCTGCCCTGAGCATCCTCACGGATACCACTTCCTTACTCTCTTGCCTAGTACAATGTTTGCAATCTTCAGGACAAGGTCTTCTTGACAATGCATCTGCGTTGCCATGAGATTTCCCGCTGCGATGTTCGATCTCAAAGTCGTATTCCTGCAGTAGTTCAATCCACCTCGCAACTTGTCCTTCTGGGTTTTTAAACTGCAATAGCCATTTTAGTGCAGCATGGTCAGTTCGTAAGTGAAATTTTCGTCCCAGAAGATATTTGCTAAAATGTTGCAACGACTTTACCACAGCTAGCAATTCGCGTCTTGTGACACAGTAGTTCCTTTCCGGTTTTGACAACGACTTGCTGAAGTACGCTATCACGACCTCTTGGTCACCATTCCGTTGAGACAACACACCGCCGAGTCCTATATCACTTGCGTCTGTGTCAACTATAAATTCTTTGCTTGCATCAGGGTATCCCAAAATAGGTGTTTTGCACAGACGGTCCTTGAGCTCCTGGAATGCGATATTGCAACTTTCATCCCAGCAGAAATGTCGCTTCTCCTCGGTTAGCTTGTGCAGAGGTTTGGCTATATCTGCAAAGTTCTTCACGAATCGCCGGTAATAGGAGCACAAACCCAAAAATGCTCTAACCTGCGTCTTGTCTTTTGGAACCGGCCAATCCTTGACAGCGGCGATTTTCTCTGGATCTGTGCGGATACCTTCTTCCGATACTACAAACCCCAAAAAGTTAACTTGACGTTGAAATAGTGAACATTTCTTCGGGCTCAACTTGAGGTTGGCACTCTGAATCTTCATGAGCACGCGTTCCAGGTTTTGAAGGTGTTCCTCAAACGTACGGCCCACGATGATGATGTCATCCAAGTAGACCAGACAGGCATCGCCAATTAGCCCGGTAAGTACAAGTTCCATCAGCCTTTCAAACGTTGCTGGAGCATTGCACAACCCAAACGGCATTACTTTGAATTGCCACAGACCCTTTCCCGTCGAGAACGCAGTTTTCTCCTTGTCCTTAGGGTCAATTTCAACTTGCCAGTAGCCACTTTTTAGATCCAGCGTGCTAAACCATTTTACTCCTGTAAGCATGTCCAGCGTGTCATCAATTCTTGGCAAGGGATAGCTGTCCTTCTTTGTAACGTCGTTCAGACGGCGGTAATCAACACAGAACCGCATGCTGCCATCCTTCTTTTTCACCAGCACCACTGGTGAACACCATGGACTAGAGGAAGGTTCAATAACACCATCCTTCACCATTCCTTCAATCATGGTTTCCACTTCCTTTTCACGTGCTACCGGCAATCTTCTTGGCCGCTGACGGATAGGCAATTCCTCTCCTGTGTTTATTTTGTGTTGAACTAGGCCAGTCTTTCCTATGTCAGCATCATTTGATGAGAATACATCGGCGTACCTGAGTAACAACTTCTTCGCCTTGACCAATTCGTTCGGGGACAGAACACTGCGACAGTCTTCCAAAAGTGTGGTCACTCTCGTTTCTGAATCCTTGCTGGGGGTCCCACTCGATATATATTGGCACTGACGTAACCAATCCACTTCCTCACAAGTACCAACCAGTGTGCCTTTTTCTATAATCTGTTCCCGGTCGCAAAGGTTCAGCACACGTACTCCTGAGATGTCAGTGGTCCTGACCAAGGTTCGAGCTACTTTCCATGGAAGGTCATTGTTTACCCTTTCCACAAGTACACAACGGTGAGCTTGCCCAGCGTTTCGAGGTAGACTAACCGGAACAATCGTTTCCGATCTCGGCGGAAGAACAATCTTCTTGATGCTGTACACGTTCCCTGGTAACGCACCTTCCATAAAAAGTTCCTCCTGTCCACATTTCAAAACACCTTGCTTAACGTCGATCTCACAACAATTATTCCTCATAAAGTCTAGGCCTAAGATGCAGTCGTCCATTATATCAGCCACGATGACATTATGCAGGTAGATCACGTTGCCTAGCTTCAACTCCATCTCCTTCTCTCCACGGACGGGTATACGCTGACCGGTGGCTGTTACCAAATTAAGGCGTTCTCGGTTGTATGCGGAGTCCCCAAGGAACTGACTTATAAGTTGGGAACTAACAACCGTACGAGAGGCTCCAGTGTCTATGGTCAGCTTACACGGCATTCCGTTGATCTCGCCCTTTATGATTAGGCTGTTCCCATCATGGGTTTGTGAGATCGAGATCCTTGGGGCTCTTTTAACATCAGCCAGCACCCGCCCCGCAGTTCTGGCTTTTACTCGTTTCCCTGCCGCTGCTGGGCGGTGCTGTTGGCCGCACTACCCTCCTGAGATCGTTCAATTTCCCTTTCTAGGGTTCGCTTAGGGCAGCTGGATCGAAGATGGCCCTTTTCCCCACAGCCATAGCACCTTGGGCTGTATCCTTTGTTGCGGTCGCGAACTGTAGCTGCTGCCACCTCCCTGACGCGATGGGAACGATGATCCTGCCGCACGGCTTCCACTTCCAGTGCATGGGCCAAGGCGTCCTTAAGCGTCTCGTGGTGCCCGAGCCTCACAGCAGCTCTGACTTCCAGGTCGCGGATGCCGTCGATGAATGTCTGCACCAGGTTCCCTTCAATGAGCGCAGGTACAGACCGGTATGCTTTTCGCACCAGCTTCTCCACTTCTAGAGCCCACTGCTGCAGGTTTTCGTTGATGCGCTGCACACGATCTTTAAGTTGCGCACGAAAGACGTGTTCCAGGTGAGCGTCGCCATATCTCGCCTCCAATGCCTCAAGGAGCTGCTCGTAGGTCACTTTCTTACCGAGAGCTTCCAACACAGTTAAGGCTTGGTCGCGCAGGCCTAAGGTGAGTGCAGTCATGGCCTGGCTTTTATTCCAGCCGTTTGCCTCCATGACGGCCTCGAACTGGATTTTGTAGGACGACCAGGAAGAGGTCCCGTCGAACGGCGGCACTTTGAATCCACGTAGCGAAGGTGTTGTAGCTACTACGGGAGCTGTTGTTCCATCCCCAAGTTTGAGGTCGTCCAGCGTTTTCTTCACGTCAGCCATTACGTTGTCAACCCGATTGTTTACTTGGTCGATTCGGGTTTCGGCCTCCGACAGGCGGTTGTCATGTTGAGCAACCTTATCCTTCACCTCCCGTATCTCTTTTCCGAAGATAGCGTGAAGGTCCTTCATGAGGAGCATCTGCTCTTCCTTATCGCGTTGGAGTTGCTCTTCTAAACGACGGGCCTGTTCCTCCTGTCGGCGGGCCTGTTCCTCCTGTCCGCCCCGCAGCTGCTCTTCCAATCGGCGGGCCTGTTCCTCCTGTCGGCGAGCCTGCTCCTCCTGTCGGCGAGCCTGCTCCTCCTGTCGGCGAGCCTGCTCCTGCAGCATCACCATCAGAGCACCTAAGTCAGGTGCTGCAGATGTAGGAGCTACCGACGGGCCTTCAGCCGGTGGCTGGCCCTCCGACGTCTGCGGCGTTGCACCACCAAATCTTCGTTGGTCCGTCTCCTGCTGGCGTTGACTTCGGGTTCGGACACCCTCCGTTTCCTCCTTAGGTAAAATCGGCATGATTTTATCCCACTTCTGACACCAATTGTTACGAGCTTGAGGTTCGTGACAATTAAAATTGCCGATAAAATTACCTAAATTAACACTTTAATTTACTTTGCACAATTAAAGTTAAAACACTAATAATTTAAACACACTAATTCACTTAATTCCACTCCGAAGCTTCGCTTGTGTCGCCGAGTTCACTCTGCCTCGATCGCATCTTGCAGCGCCTATATATTTGAATTAGCAAAGAAATATCCAGAATGTTCAAGTAAACACGCGGAAGGTATCGAGCGTTCGAGTTTCGACTAGGCGCTGTCAGTTGAGCGATTTGTGATGTCATTTTCTCAATGCTCCCCTCGCTCTCGTTCCTGACACTAGATGGCGCTAGTTGACTTATTCATGCAACAATAGTTTAAAATTTGTGTTAACTAAATTTAAATTGAAAATTGTACGTTTCCGAAACAGCGCCATCTGTCATAAAAAGTAAAAAGTTTTGTATTTCGCCTTCAGTTATCAGTTATTTACTAATAAATTAAAGAACTTACATTTATATGCTTTAATAACTATATTTATTAAATTATTTGAAAGTTCTAAGATTTATTTTAAGCTTTTCATTGTTTCATTTCAATAGTAATAACTTAAATAGATAATAGTGAAATTTATGCAAATTCAGATGGTTTTTAGTTTAATTACTAATATATAAAAATGAACTGATTAAAATTGGTTGCCTGCGATTATTACAAAACTCTCATTACACTTATACTTTATTTAAAGATACTTTTATATACGTCGTGACCAGATCGTAGAATTGATTTTATTATGAATATTCGATCATTACGTGAAATTGTGGCATTTCGTGAAATTTAACACTATCTGTTGACCATATCATGATAAGGCTTGACCAAATCGATGAATAAACATTGTTTGAAGAAGTTAAGAATTAAACTCATATCGTAAAATAGTTTCACTATTCGCCGCTAGAGGCGCTGATTTCTTAACATAAACAGAATTTTTAACAGAATCCACATAACTTTATACCTCATCGCGAACATTTAAATAATATATATAAATGGTCGTGGATTTGAGGTAGCTTAGCATTCTGCTTGGTACAGGTGATTTCTGGATATCGGTAACAGAGCCACCTACCAAGTACAATTACACACAAAAAAATTCATCAAAGTCGGTGAGTTTTAGCGAGACTATCGGACGGCAATTGATTTTTATATTTATAGATTACTATAAAATGCATGTACTATATATATAAACCTTCCTCTTGAATCATTGTATATTAATTAAAACCATGAGGACAAATTTTGATGTTTTGATGACAAAACATCAAAATCTGTTGCGTAGTTTTAAAGTTCTAAGCGTACAGACAAGCGACTTTGTTTTATACTATGGAGAGATGGTCAGTAATAATAGGCTATCATGGAATGATTGCGATATTTGAAGTGGTCCAGCACTTCACGATAATATGATCAATTCTACAATCTGGCCACATTTACATAACTTGACAGTTTTGGCTTTCATAGTTTTAATCACGGAGCAAATATTTGCTCCGTGGTTTTAATCTAAAGTTAGCGCCATCTACTTACTGCTAAATAAACTAATAGTAACTAACTGATAAGATTAAATATAATGCTACTGAATACTTACTCTTGTAGGATCAAAAACGTAAAATTTCCAGCCATTATCGGGATGATTTACCGTAATTGCCATGTTTAGCAAACTAACTAAACTGTTATTTATACTGCATACTGTGTTTACAAAACAGTGATTTAAAGATAAACTTTTTAGTAACTTTATTTATTGTATATCGGCATAGTAATAATTTCACTAACTTCTTTTGGTTTTAAAAGAAAACCATGAAACATGAAACCGTCAAAATTAAATTACCTTAATTTATGAATAAATGTAAAAAGTAAATAACGTAACTTTGAATCAAATATAATTTACCCTTCTTAAAGATACCTCGGAAGTCATGACCGATATAAAAAGTGACAGGGGTTGCTAGACGTATGATATTAATGCAATTATAAAAAAATCTACGTATAATAGTATTCAAAAGAATGGAAAAGATATCACTTGACTAACAAACGTGACACAAGTGATCCAACTTTGCAGATTTTGGTACGGAGCAGTATCAATGAGGTTCCTCAAGGGAACCCCACGCGAGCGAAGCTGCGGGTAAAAAGCTAGTGTGTCAAAAAATTCTTATGAATAAATATATTATATTGTTATTATAAACAGGTATAACATATTTCATTTCGCTTTCCGACGCTTACGCTGACGAAGCCATTGCTAAAACTCATTGAGGTATTATTCGATACTGAAGCTAGTTTTATATAAAATACATACTTATTTCTTTTATATAAAATATTTATTTTAAACAAAATGTCTTATGGCGGCCTAACAGACGGCAAAAATACCTTTTGGCTGTTTCAATACTAGATATACGAAATGTGTCATCATTCGAGACGATGAGTTCTTGAGTAGCATTTTTATAACAAAAGTAATAATCATATAACAACATATAACAACAACATACAACGTGTAGAGCCACTAGAAACGTGTCAGAGCCATAAACAGCACGCTCTCACAGAATAGGCATAAATGCTGCTGTATTTCGTATGGTGAGTATAGAGAACCGAAGACACCGGAGGAAGTTGCATGAAATTCCTCCTTTCCAGTAATCTTTTTACGAAGGAATTTCATGCAACTTCCAACCAAAAATGGAAAATCGACCACGGTGTTTCAAAAACGAATTTTAATCAAATTTTAAAAGTAGCAAATTTAGCTTACATGATATATTAAAAATTAATTAACTTCCCAATTTGGGAAAATATTCAACGCTAATTGGTGCAACTTCACATATAATTTTCAAGCTTTTTTAAAATTATCTTTTAAATATACAGCCTTTCTCGCTGTGTTCTTCACCGCGGGGCACTTATTTGTGATTATATTTTCAATTTCAATTTCAATTCAGCCAGCGGAGATCAAAAACGAGGTTGCTCGTATAATATGAAATTTTACGTAAGCCTTGCCTCTGGCGCTTCCACGGCTTGTATTTCAATACAATGGAATGATATTGTATTACCAAGTAGTGATATATAATTTTAAAGTGAATTAAGATTAATGTTATTACTAGCAAGAAGAGTTGGCTTTTCAGTACACACTAGAAAAGCTCATATATATTATAGAAAAGCTCATAGATATTTCATGACCGTGTAGTGGCGGTGGAAGAATATCCACTACCCCATATCATCCCATAGGTATCGTAAAAGGCGACTGAGGGAAACAAATCAGGAGATGGGGAGCAGCGTCTCCCTAATAAGGACTTAAAATAGGAAACTGAAAAACGATTGAAAAGCCGGAAACTATGCGATAGTTTCCATGCTTGGTAAGTCGGTAACACCCCCCTATGAGACTATCTATGGGGGAGGCCTACGTTCAGCAATGGACTTTAATAGGCTGTAATGGGTGTAACGGGGGTTATTTCAAGAAAAAAGCCTACTCCTTTTCAGCTGGAAATGCACTTGCAATTCTTCCTTCTGTTGCCGTCTGCTATTTTCGTAGTAAATTCATGGCGTGATGTCGTATTGAATTTTAGATAACTATGGGGAAAATCTGCTAACACAGAATTCAACATAAAATCTAACTATCCATTTGTCTCAGTATAGTATGATAGTGTCCACACTGTAAGATACTACCGACATAGAACGGTATCGACTCCACATATTAAGGTTTTTAAGCATCGATTACCATGACAGCTTATTAAAGTCCACTGCTGAACATTGGCCTCTCCCATAGATTGCCTCATAGCTCACAGCTGCCACACTTGCCAGTTTTTTATTTTTAGTCGTTATTAGGAAGACGCTGCTGCCCATCTCCTGATTTGCTTCCCTCTGTCACCTGTTACGACACCCACGGGATGATAAGGCGTCGAGGATATTCTCACACCGACACTAAACGCGTGAGGCGCTGTCCTATTGCCATCGCTCGCGCGATCATGCGTTGTGTCCGACGAAAATGATCGTGCGACCGTGCGTTTAAACATACTCTACTCATATCTGCGGAATGTGCTATCGAACGTCGTGCGATCGTGCGATGCGACTGTAGAAATCACGCGTGCGGACTCATCGGACGATAAAATCGCATCGCATCATCGTGCTAGCGATGGCAATAGGACAGCGCCTAAGCATTATCATCATAAGTATGCAGTAAGTATCATCATAAGTTAATATTATTTTTTATAGAATAATGGTGACAAACGAGCACACAGTCCACCTGATGGTAAGTGGTTGCTGCGGCCTATAGAAATCTACATATATCCTCGATTACGATGCTCAAAATGCAGATGCGTTTTCACGCGTGAGGACTAAGATGGTATCCTTTCCAGTAAGAAAGGTCTCGGGTTTTTTACGTTCACCACACGAAACACAGCAGCGTTAAGCTGCTATTTTACGCTGGTATTCTGTGAGAGCGTGGTTCTTCCCCGGTCGAGCCGACCCATTCGTGTTACAACTATATTACTAATATAGCTGCAGAATGGTTCTACCACGTAAAACTATACTCTTATATCTATATCTACAAAGGACTATTTATATCTATAAAGTAAAACAGTAGAAAGGCCTCCAAAGCAAAGACACATAGAATAGTACAACTAAACTTAGAAAGTAGGTTCTGACATCAATACGGATAAGTTAAAGAACAACTGTCTATATAATTTTTACTATTCTAATTGATCGAAAAAGACTGGATATTAATCAGTAACGAACGGACAAGACTAGGTCGGGGCGCGGCGACTATCCGCCGGCCCGCCTAGCAGTAATTATAGTGTAATGTTCCTAACAGAGCCAAGTTAAAAAAATTCAGATGGTATAAGATTGCGTTTTGTTTCTAACTATTGTTAGAAACAAAATCATTCTTATATTTTGATACACATAGGAGCCATGGTAGCTCAGATGGTTAGCTCTCGCTGTAAATTTCACAGTACGCGATTAAACCGGGTTCGATCTTTGCCGGCACCAATGAAATTGTTAATTGCAATTTTAAGTGATAATTTACCACGTGCTCGGTGGTGAAGGAAAACATCGTGAGTAAACCTGCAGGTCTGAAAAATAAGACAAAAAATATTTCGAAGACATGTGAAGTTCGCTAACACGCATTGGGGCAGCACGGCGGACACTTCCTTGCCCTAAAACCTTCTCAGAAATGAGGGGAGGCCTGTGCCTAGCAGTGAGATGTATATAGGCTGTAACTTTAACTAAATTACCTATTCATTCATGCTCATTGGTAAAGAGTATTTTGAATCTACCGCCAATTTGGTCAGTTAATTTACGTCTAGGGTGTCCTTTGCTTATTCTGCCAAAATATTTGTTACTTCTACAACATTAATTTGCTTTGTTACTTTTTTCATTCATTATTCTTACATGACCATATCATTATAACTACATATTGTTGCGTGAATAAGTCAACGTCATACACTAGCGCTAGTCAACGAGAGCGAGGGGAGCTTTGCAGAAAATGACATCACAAATCTTTCAACGAAGGCATCTAGTCTCAAACCGAAGAACTAAGTTTCTAGAAAATCTACACTCGAACACTCGTCCTTTGAGCGCATTTACTTGAATATTCCGGATGCTTCATTGCTAATTTGTATATAGGCGTGCAAGATGCGATCGAGGCAGTATTGGATTTGGCGAGCCAAGCGAAGCTTCGGAGCGGAATAAAGTGAATTAGTGTGTTTAATTATTAGTGTTTTAAGTTTTAATTTGTGTAAAGTAAATTAAAGTGTTAATTTAGGTAATTTTATCGGCAATTTTTATTGTCACGAACTTCAAGCTCGTAACAATATCAACCACACTTACTACATGATAAATCTTTATAATAGAATATTATAGTCAACAAATATTGTTTAAAGTCTCTAATAAAAAGCAATCTATAAAATATTAGTCTCTATCGATGAGTACTCTGTGCTCACTCACACCATAACGTGGTGTGTCACACCCTAATCCGAAACGTGTACTTTATTCTAAACGCCAGTGGTTAGTGTCAGTCACCGCAACAGGCTGTCTTTACATATTCTACGAATATTCGATATTTTATGTTCATCGCACAGTATTCGATACAGTTTTTAATACCAACCGTTGACGAACCGGACACCGGGGATGGGGAACAAAGTTGTTACATTTACGGAACAGCAGTTGGAGGATTATCAGGTAAATTAATGATGATCTGATGATCTTTTTTTAATTAGTGTTGGCTATGTTGTTTTGGCGTCCGAGAATCTTTCAGCATTAAGCGAGTGGACAACTGGTTAACTAAGTATATTTTATTTAAAGCTTGTATATGGAGGTAGAGCTGTAATATCTCAATGGCTAAACGGTCGTTGTAAATTTCACAACACGCTAGCAACCCGAGTTCGATTACCAGCGGCACCAATGAAATTGTTAATTGCAATTTTAAGTGCTAATTTACCACGTGCTCAGCGGGGAAGAAAAAAATTGCAAGGAAACCTGTCTGAGAAATAAGAAAAAAAAATTATTTTGAACACATGTGAAGTTCGCCAACACGCATTGGGCAGCGCGACGGACACTTCCTTGCCCTAAAACCCTCTCAGAAATGAGAGGATATTGGCCGTAAGTTTTGTGAATAGAAGCTCAACAAAGAACCAAATTGTTATAGAACGATGTTTTTCGTATGGTAACAGACAGCTTGCATTAGTGGTTAGAGCACCTGCAAGGGCGAGTAGAGCGAGGACAAGCGAGCTCTGTCGCAGTGTTCGATGGTGGAATTCAGTAGCTGGAACATATCCGAACAAATCCTCTGAACACTCGCCACCTATCGTTGAGTCAGATAAACAAGAAGATTACAAGATGAGCGACAACGACGAATAACGTATTGACAGTCAGTATTCAGCTGAGACAGTCTAGACTATAGTGGAGGCCCTGGCGGTTAGTTTGGAGCATACAGCAAAAATCCGCGGATTTCCAGTGAGGGATACTCACAGGCACCGGTATCCTCCATAGGTACTTCTATTTTACCCCACTTTCATATATTGGGAAGAAGGGGGAAAGTAAGAAGCATAAATACTTTTACTTCACGCTGGTATTCTGTGACGTCGTGGCTCTACTCGAGCTGGTGCATTTGTGGAACAGCAAAAGCTGCTATGTGGCTATATACGACACTTATGTTTTTATATATTATGTTCACCGATTTTATATTTGTTCCCAAAATTGTGAACAAAATCCGATTCAAATAGGAAAGGACAATAATAAATTACTAAAAATTATTCTGTGCGAATGAAGTTGCGGGCACAGCTAGTAGTATATAATTATAATAAAATAAACTTTACATAATATCTCCTAAAATCATTCTTCGATATATTGATTTATATACTTTGCACCGACTTTTTTTATAGAATAAGGGTGACAAACGAGTGCACAGTCCACTAGATTGGAAAGTGGATGCTGAGGCCCATTGACATCTACATTTCTCCTCCATTAAGATTCAAAATGCAGATGCGTTATCACCCCTGAGGACTAAGATAGAATGCTTCGCTTCCAGTAAAAAGGGTTTCCCATTCTATACACTCATCGTCCAAACAACAGCAGCATTAAGCTGCTATTTTACGCTAGATTTCTGTGAGAGCGTGGTCCCTATCCCGGTATAGTGGACCCATTCGTGCTAGAACTATAATATAGCTGCAGCGTGGGTCTACCACGTTAAAAAACTTCAGAAGCCATAATGTATTTAGTTAGAAGCCATTATATTTTTAGTTCTGAAGTCGGTTTGTACTTTCCATTAAAAACGTAACCGTTATTGTTACAGTTTATCTAAAGTCCAGGCTGAATATAGACCTCTCCCATAGATTGACTCATAGGGGAGATATTCCTGTATCATATTATGATCCATTATCATATAAAAAATAACAATACAAATAGATTGTTATTTGTATTAATATTATTTATTAAAAGTTCAATAGTAAATACAAATATAATACTTATTTTGTTTTGGGCTAAGTAGTTGTTTGCTTAGTACATTTTTTGCTACTCTTGCTACTCTACTGTCATTAACCTTCGTCTCTCTTTTTGTTTGATTGTCAGGCTTAACTATAAAAGCAAAAGCGTGTTTCTTAAGTCCTATGTTTACTTTCAACCATGTCAGCATGATTTGATACAGAACTGGTGGTCACTAATAATATCTATACATATAATATAATGTAATATAATATGTAATTTGCAAGTGTTTGTACATTTGTGATTTGTGATAAAATGTTTTTTTTATAGAATAAGGGTGACTTACCATCAGGTGGACTGTGTGCTCGACACAGTCCACCTGATGGTAAGTGGATGCTGTGGGCCCATAGACATCTACATTTATCCTCGATTAAAAATCAAAACGTAGATGCATATAACCGACTGTGCGGTATAACCAACTCTGTATTGTAATGTTGACAATTATTTTTCTGAGTATTCTATTAAACATGGAACTCTCAGACTAACGACGGTCAGGGTCTTAAAGGTACAAAACGCCTGGAACTACGATCGACGATCAGACAGGCGGATTATGACGCGTAGCGTGATAATTAGGGTACAATTCAATTTCAAGTACAAGGCAATTCCCTCTAACCTCTAAGAATTTCTTCTATTCACACTGATAATAACACTAATGCTAAATTGAATAACTTTTTTGGAATTAATTACGTTTTTACTTAGTTTTATAATCTATATTACAGTATAACTAGACTATATATATATATATATATATATATATATATATATATATATATATATATATAGGTGTAACGGGTGTACGGAATAGAAGCATATAGCACAGATATTTTACAATTTCTTTTTATTTTACATTAACTTATCTCTATGTTGATCTATCAATAAATACTACCAATTTGGAATAAACTTTTTTGAACCAAATAAATAAATCAATTAAAAACTTTTAAAATATTGTCTTTAAAGTGCAATGGGACCAGGTCACGGGGAAAATCTTGAGATGTGTGTGAAGTAAAAGACAAAAAAGTACAATTTCGTATAATCCAAGTCATACTAAATTATACTTGTTTGTCTTTTACTAATTAAAGTGAAGGTCGGGCTAAAAATGTTACAAAAGGTTAACTCAGTACGAACCTCCAATGTGTAAATAAATTCATTGCTGAACACTACAGCCGGCTAGGGTGAATGCATTTATAATGATTCGATGGCTAACTTGACGAGCAAGTTCAATGAAAGTTGTATGATCTTGTGGAATTTTGATATAAAAGCGACACGCGATTGCAAGCCGTTATGATTTCTATAATAATTTGTTTCAATTTACGTAATATCTTATATATATATATATATATATATATATATATATATATATATATATATATATATATATATATATATTAACAATTAAAATGCAGATGCGTTGCCAACCCTGAGGTCTAAAATGAAACGCCTTATCTCTGGTTAAAAGAGTCTCCTGTTCTCTACACTCACCATATGAAACACAGCAGCATTGAGCTGCTATTTGACGCATTCTACTAGCATTCTGTGAGAGCGTGGTCCTCCCGGTCGAGCTGACCCATTCGTGCTTCGACCATAATATAGCTGCAACATGGCTCTACCACGTGATAGAAGTAGCAGCCTCCACACTTTCTGCTGTTGACTGTTCTTCACAGAGATAATTCTAAATAGCTACAGACTTCTGAAAGCATGCATTTTGAGAGCAGGTAAGAGTACGTCGCGCTGCCCCAGTGCTTCTTGACTGACTTCACATGTCCCCAAATTACATATTTGCACATTATATAAATATGTTTTTTACATTAGCACTTAAAATTGCAGTATTCATTTTATTGGTCTTGATAAGGACGGAAGTCGATTTTCCCGCTCACTGTAAATTTTATGACAACTTTACTCCACTGGACGACCTTAGCTTTTACATAGAGTGTGTTTTAAACGAAATTACTTATATTACGTTAGTAACACGTGGTAGAGCCACGCTGCAGCTATATTACGGTTGTAGCACGAATGGGTCGGCTCGACCGGGGTAGGACCACGCTCTCACAGAACACCAGCGTAAAATAGCAGCTTAATACTGCTGTGTTTCGTATAGTGAGTGTAGAGATCCGGAGACCCTTTTTTTACTGGAAACGATGCATTCCATCTTAGTTCTCAAGGGTGACAAATCCTAATTCGTGCGGAAACATCGATAGCGTGATTTAGTTCCAATAGAAGCTATCTATATAGTCTCACTGGAAGGATTTTGCCATAGTTGCCACGCTTGAGAGGCGTGTGTTATCAAATGCAATTGTTTATTGTTTTGAGTTGTTATTTCCTAATAACAACATCTTACTAGACGCTGCTGCTCATTTTGTTTATTAGTTATTTATTTATTTACACTTTATTGCACACCTTAATAAAAAGGATTTCAAAGGACGGACTTAATGCCGTTTGGCATTTTCTCCCAGTCAAGCCGGGATGTGTGGAAAATAATGTGATAGGTACCAAAAATGAAATGAAAAACGACTGATGACTTTTTGTTTTAGTTTCTCTCTATAGACTCTTACGACACCCACGAGACGACATGGGGGTAGTGGATATTTTCACACTCGCACTGCACGGTATTATTTATCATCGTTACTGAATCCACCGCTGGATATAGGGTTTTTAAAGAATACAACTTGAAAGGTTTTATTCTGTAAATACTAGGAACAGACACAAGCTAGTAAGTAGTACGAGTTACTCGACTTCACTGAGCCAGTAATTAATTTTTGGTGCGATATATACGCTTTTACAACCAAATTCCAAAAAAATAGACAACATTTTGACTTGCTCAAAGTTTAAAAGCTTTGTTAAACTAAGTTTGTATAAAAAGGGTTAATATATTATTAAGGAATTTATCGACGATAATAACTCCTGGGAAGGGTGATCGTTACCAAGCTATTTCTTATTTGTTTTGTGTTGTTAATTGTAACAAACATGATTGTAAGCTGTTATAAAAACATAGTCCCGCTGAGTTTCTTGCTAGTACTTCCCAGGATAGAGGTTTTTTTCGAACCAGTGGTAAATTAAAAAAAGTAACTTTCAATAAGTATTATTTATAATCTATATTGAATAAAAAAGTTTCTGTTTCTGGTTTGTCCATGTTCATCAAGGCAGTTTTTTTAAAAGCTGCTTACTTATGCATATTCGTAATGCTAACACATAGTGTATTGAAGTGAACCGACTTCAGTAGCTTTTATGTAGAAATTACTTTATTCATTCTTGTTTTTGAAGTCGGTCTTACTTTCTTGAAGTTAAATTATTTTTCTTATAAGCTGTACCTTTCGCCTTATCTCACTACCCTTAGGGATAACTAGGAGAGAACGCCTAAAGGCATTTAGACCGCACCTTGTAAACCTTTTTCATATAGGTTAACAAAAAATGCGTATTTAAATATATGACCTTCAAAAGCTAAATATGAGTACAGTTTATAGCATTATAGCATTTATAGCATTTGTCAGTAACACTTAATGAAGTGGTCTGCACTGTGCAAAAGTTGCGAAGATTTATAGTAAAATTTTATTTTATAGAATAAGAGTAACAAATGACCACAATTCTACTGATGGTAAGTAGATACTGTGACCCATAGACATCTCTTTATAGACATCAATTTATAGGCTAAGAATCAAAACGCAAATGTGTTGTTACCCCTAATGACTAAGATAGAATGTGGCTCTCTACACTCACCATACGAAGCACAGCAGCAATAAGCTGCTATTTTAAGCTGGTATTCTGTGAGAAAGTGGTCCTACCCTGATCCAGCCGACTCATTCGTGCTGCAACCACAATACATCTGTAGCACGTCTCTACCAACTAAAAGTCGTATAGTTACAGCCTATATACGTCCCACAGATGGGTACAGGCCCCCTCTCATTTTTGCAACTAGCCACACTGTTCCATTACTGCATGACTTCACATGTGACCGATTTATTTTTAATCCTTAGACACCGGTTCCACTTCAATGTTTTTCTTAACCATCGAGCACGTGAATAATACTGTTATGTTTAAAACGTCGTGTAACAAAATGTATTGTACTATTAGTCTTTGGCTTAAGCAATGATATTACAAGATTCCTCAAGAAGACAGTCATCACTAAAATTTTGTCATTTTCTGACAAATTCCATACTTACCTCCACTACATTTTAGTTTGCATATTTCCGCGGGAATTTTTGTTGAAACATATTATAGTTTAAATCTGAGACTAAATATAAACTAGTTCTTACGATAAGACTATTAGTATTTAAAATTTTAATGATATGAGTGAAACATTTTAATAAGGCATTTGGTCTAAAAACAGGACTGCACATTTTTCACGAGGAAGGAAATATTAAGGTAAGACGTAAATGTTATATTATTAATTACTTAATGTACATTAAACATTTTATAACTACTTACCACCTAAAGTGCTGGTGTTGGTGTTAGGGAATTCGTCACCGAATCTAGTACTATGTAAGTTCACAAATGGTGAATAAACCACCGGCTACTTGGCGCAGTGGCTTATAGAGTTGCAGTGATGAGAGTCGCGGTTTCAAATCGCGCATGGAACTAGTATTTGTGTGGCTTACAAATAATCGATGCTGGTCTGGATGTTTCTCCTCGTGCAGTATATGTATATAAACTGCCTGTACGATACAAGAGAAAATCCTAGTGTAACGTTTTCTTTAAGAAAAAATCTTCACACTGAAGTAGATATACTAGAATAAATAGAAAACAGTCTAACTAATGCTAATTAGATGCTGTAGCCTGTAAACAACTACATCTTGACGAAGAATCAAAATGTATATGTGATCACTTTTAAGAACTAAGATAGAATAAACCGTTCCCAGTAAAAAGAGTCTTCCGTTCATATCACTAACTATACCAAGCACAGCAGTATTATGATACCAGTTGACGCTGGTGTTCGGTAAGATTTATAAAATGTTCGGTCTCTAGTCGGGGTGGCCCATTTGCACGTCAGTACTGCTACATTTTATACTACTGTGGAAATCCTTATGACATATTTCGATGAATTTAAGGCATCAACTGGTCGCTCGTAAATAATACCGATAACTTGCCCGGTGCTGACCATGGTGGTACTGACTACAGCGGAGTGCACCCCGATCATGTAAAGTTGCCACGCACAATCATGGATGATACATTATGAATCATTCAGTATAAAATAACTAAATTTTCATTTGATATTAATCACATTCTTATTACAAAGATTGTACAATAAAGATGTTTAATCACAGACCACCGACTGGGTGGTCTGTGTGCTTAATAGTCATTTCTCTCAAGTAGGATATTTAGTATAAACAGTTTAGTTACATTTTAGTTTCGAAATATTTTGTTTTTAATAAAACATAAGAATAAAACTACCTAAAACTAAAATTAGCAAGAAGTCCTACTCCCGGTGCCAAGAACTTGATTTTTGCTAGTGAATGGCTAAAATTATCCGTTGGGTGAGAAGAGAGCCAGCCTTCTTGTCACCAAGGGCAATGATTAGTCGCGAATACAGTTCCGTAGGAAAACTCAATGCACGTGAACCCCACGGACAGATAAATCGAATATGTGGATAAAGCAGATTAAGCAAAAAAGCCATAAATGTATAGTTATCTCTCAGTGACACATATTTGCGCAAATTATTACTTAATCTTAATATATATAAATTACTTGTCACGTTGTTTGTCCGCGATGGATTCCTAGACTGCTTAACCGATTTTAATCAAATTTGCACACCGTATGCAGTTTGGTCCAACTTGAGAGATAGGATAGTTTTTTGCCCATGAGTGACCAACAGTTTTTTTTTTTGCGAATTTAAGGATTTTTAATAGGACATAACAAAGGCAGAACAACGTCTGCCTGGCAAGCTAGTTATTACTTATAAGTTATTGGCGTAGGTGACGTAAGTGGTGACTGTGGTATTTACAGAAAAGATTTCTGGTCTTCACTCCTTTTTAGTTGATATTCCATGCATTAGAATCAAACAGTTTGCTCGTTTTTTGGAATGCGTACTGCAAATGAGTGGGATAATTTTTCGGCGATTGTCTTACCGTCCGAACACAATCGTCTTCAAAGCAATCGGCTTTTGTTACGCTAAGACAAGTGCAACTTGCCATCTTGGGCTTCATTACCACTCACCGCCAGATGGAGTTGTAGTCATGCGCTGGTTATAATAAGTAAAAAATTAGATGTTAAATATTCAGATCTGCGACGTAAAGCATCGTCAAAAGTGCGAAACATCTGGTATTGCCATCGTCAATTCCCTTGCCTTGCGTTACGATTATGGCAAATTCTTCATATAACGAGAAAACCCGTATGTTTAGCACTGAACTTTAAGGTTCTGGTGAAGAAGAAGATATATATAATAATTAACCATTTCGCTGTCCCATAAGTGTAAAATTTTGATTGTTTAACTATTGTATCTTTTTCGCGGACAGGGAAGTTGTTAATATAAATAACTTCATAACAAAGTGAAATGGAAGCAAGAAGGAAATGTGTAATAGGTCATGGTAGGTATGGGCAGGTATAACATACTTGCGATGTTATGCTTTCTTGTTTGCACTCACTTAAGTATCGTCGTAAAATTTATTCTTGAATACGTTACGTTAGAAATACGGTTCCGGCTTTTAAGTTTCGATCTGTGTTCGTATTCTCTGTGATTGACAAGTACACTATGTCTCAATTTATGTTTTAAGTTGTTTTTGTTTTTTACTGTATGTGGACAAGCTATTATTATTAGATTGTACTTTAACATTCATTACATACATTCAACACATTTTTTTAGAGAATGGGTGTAACAACTCTCATCATGGGGGATGTTTGCCATAGTTGCCATGCTTAGCGAGCGGGTCGGCAACCACAGGTTTTTATTGTATTATTGTTATTATGAGGAAGATGCTGCTGCCCATATCCTGCCTGTTTCCCTCTGTCACCTCCTACCACACTCACGGGAAGATATGGTTATACCTCAAAACCTGAAAACGAGATTGTACGAGGGAGATATGATAAGGCTATTGAACAACGAGTGAATACAGGAAATAAAGTAAATGGGGCTCTACACTCTATTGTGAAAAGTTAAAATGTATCAAAAAAGGCACGTATGGCAATTCAAAATGCTGTATTAGTCCCTACTTTAACGTATGGTGTGTGTGTAGTGAAAGTTGGGTGTGGCAGAAGAAGCAAGAGAGTAGAATAAATGCAGTAGAAATGCGGTTGCTAAGGAGTATGTTAGGGCTGAACCTGAGTGACAGTGTGAGAAACTGTGTGATAAAAGAAGAGTGTGGTTTGCAAGACGATGCGGTGACCAGGATTAAGAAAGGAATGCTTCGGTGGGTCGAGAAGAATGAATGAGGAAAGACTGACAAAGCAAATATATGTTGCAGAAGTGAATGCAAGAGTCGGAAAGGGACGTCCTAGGCTAAAGTTTGTCGACCAAATTTGCATTATACTGAAAATGGGCCAAATTAAGAGTACCCTTAACCGACAAGCATGTATGCGTAGGAATGTGGATGCGGAAGAGGCGAGAGAGGTATTTAAGGATCATCCTAAATGGATGTCTGTATTCTCTGCCTACCCCTCTGGGTGACAGGCGTGAGTGTTTATGTATATGAGATTGTACAACCAGTGTTTGTTGCCAGTGATGACTGCTCTAAACATGTTAGCTATATGAGGACGCTCAAGGTTGCTCAGCGTGCTATGTAGAGGGCTATGCTCAGGGTTTCTCTGCGTGATAAATATAGAAATGACGATATCTCAACGGATTAGTAAGCTGAAGTGGCAATGGGATGGTCATATAACTCGAAGAACCGACAGCCGATGGGGAAAAAAGATTCTCGAGTGACAGCCTCGGACCGGTAGACGAAGTGTAGGGCAACCCTCCACTAGATGAAATGACGACCTGGTAAGATATGCTGAAAGTCGATGGATGCAGAGGGTTAAAGACCTTGTTTTGTGGCATTCCTTGGGGAAGACCTATGTTCAGCGGTGGACTTGTGAAGGGCTGTAATGAAGACGGTGAAGTGTGACAAACGAGCACACAATCTACTTGCTGGTTGATGGATGATATGACCCATAGATATCTACGTCTATCTTTGGTTAAGAATCAAAATGTAGATGCGTTGTCACCCCTGCAGACTAAGATAGGAAACCTCGACCACCAAAAAAAAAATTTTAGCTGTACTTGAACTGTTGGACCCATTGGTGCTACAACCATAATATAGCTACGGCGTAGGTCTGCCATGTAAAATTAAATGAGGGATTTATATTTATTTTTGTAGCCAAATTCCCAACGGGCGACACAAAGTGAAGCACATTTTTTGGTACAAGGGTAACGTCAAATAATCGTTACTCCACGGAGTGTCGTGGCGACAATCTATTAACCCATGTCATCCCGTGGGTGTCGTAAGCAGCACGATTTTGATAGCAGTTCAATAATAACAATAAAAAACCGCGGTTGTCATCCCGCCTGACAAAAATATTCTTCATATAGGATAATCTATGGGAAAGACCTACGTTTAACAGAGGATTTTTAATTGGCGGTAATGAAAGTGTAGCGCAAACGTTCACTCTAAAGGTGGGTCTACGCTAGAGGAGCCGAGCACGAGCTGAGCATAAGCTGAGCCACTCTACTCGCGGTGTCAAGTGTGGATGTACAATGACCCTACAACATGCGATACAAATCCCTTTGTGTTCGTCAAAAAACCGACAATAGGCGGAGCACAGTCAAACACGAACCAAACGCTCGAAACACGCTTGTTCGAGGCTTGTAAGTCGGTCCACACTACACGAATTTGTGCTCGGCTCGTGCTCGGCTCGTCTAGAGTAGACGCACCTTAAGACCACCGACAAACGTTCACCTCAGACCAATAAGGGAAGAAAGACGGAGCGTTGTGTATATTTCAAGTGACGGAAAAACCAAGCCCACACACTTATCTACACATGTTGAACAAACAACATGGTTTTAGGTGCATAAGTGTGCAACCAGCAGCGAACGTTTACGATCTGTGAAAGAAATAAAGGAAAGATACGTGAGTGTCAAGAAGTTTAGCATGGTTTCGGCATCACTTGATTTGTACGCAGCACTCCGTCTATCTTTGTTAGTCTGAGATAAAAGTATAAGATACTAAACTAATTTTTAATTACACAACACGCAACCATTTTTAACGCTTTCTCTACAGCCTTTTTACATTGCTTTTACATAAAAGTATAGAATATATATATATATATATATATATATATATATATATATATATATATATATATATATATATATATATATATATATGACTGCATCGTTGGTCTAGTGGTTGTAGTAGTGCGACTGCTGATCATGAGGTCCTGTATTCGAAACCCGGGTTGGGCTAAAAATCAATTATTGAGTTTTTCTGTCAAGACATTCTCAGTAGCTGCCCGGAGTCAGGAAGTTGGCGATATCTCACGCCCGTGCGTCGGAAAGCACTTAAAGCCGTTAGTCCTGCACCTGATCTCTCTCCCGATCGTGTCGGTTTACCGTCCCATCGGATCACAAGAGTGAGAGAATAGAGAGTGCCCCTGTGCTTGCGTGTACACTTGGGCACTATAATCCTGTAATCCTGTCCTGCGCCGATGACTAGCCTCCGTTGAGGCAGGCCGCTGTGGCCGAAACTCGGTCTGGAGGATATTATTATTATTATTAGGATATATATAATCTGTATATATGTTTTTAAGAGTGATGGTCACGGAGTTTAATGTTTAACCGTTTTACCATGTATTGGCTTCAATAAAGCACACAAAAATCATAGTGTGTAAATATCCTAAGTTTCGTGCAAACGACATGCATGCAATGTACCATATAGCAATACGAACCATCGTTGGATCGGAGGGAAATTGCCATACACAGACGTTGTTCTGTGTCAAATTATTATTAATTATAAGTACACGTGGTCCTGTGCGTACAACAAAACTAGTTACAGCCGCACTATTCACTTGACTAAATATAGAGGCTGAAACGGCGTCTAACAAAAATGTACAGTTTAATACTGCAAAAAAGAGATTTGCCACGTCAAATTTACAAAAATATGGCGTTACCTTCTTAAACAAATAATTTTTAATCACATTATTGCTATATACTTCTTTTTAAACTTAAAAATTGCAGTAATAATGGTCGTGTTGTTTCGGATTCGTTTACCAACACAGGTCGCTCGCTCTCATATAATATGTAGGTCAGTCAAGTGAAGTGACTATATGCAAGTTGTCATTATTTTATACGTAGATTTCTTCCCGCAAAAAACTTGAGGATGTAGTATAAGGAGATGATGAAAATATATCAGTCACACAATTAGTAAATAACTCCGTTGGAGGAAATTCTGTTCGGGCAGCATTTATTAACGTTTTTTTTTAAATAAATATACAATAATTACATGTACAAAAGATTTTATTTATCCCCAAAAAACAAAACAAAAATGGTTATTTAATTAATTTTGCCCTTCACGATCTTTTTCTTAATTCTAAAATTTCGTTACAAATAATATTAAAAATGATTATATTTAGAACATAGTTTTTCCACCGATTCCGAAAACAACACGAGGAACAAGGAACAACCCGTAACATTTATCTCTTGTCAAACTCAAAATATTGTCTGTCACTGTCATTAATGTCCTCATCAAGCATTGAATTCATTCACTAATCATTCACTGACTCACTCTTTTTACTTTTAAAATAAGTGGGTTGCCATAGCGCAAGCCTTAATCCCGACGTAAGGAATGTATAGTTAGTCCGAGGTTACTCCATGCTTATTAATAACATTGTAATAACGAAGTAAATAGTCAGTTACTCTGAGATTAGCTAGTCCAAGTGTAACTTCGAATTAAGCTTGGAATAAGCAATTTTTATTAATAAGGCAGTAAGATACTATGAGACTACTCTTAAGTAGTAGAGATATTAAACTCTTTTATTATCGGAGAAAAACGCAGTGGACTCCCCGCCGGTCCGCCGGTGTCTTGTGTTGCTCTATGCAATATATATTATTGTAATAGCGAAGTGTGAGTGAGTTTATACTTAATTACTGACTTTTAATAACTATATTCATATTCAATTATGCAACGTGAAATTAACTAATTGAACTGATATTCTACTTTCTATGAACACAACATGACACGAATCCATTATTTTTTGTTAGGAAAGATATTATATACATGGATATAAATAAAGAAACGAAATAAGGAATGAATATTTTGTTTGTAGAGGCTAGGTTGTGGTATTTGAAAATATATATTTTTTTTGTAAAGCAAAACTGATTACATTGGTAGAAATATTTGTCACGTAACGATTGTGTGGAAGCTTTTTCGTTATAAGGTTGACAGTAGGCCGTAGGCGGTTGGGTCGAGCAATTCTCTTTAAATCGGCGAAACAGCTGTCGTCTAAAGGTTGTTCAAGATACATCAAAATGTGGACCGTACTCAAACATCTAATAAGCTTTGTTCAATTACACGAACAAAATTGGAGCAGGGTTACTTATTATAATTAAAAATATTATATAATTTATTATGTAATAGGAAGGATTATATATTATAAAATAGGAGGAATATTTGTTATTTAATGCTGCCAAAGCAGCCGCAAGGATACTAGGAGTCCTAGCAAGGGTGCGGCGGTACTTTACGTCGGGTCAGCTTCTTACTCCGTATATAAAGCGCAAGTCCGGATGTACATGGACTACTGCTGTCTCATGTAAACTGGTGATGCAAAATGCCACCTAGCAGCGTTGGAGACGTGTAAAGAGGTTTATCAGTAAATCTTGATTTGGTTGAATCTTGTCTGTCTCGAACACAGTGTAACCAGCCTATCGGTATTGTAGGTTGCATTTCGGAAAGTGTGCGCCGGATTAACATAATTTAATTCCTCCTTCCCTTTTACATCATCGGACAACAGACGGTAGGTGGGTCTTAAGACCTAAGCTTTGTTATTGATATTCCACGCATTTGAACCAAAACGGTGTGCTTTGTCTTTCGTAATTCTTACAATAAAGGAGTAGATTAATATAATAATTATAATAAAGGTGTTTCTCTTTCCGTCCGGTTACAATCTGAGCTTCTTCAAGGTAAGGGGAAAAGGCTTTTGTTACGTTAAATTAGTACGATTAATCATCTACGCCTTCATCACCACATACCATCGGATGGGATTGAAGTGAAGAATTGGCTTATATTTAATTAAAAATATGTAAGTGATTTATTGTTCTTAAACTTTAAAAAGTAAAAAAAACACATAACATAAACAGAGAGAAGAAAATAAACAGATTTCATCCTCGTCATTATCATCACCACCATCTGCATCTATTGACTTCCCGCATGTCTTACCAGGTTGTCACTAAATCTAGTAGGGGGAAGCCCTACACTTCACCTACCGGTACGAGGGTGCCAATCGAGAATCTTCCTTTCCCATCCACGGTCGGTTTCTCGAGCTGATCCCAACGGACTAGTAAGCTCAAACGGCAGTTGGCTGGCCATATAGCTTGAAAACAAATAAACAGACGTGAAAATATAAAATTTGAATTTGAAAATCTTAACACGTTTTATATTTTACCAGTATATGTAAAAAATGTGTATTTATTTACGTACAAAACACAAAAATTTGTATGTACGAGTAAATAAAAATGAAAATTTCCAGAGATATGAATAAAATTCTGTTCTCTTTTCACACTATGTTCATAATCTGTGCTAAGTTTTATTGAAATTAGAAAGTTAGTCTCAGGGTAGACAACAAAAGAAAGTACATTATTTTAGTTGGGAATAAGAAGGCTCGCTAAGCTTCGTCTCAATTATATTCTTTATTATTATATTCTAAGTATTTGGATTGAGGTCCTCGATATTCCGTTTACATGTTTATCTTCTCTTCTAGTCTTGGGTCTGTCCCATTTTAGAAAGTATTTGCCACAATCGTCACGCTTAGCAAGCAAATCGATGGTCACAGTACCAGATGTCTCGCATATTTTACGCGATTAGCGATTTAATTGAATCTAGCGAAATTAAACCCGTTGTGAAAATGTACGATACATTGTGCAAAGAGAATATAATTACTGCTTTTAGTATCGTGAAAATTACGGCAAGCGCTCAGGCTCAGCATCTGTACTATCACGGCTCTCGAGATTATAAATAATACCTATTTACAAATTTTGTATCAGTTTTTACTTTTAACATTGATATGGAGGGTTTATTCCGTTCGGTTTTGTCTCCGGGTTCCCCTCGACTGGAGAGAATCCAACGGGACTTATTTAAATAAAATACAAAAAGTCTCGCGGGGTTCTCTAGAATAATTAATTTACAGAAATGACTTATATTTTCAAAACAACTTCGAAGCGATCACTCCCGTTTGGAAGGCTATTTCCTTTTATTCAACTGAAGTAACAAAAAGTTAGAAAAATAAAATCAGGTGGACTGTAACTACCTGATAAATGGCTGAGGTAGTAACACTTCAAACAACGACGGCTACATATGTTTTTTTAACTGCGATAGTGGACATGTAGTTATACTGTACTCACAACATTTTATATTGTACTTGCTCACTATAGCCTTCATACCGAAACATAACAGTGCAAGCACTGATATTCGACGGCTTAATAGGTAACATGTTGGCACTCACCCAGACATACTGCCAAGAGAAAAGGAGTTTTAGCATCTACTGAGAAAATTTAGCACTGCAGGCTATCCCTGGAACTTCCCGCTAATTTCAAATGCAAAGCGTTCCAAATTTCACCTAATTATGACGTTGAATACGATATATCGGAGTAATTTAAAAAAAAAAACAATTTTTCAAATATCTCACGAACGAATCAACCGATTTTGACAGTACCGGCGGCGATCGACGTGGTTTTTAAAACTGATTAGTTTTTGGAATCGATCGGTAAAGCCATTTAAAAGTTATTACTTGCAGTTTTTGAAGTTTTTATCAAAAAGTGATCAAAACTTCGAAATAACTGGAGGTATGTTAGGGTAAAATCTGGAGAATGTGGTGGATGAGGTAGAGTCCCTAGCTTTAGTTATGTTAATTTTGATAATGTCTTTGTCATTACCTGTGCGTCACTTAGTTCTTGTATCCGTTGTCAACTTCTTTATTTTCGAATTTGCCGCAAAAGTAATATATTTTTAACACTTGCATCAAAGGCAACGCTAGCACAGCCAAAGCTTTAGATGGATGAGTTTCACTATTCCCTTTAGTATTTCATTATCAACCTTCTTCTCCTGACGACCATGAGATTTATTTGTGAGGTCGTAATTTCCTGAACGAAAGCGATTGAACCAGCAAGGTAAGTTTGTTCGTTAGTACATCATTTGTACATCATTGATATTGCCGTTGGAGGCACAGTATTTATACGTCGGAACTAATATTAAAAAATAATACGAATTATGTCAGAGTCCAGAGTAATAAATATCGATAGATATTGTAAAAAAAAAAAAACAAAACTAAAAAGCTATTAACTGATTTGGCAAAAAGCTGTAATATAAAACGATAATTTCATAGTTCCTTATATTACAATAACCCTTTTAAAGAGTATTGGTTTCTTCAAAAATGTTTACTATTTTACTACTAAACATATCTTGTATATTTTGTGGTACATCGTTGTACAACCGTATACAATTCCTCATGAATGAAATTCTACTAATTCTTTATTATTCCCCAGGGGTTGGCTTGTATTACTAATGCGTGTTTGTTCATAGTATTTACATAATTTATAATATCAATCTTAAATATTATAAATCTGTTTTATGAAGCTACTTTTCCTATTTTTAATAAGCATATTTGGAGGAGTAAATTAATGTTTAATTATTTTATTTTAAAAAAATTGCGTCAAAACAATTTTTCATCTTCTTCTGTAACTTAAATTCGTTATTAAACTTTATTATTTTTAAGAGGAATATATATGTTATTAAATAATTAGCAGCCAGATAGTTTATTATCAGCGGTTAGATGGCACAGGGTACAACGACCTTCAAATCTGGCCTTTTAACAAGATTTTGTCAATTACGCGTTACACCTGACTGAAAATCCCTAAGCCCTTTCACGTGTAAGCTAATACAGACTAGTTTACACAACACATCTAACGAAAATCTTTAAATGACTCGTTTATCTCCTTCCAGCCCGGTGGTAGAGAATGCCATAACGCATTAAGTCCACGCTTTGTAACCCCTTGTTAAATGTGTTCGCAATAAAGAATAAATATTACGCAAACATATAATTAAAATTGTATCTACACCTTTGAATCCTTCAATACATACAATATAATTACATACATAATATATCAAAAGGCATATTTTATTTCATGGACCTTGGTAACAGGTGCCATGTGAACGATTGCGTTATTTTTCTAAAACGGATTACCGTGGAAACCTAATGCCTACGTGAATATATTCGATTGAATGAACATTTAACAATGGAAACGACCAATCTTATTTTTTTTATTTAAAATGCTTTTGTTATTATTACGATTTTATAGTTGAACCTTGCTGTGGCAGTATAACAATACCTACTATCCCCCATCGTCAGTTCGTGGTAAGAGGTAGCAGATGGAAATAAACCTGATGAGCAGCAGAGTCTTCTTAATAACACCTAAACATAATTGAATTAATATTAATTTTACGGATTTTGTCGCGTTTAATTTAACTTATTTTATGGATATTTTTGTTTATCTTACGTAAGAGAGATACACTCCAGGATCTTGTATATTTCGCGGATGGTAAAAATCGACTTATATTTACTACTGGTATTACTTCTTCGGTGGCTTGTAAGAGGTTTTAATAGGAGTTCGCTTTAAGACATAGCCAATCTTGTCTGTGACTCCTTTGATACGATAGTACATCAGGCACACGCTTGATTGTGGCCGGCTTCCTTCAGTTATTGTACGTAGGCACAGGACTCAAAGCTTAATTTCTTGCAATGAGCGCGATGACCAGATGTTTTCTGACACAGTTCCCTTGTGCTTTCTGAAACAAAGATTTCCCAGGGTGGTGGTGAGGTTGACCATTTAAATACAAGTTTTTATGGGCATTTATCCTATACACAATGCGACTAAACGTGTTATCAGGATTTCGAATAACTAAAAATCTAGGAAAGCTAAAAAATTATTTGCCTCCAACTCTATTGTGAATTATATTCTAGAGTTTGTGGAATTAACGTGGTCCAAACTTACAGCGTCAGATAGTAACATTGTGAGCGTCGTTTACTTACCGCTTGTAGAATCTTGGATTTACATGAAAAGTTAGAAGGAAGCACGAAGCAGTATTACTAAAACACTGCCACATATCCGGCTATCTACTTGCTTAAAGAAGGATGAGTTCTACGAGGAAGTAGACGATGTGACGAACGGTGACACTTGTATCTCCCATAGGCGCCGATATATTTATGGATGATTTTGAAGTCAAAGTCGTTCTTACTGTTTGTATTTACAATTTGAATAACTTGGAGTTGCTTTGCTTTGTGTTTGATGCACGTGTGCATTGTATGTAAAATCAATAATATTGTAAATTTAAATAAGGTTCTTACAGAAAGCAAGTTCACTGCAAACAGAATATGAAGGTCGATATATTATATTAAAGTAACAAGAAAACTTATACGAAATAAAAATGCGATCGTCAATCCACTTCATTTACGTATTATGGCAAATCCTATCTTCTATAGGATTTTTACGTGGTAGAGTCACGCTACATATATATTATAGTTGTAGCACGAATGGGTCGGCTCGACCGGGGAAGGACCACGCTCTGACAGAATACCAACGTAAAACAGAAGCGTAATGCTGCTGTGTTACGTATGACGAGTGTAGAGAACCGGTGACCCTTTTTACTGGAATCGAGGCATTCCATCTTTGTCCTCAGGGGTGACAATGCATTTGCATTTTGATCCTTGGTTGAAGATAAATGTGGATATATATCTATGGGCCATCAGGTAGACTGTGTGCGCGTTTTTCACCCAATGCTATAAAAAAAGGATAGGCCTACGCCTAGCTGTGGACTTTCAGACTCATTAAGAAGAAAAAATAAATATATACTATATATTTTACTTGATAAAATGCCTGCTACTGAACAGACTTGACCTAATTCAGGGTTAAAAACAATTTGTCTATTAAAGTAAGTCGAAACAATACTATATGCTGTTTATTAGAACTGACATTTTTCCAGTGTAATTGCTACCTGACAATGGTTCTACCGATTTCAATCACGACAAAAACTTTCGAAAAATAACCGAAGCTGAGCAGGTTATAAAAGCTAGTATATCGCAGCCCGATAGTTTATTCAGCCAGTTAATTAAGCAGCTATGCGCAGAATTACGAGTAATTGCCCTCAAAAAAGAAGTGATACTTGGACTTACATTAGACATTTCGCAGATTGTGATGTCCTCCAGATTGAATTTCGGACTCGGCGGCTGGCCGTGTCCGATATTCAATCCAGTCCCAACAAATTTTTTTTAATAGCCATCTGTGCAGGAAATGATTATAGTGGTCAAGTGTATGGGCAAGCATGGGTGCACTCGTTGTTCGCTCATTCTCATAGTCCGATGAGACGGTAAATCAACACGACTGGAGAGAGATCAGGCGCAGGACTAACGAGTTTACGTACTTTCCGAATCACGGAGGTGAAACATCGCCAACATCCAGACTCTGCGAATTCTACTGAGAATTTATTTATAGTATAGGGAACTTGAGACTCTTTTTAACAAGGCATTCCATTTTAGTCCCCAACGGTGACAACGCATCTGCAGTTTGATTCCTAATCGAGGACAGAATTTTGATGTATATGAGCTACAATATCTACTTACCATAAAGTAAACTTTGTGCTCATTTGTCACTCTCGTTTCATAAAAAAATGTGCTGACATATTTCCCAAACTGATCTGCCTAATGACAAAAATGGTGAAACATTAAATTAATTTTATATTTATTGCTACAGAGTTTTCAAGCGATTCAGAGACGTGAACCCAGATCTCGTACCGAAACGTATGACAGAGAACCAAGCTCATACTATAGCAGTGCCCGTGGAGGAAATAGAAAAACTGCCAGAGCTTAAGGTAATAAACACATATATTTAATAGAGATGGGCCGAATATTCGTTTCATATTCGGTATTCGGTATATTCGGCAGCTTTCCCGAATATTTGTATTTGGCCGAATATTCGGCTAAATAATCGAACATTCGTTAAAGTGGTACTCAAAGTGTCCACTTTATTGAAATGTACGAATTGAGTAACGCCATGTCTATCATAATTTTACTGTTGAAAGTATATTTTATTTATGGGTAAAATCTACTTGTATAGCTTGATAAATATTTTTGGAATCAAACAAAGAAACATTACATTACATTAGTACATTTAACTTTACATTGGTCGTCAGTTTCACTAAATTCCAAATAGTAGATCTCCTGCCACTCATTTTTATTATATAATTATCAATTTTCACTAAGATTAACAGAAAAATATATAAATTACAGAAAACTTGTCAAAACATAAGCATGTGCCGGCAATTTGCTCATTACTATATGATGCAATAATATGTCAGGTGTGGTGGGGGAG
The DNA here is from genome assembly GCA_907164705.1 of Parnassius apollo. Classification (NCBI taxonomy): domain Eukaryota; kingdom Metazoa; phylum Arthropoda; class Insecta; order Lepidoptera; family Papilionidae; genus Parnassius; species Parnassius apollo. Next base: position 4,443,709 of record CAJQZP010000810.1, read on the forward strand.
CGAGGGGTACTGCACTAATCCCGCGCGCTTTACGGTTACAAGTTTCGACATAAATTGGTTAGGTACTGAGGTGATCCTGCCGAATAATGTTTGGCCGAATATTCGGTTCGGTAAAAGTTTTACCGAATATTCGTATTCGGTGAAATCCATATTCGGCCCATCTCTAATATTTACTTGATTTTATAGCTATAGTCTAAGCATTCAAAAATTAGAAAATTTGATATAGTTGAATAGAGGGAAAAACGAGCTCTCAGTACTTCAGATGGCAACTACCCACATCTGTCCACGACAAAACTACAATAAAGGGTACAGATGTGTTTACATTCCTAAGGCCAAACTTTGAATACCTTACATTGGTACGTAGGACACTCAATAAGTTTTGAGATGTACAAAAAGCATTCTAGATACTATTAATATTTAATTTACACTCTTTCTAAATATTCTCCATCATGCTCTATACAAAGATCTATTCGCCTAAACCAAAGTTCCCCAAACTTTTTTGTGTCGTAGACCCCTTGCCATGTTTTTCCGTGTTGGGTAGACCCCCTACTTACCTGATATTGATTTCCTGTAAATTTCTAACTGTAGTGAAGTTTAGTGTTAAAAACTTAAAGTAAAAACACATGTTAATTTATACATTTATTAATTGAATTTAAATTAAAACTACTCAAAATAAAATGTTGTATCTGTTATGTAAAATATACGTAGCATTAAATAAACATAAAATAAACTATAAATAAAATAATATAAGCAATAAGTCAATATTTTTAGTGAGAAGGATGAACCTGATGCTTTAATAATAAATTATCAACATTTGGTGTCAATTTTGTAAGGGTTAATCTTAAATCTCCTCGGCTAATGATGTCCAGTCTGTTTCTTTTTTCGTTAGGAGATTGGTAACAGCGCTGAACCCCCTTTCCACTAGGTATGATGATGGAAAGGAAATTAAAAATTTCCTCGCTATATTCCATAATACGGGATAAGTAACGGGTATGTTGTTTTGCAGCCAGAATTGCTGATATCCGTTTTTAAACTGAACCTTAAGTTCTTCGTTTGTACTTAGTTTAGTCAGTTCCTCTTGTATTATGACATTCGTTTCTTCTATGTCACCATATGGATTAATTTAATTATCCACGGTGGTATTACCATAGTCAAAATATCCTCAAATCTAGATTCAAAATCTGAATAGAGGGCATTTAAATGTTGAACCTAAGTTGAAACGTCGTCTTCCTGGCAGCTTGTCAGTGACAAATTGTGGAACTGAGAAAATTCGCCTCGTCCAATATTTTGCTTCATTAGTTTAACTCTGGCAAGAAACGCTGATAAGATGGACTTTGTTTTAATAAAATTTAAACTGTCGCCTTGTAATTGCAAATTAACCATATTAAATTTTGTAAATAAATCTGTTAAATAGGCGATGTCTGTTTTCCTCTTCATTAAATTTTCTTTTAAAATTTTATCTTTAGTATCCAGAAATTATAAAATGGTCTCAAAAAGTGCAAAAAATCTTGTCAAACATAAGCCTTTCGACAGCCAGCGTACTTCAGTGTGAAGGAGTAATTGATGAAAGTGTTCGTCATTTTTTTCACACAACGGCGCAAATAACCGCATATTCAACGCGTTGCTTCGGATTCGGTTTACTGCATCAATGACTAAATGAAGTGATTCATGCAATCTAACACTCAAATTTTTAGCAACTAAATGTTGTCGATGGATGACGCAATGTATTGCTAACACCCACACATTTTGTTTTAAATTGGTTATAAATCCACGATAACGTCCAACCATGGCAGGTGCTCCACTGCAGCTACTGATATTATATTTGATAAAGGAATTGCTTTTTCGATGAAGTAATCCTTCAAAACATGAAATATTGATTCACCTTTAGTGTCGGTTATCAAAGTTCTTGCGAAGAGCAGTTCTTCGTAGATTTCTTGATTCATAATAAAACGAACATATGCCAATAATAATGCTGCATTATCAAGTAAAGTTGACTCGTCTAGTTGTATAGAGAAATGGGTCGTTTGCAAATAATTACATAAGAAGCTTTCAATATCAGAACTCATTTCATCAATACGTCTTTCAACAGTATTGTTGCTTAAGGGAATTCTTTTAATGATATCAGATGCAGGTTTGTGTGAAACAGTTTTTAAAACCTCTTCAACGGCTGGCAAAATTAACTTCTCTCCGATAGTAAACGGTTTTCCAGATTTTGCTGTAACGAGATATTGTAAGACGCCCGCAAACCATCATCATTTCTTTGTGACGTCGTAGCGAACATTCTGTCCAGTGTAGGTCTCTTCTGAAGTTTTTCTTTGAGTGTTTGAAAGTATTTCAAATCTTTCTCTGTTTTATCAGGTCGGCATCTTCTCAGATGATCTTCCAGTTTAGATGGTTTCATAGCGTCATTTCCCAAAACTTTGTTGCATAAAAGGCACATAGGCAATTGTTTGTCCGGCAATGATGGAATGAAGCCAAATTTCAAATAATCGACACTGTACTGTCTACATTTCTTTTTAGATTCGGACATGGCATCAGTCATCTGTGGGCAAAATTAAATTACTTAAATAAGACAGAAAATCCAGCAGCTGTATATTAAAAATATTTTTTGATTTTTCCGAAAACGTTCCATAATTCGAACATCTTCTTGCAACAATTAGCTCGAATTACGGAGATTACACTTTAATTATAATACCGATTGCTAAAACTTTCAAAAAGAAACTATTGAGGAGTACTCTTGTAATTTTGCATGATTGAATATTAAACTACTAATAACTAAAGTCATGATTGGCGTAATTTATCTATCTTCGCTAACTACGAGTACAAAACTAAAATTTAATAAAAAATAATGTACTTACTTTTCTCCAGCACTCTCAAACAAAATAATGTACTTACTTTTCACTCACTATAATTTGTGTGATATACTATCTGTTTATATTTTTTAAAATATTTTCTTAGCACTTTCCTTTTCAATATTCAGGAAACGAATAAACGTATTTGTCCCACATTCGTATTTATAGAGTGACGAATTGAACAAGTCAGTGAAAGGTAGCGAAGCTCTTCTTCGGCGCTTGAAAAAAACTTACCTTTTATTTTTTCTTTGACTATTGGGAACAAAAAGAAATCACAAGGAGCTAAGTCAGGACTGTAGGGTAGGTAACTTAGAGTTTTAACACCAAATTCCTCAATAAATGCTTTTGTTCTAAGGGAGGTATGTGAAGAGGCGTTATCGTGATGCAGCAGATATCGTCTGCAGTCTTTCATATCCTGCAAGCCATCTAGCTTCACAAGGTTCATCGCAGCACTGGAATAATAATGCTTCCTGTTTCTTCAAGCTACTCTCTGCGCTATACAGTGTTCGGCATGGCTTTGAGCCTTACTGCTCGCCTCTGCTTCACTGCACTCTCGCAGATTACTTGCCTTCTTCTCGACTCACTGCAGAATACAAGGAAATCTCCTGGCACTTGCACATTCGTCGGCAACGAGGCTGCACTATCGACCTCCGGTCTGAGCAGGGGGGTGATGTAGCGGCGCTGTCGTCGCGCGAAATACACCGAAGCCTAAATCACGCTATCAACATTCCGAATCATAAACAGTATATATAGAACATCTCCGAACTATCACATGGAGCGTTGGCCGCTCCTCGGGCATAACACCTTGCCCGGCGGGAGATCTCCCTTTTCCTTCCACGGTCACACGTAGACGCATTTCATGGTACCAACATACGAGTCTGTTTTTAGCTTTCCGAGAGCAAACGAAGGATCCATCGACAAGAAAGCTTCCTCAACAAAACATCCCCCTTCCCCCCCCCAACAAAAAATTATTTTGCATCATGGAACTGAGTCCCCTAATGCTGATTGTAGCCGTTGTATACTTAATTAAACAATTAAGTAAATTGGGTTTAACCAAACGGTTAAACCCAATTTAAAATCATAATAGATCATGGTGCGCAAACGTTCACGGTTATGATCCATCGTTTTAAATGAAAAGCGCTGGAAGCGTTGCAGGTAAATTAATAGAACTTTTTTTTTTAAATATTGAGCAATTGGCTTATGGAGTTCCATTTTTGAATAAATTTTCTTTTTAGAAACATATAACAACATTTTTAAATTTCGAGCATCTCAAAACTTATCGAGTGACCTACATACTGTGAAATTCTGGGAATGCGTGTGTCGGGAGAGCCAGCTACTTTATTCTCCTGATACATGGCTTTCATAAATTGACACTGGGTCGACGTGCAAATAATAGGATTATATAAGCATTTAAAAAATAAATATACTAATTAAATAAAAGGTTTTATGTTAGGTTTATATTTGTAAATAATTTTATCTAGATGTATTATCTCTCTCTCTCTCTCTCTCCCTCTCTGTAAATCAAAAAGAGAGAGAGAGAGATAGATCGTGTATAGTATGCATTAGAATAATTATCCACGTTAGTGGTGAAGCTAGGGCTCCAAACTACAACCTACCTTGATCTGTCTCCACTCTTCAGTTTCATATTCAGTGCTGTCGAGGACGTGTTTAACAAAGCAAACAAGGCATACTACTCCTAGATAGATTGTATGACATATCAGAAATTGTATAGCTTCGGTGGCTCTTAAATATCCGTTTGGGTTTGATTGAGCGAAAGAAAAAGATATTTATATACAAAACAAAAGTAAAGCCTGAACAAAGTACAAACAAACTGTGTTCAAAAAAAAAACCCAGATTATTTACATTCCAAATTGAATCGTTTTTTTTCTGGAAAGATTTAATAACGTCAGTGTAAAATGTTGATGAACGTTTTAATTGTAGCAATAACTGTTTTTTAATAGCGATAATTGATAAGTCTGAAAGACACTCTTGACCTTGTATCTTTTCTCAACAAAGTTTAAAGATTTTACATTTTCCTCTCCGATTAGCACTTTAACACACTTCAATTCATCACAAAGAACACTATTGTTCTCAATTTTCACTAAAAATCTTTAGAAAAGCATAAATTTGCAACTCGCAATATTAAACCGCTTAAGCTAAACACACAGAGTAAATAAACATTGAAATGTGAAGTGAACTTACAAACGTATCGCATGCCCACCTCCGCTCTCGGCATCTTCATTCCTAAAGCTTGGCTTTTTCTCTATATACTAATTGCTATATATATAATCCTATGGTTCATAAAAAATAGCTTGATATCTGCGACAGCTGTCAGTAAAAATCACGCCTATAAAGTCCTGAATTTCTTAGTAGTACGGACAGTACCTGTCAATGTCATACTTTATAGGCATGCACTAATTAGGTCGGCATGCCCATAAAGTATTTTTTTTTGCATTTTTCTCCCACATATTTAACAACCCCCTTCGTTTACAGTGACGTGCATATCTTTTTTAATATTTTAAGAATCCTGACTTATGTAAGTCTTAATTAAATGACGTCTATTGAATTGGAGTCGTCTTCATAGCTATATATAACATAATATGAACGAGGTGTAGCACCTTGATCTATTACAGTAGCGCGGGTTTTTTTCTTACCATCTATACATATAACTTTGTCACCGATACCGGGTCTACAACTTGTAGTTTTAGTAAATCTGCATAAACTGCTAATTCACAACGTAATCTGACCCATTAATAATTGCCCGGGTGTGTTCAAACGATGTCTTGGATTATTTTTGTAATTCAATTACCAAGTTCAAGAAGAGTGTGGTTTGCAAGATGATGTTGTGACCAGGATTAAGAAAGGAATGCTTCGGTGGTTTGGTCATGTGGAAAGAATGAATGAGGAAAGAGTGACAAAGAAAATTTATGTTGCAGAAGTGAATGGCAGAGTCGGAAAGGGACATCCTAGGCGAAAATTTATCGACCAAATTGGCGATTTATTGAAAACGGGCCAAATTAGGAGTACCCTTAACCGACGAGCATGTATGCGGAGGTGTATGGATATGAAGGAGGCGAGAGAGGTGTGTCAGGATCGTGCCAAATGGAAGTCTGTAGTCTCTGCCTACCCCTCTGGGTGACAGGCGTGAGTGTTTATGTTATATTATGTTATGTAAGTTCAAGGTTACTATTCCCCTTTTTTAATGGAATAAGGGTGACAAATGAGAGATACTGTAGCCCATAGACATCTCCATTTATCCTTGATTAAATTTCACGTTGTCACCTGTGAGGACTAAGATGGAATGCCTCGTTTCCAGTAAAAAAGGGTCTCCGTATCTCTACACTCACCATACGAAACACAGCAGTATTAAGCTGCTATTTGACGCTGGTTTCCGTGAGAGCGTGGTCCTTCCCCGGTCACGACCCATTCGTGCTACAACCGTAATATAGCTGCAGCGTGGCTCTACCACGTACCAAAAGCTTTAATGAACAAAGATTTAACTGTTCACACCGCGCGTTTACTTTTTCCATTAGCATGTGAATAGTTTGGTGAGGACATAATGTGAGTGAAGCCCCAATTCTACGAAACTTTTTGAACTTGCGACTATGGGCACTATTATAAAACGTTTATATCCGTCCCCGTGTCCAATTTAAAGTTTTTGATACCATTCTCAAGAGTTAATATTTCAAACCAAATGTCCGAACTAACCTCATGAACATTTAAGGTTTAAATAGAAAACATGTGTGCAGTTCACACGCGATAGAAATGAAAGCTTCAAATTAAATGAAGTGTAAAACAAAAATATTTCAGCAAATAATTTGCTTATTTTGATAATTTTCAACCACAAGTGCGGCATAAAGTATGAGATAAAAGTTTAATAATGTTACAATCTTTATTTTCTGACATATAGAGCCTAAATTTCAGTATATTAAGTATCAATATATCAAAGTTACATTTTTTTCGACTAAAATTGCTTTGTGATAGCGACGTCTACTTCATTCTATGGGTAAAGTAAAAAAAAAATGATAGACTCTCAACGTGGTCCGTAAAAACCACTAGACGGCCTAAACACGGATAATTTAATATAAATCGGTAAGATATGAAAGTATATATTGATGATCAAATCAAACCAAATAATTTTTATTGTGATAGGTTGTTCACTAGGAAAAGATTCAGTCGCGCTGCGATCCACAATTTGGTATACAATATAAAATATTATTTCATTACCACATGGAACGACCTCTATTCTAGTAATGAAAAAGTGTAATTAAATAAATAATAAGATTAAAATTAATATTTACAGAATATAATTAATTTAACTTAAATTGAAGAAATTTTGAACTGAATGCATTTTCCATTTTCAGTTAAACATTTTAGTAGATTACTTATAAAACAATCTAATTATTGGTGGCGTCTATGTCCTCGGGCAATTATTTGTAGAGCTTTGCAGCCATTACAAAGGAACTATGCCTAAACGGGGCTGTTCTATGATATATATTTATTATGGACGACACACACAGTCAGTTCAACTGATTATTCCAACTGATCAGTTCAAACTATGACTGTTGATATTTTTAAAATATCGGATTTTCGGTATATCGATAATTATAAACATATCAATATCGGAGTTCTATATATAACTTTATTTATCGATATATCTATAATCCGATACTTTAAAAAATATCAACAATTCTAGTTTGAACTGATCAGTTGAAATGATCAGTTGAACTGACCGTGTGTGTCGTCCATTACATGATTATTTTGCCGATCCCTAGAAAACTTAGGTTGATAAACAGGTCTTCGTAGTGTCGAACTCGTTAGTTTTAGTGTGCTACCTCTTATACCATACGTCACCATTTTCCAAATACAAATATTGTGTTCAACGAAGTCAAAAGCCTTGGTCATATCAAGGAATAATGGATAAACTGGTTTCTTTTCGTCCATTTTTAGATATATATATTTCAGAAATTCGTAAATAGCTCTGTTTATATTTTTGTATTTACGAAATCCCTTGTGTTGGTCTATAAGTATATGATTAGCTTTTAAGTAATTATAAAGATTTTTACAAACGTGTTTTTCAAACATTTTGGAAAAAATAGGAATAAGAGCTCTTTAATTATAATAGTCTTTGTCATCCTTTTTATAGAACGGCTTAATAATTATAATTTTTAACTTATTTGGAAAGGCACCTTGTTCTATAAACGTATTTCTGATATGACTTAATATGGGAGCAATTAAGTGTGAGACAAGTTTTTTTTATGACAATTTTATATAAAAGTTATTTATATTAACCATCTATCGGTTTCTCTCAGTCCTCACTGGACGGCTAGACGTCAGTCACGCACTGAGCCGAGTGTTGAATTATTTTAATTATTTATTATCTCTTAAACTATGCGTCCAAATAACATGCTATAAAGAGAAAAGTTGACCTTCATAAAATTTTCTTGATGATGAAGTAACTTTCATTCGTAAGGATGAATATGCCATGCCTAATAATAAGGCTCATAAATAACTTGTTAATTTTGATATTTTTTTTCACAAAATAACTTATTGTGGCTTATGTATAAGAAATACGCCTAAGATATCTCGAACTTTTTTTATAAATGAAAGAAAAATCTTTATGTTTGTAGAACATTTATGTACGTATCACTAGCTATTTCGTCAGCGCACGCGGATAAAGCAGTTCGGTAGAGCTTTTTCTTTTGACTTGCTGAACAAAAATCAATATTTAGGGCTAGTTGAGAGGTGCAGCTGGCCTATAGATAGCCTATACTATTCCTCGTGAATTTGAATATCATATATAAAAAATTTTATCAAATCGTTGTAAGTAGTTATAGAGATTAGCGTGTTTAAACTAACAAAAAACCACCCAGCCGTTGTAGATCAGGGGTTCAAGCCACGCCGGTACCAATAAAATTGTTAATTACAATTTTAAGAGCAGATATACCACGTGTTCTACGGTGAAGTAAAACATCATGCGGAAACCTTTATGTCTGAGAAATTAGAAATATATATTTCAAAGACACGTAAAGTCCACCAACTCGCACTGTGTTGTTACGACGAACTTTTTTTAGTCCTAAAACCTCAGAAATGAGAGGAGGTCTGTGCCCACGAGTGGGACGTAGTAGGCTGTAAATTTATGATCTCTCTTCTGACACCATGTTGTGTTTGCAATAATGCACATTCGTTTGCGAGACGAGCACTAATTTATTCTTTAGCACAACTACCTAGGTTTACAATAACACGAATACCCACAACAATTATTTTTAAACATCCTATACATATATAGAGATATATCTACCTATTATAGGTAGATATATCTCTATATAGGTTTAGGATGTTTTAAATATGCTGCCTCCAAAATTTGGAATAATTTACCTCCTCCTTCGGCAGGAGATCGTAAATATAAAAAAATACCAAGGTACTGTCATGTATTTATCGGTTACTGATTTCTTTATGAAATCACACTAAGTCCTCAAAGGCTCAATACTTTCAAATTATATAAATATTATTCTCTTTCTTTACTATAAATTCCTAAAAAGGTACGTCAATTTTCTATGTTTACATATTAACTTCACTCACTCTTGACATTTCGATAACGATTCAATACAATGAAAAAATATCTCGAACTCATAGACTTATTATACTACTGCGTACTCGAAATGGTGATTGCGGCTATTCTATTTTATCCTTTATTTCAAATTCTGTAGAGGTAACATGTTATTGTGAAATAAATTGTGCTAAAGCTGACATCTAATGTTTTACCTATGATCCACGAAATAAATTATTTTGTTTCTAACTTTGATTAAATTTTTTCTTTAGCGCTATATATAGCTGCAATTTTTAAGTAAAATTTCGTTCTTAAATATATAAGTTTCAAAACTGCTTTCCAGGAGAATCCATTTAAACGTCGTATCTGTCAAGTATTCTCGCACGATGGTTCCGGAAACCTAACTTTCGAGGACTTCCTCGACATGATGTCGGTATTCAGCGAAGCGGCGCCGAGGGATATAAAAGCCTGGTGAGGAAGTAATATCTTTTGAATTTATAAGTAATAGAGATTTTTTGTAAATGTATTTTATAAGTATCTGCTATTTTCAAAGATTTTTTTTGAAATATTTCTCAAAAATACTTTAATAAAGTCGCGAGGTTTTGTGAACGAAGTACCCGACAACTGAGTGAATAACCATGAGTTTAAATCATAGTAAGAACTTATTTTACTGGTAAAGCAGTTACCCCCAGAGTTTCTGACTTGGCATATAAAGTTATCTCTGATTATTAACATTTTTTTCTTTAAAGAAATGTTACCCCCAAACTAGGATATTCAATATATCCAATATTGTGGAGGCATTTGCAAGCATAAATTGTACCAATATTGAAGAATTAAGGCGTTGGGACCGGGACGACCTCGGAAGACCCGTAATCCCCGCCTGAAACTATTTGAAGGAAAAGAAGAGGTCGACGCCCTTGTGTGTTACTCCGTTGCGGGGTTCACATACGTTGTTCCCGAACCCAACGTAGGTGCCATAGGAGGTTAGGGAATCCGCTGCTGAACGAGCCGTGACGAAGACCCTTCCCTCGTTCCTGTCCTTTTTCAATTGTTATTGTACTAATTGTACAAGGATAAACATCCAATCCCGGAACAATTATTTGTAGGCCATACAAATATTCATTTCACGAGGAATTCGAACTCACTGCCCTCAGCGTCGCAACTCGTAACTCAAAACCAGATGTGTTGTCACCCCTGAGGACTAAGATGGAATGCCTCGTTTCCAGTAAAAAAGAGTCTCCGAATTTCTACACTTACCTTATGAAACAGCAGTATTAAGCTGCTATTTTACTCTAACATTCTGTGAGAGCGTGGTCCTTCCCCGGTCGAGCCCGACCCATTCGTGCTATAACCGTAATATAGCTGCAGCGTGGCTCTACCACGTGTGAAAACTGAGTTGATATTTGTAAATTTCTTGTAAGAAATATAAAGCTGAGAAAGGACCCACTCGTGTTTCAGAGAAATGTTTTCTATGGATACTCACACCAGTAGTTCGCGAGTTCATTTTCGTCACGTCTATTAACAATTCGTTTCAAATTGATGTTTGAATACGTGCACCGAAGATCTTGAAAATTTTAGCTACTTTTCTTTGTATAGCAAGTATGTTGATTTAGAAAAATATGCACCCTAACACTAACGAATAAATATGATATACCCATATATCATAAGCATAATTTAACTTTTATTATCTAGATTATACACTAAATATAAACAGAATTCGGGCTTCATTTATTTGGTTATTTAGATTTTGGTTAGTATTACATGACTAAATTTACAATTAAAACTTAAAATATTGTTTTGTTACTTATTTAATTTGTACTTCTATATAAACGGAATTGGAACTTGTAACGGAAATGGAAAATATTTTTATTTTGTATTCATTCATGAGGCGTGAAGCAAGGAGGAGTCTAAGCGGAACTACGAGTACGAGGGGCATTCAGTGTAGTACTTTTTACTTTTCGCATCGGGTCTTCAGTTCAAAACCCAGCCAGATATTTATTAAGAATATTTTGCATTACATGTCACATCACTTTACAAAATTTTTAAGATAAGACCTTATCAAGAATGCGCAAATTAGACAAAGATAAGTTAAAATGCATTATTGGTGACTTGGAGACGAACACAATACAACTAGGAATAGTTGTATTGTAGTTGCAAATTAGGTAACATTAATTGGGAGATATAGTCTGACAAACCTAAGTTAAAATGCATTATTGGTGACTTGGAGACGAACACAATAAAACTAGGAATAGTTGTATTGTAGTTGCAAATTAGGTAACATTAATTGGGAGATTTAGTCTGACAAAGCTAAGTTAAAATGCATTATTGGTGCAACTCTGTGTTATATCTGTTTTGGACCAAGTGAATAATTAGGGCACTATTTATAATATGATTTGAAATTATGAAAAAAAATATTTCGAAGACATGTGAAGTTCGCAAACACCCATTGGGGCAGCGCGGCGGACACTTCCTTTCCCTAAAACACTTTCAGAAATGAGGAGAGGCACAGAATTAATTACTCTATGAGGCCTGTGCCCGGCAGTGGGACGTATATAGGCTGTAACTTTACTTTACTTTATTTTTATAATATGATAATAAAAAGCCTTCTTTGCGACCCAAAAAAGTTGTAAGAATTAATTCGCACATATCTGCTCAATAAAATAAAATGATGTGTCTTACCTAGTTTAAAGAGCACCTCCCGCCCTTCCTCAATTGTGTGCACTAATCCCGTCCCGACAATAGATAATAATTGTAATAAATAGTAGGTATCCTTTATCAATATAGAATATAAACATAGAATTGTCCAAGACATGATCGGTTTATTTGCCCTAATTTTATTAGATTCCATCCAGCCGCGTAAGCTTGAGTGGAAGACAAATATACTTCCACAATAACAATAATAAAGTTAATTATAGTTAATGTTAATATCGCCATGAAATGATTTGTGTTACCTTACAGGTACGCTTTTCGGATCTATGATCTCGACGATGATATGTACATAGGTCGAGAGGACCTACTAGAAGCCACACGCTTACTTACAAAGGGAGAACTACATCAACAAGAGCGCGATGAGATAGTCGCAAGTGTGCTCGACGAGGCCGACGTGGATGGCGACGGGAAATTATCTTTCATGGACTTTGAGCACGTAGTCGTCCGTGCACCGGATTTTTTGTCTACATTTCACATTAGGGTTTAAGATTTTGTTTAAATTCAAATATTAAAATAAATAAATAAGTTTATAAGTTCCTTTAATTATACGAATAAATTTATTTCAGATTAAGACCCATAATGCTAATAACAATAATAAAGCTTAAGAACTATGTTAGTACTGTCTGCTTATTAACATTATACTAACATAGTTCATGAGCAAGGAGCTCATGAACTATGTTAGTACAATCTTAAACATAAATATAAATATAAATAAATCATCTATCGAAATCATAGTTGACTCAATGGTAAGTGGATACTGTGGCCTCAAAAAGGAAAATGCAGACACACTCTCATGTCTGAGGATTAAGATGGAATGTCTCGCTACCGAAAAAAGCAACTCTATTATACTCACCATTCGAAACACAGTAGCATTATGCAGCTATTTGTGGTTAGTTCTGTACGAGCACTGTCCCCTCTTGTATTCAGTGGATCCATTCATTCTGCATCCATAATACGCTGCAATTTGGCTCTACTACTTATTAAGTAGAAGTTTCGTCCATATTTCTGGGTACTCGGGTTTTAACTAGTTAGTTAGTTATTGCTTATGACGTTTCACCGACCGATCTGCGGTACGGTCGATCCCTTAGCTTCAAGCATATAGTCCACCTGATGGTAAGTGAATGCTGTGGCCCATAGTCATCTACATATATCCTCGATTATTAATCAAAATATCCGATGTGTTGTCACCATTGAGGATTATAATGGAATGCCTCATTTCCTGTAAAAAGGATCTTCACTTCCCTACACTGATCATACGAAACCTAAAAAGCCTTTAATTTTGGCTTTTTCTTAATGACTTTGCGTTGCTGGCAAGACAGAGCTTCGAAAGCGGCATTAGTGTTTTATTTTTTTATTTTATCCACGATGCGCAAGTTCCGTTCCATCGAGATAAGTCCATATTGCGTATATGTTTGCACATGAATATAAATATATTTATAGATTATAATTATAATCAGAGCAAAGTTTTTAGTGTAATCTTAAGCCAATTATATTTATTCTTGTCCAAAATTAAATAAAACTGCTATTTAAGCCACAGAAATCTGTTTGAAGTTAATTTCATTAGATTCTGCTTGGAGAATTTGTTATGAAAGCGTTAAAGCAAAAACAAATAAATTACTTTGAATTTGTGGTATTTCGCAATTTGGTTTAAGAGAAATGAAGATTTTGACGGAATGAGCCTTGTTGGTTTATTCATTAAACTTTCGTCAAGTAAAAGATAACTGCTTTGCATAAATTTAAAAACATACTACAAACTTTTTCCACAGACTACCGGACGGCGACGATATAAAAATATTGGACTTTTTCATAGTAATGCATGATGCAAAACTAAAAAAAACATATGATGTGATTTTTTCACTTACTAGGGCAGTAAAAAACAATAAATCAGGTTTAATGAGAGCAGATACCATGTCCTTTGTCGTTCATAAGTTGACTATAAAGCCCACCTCTCCCCTTCGCGATCGAGGTCTACAGTAAAGCCTCATTTACATTCAGCCCCACTGCTCCTTGTGCTGCCGGCGATACTTCGCTAAATACTGCCGTAGCAGGATCGAGAGAAGTGTGTATTTACATTCTGCCCTACCCCTCAGATCACTTTCGACTTTCGATTATGTCAGACGTCGAAATAATTCCAGCGTCCGCACTGTCTTGTAATACAAAGTTATGTTAATAATTCAATATCAAATTCAAAAGAAGATAGATAGATAGATAGAAAATTTATTTGCTTAAAAACATGGTATATAAGATGGTCAATGACGTGGAACTGACATGTTTTGCCATAATTGGCATGCAAAAATTATATAAAATACAGCCAATCACACAAACCCAATGTTACATTTTAAAATTATATCATTAGGTACTTAAAAGTTATGTACAAACATTCTTTTTCAACAGATCCACATTATTCGAATTCTTATACAATAAATTGTTCTTAAATTATTAATTGAATTATTACATTATTATTACATAAATAATATTAAATATTATATGAGATTAGTTAAGCTATTATTATTTTAATAATTACACTACGGTATAAATTAATTCATAATTTTAATTAAGTACCTACAATAAAATTATAATTTACAAATCTCAGACTGCAAATATTATCATTTAACTTAATACATTATTTTACATTTTAATAAATAAATAATCAATGTGAGTTACTAATTGTTTTTAGAAATATAATGTCAATGTTCATTAATTCCTTAAACTAAATTTTATATTAATATAATAAATTTGACAATTTTATAATTAATTATGTATTTTATTATCTCAAAAAGAAAATTCGTCTTCGTAGCAGATGATGAATTATGGTTTTTATCGTTGAAGTCCCTAGTATTTTCTGATTCCAGCAGCTCTAAAAATTTAATTGTAATTTCGTTACTCCATTCGAAAGGCATTTTGGCATATCGTACTTATTTAATAACAAGACGGCACGCACGTCCGTTCATCCAGGCGCTTGGCGCGAAGTTAAGCGGGCTACATACGACACGATATCGGTGGCGATCTAGGGTGGAGTAGTGGGGATGCCTCCTAGATTGCCTCTAAATCGTGTCGTATGTAGAGCCATCCTAAGTCGTGGCCGATATCGCCTCCTTAGTCGGCTGGCAGGAGGAAAAATGCTTCCTAGATCAGCCGATGCTTCCTAGATCGGGGCACCGCCCCCTCCTTACTGCGTGTATGTAGGCGCATCGGCCCGATTTCTTTTGGCAGTCGCTGCCGGCAACCCTCGCGGAAGGAAGTTAACAAAACAGTGATACTGAATGACCTTTTTTATATAACAAAATTTTTACATTTTAATCATGTAAACGGAGTAGAAGCCTATGGCACTGATATTTTACAAAAAAGCAAAAAAAAAGTGAATAAAATAAATAAATTAATTGAAATTTTATCGAAATTCAAATCATATCCACCCTAGCCTGTGACCCTGCGAAGTGACATGGTCAAGAATGCCTATTAAACTAATTTTTTTATTGCCGTTCGTAAAGTAGAGTGTATGATGTAAGTAAGGAGAAGATAAAGCCTCTCCTCAACAACTAACTCCTATTCCAACGCTATCAACACAAGACCGCACTCATACCTCTTACAACTCCACAAGACCACACTTCGATCTCTTACGTGCCTTCATCCTCTTATCAACAACTAACTTCTACTCCTTCACCATCTCCACATCAACAAACTAGTTATATAAAAGGGAGTATGTCCGAAATTAAAGGTTTTATTTATGTTTAAAAAAAGATATAAGCTATTTTATTTTCTGATAGTTTTACTCCATAAATAAAGATTACATTAAAAAAAAAGTATACATATTATTATACAAAAGTATTTTATTTCCTTGTTTGTTGTGTGTAATACATAACCAGATTTTGACCAAAGCAGAAATGAACAAAGAGAAGAAATAACTAAATAGCATAGGTAGGAGAAATTGACCTTTTTATATAAGTGGCGAAATCATTTCTAGAAGATTATAAAAACTGTCTTCATCCATCTGGAGAAAATTAATCACGTCCTTGGATTACAGGCCATTTAGTACGTTTATGTGGCTTAATTTTTATCTCTTTTGGAGCCATTTTTTCACCCAGCAACTTCTCTTTTTCTATTTTCGAATAAATTAACCGAGATGGCTAATGCCAAACCAACACGGTGGTGTTTTAAGAGAGTCGGAGGTATTTTGAAGAACTCTACCGCATATGCATTCCGCTCCAAGTCCGAACGCGTACTGCTAGGCAGGCCCGTGTGTAAGGTCTACCCCGATAAAAGCCCCGATTTCTTTCCACCCTAGATCGCCACCGATATCGTGTCGTATGTAGCCCGCTTTAAGGTACTCTGTGGCGCGAAGTGAGCGATGGAGCAGAATGTGAACACTCACTGCCACTCGCGCTGCCCGTCCTTTGACTTTCGCACGAAAAATCGACATTTGAGGGAGCATCGGGCAGCGGCAGCGGCAGCGGCAGTGTCAGCGCGAGTAGCCTGTTTACATGCCCCACTGCCCTGCTCACTGTCCCTGCCCACTTCCCTGCTCACCCTACTCACTTCCCTGCCCAACGAGGCTGAATGTAAATGGGGCATATGACTTCGTAGTCTACTAACTAGAATTTAGCTGCCACGCTGCTCGTCGACGGGTTGTCTCCAGGGAATGTTTATCGGTGTGCAATATATTTATATAAAACGCCTCCACGACACAAGAGAAATAGTCTTACATTTTTATATAAAAATTTCGGTGTAATGAAAAATATTATTTTATATAGTAATTTACTTAAACTTGTATGCACAAATATAGTACATAATATGTATATAATATTATCATAACATAATGTAACCGAAAGGAATTCACTCCTCGTCTCGTCATATTTATCGTCATCATAATTAGGCAAAAATAGTTACGAGTTGTTCCACTTCTACGACTTCAGAGCTTTTGGGAGACAACAAACTGAAGAAAAAATGAGTGCCTCATAACCAATTTACAAGATTAGCTAACAAAACTCTTTAATGTAAAAACTCTGTTTTTACATCAATTTAAAGCCAGCGTTACGAAAATTATTTTAATCTTACGTATACTAAGGCAAGCCAACTATAATTTAAACTTCGATAACATATTTAGTTATTTTGATTAGTCTGAACTCGGTGAAGTAGCTTTACTGTATTGGACAGAAGGCTATATATACTGCGACTACAAACTTTATGAACAGTGATGGAGACATAGCATCTTATGAATAGGTAAGCCGTTAAATTCAACAATTATTGAAAGTTACGATTCATAAAAAAAAAAAAAAAAATATATATATATATAATTTTATTCTTTTTATAAATAGTTTGCCTGTCCAGGAAACAAACAAAATAGACAATTGAAATGTTCGTATATTATGCATGGGACAAGGTAGGGTTAAGGCAATAAATATTTAATATTTAAATTAAAAAAAAGCATTTCGTATTTTTAATTTCTTCTCTAGGTATGTTGAAATATTTAGGCATTCCACAGAATGACCAATATTACCATTTACAAGTAACATAAGAAAGCTTACCTCGAAACTTAATTTGTCTCCATGCTTGTTTATTACGGCGTTGACCACAAAATGCTCGTACTGTGATGCATCTGTATTTATAGCATATCTGTATGTATAGTCGATATATATAATTTTAAGTTTTATAGATATTTCCCCTATATATATATATATATATATATATATATATATATATATATATATATATATAGCTTAAAGTCTACTGTTGAACAGAGGCCTCCCCCATAGATTGCCTTGTAGGGGGGACTTGGTCATAATTGCCACGATTGACTGGTTTGCAAACCTCAGTACTATTTTCAGATTTTATGTGGATGATACTGCAACCCATCTGATTTAATTTTCTTTTGGCGCCACTTACAACATCTACAGAATGAAGTGGAAGTTAAGGTTGCGTACATAAAACAAAAGACAAGATATAATTTTCACTAGGGGCAACCCTAGATTATAATAATAAGTGTGAGTGTGAGAAGCCTATTACGTGGGTAATTAAGCCGAGCACTTGTGTTATATCTCTCGCGTCACATCAGCGCCGTCTATCAACGACAATGCCTTAATTGCCTATCAAGTCCTTCATTACACAAAGTAATTTAATTGACAATCTAGCAATCTATTAAATGTCGACAAACAATTGCTATGTTTGAGCGTTTTTGTTGACTGAATACGATCTCACTTCAGTCTAAAGTTGGTAATAGTTTACTTAGTTGTTAATAGAAATTTCGCAGTAGTGAATTTTCGAGTCAATTACGCTAGGAAAATATACTCTCATCATTATTATAACAGCCTATCAAAGATCACTGTTAAACACAGAACATTATATATAATTTTCCTCAGAAACTATTACTTGCCATATTGCTTGGCAAGCTTGTTGCATACTATATTAGTAGTTGTTTTTTATATTACACCTGTTATTTGGAAGCCGCTGCCGCCAATCTCCTGGTTGCTTTCCTTCTGTGGCCTTTTAAAATACCCATGGTACGATGTATTACAGTAGATATTCTTACTCCACCACTAAACAGTAAATTTTTTATATGAATAATTAAGAACGTTTTTATTTTCACTTTTGTTAACACATGTATCAAATATATCAAATATACCGAATGAATAACGGTTATTCTTAGAGTATATGTATATAAGCATAGCTTGCTCATGTACACTCTAAGCTGTTAAAGGTCAAATTTATAAAATTATTTGTTAAATTTGTTTGTTATAATAATGTAAGGCTGTTGCTGACCAAAACAAATACACAAAAGATTATTTTCTGCCCAAAACGTTACATTTGTTTATGTACTTAAAATTAACTTTGACGCATAATATAATTAACGTAACGGAATATAATGGTTACAAGCTGTATGATCTCTTTGTAATCTTTGTAAATGTAATTTTAAAATGTTTTACAATGTGGCATTGAAAATAATTCATTTTTAAAATCTATTGGGGGTAGGTACATTGGTATAATACATTATTATACCTATTTATTCTCCGTCCAATATTCCTGTAGCCAATTTGCGTGGAAATTGGAACGGAAGATGTTGTCCTCGTACCGGTGATTGAAATGTATCGTTGAAGAATCGGAGTCGTATAATGACTGAATGAATAATGAAAGTAATTTTAAAATGTTTTACAATGTGGCATTGAAAACAATTCATTTTAAAAATCTATTGGGGGTAGGTACATTAGTATAATACATTATTATACCTATTTATTCTCCGTCCAATATTCCTGTAGCCAATTTGCGTGGAAATTGGAACGGAAGATGTTGTCCTCGTACCGGTGATTGAAATGTATCGTTGAAGAATCGGAGTCGTATAATGACTGAATGAATAATGAAAGTAATTTTAAAATGTTTTACAATGTGGCATTGAAAACAATTCATTTTAAAAATCTATTGGGGGTAGGTACATTAGTATAATACATTATTATACCTATTTATTCTCCGTCCAATATTCCTGTAGCCAATTTGCGTGGAAATTGGAACGGAAGATGTTGTCCTCGTACCGGTGATTGAAATGTATCGTTGAAGAATCGGAGTCGTATAATGACTGAATGAATAATGAAAGTAATTTTAAAATGTTTTACAATGTGGCATTGAAAACAATTCATTTTAAAAATCTATTGGGGGTAGGTACATTAGTATAATACATTATTATACCTATTTATTCTCCGTCCAATATTCCTGTAGCCAATTTGCGTGGAAATTGGAACGGAAGATGTTGTCCTCGTACCGGTGATTGAAATGTATCGTTGAAGAATCGGAGTAGTATAATGACTGAATGAATAATTAAATAATGTTATGAATGTGTTAAGGAAATCGATAACTTACTCGCATTTAATATTGTTTAATTACGTGTTTTTTAAACAGACGATTCTTTCTTCCTTTTTTATTTCTTTGTATTCACTCATTCAGTTTATACGTGGTAGAGCCACGCTGCAGCTATGTTATGGCTGTAGCATGAAAGAGTCAGCTCGGCCGGGGAAGGACCACGCTCTCGTAGAATACCAGCGTAAAATAGCAGCTTGATGCTGTTGTGTTTCGTATGGTGAGTGTAGAGAACCGGAGATCCGTTTTACTGGGATCGAGGTATTCCATCATAGTCCTCAGTGGTGACAACGCATCTGCTTTTGATCCTTAATCGAGGTTAAATGTAGATGTCTATGGGATACAGCATCCACTTACCATCAGGTGGACTGTGTGCTTGTTTGACACCCTAATTCTATAAAAAAATATCATTGCAACTTATCTGAATACAAGTGAATGTATACCTCCCCTATGGATTTTCTCATATTTTCCATCTTTGCCACGCTTGGCATGCGGTTGGCAGCCGCAGTTTTAATATTGACCACCTCTTAATTACATTGGCAACCACCTGTTAATTTCAGTTAATTTACAGTTTGCTTCTGTTACCTCTTTACGACAACCACAGGGTTATAGGTTTGTAGATATTCTTACGCCGCCACTACACCGCATATTGTATTACATCTGTTATTGACGCCTCCGTGGCGCAGTAGTTTAGCATGGAGTTGCAGCGCTAAGGGCCGCGTCTTCGAATCCCGCACGGAATAATAATTTGTGTAGGCGGGCCCGATGTTTGTCCTTGTGCATTCGATGTAACTGCCTCCACGATACAGGAGAAATGAAAGTGTGAGGATAACATTTGAAAATAAAGAGAGAGAGAAGCTAAACTTACTGATACTGACGTCATTTCCTACTTGAATCTAGCTAAATAATTAGTGATGTTTTTTTGTATTTCGTAAGTGATGAGCTGATTAGATCTTTCTGGGATTTCACATAGTCACCACTTATGACATCAACTGGACGACTGGGGTGGTATGATCGTGTGATGTCAGAGTGAGAGCCTCCGCTATCACACGGCCATTAGTAACATGTAGGTACGAGTATTGGCCACAGCCTTCATTTACTGCGTACGTTGTGTTCGTTTGTCACTCTTATTATTAAGAAAAGTGACTGAATACGCCGTTGTACGGCTTCCCGCTGAAACTAATACTCAGCCTGATCCCAACCATACTAATACCCGTATTTATAAAGAAGTAATTACTTATTACTAAGTAATTTCTTAGATAAGTCATTACTTAAGGGTAGAATTTTTAATTACAAAATCTCATTCTATAGTTGAGTAACACACGTTACTTACTTGAGCAAATGCCCAAGTAACACTCTACGCTTGGTGGCTGTTTCTGTGTTCATAAACATCTTCTACTTTTCTTCTTCACTATTATGAACGATGTTTTGGCTTACTGTCTAAGGTTTCGAAATAATCAACAATTTGAAGGCATAAAATTCCGTATGTTAAAACTTACGAACGACGATTAACACGAATTTTATGGCGCCGAAAATAAATATTCGTAAGAAATGTCGAAGTTAGATAACGTATATTCATGTAATCACCTGTCGCTCCTATAAAGGGAGTTGGAGATGTGAGATGGCATGAAAGGTTTTCACCCGGGCTTCTTAGCCTAGCTAAGATCTATTTGCCTATCGTGGCAACTTCGGTACCCGTGAGTGCTTACTAGGCGCCAGGTTGTCAAAATCGTTATTTTAAAATTCAACTATAGAGAAATAAACATAAAAGTAAAAAAAAATTAATTAATTCTTGTTTTCTGTTCAAAATAATAATTATTCGATAAAATTAAATGTGTAAAAGTAAATAGTGTAAAACTTACAACATAAATATAATGTTTGATTATTATACTTATTCGTTTAATTTCTGTTCAAATGATTATTTATTCGATAATATTATTAAAAAAATCAAATTCTATCTCCTCTAATATGATATTATCTACCATCTATATTGTCTACAACAGCAAAAACCGTTCCAATGCTATCCTGTTGCCATTTTTTATCCAAAATAACCTCAAAGTAAAGTGGCTGAGTATTCTAACTTTTGACACTTCTAACTCGGAGCAATTACTTAACTATCGAATAAAAATCATTACTTAAGTAATTACTTTTACTTGTTTATAAATACGGGTGTTAGAAGGTTGTGCCGTAATAGACACGTTTAGCAAGTGTATTTAATACCGCAATGCTAGATATTTAGTATCTTTAATTCTGCTTCCCGACTTATATTACCCAGATTGGGTAGCAATGAATGCGAAGCATCTGGTGAAGAAGTGTGGCGGTTATAATATTCTCCGCATACTGATCATTTCATCCCAGGTTCGAATTTCGTGGCGCGCCAGAAATCAGTTATTAAGTTTTTCAATATTATGACTACATAAATCCTGTAAATTTTGGCAGGGAACGCAAAAAACTGACCTTTAAATTCGACAATTTATTATAAGTTCTTTTCAGTCTTGAAACAATTTTCAATGCTATGTACAATAGAAGTAGTTTAAAGGAATAAAGTTGTTTGTATGTAACTTTGTTTGTAGAAGATAATCTTTGGAACTGCTGATTAGATTCTGAAAATTCTTTTATTGAAAGAATTTTAAAGAACTTTAACTTAACTTTAAAGAAGCTATACTTTTCCCAACGGGCAGAGTTTGTGTTTTATTGTGATCAAAATTAGTTTTCCTGGTGAAGTTAATATCTATACTTGAAAAAATCAAGTTGGCAAAAATTACAGTTGCTGTTTTAATCATTCATTCAGACCGAATCATCATCAGCGCCAACATTATTACAGTCCTTCAAAAGCCAACTGCTGAACAATAGGCCTCTACCAAGGAACGTCACAAAGCACAGTCCTGAGCCACCTGCATCCATCGACTTCATGCATATCTTAACGGGTCACCATTCTATCTAGTTTGAGCCCGCCGTATTGCAATGTATTGCAAAGTAATTTTAGTTATTATTAAAGTACATACAAATGAAATAGCTTTTTTGATATAATTAATAGTATGTTTGCTATTTGCTGATTCTTTAATTTTTTGTTCATAATTAAGAAAACAAAATAACTTTGCTATTAAGGCAAAGCCACGCGGGCCAGTAGTCACATATAAAACTCTTGTTAATCTTTCGTACAATACCTACAATATTGTCTTAAGAAGTTTCTCGAATTAACAGTGTACAAGCCTCAAAGGTATACTTCTTTAATTAAATAAGAAACGATAGCAAACTTTTTAGGTTTACATTTCTCTGCCCGGTCTAATTTACTTTATACGTAGTTTCAGAGAGCAGTCGTATTTTTCTAGCAATATTGCTGGTGTATATTTTCTATCCCACGAAAACATACATGTTCAAAGAGTTCGGTATAAGCGACATTTGAGATGTTGTCTTCGCTGATTAAAGAGTTAAGATCTCAGCGGGTGCCAAGTTCTATAACAGTTATTCTATAAGAATGTACAACCTTCTTGGAACTGGTGGGCTTTGGTGGGTTGCCCTTACAGATTTCTACTTTTTCGGGTGATTCAGGGGCCTTCAGTAGAAATCGAAAATTATAAGTGGTTAGGTTTTGAAGTTTTTGAATTATGAGGGTTTTGAAAGTGGCTCAAAAAATAAATCGCCTAAACGCTAGCAGCACCAGTAAAAAAAGAAATACTTTTGGTAAATTAAAATGTGTATGCATTAAGCGCTCATGTTATATATCAAATTTTTAAAGAATTTAAAATGCACACAAGTATCACAAATGACCTTATTACTATAACCTCTAATTTTCTAATAATTTCATGTCGAAAATGTCAAATGTCGGAAAATCCAAAAGTATCCAACAAGAAAAAAAATCCATAAACAATAAAAATATATAAATACTATTATTATTGATTTTAAATTTTTTATATTGTTGTTAATTTAAAAAAAAAACTTTTAGTAGCATTATCTTAAAACGATCAGAAATCATCTTAATATTACTTTAATTTTTGCCTGACTCGTTAGTAGTTTTTCTCTCATGAACTTTGTTTCGTTTTAAAAAAAAATCATCTAGTCATAACCAGTTTTTAATTAAGCATTCACCAAAGTATACCTTCAGATCACTCCATAAAGTCCAAGATTTATGTATATTTATATATAAATCCTACGTACTTTTAGCAAAATATATTGTAATGAAAATTGTGATTATAAAAATTATAGTAATATTTTACCTTGGTAAAGTACGTACCGAATTTGGTTTTTAGAATATTTTGTGTTTCTACAACGAGCTACACTGTAAACAAACGACACAGTAACCCACTCACGACGGCGGCCAAGCCCGGAGTGAGTCAAAGTGTAGCTGTATTTAATAAAATAAATTATTGTAAGGCTGTTCAAACACCGAAAATTTTTGAATTTTTCAACCGAAAAAAATTAATTATAACTAGACAAAGAATAAATATAACAAAATTAAACAATCATTTCCATTCCATGGCTTCCCACATCATAGATGATAAAAAAGAGATTAAAAAATAGATTGAGTTCAACAATTGACATTTTCAACGTGTTTACTCCTAAGTGGACTTGATAAATCTTAAGCTAATAGACCTACTTTTTTAATGTAAAAATAGCAATTAATAGATTTAAATAAATAAGTTCAACAATTACTTATGGATGACAACACAAATATAAATAATTTATATTAATCAACGGCATGTGTAGGTGTATACTGTATATACACTACAGTATCCATACACAGTTCGTTAGGGTTTGTACACTGCTAACTCGAGTAGTCTTTTTTATTATTTATTTATTGTATGAAATATTTTTATAAGTGCCCTCGTCGCTTTGCCTTCAAACACAAGTTATTTCAATATTAGTTTGTTCATATGAAAATAAACTAATATGTTTATTTGCATTTTAAAAATATTTTTTTTAATGAAACTAGTTTTTACGGACTATATCGCGTATATTAACATATTTTAGATTCCCGACGTTTTATAGCACTTTACA
Source organism: Parnassius apollo (assembly GCA_907164705.1). NCBI lineage: Eukaryota > Metazoa > Arthropoda > Insecta > Lepidoptera > Papilionidae > Parnassius > Parnassius apollo. The sequence goes on from CAJQZP010000810.1 coordinate 4,468,657, forward strand.
GCACCCATGGTCACGGTGGGGATTGAGGTGTTCGACGTCCCAATGTCGCAGTTAACCACGGCCACCTCCAGATTAAAATTATTAATTTTGTCCTGATCTTGCAGTTGTGTGCTTACGTTGGGATTTAATTTAGTTAATTATAGGATCCCAATCAGATGGTAGCACCCAGTCATCTTTTCTATTGAAATTAGGATGTTTTTTGATTTCAATAGCCTCGCGAATCATCCTTGGAAGAAATGGTGTTTTTAGCGAGGATTTGTGGTCTATCAAATCTGATGTAGTGACAGAGGCGATCTGCAATCTGTGAACACGTATAACAATGTGCGATTTACTAGGAGTTTTCTTCATCGAACTTATTTGTGGAATCGTTTATTACAGCCGACTTTTCGGACCGACACGACTTAGGGAATATTCAAGAAACGAGCTTACTCTTTGTAAAAAGGGCGGCAACGTACCTGCAATTTCGCTGATGTTGCAGTTTTTTATGGGCGGCGGTATTCACTTACCGTCAGGCGATTAGCAGAATATTACTGTTGTGTTTCGTATGGTGAGTGTCGAGAACTGAAGATTCTTTTAATTGGTAACGATGTATGTGCCACGATACGACGGCATAATATCTTTATTCTAAGGGGTTAGAATGCATTTGCATTACAGTTTTAATGATGGTTGATGTAGATATCTATACGAAATTGCATCCACTCACACAGGTGACCGTGTAGTTGTTTATCACCCTTAGTTCTATAAAAATAGCAATGCGATTAATATTACTAGCTAACCAGATTAAAAATGTCTTCTACATCGAAGTTCTGTATATCTCAACGGAGACTAGGCATCTGGCAACAGGGAAAATTATCCCTTGAAAGCCGTCATACTTAATCTTACAAACTGAGTAAAGGTAAGTATAAGCCGTATTCTATAATGATTTCTTATATTTACGCGAACACTATACATTGATTAAAACTACTTTTACGGATTTTATCGCGTTTTATTTATATTAATTTTAATACCCGACGTTTCGGGTGCTTTCCAGCACCCATGGTCACTGGGGACTGAGGTGACTGACGTCCCGATGTCAAAGTTAACCCGGAGTACCTTCAGTTTTTTAATTATTGTCTTTGGTACGATCTACGCAGGATGAACTAACTGTATTTTGAAGTCTTGCAGTGGTATGCTTGGGTTTAGTTTTAATTTTATTAATTATATGATCCCAAGCAGGTGGTAGTACCCAACCTCCTTCTCTATTGAAATTAGGATGTTTTTTAATTTCAATAGCCTCACGTATCATCCTTGGTAGGAATCGATCTTTCGTTCTTTCGCGAGGATTTGTGGTCTATCAAATCTGATGTAATGGTTGGGGCCATCTAGAATATGATCGCAAACTGCAGACTTCCCGGAACGTTTATGCTTCACGTCAGCTATGTGTTCTTTTACGCGGGTTCTAATTGATCTCTTTTTTTGCCCTATATATGAGAGACCACAATCACAATCAAGCTTGTACACTCCTGCATCTTGTAGAGGAATATGAAACTTGACGGATGGTAAGAACTGACTAATCTTCTTCGGCGGCTTGTAGAATGTTCTAATAGAAGCTCGCTTTAAGATGTAGCCAATCTTGTCCGTGACACCTCTGACATATGGTAGTATAGCAAGCACACGCTCGACTGTGGCCGGCTTCACTCGGTCACTGTGACGGAGGCGCGGGACCCGAAGCTTGTTGTCGTGCAGAACCTGCTTGACGTGTTGAAGTTTGGCGGCCAGGTGTTTGCTATCACAGATCCATCGTGCTCTCTGAAAGAAAGATTTGCCCACGGTAGCAAACTGTGAAGGATGATGGTGAGATTCACCATTTAAGTATCGGTTTCTATGGGTCAATCTGTACGTTGGCGAATCAATTTGACTCACTATTGGACGTAATGGAGCGTTAGGTTTGTGTATTTTTGGTAACCCATACAACTTGGGAGGTTTTGCACACGAAGGTATCATCGAATTGACGTCTAGATTCAATTTCTCGGAGTATTTCTTAGTATTTATTGCTGCGATGGGCTCACCTGTATCTCCCATTGTCGCCGATATATTCATGGAAGCCTTTGTGGAGAAAGCCCTTCTTACTGCACCTGTTACCCCAAGGTTCTACAAGCGGTACATAGACGAGACTTTCACAATTTTATCATCAGACAAAGTAACTGCATTTTTAGAACATCTTAATTCCATAAACTGTCGCATCCGAAGCTGGAAGCTTCAGGAAGCGGATACTAGGGACAAATATCACACGAGGGTAGCCGAAAAGCTTGACACCATCGATGGCAGGAAAGAATGTGTGGAGAGAACATGGCAGAACCTTAGGGATGGAATGGTAAGTGCAGCGGAAGAAGTATGTGGAACGACAAAAAGAGGTAGTAGTAAAAGAAGAGATGCATGGTGGAATGACGAAGTGAGAGAAGCTTTAAAAAAGAAGAAAAAAGCATGGTTAGACTACTTGGCCTCTAGTAACGATAAGCATATGAGAGAGAAGATGAAAGAAAGATATAAGCTGCAGAAAGTTCATGCGAAAACATTGATTGAGGAAGTACGTGAAAGGTGTAGAATAGAAGCGGACGAGAGGTTGTCGCACAACTTCAAGGAACACTCCAAACTCTTCTGGAAAGAGGTTGGAAGGTCCCGGAGTGGTGCGACAGCCTTAAGAATGAACAAAGTGCTTTCGAGAACCAATGACGTCCTCTCAGAAAAAGCGGACGTCATGCAGCGATGGAGTGAATTTTATAGAGAAATGTATGCGTGTCATGATCTTAGTGAAGGATCCGGGGGTGACGCCATGACTGGCACGCCAAACACGGACCTAGATGACACTGAGGTCATCAGCATGAAAGAGATTCAACATGCGATTCGAAGTTTGAAATGTGGTAAGGCTGCGGGACTAGACAGAGTTACTGCTGAAATGGTCAAGTACGGTGGGCCTCGCGTCTGGGACAGCTTTGTTGTACTGCCGGACGGGAGATATCCCGGATGATTGGCGATCCGCGGTTATTGTGCCTTTATATAAAGGTAAAGGTTCACATTTTGACTGCGGGTGCTATCGGGCGATCAGCTTGACCAGTTTAGCAAGTAAAGTTTACTCGAAGGTTTTGATACGTAGGATGCAAGAGAAATCGGAAAGATTCTTATGGGAGGCACAATGCGGATTTAGACCTGGAAGAGGATGCACGGATCAAATGTTTTCTCTCCGCATGATCACGGAAAAGCTTCTGAGTGTTAACCAGAGGATTTTCTGTGCTTTTGTGGATCTGGAGAAATCATTTGATAAGGTTATAAGGAAGAAAATGTGGGAACTGTTGCCGGGATATGGTGTGGATGGTCGATTGTTAAGGGCTGTGCAGTCACTTTACTATGACTGTAAAGCCTGTGTACGGGTAGGGTAGGGGTACGTAAAACAGGGTTGTGTCATGTCTTCCTGGCTGTTCATACTGTATCTCGACAGCTGTTTACAGAAGCTGAAAAATAGCTGTTTGGGTGTGAAATTGGGTGACATTAAACTAAATTGTCTGCTGTATGCTGATGATGCAGTGCTTATTGCACCATCAGAAGTAGAACTGCAGGCATTAGTCACGAGTATGAAAGAGGAATGTGAAATTAAAGGTCTCCGTTTGCATGCTAATAAAACTAAGGTTCTGGTATTTGAAAAGGACGAAGAGAGAACGAAATGTGAAATATAGGTAAATCAGGAATGTCTAGAACAGGTAAATGAAATTGTATACTTGGGGAGTGCCTTCAGCCGGGATGGAAGATGTGATTTAGATGTGGATAGGCGTGTCGCTGCCGGAAACAAAGTCAATGGTGCTGTACGAGCAAGTACATGATATTTCAACAGTTTAGAAAATAATGCTGATATCGCGCCTGCGCGCGCGACACGTTCGCTATAATTACATTTTTTATTCATAAGTATTTTCAGTACAATAAACGCTCTCTACGGAAACGGACACAGTTTTAATTACCACATCCCGTAACGTAGAAGATACAACCTACATTAATATACTACATATCAATTATATGTAGAGGGTCACAACTCACAAAATACCCCCTACATTTTGGTCCTTCGAGTTTTCGACGTGAACTAAGACTTGCATATTACGTCTACAATAGTTCAACAGTAAAGTGTATTTGAAAAAAAAAAAAAAAAAAGAGTTATTCGTGATTCTATCTGTAGTGTCACTTTGGTTGCTGGCCTCCCACAAGCGGGTCTCACCAGCTTGATTGAGGTGCATACTACGGTAAGAGTCGCAGTCACACGTATCTGAAACCAACTATTTACAACATCGTTCTTAAACCATGGAGAACCTACTTCAACAACAGAGAACAATCATTGAATCTATCCTTAAAATTGAGGCTAACTTCAAAAAGGATTCTGATTCACGTAAGTCAGGAACATACATACAGAAAAGGTTGGATGCTTTGAATGCTCAATGGGAGGTGTTCAACATGAATCATGGTGTTCTAAAAAAAAACAGACAGTGACTTGGATGACGACTATTTCATCAATGATACCTACACCACCACAAAGAAGCGGTACGAAGCGATTCGTGACATGCTGACGAACTACGAGGTGAAAACTGCGGAAACTGGAGTACCATCAAGGTCTGATGAGTTCATTAGCCAACAACGCACTAATTTCCGGGCGCTCTCTAGGGTGATTAAAAACATCAACACCAAAGAGTTGACAGAAAAGTGGGAAATTTGTGACAAACTGAATTCGCTGCAGTCTCGCTGGAAACTGATCGACGAGCTCCACTGGCAAATAGATAACCTGACTTCTGGCGGTGATGTAGGCTACGAAGAAGAGTTTTCTGCATACGAAACCTTGTACGAAACTACAAAAAAGGGATTTGAATCGTAAGCTTAACTCAGTATCTCAACAGCATCAGCAAGTGCCTACAATTGAGATTCCTTCTTTTTCTGGTAATTATACCCAGTGGCCTACATTCATGGACCTCTACTGTGAAGCCATCCACAACAATGTCATGTTGACAAAAACGCAAAAGATGCAGCACCTCAAGGGCAAACTTAAAGGCGAGGCGGAGCGCATCGTACAGCATCTTACAGTATCAGCTGATAATTACGACACCTGTTGGGAGATACTCACCCATAGGTACAACAACCGACAACTTTTGTTTACAAAACATATACAAACCCTTATGGGACAACCGGCGTTGCAAACACAGAATGCATACGAGCTGAAGAAGCTACATGACACAAGTGTCGAGACCATACATGCTATTCACAATCTGGGCATCGACACAACGACTTGGGATCCGATCCTGGTGCACATTCTCACTGGCAAATTGGACTCCGACACGTATGCAGCCTACATGGAGATCAGAAAGGCTCCGAGAGAGCTACCTTCCTTGGATGAGCTGATAAACTTCTTGGAAAACAAGTTTACTGCGCTTGAACCTGTTCAAAAGAAGAGACAGACACCTAACAAGTCAAACAATTCGACCAACAAGGAGGCAACAGCTCAATTTAAGAAGGACTTTAACAACACCAACAGGCGTAGTTTTCTTCGAGCATATCATACAAGCACAGACAAAAATTGCCCACTGTGTAAAAACAATCATATTTTACTCTACTGCAAGTCGTTTCAAGACATGTCACCGGAAGACAAAATGAGGTCAATTTCGCAACTACATATTTGTCGCAATTGCCTGTACTTACACAACGACAATAAATGCAACTCCAACAAAAGATGCCGCGTGTGCAAAGAAGCACACCACACAACATTGCACGATATTTACCGCAAAGTTGAAATCGCGGTCTCAAATAACGTTATACCTAGCAACAAGCCACATACGTCACAGCAAAAGGCAAACCACGTGTCTGGAAATTATAACGAAGTCCTACTAGCGACCGTTCAATTAAAGGTGATGGCAGCTGATGGATCGACTGTTCAATTGCGATGCCTTCTCGACCAAGGATCACAGATAAATCTAATAACTGAAGATGCTGCGCAACGGCTGGGACTGCAAAGACAAAATCGAAACGCCACAGTCTCAGGCATAGGGACGTCAGCACATCATAGCAACGGAACCGTACGGTTAGACTGTGAGTCTTTGTACGGAGGCCATTCATTTACAATCGAAGCCATGGTAATGGCCAACATGCTCAGCAACCTGCCTAATTACACCTTCGAAAAACAAGACTGGCCACATATTCAGAACATACAACTGGCGGATCCCGACTTCAACATCTCGAGACCAGTGGACGTTCTGTTAGACGCTGGAGTGTATGCTGACATAGTAATGAGTGGTATGCTACGAGGACCCTCACACGCACCCATGGCTCAACAGACAAAAGTGGGCTGGGTACTGCTGGGCAATATCAAAACCTTCAACTGCCACGTGCTCATTAATCTTGACGATGTATCTCGATTTTGGGAGATGGAGGAGATAACCGAAACCAATCACAATCTAACATCAGAGGAAGAATACTGTGAATCTATTTATTCAACCACAACAACAAGAAAAGAAGACGGACGATATGCAGTCAGACTTCCAATGAAAATAAACTACGAACAAACCTTGGGCACTTCTAAGCCACAGGCAATCGCACTATTTCGGCAGTTAGAAAAACGATTGGCCAAACAGGAAACATTTTCTACGTCATACAAGATGTTTATTGACGAATATCTACAACTCGGCCACATGAAGCCATGCACTGAACACCATAAGCCAAGCTACTTCTTACCTCATCACGGCGTACAAAAGCTGGACTCAACAACTACAAAATTGCGCGTAGTCTTTAATGCCTCTGCCAAGACAAGTACAGGACAAAGCTTGATACACGATGAAGATCAACACCTGCAAAAAATTGTATGGCGTGACTCTGCTACAGATCTCATCAAAGAATACCAACTGTGCACTGTAACATATGGTACCAAAGCTGCACCATTTTTGGCAATGCGCACCATAATACAACTCGTAATGGACGATGGACACCGCTATCCTCTCGCGGCAGAGATCCTTACTCACCAGCTGTATGTGGATGACCTACTTGGTGGCAGCAACGACATGTTAGAAGCACAAGACGCTCAAAACCAATTGATTGACCTGTTAAAAGGCGGTGGGTTCAATCTTCGCAAATGGGCTAGTAACCACCCCAGATTGCTTCAAACTTTACCTGAACATCTCATAAGCCAGAATATGTATGACTTCAAGGACGCAGAGAGTAACAAAACACTCGGCTTAACCTGGAATCCGCACACTGATCAGTTTACATTCAAGGCGCCACTTAGTAACACACGTGACGTCACAACGAAGCGGACATTTCTCTCTGATCTATCAAAATTATATGACCCACTTGGTTGGCTGTCTCCGGTAACAATGAAGGCAAAACTCATATTTCAACAAGCTTGGCTTGCTTCAACAAATTGGGATGAACCTCTTCCGGAAGACATACAACAAGAGTGGACAACCTTTCAACAAGAATTGCCCACTATCAATACCATCGCTTTACAACGCTGGATTGGTAACACTAAACAACCCATCGAGTTACACGGATTCAGTGACGCCTCCGAGAAAGCCTACGGCTGCGTTATCTACTGTAAATCTATTAGTGAAGAAGGGCAACAAATTATCACGCTGGTGGCGGGAAAAACTAAGCTCGCATCATTAAGAAAACCCCCGTCTTTACCACGGCTTGAACTATGCGGTGCCCTACTACTGTCTCGACTTATGAAAAAGGTCATAGAGTCAATAAACTCACAGATTGTAACAATACATGGTTGGACAGATTCTATGATCGTGATGGGTTGGTTACAAGGGGGGGCCTTCAAGATGGACTACATTTGTGGCTAATCGCGTAACACAGATCACTGTCATCATGCCATCGGGATGCTGGAGGCACGTCAAGTCTGAATATAACCCAGCAGATTGTGCCAGCAGAGGCCTAACTCCACTACAACTGGCGAATCATCATTTATGGTGGGGACCTATTTGGCTAAAAGACAACGATCTCCCACTTCAAGACCAATTCCACACAACTGTTGAAGAGAAAAAGGTCAAACAAGTTTGCGTGTCACAAAGGTCGATGCCATTAATCGGAGAACTTTTAAACAAACACAGCTGTATGGCACGCGTAACTCGAATCCTAAGTTGGATACTTCGGTTCATAAACAATGCACGTGACGTCAACAATGCCATGCGGTCATCGTACTTAGCAACGAGTGACCTGCAGAACGCACATAATGCAATTATCAAGGCTATACAAACTAATCATTTCGCCGACGACATTGCACAACTCAATAAACATCATAAAGTGCGAATAACAAGCAGCATTTTAAACTTAAATCCATTCCTGGACAAACACGAAATCTTACGTGTAGGAGGACGTCTGGAAAATGCCAACTTAAGTCAAGAACAAAAACATCCAATTATCTTACCTTACAATGACAGGTTAACGGAGTTACTGATCGACCAAGCGCACAAGAGGACCCTGCATGGTGGAGCCAGACTAACTCTATCATATCTACGCAACAGATATTGGATTATCAGCGGTTTGAGAGCAGTGAAAAAACGACTTATACGGTGCATCACGTGTCATCGCTTCAAAACTATCAACAACAACCAACTTATGGGTGATTTACCTCCTCCACGCGTCACACCATCAAGGCCTTTCACACACACCGGTGTAGATTTCACTGGGCATGTGGAGGTAAAGGCTAACAAGGGCAGAGGAATAAAGACAATGAAGGCCTACGTAGCTGTATTTGTATGTCTGTGCACAAAAGCTCTTCACCTCGAACTTGTCTCCGATCTCAGCACAGTGGCTTTTCTGAACGCCTTGAAACGAATGTGTGCCCGCCGAGGAAAGCCCCGTCACATCTACAGCGACAACGGCACCAACTTCGTGGGCGCAGCAAGAGCATTGGAAAAACAACGAAAGGAGGCATTACAATGCTACATAAACAATGACGTCATAACTAACATGTCAGAGTGGGGCATTGAATGGCATTTTAACGCCCCTTCCTGGCCTACTGCTGGTGGACTCTACGAAGCTGCAGTAAAAAGCCTGAAACATCACCTCAAACGAGTACTTGGGGATCAAAAACTTACGTTCGAGGAATTTTCTACACTGTTGGCGCAGATTGAAGGATGTCTCAACTCTCGCCCCCTGGTGGCGTTGTCAGAGAATATCGAAGACCTTGACTGCTTGACACCAGCTCACTTCCTAATCGGCGAGCCTTCTCTAGAATCACCACTATCCGCTGAGGGTAATGACATGACCTTCTCTACAAGATGGCAACTTACGGAGAAAATGTACAAGGACTTCTGGAGAAGGTGGTCTACTGACTATCTTCAAACTCTACAAACTCGAAGCAAATGGCACTTCCCTACTAAAAACTTAGAAGTTGGGGACGTCGTTATCGTCAGAGAAGACAACATTCCTCCTGCCAAATGGATCCTGGGACGGGTGTTGGAGACTCACCCAGGTGCGGACGGCCGGGTACGAGTCGTCACACTGAAAACTAAAACAAGTAATATGAAGCGACCGATTACAAAATTGTCACGCCTTCCGTTGGATCCGTCATCTTATACAACTGCATCTTCTGACGTTGACACTACGAAGCCTGCAATAAATACACAAAGAAAACGAAGAAACAACAACGGCAAAAAACACTTCAACAACCTTTTTTGTACGTTACTACTTATATTTTCGATGTGTGTTGGACCTACTACGCAACAAATGATCAACATAACAAGGCTTAGCAGTTCAAGAGTCGTTTATTTTGACAAGGTGTCTGATGTGCAGATTATTCAAGATAAGTGGAAAATGGTTGTATACTACAACATGACGACATATTGGCGGAGTTTGGACAACATACAAAACTATGTCAACCATTTGAACACATTATGCAAGAAGGAAGCAGCCTATCTTACAATTTCATCCCAGTTTCAACACGAACTTAACGAAATTCAACACTATAACGATATCTTACGATCAGAACATGGACCGTCTCGAAGAAAAAGAGGACTAGTGAATGGAATAGGATACCTAGCAAACTCCCTTTTTGGTACTCTGGATGAGAGATTTGCCAATCAGTACGTGAAGGATATCAACATAATCCAGTCAAACGAAAATCATCTATTGAATCTCTACAAAAATCACACATCGATCATCGAAAGTGAATATAATCTTCTAAAAAGAAACGAGGAAGTAATGAACACACAATTTCGTATCATCGACAATCATCTCGCTGAAACGGAAAAACGCATACAAATCAGCCATGACAATGCTATGTACATAACAGCTACCGCTCTGGCCGTGAACTTGATCATTTCAAACATACGACAAATACAACAGCAACTCCTAGACCTAGTAACTGACGTGAAGGACGGGAGAGTTGACACCCATCTCATCAAGCCCAACCAATTTGAAGATCAGCTCAACATCATCTCCGGTCATTTACCAAGCGAGTTATCGCTACCCTGTGTGAACACACGCCATTGCACGCGAAGCCTATACAAGCTGGCGCGAGTGCACGTGCGCTTAACAAGTGCATACATAATATTCGAAGTGAAGCTACCGCTAATAAACAACGAACAATATGAACTTAACCACATCATTCCTATTCCGCAAATAACTGGACACACAGAGAAAACTATAGTACTCACATCTGAATACCTTGCTGTAAACCTAAAAGGGGACATGATAATACCCTTAGAAAACCGAGATGTATCATCATGCTTAAATCTGCAAGAAAACAAAATGTTATGTGCTATCAATCAACCTATTTACAACATTAAGGTAGCCGATACATTATGTGAAGCGCAAATATTAAACAATGGCGACTCATCAACATGCCGCACAAGAGTATTGGATTGCAACGACAGGTGGGTGCGATTACACAATCGTGGCGCGTGGCTGTTCTCCTGTTGCGAAGACTGCACGATGCGCATTTTCTGCCCAGCTGGAGTGACGTCACAGCACTTACACGGCACGGGGATTATGTTACTCGGACTTGGGTGTATGCTCAAGGGAGAAAGCTTCATCATTCATGCTCACAACGACTATCACAGCGAGTTGAAACTAACAGGCAGTGAAGAAAGAATGTACATGCGTGAATCAAGCCTGAACCACATACTGACAGACTTTAATCATACATTTGGACCTGAAGATCATAAAGACGCCTTACAAGAGCTGAAAAACAACATTGATAAGGTCAAGGAACAGCAACAAGCACTGAGTGTACAATCACTCACACATGACACACACAACTATGTGTTGTACACCGTAGTCGGATTTATTATTGTAGCCTTCATTGCATGGGGGACATTCCGGCTGAAAAGAAGATGTCAAGGCTGCAGCGTGAATCTTCGCGACAAGCCAGACCCCAACAATGTCGAGCAGCCAACCCAAGGACATTCATCGGAGCATGGGGTCTCGGACATCGATAGTGTGGATGCGGTGATCGCAACGGCTGCCCGTAAACTCAATAGGGGTTCATCGCCTTAAACTTTCTTCTTGTTTATAAAATTGGCAAGATGTACGAGCAAGTACATGATATTTCAACAGTTTAGAAAATAATGCTGATATCGCGCCTGCGCGCGCGACACGTTCACTATAATTACATTTTTTATTCATAAGTATTTTCAGTACAATAAACGCTCTCTACGGAAACGGACACAGTTTTAATTACCACATCCCGTAACGTAGAAGATACAACCTACATTAATATACTACATATCAATTATATGTAGAGGGTCACAACTCACAAAATACCCCCTACAGGTGCCCTGAATGCATTAGTCAAAAGGTAAGGCGTGGTGAACTGGCGATCTTTTCTCTCTGGCTACCCCGTTAGGGATTGTGCGTGAAGATAAGTTAATTCCATAAACCCTAAAATTCAATTTAATATGGATGCAAATGCAAATAATTCCTTAGCTTTCCTAGATGTGTTAGTCATCCGAAATCCTAACAACACCATAGGTCATACTGTGTATAGAAAAAAGACCCATAGAAACCGATACTTAAATGGTGAATCTCACCATCATCCTTCACAGTTAGCTACCGTGGGCAAATATTTGTTTCAGAGAGCACGAGGGATCTGTGACAGCAAACACCTGGCCGCTGAGCTTCAGCACGTCAAGCAGGTTCTGCACGACAACAAGCTTCGGGTCCCGCGACTCCGTCACAGTGACCGAGTGAAGCCGGCCACAGTCGAGCGTGTGCCTGCTATACTACCATATGTCAGAGGTGTCACAGACAAGATTGGCTACATCTAGAAGCGAGCTTCTATTAGAACATTCTACAATCCGCCGAAGAAGATTAGTCAGTTCTTACCAACCGTCAAGTGTCATATTCATCTACAAGATGCAGGAGTGAACAAGCTTGATTGTGATTGTGGTCTCTCATATATAGGGCAAACAAAGAGATCAATTAGAACTCGCGTAAAAGAACACATAGCTGACGTGAAGCATCAACGTTCCGGGAAGTCTGCAGTTTGCGATCATATTCTAGATGGCCCCAACCATTACATCAGATTTGATAGACCACAAATCCTCGCGAAAGAACATCGATTCCTTCCAAGGATGATACGTGAGGCTATTGAAATTAAAAAACATCCTAATTTCAATAGAGAAGGAGGCTGGGTACTCCAAACTGCTTGGGATCCTATAATTAATAAAATTAAAACTAAACCCAAGCATACCACTGCAAGACTTCAAAATACAATTAGTTCATTCTGCGTAGATCGGACCAAAGACAATAATTAAAAAGCTGAAGGTACTCCGGGTTAACTTTGACATCGGGACGTCAGTCACCTCAGTCCCCCGTGACCATGGGTGCTGGAAAGCACCCGAAACGTCGGGTATTAAAATTAATCTAAATAAAACGCGATAAAATCCGTAAAAGTAGTTTTAATCAAAGCCATATTCTCTTCTTTGTCAGCCTGTAAAGTCCACAGCTGCACGCGAGTTCATACTGTTGTTGGGATGAATTGCCTTTGCCTTCACGCTTTTCAGGCGGTTTGTGGTCGCAGTACTTACGTACATATACGTCCCATGGCTTTAAAGCTGCACCTCGTTATAGGTTTGGTTATTAACGGCTTGCTTAACAAGATTGTTTTACCACAATCTATCGGAATCCGTAAGATCCCTCAGATTTTCCGTTGTTTCTTACGACAACCAAGGGAACCTCATTATGTGAATGATTCACCTCCATCATATGGCAAAATTAATATTAAACTTATTTTATTATATTTATATAACTTACAACCCTTGATAGCCCACTAGTGAATATGGGCCTCCACCACAGATTGTCTCGTAGGGGGGATATTAGCTACAGTCGCCACGGTTGGCAACCGTCATTTTTTAATTTTAGTCGTTATTAGGAAGCACTGCCGCTCATTTCCTGATTTGTTTCCCTCTGTTAGGTACCTCTTACGAAAAACACGGAATGATATCCCCACATCATTTATAGTGGTATTATAGTATACTTACACCGAAACGACACGACGTTAAGGGGCTCAGCACTTATAACTTATACTTAATCTAATTTTTTTTAAATTAACTCATTTTATTTTTGTGGTTTATAGATCTATTTTTGTTGAGTTTAAATTTTTCCTTTAAATATTTCTCTAAAACATGGCAAAAGTTATATTATACATAATTTTATTACTTAAACCCAATAAGTAATAAAAAAAATTATTACTTAAAATCTAAAGAAATCCAAATGTCTTTATTGTTAATTCAATATATTTGTAAAGCTTTTTATTTACCCTGCATTCGAGAAATACAATTTTGTTCGAAATCTCCCACGAGCCATACCAAAACCTATTTTATTCATTTCTTTGTTAATATGTTTACCTGAGAGAGGTTTCTTAGTCTCCATGCCTGACTCGTTTGATTAAATTGGTAAATGGCAAATAGGGCTGGGCCAAGTCCATATTAGATTTGCTAATATTTTTTTACTATCTTTGAAAAAATAATAATGTTCTTTTTCCCTACCTCAAGTCCCCAATCTCGTCTTGAATTGGGAGTTTCATTTGCAGTTTTAGAAATAATTTTATGTGATATTTTAGCATTGTTTGCGGTAGGTCTTAATTTCTCACATTTTTGTTGTGAACTACCATTGAGTTATACAACACAAAAGGAGCAAAAGACGTTACCGCGCGTCGAAAAAAGTTTAACCACTATCCAAACGCGACGTCGTAGCTTTGAAACTGATAACAATTTTAAATAAACATATATCTATCTCACTTACACGCCAAGATTAAATAAAGATAGACAAAGATATTAGATAAAGAATGTTAGATAAAGAAACACAAACTTGCAATGGCGAGTTGGTGTGGCTTATAGCGATGGGTCGTTGGGGGCTTTTCCGTTAACGAAACATTAACGTTGATTTACTTTTGTCAACTAGTTAATCAACTAGTTGAATTCGTCAACAAGTTAACGTACTAATGTTAACTTTTAACGTAAACACGTTTGATTCAATGTATATATTGGAAAACGTTTGATTGATGGTTCTACTTAGATGACCTTCCCTTCATACTTTTTCTTCAGGCTTAGGACTGGCTGAATACATTTAGCTATAAACCATATTCTACTCAGGCGTATTTAAAAGATCATCTGATTCTATTTACACAAATCAATTGTAATTTACAATATGTTTTTTTATAGTTTTGTTTTTTATATTTTTTTGTATTTTTCCATTTTTCTTATGTTGATTTTGTTGATTGTATATACATTCGTCAATTTGTTTTATTTTACGTTTAGTTCATACCCCTTGAACCGGTACTGAGGTGAATTTAGGTTAAGAAACATGATTTGTTCAACTTTCCTGGTGGTCAGCTTTGTACGCCTTTGGTTGATAATAAGACCAGTTTTTGAGAACTTCCGTTCAGAAGGAACGGACGTGGCTACTATATTACACTGCTTCACAAATAATTTCTTTAGATTAGGGTATACAAATTGATGCTTTTTCCACTTTTTTAAATTTGCCGTGGTTGATTTCTATGATATTTTCTCCTTGTATACGTTACAGATAGCTTTGCCTCTAGAATCGTCTTTTTCGAAATGCAGCCACAATGCACTGTTACCCGTACGTCCCGACATTTTCAATTTTGTACCTTAAGTAGTACTATTTTATGCAAATATACACAATTATATTAATACAAACAAAACACTGTTACTATAAACATTGACTAAAAAGTTTAAACATTTACGATTACCCGCAAAAAACTGACCTTCCGCGCAGCTTGTCGCAAAGTGTCAATAAAAAATTAGAGAAAGCGAACTTCATATTGTTCTTAAACGTAAACAAAGAAACTATTGTTAACTTGGTTTCACTGATTTATATATTACACTAGATCAGTAATAACCGCGGCAAAGTGTCGCAACGTCAGTTTGAAAAGTGGCTGACGTCAGTTCAGTGTTCAATGTGACGCCGACAGAGTTGTGCCGTAACAAAAAATGGTTAAATGCGTAATGAAAGAATGCTATTCAAGATCACAACAACGTAATAAATCAAGCGGAATCACTTTCAACACATCATTTTTAGTTCTTTTTTTCATATAAACGTAAAAAACCTCAAATACAATTATCGAATATTGCCACTTAGGTTCAATGTTGCCACTTTTACGCATTTGTGATTATCCTACATTAATGGGAGACTATATAATTAATGGAGTAAGTTAATTTGTTACCTCTGATTTTAAATATTTTGGAAATTATAATAAAAACTACGTTTTAACTTTCATACAAAATAATTAATTATTCTTATTTTAGTTTATTCTTGAATTATCTACTCAATATATTTTATTACCTATTTTATATTAATAATATTATATTAATTATAATTTCATATATATTTTATATAAATTATATTTTATTACCTATTTTATATTGTTTGATTTATTAGTACAATAAAAATACTTATAAAAATATGTTTTATTTCATCATTATATTTACTTTTATTCACCTGATAAGCGTTGTATCCTTTTTTTCTAAGGGGACGCAATAAAGATTTTAAAATAAAATATACTTTTTTTATTATAAAATAATTAACTGCAGCTTAAAAAAACTCATTTTTATTGAATATTTTAGGTAAAATTTCATATAGTAAGCCACACCAACCCGCCATTGCATGTTTGTGTGTCTATCTTTATCTAATCATAGCGACGATATTGTTTTCACAACTTGTGTAAGTACTCACAAAAGTTGTGAAAACATAGTTTCATATAGATATATGTTTATTTAAAATTGTTATTAGTTTTAAAGCTACGTCGTCGCGTTTGGATAGTGGTTACACTTTTTTCGACGCGCGGTAATGTGATTTGCTCCTCTAGTGTTGTATAACTCAATGCTTGGTTCTCTCGGACGGCATGAATGGGGCACGCCATTTCGCCAATATCATCATAAGTACTATTCTTAATATAAATATTTCGTAAATCAACTCTTTAGTACGTTACTTAGAGTTCAAATTGCATGACATGACTGTCGCGTCGCTTGCAGTCTATGACGTATTTTCAACGTAAGTTTTTTTTTAATTTGATCAGTTGGTTGAGTTTGCGTTCTCGTTTATTCAACGAGACGCACAAGTTGAATTCTTAAACGTCGTTGACGAATTCATCTAGTTGATTCGTAAACAGTAAACGTTAATACGTTGACAGGAAATCAACGATTGATTCAACTAGTTCGTTGATTCAACGCCCATCGGTAGTGGCTTGCTATATGAAATTTTACCTAAAATACGCAATAAAAATGAGTTTTTTTTAAGCTGCAATTAATTGTTTTTATATAATGCGGAAAAGTGACAACATTGAACCTAAATGGCAATATTCGATAATTTTATTTAATTATTTGAGGTTTTTTATGTTTATATGAAAACAAGAACTAAAAATTATGCGTTGAAAGTGTTTCCACTTGATTTATTACGTTTTTGTGACCTTGAATAGCATTCTTTCACTACGCATTTACCCATTTTTTGTCGCGGCTTAACTGTGTCGGCGTCACATTGAACACTGAACTGACGTTAGCTAGGCATATGGCTGTAGCCATATGTGCAGTGGCAACGCTTTGGCGCGTTATTGCTGATCTAGTGTTATATATAAATCAATGTGAACTACGAAAACCGTAGACTCATGTATGATGCAATTTCAGCTTTTAGGCATTTAAATGAACGAAATGTTCGAGTAGCAGCCTTGTGCTCGCAAACGCAGTGTTGGGCGACTTCTTCTGCCTAGTGGTGGAGTTATAACCTGATGACAGGTACAGGTAGTTGATGGATGCAAGTAAAAGCACTTCGTAAACTTACAGAAAGTCAAGACCTTTACGGGGTAGAGCCACGCTGCAGCTGTTGACTGAAATATGAATGTGTCGACTCGGTCGGGGAAAGACCAAGCTCTCACAGAATACCAGTGGAAATAGTAACATAATGCTATTGAGTTTTGTATGGTGCGTGTACAAAACCGGAGACTTCTTTTACTGGTATCAATGCATTCCATCTTAGCACTACGCATTTTAATTTTATATGTACTGGATGATCTTTTTACCGTCTGGAAAAATAGGGTACAACAGGTGAACGGAATAGAAGCCTACGGCAGCGATATTTTTAAGCTATTGCATAGCTTCTATCGCGGGCCTTGAGCGCGGGGACCGAATCCAGAAATTCCGTAACCGAAAAAACCTCACGCTCCCCACTCCGACGGGCACGGAGGTGTGGCGTTGAAAGCCATGCATCGTCTAACGTCGTTTCAGTCTCGGCAGACTTCGGCACGGTGTTTGTGTGCGTGCGACTAGACGTATGCGTGTACACTAGCTGCTAACTCAATTATAAAAATTCCTGAATAACCTACATGTATTGTAAGATATTAAAAATATTTTAAACAATATTAACTTCTCATTTATTCAATAAGGGAAAAAAAAATTGTTTTCTTATCGGTCACCACGCTCAAAAAGTGTAACTTGATTTAATATCTAAGACTTAACTGCATAAATAAAATAAATAAATAATTATAATTGCATAAGTTGATAAAAAATGCTATGCAATAGCTTTACCGCGGCAGTCACCGAGTGCCACACGTATTTTCTTTTTCTTTTTTTCTTTTAAATAAACATATAACGATTAATCGACAAATATAGGAGTATTGGGTGTGCATTTTTTTATTTCGATAGTTTTAATTGATTTATTTTTTTAGGAAGTACCGAAATATTATTTCTAATTAGTGGTATTTATTGATAGATCAATTTCGTAATATGTTAATATAAAAGAAATAAAATTGTTAAATATCAGTGCCATAGGCTTCTATTCCGTTCACCTATTACACCCTATTTTTTCTAGACGTTAAAAAAGTTCACTCCACTATATATAGCGATCCGTAACCGATCCGACCGAAGTGATTTCTAGATCTTGACAACATCGCAACCTACCGGGTCCAATGGAGTTTTTAAACCAGCCAGGGACTTAAATGCACACAAAAATTTCATTAAAATCCTTTGAGCTGTTTTCGAGTTTCAGGGAGACTAACGGAAAGCAATAAATTTTATAAATAAAGAAGAAGATAGTGGTAGACCCACGTGGCAACTTGTTCTGTTGCAAAGATGGACCAGCTCGAATCGGGGAAGTACCACGACCTCACGGAATACCAGCGTGAAGTAGAAGCTATGCTTCTGCGTTTTGCTTGGTATGTGCAGGTTGCCAGAGACTCAACCTCAAAACATGGTAGCGAAAGTTAACGCATCTGCCATTCGCCTGGTGTTTGTGAGCGGCGGTAGTCACCTACTATCAAGTGGGCCGCATACTCCTTTCCCCTTTTATATGTAAAAAAAGATTTCTAAGCTATTATATTTGTTTATGGACCACATTATCCACTTACCACCAGGTGGAATGTGTGCTCGTTTGTCACCCTATTATATAAAAAAAACCAGAAGGTTAATTGTTGTAAATAATAATAGTGTGAGAGCAGATGTTCAACTTGCTCTCTTGCTTACGCATTTTATTATTATCGGCAATAAAACAGCGTACTGCATTATACATTCAGTATTGTCACCCTTATTTCTATACAAAAAGTAAACTTGACTAATTCTAGTGATGTCCCGCCTCACGTTTTTTTGTTTTTACCCATTTTATAACTGGTATACACGATTTGGTTATACTGACATCTATTGGTCACACAGTCGAACTTTTACGAGATCAACCTAACGACATAGGATAAATTGTCTGCATAAGTCGGCACCGCAGGGTCCATAGAATACTATAATACATACATAATACAAATATGTCACTAACATGTCAATACACAACTATAAATGTCAACACAATCAATCGTTTCCAATTTTCGTTTCAAGCGTCGCTGCATGCAAACTATTTAAAGAATGGCAAATTGTGCAAAAATTACGTGTCGAAAGAACGGCGGGAATTAGAATTTAAATAAAGGAGACACATTCTACAACCAGTAAGTCAAAACCATTTATATTTTGTGAATATTAGAAATAAAAAAAAATATTGATGTGTCAAAAACATTAATCAAACGTCTAAAATGTGTGAATTCGCTCAGTCTGTCTATTGACCCAATTCGCTGAAAGCAGCGTGTTTTGTAGGAGTGATAATACAACGTGATTGCTTGTATGTGTGCTCCCGGCGATACCGATCCTCGTACAAAATAAGACGACAGCCATTCTAATGTGTTTTATAGTATTCTATTGCAGGAACCAAAGCAGCAAATTAATAAGCAAACTCATAAATTATTGCATGATAGTCAATACGGTTTTCGACTGCCCGTTCTACAACTACCAATCTTGTGTTTCATCTTGACTATACATATGCTGAATTGGATGCTGGTAGGCAGGTGGATGCTGCGTACTTCGATTTTAAGAAAGCCTTTGACCTGGTCGACCACGATATCTTGTTACGTAAATTGGCGGTGATAGGCTTTGCCCCGGCACTCGTCAAGTTTTTTTCAAATTACTTACGCGATCGACGTCAGTTTGTTAAAGTGGGTGCATTTGAGTCTAGTGACTATTACACAAGATCTGGAGTGAGCCAGGGAAGTACGTTGGGGCCTTTTCTCTTTCTTATTTTCATTAATGACTTACTGAATAGCGTGACTGCCTCCAAATGTCTGTTGTTCGCGGATGATCTCAAGTTAAGCCTAGGTATAGATGACCCGTCTGACTGAGAGTCATTGCAAAGGGACATCGATGCGGTTATGGATTGGAGTGTATTAAATCATCTTCCGTTTAATAGTAATAAATGTAAAATAGTAACATTCACGCGTAAACGCTGTCCACTAAAAAAAGAATATAAATTATCTGACACGCCCTTAGTAAGGGTAAGTGAAATTCGTGACTTAGGATTATTGTTAGAGGCTAAACTTGACTTTCATAATCATGTGACTACTGTATGTAAAAAGACCAGTAAATTGCTTGGCTTCGTTATTCGCACTTCTTCACAGTTTGATAGATTAGAGGTCGCTTTGGTACTTTACAATGCTTAGGTTCGTAGTAAGCTTGAGTACGGTGCCATTGTATGGAATCCCTATGAGGAAAATATATTTTGATGATTGAGAGAATACAGCGCAAATTTGCACGATGGCTATATAAACAGAAATACGGTTACTACCCCTATCTATATCCGTCCTTATTTGTTAATGGTATGGTGGGTTTGGACACGCTTAAACTTAGGCGAACTATGCAGTTGATAACACACTACCTAGCAATCATCCATAATCGTATAGATAGTCCGATGATATTAAGTAGAGTAGGGTTGTTGGCTCCGAAGCGGCTGGGCTGTGATGTGGAGGGGACGGTGGCACCACGGCGGCGTCCTCGCCTTCTGTGGCAGCCGCCGGCGCGCACCAGGTACGGCGCTCACGCGCCCACTTCTCGTGCTATACAGCTTATCGGAGACACGCTCGCAGATTATAACGAGACCGATTTATTTGCTGATAGCTTAGGGCAACTGTGTAATAAAGCTTTCTATTTTTGACATCCCATTTTGACAAATTGTAATATTATTAGTATTCTCTTAATCCTATCTTATGTAATCAATCTGACAATCACATTTTGCTTAACTTATTTGACTTTTAATCTATTTGGCATGTATTTTTTTTTTGGTATTTAGTTGATACTACTGGACATGTATTCTTTAATTCGTTTGACCTTTTGACATGTATCTTGTATTATTACTATTATTTAAAACTGTAATTTGTTAATTAGCATGCTGACGTTTTGGGCAAACTGTAAGCCAGCATGTACACTGTTTTTAAAATATAAATATAAATAAATACTATATTCTTACATTTTTATATCCGTAGATGCTGTAAAATATGAAGAGATTCATCCTCTCACAACTGCTCGAGTAAAACTTAACGGTTGACCATCGCTGTTTACGCTCTTAATTATTATTCGTCACGAAGCGAAACACGTCGTGTTTTCAAACTTATAGGGTGTTAATATTTATAAGATATAATGAAGACTTATATACACACCTACTGCCAAGTCGACTTAACTTTCTTAATTATATACTGTAAATTATTTTCATAACAATACTATAACACCTTTAGATAATCAATAACATATTATTATATTATTTTTGTTCATCACACACACACACACACACACACACACACACACACACACACACACACACACACACACACGCACGCGCGCGCACGCACGCATACCCGCATACACGCACGCACGTACTCATGCACGCACACAGACACGCACGCACACACGCACCACGAACCCCACACTCACTACACACACACACACACACACACACACACACACATACACACTTGTCTTGAAGAAATAAATTGTTGGTAATAAAGCAACGTTGGAAAATAGGCATGTGTAGGAGGGTTAGCTATGGTATGGCGAGATATTTGTATTTATATTATAGGGAATATATTTGTTTTTATGACGCACGCCCCAACTACTGCGGCCCTAGTTGAAGAATACCTTCGAGACGTTGAAATTTATGTTAAGGGGTGGCCAGCGCACATGCTCGACTTTAACCTCATAGAGCGTATGTAATAAGCTTGGAAGGCAAAATCCTGCTACCGCCAATTTGAGAGATCTTGAAAACGCATTACAGGAAGAATGGAACGCAAGCTCTAAACTCAAACAGTTTATTCATAACTTGATTAGGAGTATGCCAAGGAGAATGAAAGCAATTCGGAGATCTGGAGGAAGCAACATTAAATACTGATTATAGCCCAAGTTGTAACCTTTTTTATAGAAGAGGGGGCAAACGAACATGTGACTCACCTGATGTTAAGTGACTACCACCGCTCATGATCAACCGCAACACCAGGGGAATTGCAGGTGCGTTGCCGGCCCTTTAGAAAGGAGTAAGCTCTTTTCTTGAAGGTCCCCAGGGCGTATCGGTCCGGAAAAATCGCTGGTGGTAAACCATTCCACAGAGAGGTCGTAGGCGGAAGAAAACTCCTTGTGAAACATACAGTGGTGGACCGTCAGGCATCCAGATGGTGTGGATGGTATCGGGACGTTTTTCGCGTAGTGCGTTCACGAAATTTGGCGGCTGGGATTAATCCGAATAATTCCTCAGAGCACTCCCCATGATATATGCGAAAGGAAATGCAAAGAGATGCAACATCTCTTCGCAGCGCCAGTGAATCGAGCAGATCGGAAAACACTCGGTCGTCAACGATTCGAGCCGCTCTGCGCTGGATGCGGTCAAGTGGAAGGAGCTGGTACTGGGGAGCTCCAGCCTAGAGATGGGAACATTATTCCATGTGCGACCGAACCTGCGCCTTATAAAGTTGCAGGCTGTGTGCCGGCATGAAATACTGTCCCGCTCTGCTGAGCACGCCAAGATTTTTAGAGGCCAATTTGGCCTTCTCTTCCAAGTGACCACGAAACTGCACGTCACTCGATATGTCGACGCCGAGGATTCCGATACTGGCTGAGGCAATAAGGGGAGTGCCTTGAAACTGAGGAGATACGACAAAGGGGTTCTTTTTAGCGGTTAACGTGCAAAGTTGTGTCTTCTGAGGGTTAAACTGGACTAGATTTAGTCGCCCCCAATCCGAGACTCTGTTCAGCAAAGACTCGACTTCAAACACAAGTTTTTCCCGGTACTCGGAGACGTTATCAAGAGAAATATTGTCACGGCCGGTGTAAAGAGCATCACCAGTGCTGTCATCTGCATAGTAATGAATGTTACGGGTTTGCCACATATCATTGATATGCAGAAGAAACAGTGTTGGCTATAGCACGCAGCCTTGTGGAACACCATAATTAATAGGCTTGTAATCGGAGCTTGCACCGTCTACAACGACCTTGATGCTCTGATCTGCAAGAAAGCTGGTGATCCAATTGCACAATTTCTCAGGAAGCCCATAGGAAGGGAGCTTCGAAAGAAGCGCTTTGTGCCAAACCCGATCGAAGGCCTTCGCAATATCCAAAATAACGGCCAATGTCTCCCCCTTGGACTCTACTGCCTCCGCCCATCTATGAGTTAGGTAGACCAGAAGATCACCAGCTGATCGACCACGGCGAAAACCGTATTGGCGATCACTAATCAGCTGGTGATCCTCAAGGTACCTCATGAGCTCCTACTCAAGGTACCTTTCCTAATCATTGATGAAAAAAACGAATGAAACATTTTTTTAGGTTTTTATTTGGTTTAGTTCTTTATTTGGTTAATTTTTGTCATTTGATCGTTTGTTTTTCGACATTTACTGAGGGCTAAGTTAGAGTCCTCACACCTGTAATTGAACTGACTCTCTATATTCTTCAGAGCTGAAGAAGGACTGCGCTACTTGGTGGCAAAAATAGGTGAGAAGGTGGTACCACTCAGAGTCCTACCACCAAGTTATTAGAAATTCAAAAACCATTTACACGAGAAATATGATAAATTATGAAGTGAAATAACCAATACATACTTTATTAAAGCCAAATTTACAAACAAATTCAATATAAGTGTATTGTCGTGTTAGAACCCCTCTGTTATCCTTGCTTATTTTTATTCTCATTATCATCTAATTAACCTGACCTCGTTTTAGTAACGTTACAAAATAATTTCCTCACCTGGCGGAGTAACGGAACGAATTTATAAGATAATAAATGAAATAGATATACCTATTCAAAAAAGTAAAATTCATTTAGAAATCATTTTACATTTTAATTATAATCACGTGAGAAGCTTTTAGTCCTACAATTTGGTTTCTTAACATACACGCACTCAAATATATCAATGTTTGACAAAAGGTGCCAATATGCAGCGCGTGTTAATGCTTTAAGAAGCCTGAATGACCTTGACAAAACGACGACGGCAGAGATTTGAAAACACTGACTCCAACTCGAGTTAGAGTTGGAGTCAGTAAAAAAAAAATATAAAATATAAGAAAATTTAATTTAATAGTAGATAAATGTAACAATAATAATAATATAATAATAATTTATTTTTCTCTCCACATTAAATTAACAATATCGAATTTTAACAAAAAAAAGGCACAAATTAATGTGAGAGACTGATGCCTAAACTAGGCGACGAACCTGTATTTCAGGTCATCAGGTCTCCCTCCCAGTTAAACAAATACAAAAGTATGTTATCTTGGAATACATATTTTAACAATAATGATACGTTATAATACATTTGCGCGTATATACATAATTTAACAATAATGCTACGTGTGTGTGTGTGTGTGTGTGTGTGTGTGTGTGTGTGTGTGTGTGTGTGTGTGTGTGTGTGTGTGTGTGTGTGTGTGCGTGTGCGTGTGCGTGTGCTGAGTGAATGCAAAAATTACAACATTTACACATGTGATTTAAAAATATCTTCCGTATATATCCGTCTTCAGTAACCATTCATGGATACATTTTTTAGCTTTTATTTTAGGTAGGAAGTGAATGTTAAGTTCCTTGTTAACTTTATTATACAGGTATCCGCCAAGATAGCAAAAAAATCTTCTGGAAAAGTAGGTACAATGGTCATAATGAGAAGTACACACTCGGTCTTTGCGTCTCGTGTGCTGTGTATTTTTTTGGTCATATTTTAATTGTGTATGTTTTTTTTAGTACTGTGTATATAATAAACAGTTGCCGGACTGTAAGAACTTTGGAAATTTTATAAAGTTGACTGATTGGAAATTTAAATGGAAGAGAGTTACTTACTTTTAAGATTAACCTTTGTGATCTTTCGAGGGGTAGAAGAGATGATTTGGTAGCCCCACCCCAGCACGTAATACAATATATTATTAAAGATTGGCATAGAGCAAAATATACAGATTTAATAGTGTTAGAATCTGCTACGCAACGGAGTTTTTTAAAAATATATGTTAATTTCCGTATCCTATTTGAAAATGAATAAATATGCTCATGAAAAGTTAGCTTATCATCCAACAAAATGCCAAGGTATTTAATTGAATTCACTTTTTGCAAAGGTGTGCATGAACATGTCAGACAATAAGGAAAATTGCAAGAATGAGCTGTAATAACATGGTCCGTGCAGGTCAGTCAGGCAGTCAGTGTTGTCAAATCAAGTCAAAATTCAAAAAAATTGACAACACTAGCTCCAACTCTAACTTTAACTGCGTACAAGCGCAGATTGTTATTTGTGCGCGTGTATCTCGACAAAGATAATTGTAGGACCTAGGGCCACACGAGTAAAGAGTACTCTGTGCTAGGGTGCTTCACACATTTTCAGTGTAACAATGTGTTCGTATTTTATTTACGTCCTGGATTTGTATGTGAGTACCATCTACTAGACATCAGGGCTTTTGCCCGGGTAAATATTACATTCAAATATAAACTTTAACAATTCAATTCAATCATTCATTTATTCCACTGCTGAAAATAGGCCTTCCCGTAGATTGCCTCACAAGGTAGTAAGGTGCTTGCTTACTTGCAAAGCGTATCAAATATTTGCCATAGTTGATACGCTTTGCAAGTAAGCAGGCAGCCGCAGTTTCCTTATTTTCTTGTTGTTATTAAAAAGTGGCTGCTGCCAACTTCCTCCTCCTCAACTCCTTGTTTGTTTCTCTCTTTTGATGGGATATATCCCATATCATAAAATAAATTTTCCTTATTTCCATTGTAAACCATTGTTTCACTTCCGTCTTGTTTAAAATAATTCGTCGACGAACGATTCTGTTACTTCTATACTCTCTGGTCTAGTGAATAAAACCCTTTTCAACAAACTGCTGGTCAGCTTCATCAGCGACACGTGACCGTTGATTAATCTCATTCCTTGATTGCGTCAAGGATTACACGCCTAATTTATTTTTACGCGACAAACAACGCGTTTACAGCAAAGCGTGACCAGTTCGACAATTTTTGTTGGTAAGGGTTTTTTGGGTTTCTAACTTTACTTTCCTTATTATACTTACAATATTATATCTATTGATATAAGTTATATAACTTAATTGAATATAATAAAATTGTAAATTGCAGATGTCTGTCCATTTTATATTTTTGTAACAAAATTGATTGAGAGGGACTAAAAGTAAGTAATTGAATATGTTTCTATCATTTTTAGAATAGTCTGTCTGTCTGTCTGTTTATTTGTTAACGTATCATTAATAAAGTACTGATTTATATCGTTTTCGTTTTAAATTTAATCTTTGTTTTATTAAAATCGGTTCATCCTATCAAAAGTTACTATTAATATTCTGAAGTATGGGAACGAAGGTACGAATTTGTTCAATGAAGCGTTGAGTGATCAAGGGCATTTTTGTAATTAAATAATGTAAAATAGTGTTCCATAATGAAATAATTGTATCTAAAAGCAGTAAACAAAAATAATAACAAATAATGTAATAAATATTTACAAAAATATGTGAACCCTAATATCTTAGTGAAAAAAGTACAATGTTCTGCACATAGTTTACTGTTTTTATTAATTAAATAAGTAGGTTTACTTATAATTTTTTTCTTAACCGCCGAGTACCTACGACATGGTAATTTTAAAAGAGCTTTTGAGAAATATATTTGGTTTCAGCGAGGTTCTTAGGAACTTGGCTTATATATTATACTATTCTTGCGCGCTGCGTCATTCGGGGACGAGCTAAGTAATGCCAGCTCTTGAATATTTCCCATTTGCTTAAATACTCATTTGACATTTCAATTTTTTATATATACTTATTTTGATTTGCCTAGTTATAAAATAATAACGCTTCATATGACAATTGTACTTTTAATTAATTTTATTTAATTTGATATAAATTATTTATATATTGACTTGCTGACTTATAAAAATAATGATTTGATATATTATTTAAATAATGCTAATTTTTACGAATTTTATCGCGCATATTTCACTTTTTGAATACCCGACGTTGCGAGCACTTTACAGTACCCATGGTCACGGGGGGATTGAGATGTTCAACGTCCAGATGTCATAGTTAACCGCGGTTACCATAGATTAAAATTTTACTTTTGTTCCAATCTAGACAGTATGAACTTATGGTATCTTGAAGTCTTGCAGTTGTATGCTTGAATTTGTTGTTAAATTTGAGTTGAATTGATCAAAACAAGGGTGTCGAAGTAATATCAACAAAACTGCTTTCTGAAAATTAAAAAAAACACAAATTTTTGAAGTTTTATCAGAATCTGCCGTAACGATTCTACTGCTTACTGATTCCAATGCTGGACATGGTCCCATGCGCCCTCCTTTCTGCTGCGCCCTCCTTTCTGCCAAGGAGGGTCGCGCCCGTATATCGCTTAGAGATCTCTCGTCAGATTGTTAAGCCAATCCATAACGACGGTGTTTAGTGGGTAAAAGTCTAGGTCATAGCAGCAGCCACCATAGCACACTACGCAGCCGGCATGCTATGAGCATTCACCGCCTCTCTCCCCCGCTTTCCGGAGGGTTGCCCATATTTGCTTCGGGCGCAAAAAAAACATGGTCTCGTGCGAGTTGGCAAACTTAACATGTCCCTGAAATATTTTATTTCTCAGACATGTAGGCTTCCTTATGACGTTTTTTTTAAAACAGAACACGTGGAAAAACCACTTTAAATTGAATTTAACAATGTCATGTAGGTTGCTCGTGTACCATGAACTATACGGTGAGAGCTAAGCCCCTGAGTTACCACGTCTCTTAGAGTAGATTTTATGTTAGTTTTTTATATTTGAATTAATAAACGGGCTAACAGATCACCTTTTGGTTATTGTCATATATGTGTACACACACAACGTGTCCTTCACAACGAAACACAACAGTTGGAACACTTCTGCCTGCGGTAGAAATAGTAAATAATCTGGTATCAACTTAAACGGACTTGTAGGCAGAAAAAGAATTCTACCACCTATTAAATAAACCATAATATTATATTCTTTGAACTTTCATCGACAGCTAAAATATTGTATCGTAATAATATTGGCTGGGTTACTCTTCGAAACAAAACAAAGCAGTAGATGTATTTTTGCTTAGAGACAGAATTTAAAATTATGCCTATATATGTCAAGCACATAGTAAATTCTTCTTCATCATCATCAGATCGTGGATTTAAACTGCTCTTCATGGAAGTGCTCTCTTCATTTCTAGAAGGAATTGCCTGAATCATCACGCTAGAGGAATTTGGGCACTGCTGCCCGTCATCAGTGTGGATATTTGAAGTTAATTCTCAAGAAAATAATGAGCACGTCTGAGAGTAGCAGGGATAGTCAGGGAACTGAAATATTCTGAACAGTTGAGTTTGCACAGGCTCGTGGGAACTTGAATGTAAGGTAGCAAATAGATAGTTGCATAAACACTTTTTTCTTTTATTTTCTCACACATTGTGATCGAATTTGTAATCTTTATTAAAACCAATTTTAAATTATAACCTATTTAATAAAAAAGAGTCTTAAGAGGATATAGAGTGCACTTGGGCACTATAATCCTGTCCTGCACTGATGACTAGTCTTCGTTGTGGCTGGCCGCCATGACGCAAATTCGGTCTGGAGGACATTTCTGCGACTTTGAAGTGATAAGTAGTGATGCAGCGGAAGATGGTGTAGCGCACTGACTTAGCTTAATAATATAAGCTATATTCACTCTTAACTTGAAGACATTAACAATATAAATGAATGGAAAGACAGATGCTGGCAAATTAATCCACTCCTTTGCTGTACTGATAATGAATAATGAATCAAACCTTTTGTTTAAATCACAAATGACAAGCAATAAAGTAAATAATCGCGTAAGAAGCGGAAACGCGTAAAAGAGAACGGAATAAATTGAATCGATTAAAAATGATCCGGGTTTCAAATGTCAAGAGCTTGTTTATTTGCAATTTATGTTAGTACTCGTAAGATGCCTCTATGATATAGAGAAAAATTCTAGGGTAACCTTGAATAATAAACATAAAGAAAATATCACCATAGTAAAGATAATAAAGATGTATTTAATAAAACGAATCTTTTCTTTTGAAAGTAGTCTTATAAGTAGTTTGTATTACAAGGGTCACTGTGATTGCAATCACACCCGGATCTGACTTACAATTAAAGTTTGTCTCTGGGCTTTGGAATTGCGGCAAGAACAAGAGCAGTAACTAACTGTAGAGAATTAAGTTTAAAAACATTGATAAGGTAATTAACACTTCAAATTTTCCCGTTCACTGCTCGAAGATAAAAATTCCATAAAATATGAAATACGAGGGTGGATTGAAAAGTACTCGGCCTAACACAGATCCATTCAATTCTAAAAATCAAATCTACCAACATTATTTAGTTCAGTTCAGACTAGTTCATTGTGTGAAGTTCGAAACGTGTGCGATAATTAGTTGTGATTTTATAAATTTATTAACAAAGTAATCGGACATAATTTCCGCGAATGAAGCAAATCGAGCAGCGTGCCGTCATTAAGTACCTCCATAAGAAGGGGCTATCATCAAAAGCCATCCATGATGACATGGTCAGTACATTAGGCGATTGTGCTCTGTCATATTCATCCGTCAAAAAATGGATAGCAGAATTTAAGCGTGGTAGAGAGAGTGTGAAAGATGAACCCCGCTCTGGAAGGCCTTCGACGTCAACTACTGACGAAAATATTAAAAAAAAGTATTTGATTTAATAATGGGACACCGCAGCTTAAAAATTAGAGAGATAGCCGAGATTATAGGCATCTCTTATGAACGAACTCAAAACATCATTGTCAACGAGTTGGGTTTCCACAAGGTGTCTGCGAGGTGGGTTCCGCGACTGCTTTCAGTTGAACAAAAAAGGACGCGATTGATTATTTCACGCGACTGTTTGGAGTTATTTGAAGCCGATGGAGATGATTTTTTGAATCGTTTTGTTACTATGGACGAGACATGGGTTCATTACTGTACACCGGAAACAAAACAACAATCAAAACAGTGGAGAAGACCTGGTTCACCACCCCCTAAAAAGGCTAAGTCGATTTTGTCGGCAAATAAGGTGATGGATTCAGTATTCTGGGACTCGAAAGGTGTGATTATGATTGATTATCTTGAAAGGGGTCAGACTATAAACTCTGATTACTACTGCACCTTACTACGTCGTTTACGAGAGGAAATAAAAGAAAAACGTCGAGGAATGCTCAGAAGAAAAGTCCTGTTTCATCAAGATAACGCCCGTGTTCACACGTCAGTACAGTCAATGGCTGAAATTCACAACTGTGGCTTTGAACTGTTACCGCATCCGCCTTATTCACCTGATCTGGTACCATCAGACTTCTTTCTGTTCCCTAACCTAAAAAAGCACTTGGGAGGTCAAAGATTTTCGACAAACGACGAGGTCAAAGCAGCTGTAGACGCATATTTTGACTCTAAGGAAGAATCATTTTTTTTTCAACGGTCTAAATGCTTGGAAGGGGAGGTGGCAAAAGTGTATTGAACTTGATGGTGATTATGTAGAAAAATAAAAATATAACTGATGTAGTATGTGTTTATTTTCTTGGTTAGGCCGAGTACTTTTCAATCCACCCTCGTACTTATATCGCTTGTATATTTTTTTTAAAAACGTTACCACCACACTAGGATTTCCTCCTTTATCGTGGGGGCAGTTTACAAACATAAATTTCACAAGGACAAACATGCAGACTCGAAACAGTTACTTGTAGGTCATGCAAGTACTTGTTCCGTGCGGGTTTCGAACCTCCGGCCTTTTGGCGCTGTAACCCATTGCTAAGCCACTGCGCCACGGAGCCGTCATATCAGTCAGTGGCCACAACAACTTTTGGGCATTTTATTATTAATTCATACTCAAACGATTTGGTCATAGTGGCCATGCTGGGCAGGCGGGTTGGCATCCGCTGTTATTTTTATTATTTTCCTCTATTTTTATTATTTTCCTCTATTTTTATTATTTGGATACCGTTTCTTTGCAGTTTCCCTCTATCAACTCTTACAATACTCAACGGACTTGTTAAATATATTTAATTAAAAGAAAATTATTGAAATTAGACATTGTTGTTGCTTAATTAGAATGAGCCCGCATGTGACGAACTGTTAATTAAAACACTGGAAAGCTTATTTCAACAAAGTTTATCTTTACAACGTTATTTAAGTTTATAATGTAAAGGAAACGTGACCGCGGGCTATCGCGGGTCGACACATAAGTGGGTGACCCCAGACGGTCGCAATTACTCTGAACGCAAGCGAGCTTAATGAGTCGCTAAAAAAACCTTGAAAGTAAAGAGTTTTGTTTCAACATAACTAGCCTAGGCTGTCGCTTTTTATATGATGAATGAATTTTGTTATATGATGACAGACGAGCACACATTTCACCGGATGATAAGTGGATGGAGTGCCCATAGACACCTACATCATCTATCATATATTATCGATTACGAATCAAAATGCAGATGCGTTGTTACCCGTGAGGACTCGGATGGAATACCTCGTTTCCAGTAAAAAAGGTCTTCGGTTGTCTACTATACGAAACACAGCTTGACTTAGTTCTTTGTAATAAGACCTGGTAAAAGACCCAGATAAAAGACCTGCCCGTTTACATAACTTTTGGTTTGGTCAGACTAAAATGACACTACGATTAGATCCGTCACAAAAAATTCCGTCATAAAAATGAAAGGTACATTGCTTTATATCTACTTTTTCTAACAAATAAAAATCAGTTGGAAAATTACATGTTTGGGAAGTAAAATATCTCAACGACATTTGAAGACAGTCATCACGCACGGCGGCATATAAAGCAGCGCGGCGGAATAGTTCTTCCTACGGAATAGTACTCAGTATTGGGGCATAAAGAATTTTGTAAATTTATTTTATTTAAATCAAGTTAAAAGGATTATCTGAATGTTTCTCGTTTTATACACCACTTGTTGTGACTAACTAAATATCTTTTTTAAACGCAAAATTGTGTCATGAATTTTGTTTTGTCATAAACGCTGCATTTCGATGGTAGAAGCTTAAAAATACGGTAAATATTTTTTCTATGCCAGATCATTTCATTGTTTAGAAAAAAAAAAACTGTCACTTTTATTTTTTCACGCAACTTACCCGTTGAAAAGCACCGACATTTTCATTTTGAATTCAAACATTTTTATATTTATATGCGTGAACTAATGTGATGTAACATACATAGAATAAATAATTTCTAAAGGCGGTACTGGCAACAAACTTGCTTTAAAATTATAATTTTTGAAATAATACTAGTTTTTACGGAATTTATCGCGTATATTTAACTTTTTAAATACCCGACGTTTCGAGAGCTTTAGAGCACCTATGGTCACGGGAAGGACTCTCTTTTAATTATTAATTTTTAGTCCGATTTATACAGAACAATCTTACAGTATCTTGAAGTCTTGCAGTAAGTAGTACGCTTGGGATTAGATTTAATTTTATTAATTATGGGATTCCAAGCTGGATAGTAGAACCATCTTTTCTATTGAAATCAGGATATTTTTCAATTTCAAAAGCCTCGCGAATAATCCATGGTAGGAATCGGTGTTCTTTTGCGAGAATTTGTATTCTATCAAATCTGACGTAGTGGTGGACACGATCTTGAACATATTTACATACTGCAGACTTTTCGGAGCGTCGTTGCTTCAAGTCAGCTGTATGTTTTTTCATGCAGGCTTTTATATATCATTTTGTTTATCCTATGTAAGAGAGACCACATTCACAATTTAGCTTGTATACTCCTGCATCTTTTAGAGAAATATTACACTTGGTGGATGGTAAAATTTGACTAATCTACTTCGGCGACTTATAGTACATTTTAATGGAAGCTCGCTTCAAGATGTAGTCAATCTTGACTCCTTTGACATATGTTAGTACAGCACGCACACGCTACACTGTGGCCGGTTTCATTCGGTTACTGTGACAGAGGCGCGGGACCCGAAGCTTGTTGTCTTACAAATCTTGCTAGACATCTGGAGCTCAGCGGCTAGGTGTTTACTGTCACAGAACAAACACTTGTGCTCTCTGAAACAAATATTCCAAATCAAAGATCCGTGGTAGCTAACTGTGAAGGATAGTGGTAAGATTCACCGTTTAAATATATTTTTTTTATAGGATAGGGTGACAAACGAGCACACAGTCCACCTGATGGTAAGTGGTTGCTGTGGCCCATAGACATCTACATCTATTCTCGATTACGAATCAAAATGCAGATGCGTTGTCACCCGTGAGGACTAAGATGGAATACCTTGTCTCCAGTAAAAAGGGTCACCGATTCTCTAGACTCACCATACAAAACACAGCAGCATTAAGTTACTATTTTACGCTGATATTCTGTGAGAGCGTGGCCCTTCCCCTGTCGAGCCGACCCATTCGTGTTACAACTATATTACTAATATAATTGCAGCATGGCTCTACCACGTATAAATATCTGTTACTATGGATCTTTTCTACCTTCAAAAAAAGGAGGAGGTTCCTCATTTCGACTGTATTTTTTATGTGTTCCTCAGAACTTTTTTCTAGGCGAACAAATTTTGATGATTTTTATTTGATAGCTTCTGCTTCTCATATTGTCGTATATATAAATTCGATCAAGATCAGACCAGCAGTTTTTGAGTTATCCTTAATAATGCGTATTTTATTGACTTCAAATAAGTTGATGATGTTCTCATTTTATTTATATTGAAGTCGGTTGTACAAAATTTTTAATTTTACCACTTGTTTCTATACAAAATCTAGGTAAGAATTAGAATAATTTGCCTCTAACTCTCATGATAAATTGAATTTTAGAGTTTATGGAGTTAAGGTAGTCTAAGAATGCAGAAACTGTGTCTGATGGTAAAATAGTTATAGTGTCGTCTACACGCTCAGAATCTTGGAACTATAGGTGCAGTGAGAAGTGCTTTCTCATCAAAGTCCGTCATGAATACATCGGCGACATCTATCTCTCTCCCACAGATACAAGTGAGCCCATCGCCACACCATATACTTGCTTGGCAATGTCTGATTAATACTGCATATTCTGCAGGTACGTTGTTGTTTTGGAAACATCGAGAATTAAAAAGTTAAAATTAAACGCGACAAAATCCGTAAAATTAGTTTGTTTCCAAAAAATGTTATAAAAAAAAAATCACTAGAGCTCTGTGTTAATAAATATTTAAACTGTCCAATATAGTACATGATACATTTATAATTACAAAACTACTTGGATTCAACAGAGATCATAAATCCGCGAGGAATAATAAACAACTGGTAAATTTATGAGCGAAAGTTTTGTAGCCTGTTTTGTTCTCAACTATGATACAACTAAAACAGAATTTCTGTTTAACTGGGTGGGCAAATATAATCGCAGAAACTAAAACAATATAATTAATAGAATCAGGCGTTACGTTGTGGAAATTCATTACATTAAAGTTGGTAAAAATTACTTCGCACAAATCCGCACATTTCTACCGTCAAGAAACTGTTCTTGCTCTGCTGTACTACTGCTCGCACTAATATGTATAGGGAACACTATAATAACAAGGTGAGAGGTATTCCATCTTAATAATGTAAAACTAAGTATTACTTATTATATTTATTATATTAGTACTTAGCGAGCTTCGAGGTAGACCGAGACTAACTTTCGAAGACCATGTGAGCAAATTACTCGAAGAGGGGAAGGTCAAGAGTACCTCGGATACCTAGACGTGCATGTATGAAGAAGATAATGAATCTGAAAGAAGCGAAAGAGGTATGTAAGGATCGTGACACTTGGCGATCTGTTCTCTCTGACTACCCCGTTAGGGATTGTGCGTGAAGATAAGTAAGTAAGTAAGTAAGTACTTAGCAGTCAGCTGCCGTAGAGTCTACATCACCTGAAGATGCCTCGTGTAGAGGCGAAACACGTGTCGTATTATCGTCGATGGTGTGTCTTTCCTAGAATAGTGGTGTTGGGAGTAGTGGTGCTGGGATTAATGGTGACGGGATTAGTGCACGCAATTGAGGGAGGGCGGGAGGTGCTCTTCAAACTAGGTAAGACACATCATTTCATTTAATTGAGCGGATGGTTGCAAAGTAACTATTAATATCTTTATTATAATGGATTTTTGCAAAGTAACGCCTGATTCTATCAATTATTCCATCTTAGCCCTTGAAAATATTAACGCATCTGTAGCCTTCTTTGCTTGAAGACAGTCGTCTACATACCATTTTTACCACGTTAAGTTTAACGTAAGTTTGCATGTTTCGGGTTTTCTTTATAAAAATTAGGTTTGCGACCTAATTTTAATCCTAAGTCCGTGGTTGGACAAGGTATTTAATAATCGCAACGATTACCAGATGTCTCGCACTCGAAACTACTACTGCTGTTTATCACAAGGGAAAGATTTTTCTAGAATTCCCATTGTTTCCTCTTACAAAACTGAAAGGCATTGATTACTCGTTCTTTATTTAAATTTTTTCTTCTTATTATTTTTATTGCCTGCTACTGTAGAAATCGGGTAATGGAAGGATCTTTATAAATAAATAGAAAATATTTTCTCATTAAAGTACGAAATGTAACTCAAGAATGTAAAAACTTTCCGGGTCACGAGGGTATTGTAGGCAACGAATTTGCCGACAAACTTGCACGGGAGGGCTCAAAGTGCACACAATTTGGACCCGAGCCATTATGTGGAATCTCAAGAAGCCTAGCCCGATTGACCCTTGAAACTCTTTATCACAATAAATCACTTAAGATCTGGTCTGACACACCAGGCTTAAAACATTCTAAAACCTTAATCCGGGCTTTTGATCGTAAATTCGCTTCTGAAGCCCTGGGATTAAGTAAAAATTGCACATTCTGGCAAGAGCCCTAACTGGACACTGTTGTTTTAAAAAGCACATGTCCATCCTGGGACTAAGCAACTCAAGGATGTGTCGGTCCTGCTCCATAACGGAAGAAACGCCTCTACACATTAACCGTTTGCGGAACCCTAATGCGCAAACGTAACACTCATCTGGGACACTATCTACTCCGCCCAGAAGAAGTGAAATTGCTCACGGCTAAGCAACTCCTTCGATTCATTGAAGACATAGGGCTTAGCAGTGAACTATAGCCATAGCAGCGATCACAATAGATCTTCTAGGTCGCAGTGATACTGGTCTCTTTACCTAGACCTGCATAGCTGCTCGCACATAATAAAAAAAATTTAATAACTTGAAGCGAAAGATCACTCGAGGACAATATTAATTACATTTTACGAGAATGTAGCTTATTTAAATTATCGTATTTATGTCTTTCATTGAAATTAATATTAAATACCTCCTCATAATTAGAAGAGAGCTGAAGCTTTTATTGTAAGATTTTTTACGACATTTATAGCCTTTTTTACATTATGACGACATTTGTAATATTTTTATTATTATTTTTTGAGCGGATCTTAGCATTATCTTATAATTAATATGGTTCCCTTATCTAGCCATAAAAATATTCATCTTTACTTTAATTTTTAATAATCTTATTATTCTTTCGGTAGCCCACAGTAAAGACATGTGTGTATGAACAAACGCCTTAATTGTCATAGAATGATATTCCCAATCACAATTTTAAGTACTATTTTACCACTTCCTCTGCGGTGAAGAACACATCGTGATAAATGTAGTCATCGTAAAAATACTTAGTAGGATTATTTAAACAAAATTTACTTAACAAATTTTTATATCCGTACCCGATTAGTGTAGCATATCATCATCATTACAGCCCTTCACAAGACCACTGCTGAACATAGGCCTCCCCCAAGTAATGCCACAAAGCACGGTCCTGAGCCACCTGCATCCATCGACTTCCTGCATGTCTTACCAGGTCGTCACTCCATCTAGTAGGGGGTCGCCCTACACTACGCCTACCGGTACGAGGCTGCCACTCGAGAACCTTTCTTCCCCATCGGTTATCGGTTCTTCGAGCTATATGACTGGCCCATTGCCACTTCAGCTTACTAATCCGTTGGGTTATGTCCGTCACTCTGGTTTTACTGCGGATATCCCCGTTTATGAGTCTATCACGCAGAGAAACTCCGAGCATAGCCCTCTCCATAGCTCGCTGAGCGACCTTGAGCGTCCTCATACGGCCAGCAGTGAAGGACCACGTCTCTGATCCGTAAGTCATCACTGGCAACACGCACTGGTTGTACACTTTAGTTTTCAGAGATTGAGGTATACCTGACGAGAAGATGTGTCGTAATTTCCCGAACGTTGCCAGCCGAATTGAATCCGTCGATTTACCTCTCGGTCGAAGTTGGACTTACCTAGTCGGACTATTTGTTCCAGGTAAACGTACTCGTCAACAACTTCGAGCATAGTGCTCCCAACAACTACCGGCATAGGTGTGACATGGACATTAAACATGATCTTTGTTTTGTCCATGTTCATCTTAAGACCTATCTGTTGGGAGACACCATTGAGGTCATTGAGCATAGTGCTAAGGTCCTCCAGCGATTCTGCCATAAGGACTATATCGTCAGCAAATTGAAGGTGAGTGATGTAATCGCCATTGATGTTAATACCGTATCCTTTCCAGTCCAGTAGCTTCAAAACGTCTTCCAACGCAGCGGTGAAGAGTTTCGGGGATATAACATCACCCTGTCTTACACCTCTCTGCAGTTGGATAGGTTTCGAACTCCGGTTCTGTACTCGGATAGCCGTCGTAGCCCTACTGTACAAACACTTCAGCACTTCGATATACCGACAGTCAACTTGGCACCGCTGAAGGGACTGTAGCACCGCTCAAATTTCGACGGAATCAAAGGCTTTCTCATAGTCCACATATGCCAGGCAAAGTGGCAGATTGTACTCTTCGGTCTTCTGTACAATCTGCCGCAGGGTATGTATGTGGTCTATGGTACTGAAGCCTTTTCGGAAACCGGCTTGTTCGGGAGGCTGGAAGTCGTCGAGTCTGCGTGCGAGACGATTCGTAATGACTCTCGAAAACAGCACGTAGACGCGGCTCAGAAGGGAAATCGGTCTGTAGTTCTTCAAGAGAGCGTTGTCGCCTTTCTTAAAGATCAAAACCACCGCGCTTCTGCTCCACACCTCCGGAGTAGTGCCACCATGGAGGACGGAATTGAAGAGTTTCTGAAGGACTTCAAGTACCAGTGTTCCACCCGCCTTCAGAAGTTCCACTGTGATTCCATCCTCGCCCGGGGCCTTGCCGTTTTTAAGGTGGTGGAGAGCCATTCTAATCTCGCTCAGACTGAGTGTACCATATTTTATAAGGATTTATAACTACGTTTTGTTTTAAATGAAAAATGTGTATAAAAAAAGTACACCTAACGTTAAGTGGTTGTTGTGGTTGCACACATACATTTCTGTCCTCGATTGGGAAGCAAATAATTATTTTCATAATTTTTTTTAATATGCTACGTTTTATAACAAACTAAAAGTATAAAATAATTTCTCATAGTCTCATACGGATTTATAACACCCATACAGAAAAAATTAAGGACGTGGAGCGAATACAATAGATTAGATAATTGATGCATGAAGTTCACCTAGGTTAAATCCTTTTAATTGCAATGTATGATATTAAATGCTGTAATATATATTTTGTGCTGTTGTGTAATATTTCTCAGCGACAGATTTTCTCTATCCCTGCACTTGTTACTTATCTATTGCACGCACATTTTATCAGTATGAGGTGAGCTAAAATTCTTTATGAATAATTTTATTTTATCTTTAGTCAATTTTAAGAACTTGGTATATTAAATTATTTATTAAAAAATATTTTCTGCTTTTTTGTCAGGTTGCGCCAACACACATCCTTGCATTTCGTTTGTTGATGTATTTGTTAGTTGATTTGCCTGACATAATCCCTTCTCCTCCGTTACTTCCCCTCACGGGCCTGCCTAGTAAGGGGCAGTTAGATACTGATGAACGTATCTTTGGTCCTTCAATGAGAGGCGCGCTCCGCCAAGTAGAAAGGGGAGATGGCGGAAGTTATAAGAGAACGAGCGCCGCCACCATCGTCGCAATTTTCATCGTGCCCGCATAGCCGTCAAGAGAGAAGCTGTTCGCCGCTTTCCTCAGGTAAGTGCCCATTCTTATTATAAGCTGTTTTATTTGTTGTTCCTTCATCCGCAGCAGCTTATCTCCCGTCGTGTCAGCCAACGCCTCAAGTTAATTTTAAAGCCAGTATAATGTCCAAAGTCCACCACGTGCCACGTCCGCCATTTTGTTTCGGTTCCTTTTGAACCGAGCTAATACAGTCCACTTGATCTTTCACCACGCCATACCTTTGGTCACTTTTCGCACACTCATGATATGTTATCCAGTTCTGAGCTATATAAATTATTCAAGTCTCTAGGTCATCCCGAAATTAGATAAAATAAATATTGATTACAAAATTTGTACCGAACAGGCCGACAAACAAGAAAAGGAGTTGGTAAAAACAGATTTTCTGTACCGAATACCTCATTACCAGAGGACAAGGTATTTGGTTCACGTCACAAACACCATACGTAACACAGCAATATTTGCTGCTATTTTTATATTGGTAATTTTTAGTGTAAGTGTGGTCCTGGCCACAGTAGTACCGATTTATTTTTATAGCTATAATACAACCGCAGCACGGCTCTACTTAACTGGCTCTATCTAACTTTTTTAAACATAATACTTGATGTACGACTATAATTCGCATAAAAAATTGGGAGGTGGCTGTGTAGTGGACACGGTTATGTGTTTTATGTGAATACGAGCACCGAAATTACCTCAAAATTGCGACAATCCCACTCCACTGCACGTGATGCTTCACATTCTCACTCAACGTAACGAACTACTTAATTCTTTGGATATAGTGATTTAATTAAATTTTGGATGAAGGTAATAGATATATAGCTGTTACACTAAACTGTTCCCCTGATTTTATTATCATCCGTTTTCTGAATTGCCTCCGACTATGGAAGCAAATATTAAGTATTCACGTCATAAAATAATGCTTTAATAGTTCACGTGAGAAACTACAAATAACTGCCATACATCTCACGGTTTTCACCCACAGGGGTAGGCAGAGACTATGGACTTCCATTTGGCACGATTCTGACACACGTTTTCTATTTTCGTTTATAAGTACAAGGCAACATTAACAATTGAACCATTAATAGGATTTTTTCTATATTTCTATTGAATTCATTAGGTTAGCGATGAACTGTTTTTAGTGTGAACGCAACCATAATCCTGCGGGTATTATACCTGCCAGTTATTCTGAACAGTCTAAGTAAATCCAACGCCACGCGCGTAGGTATACAAATATTTTTCATGTTACTCAAGCTCTTCTCTGTAACTATTTTAATTTAGAAGTGTTGTGCTGTTGTATAGACCCTTGTGTAAGACCCTACTATGCAGAATTTTCATATTACTGCCTTTTCGTTCGACTACCTATTTTAGCCAACCTCTGGATTCATGGTTGCAAGGAGATTGTAACAGTAAGTCTCCAAATTCAGTAATATATTGAAGTGTCCAAATCACTAAAACCTTCATTTCTTTACTCTAGTTTTTATTTTTGTAGAAATTGTGCATTAGTGTGCAGATACGTGTAACATATTTTAATACACTTTAATATTTCAACAGTTACTTTGTGTTGACAGTTGTAAACAGGCGTGAACGTGAATGGGGACGGTTTTCGCGGGGTTCGCGCGGCGTTCACGCGTATGGCAGCTATGAATTCACGGCACAAGTGCCCTCTACATTCACGGAACGTTCGTAAAACTCTCCGCGAAATGGACGTAGCAGCTGCCGCTGCAATAACTTTATTTGCTGTGGCTACATATCACTATTTAGACGTCCAATACAAGAAATTTATTAGAAAGCG
This sequence comes from Parnassius apollo, assembly GCA_907164705.1. NCBI lineage: Eukaryota > Metazoa > Arthropoda > Insecta > Lepidoptera > Papilionidae > Parnassius > Parnassius apollo. The sequence continues at coordinate 4,509,801 of CAJQZP010000810.1, forward strand.
TTGGAAAAAAAGAAGATGGTGTATGACCGAAATACGTCGTCCGTACGCCTTTGTAGTCCGAAACGAACTGGCAAGGGGCCGGGCGAAGGGTGCGCGAACCCTTTGTAGCGGGACAAAATACCGACTCTGATTGGGGAACAGGCGTGAACGCGCTTGAACCCCGCGAAAACCGTCCACATTGATGTTCACGCCTGTTTACGGAGCTTCATGGCGATCATGTGGAGCCAGTACACATCCACCTTCACGGCCCCGTGCTAGCTCGCTCCGGACTACAAAAGCGTACGGACGATATATTTCAGTCATCAACAATCTTCTTGTTTTCCAACGCTTTTTAATAAATTTCTTCTTTTGGACGTCTAAATAGTGATATGTTACCACAGCAAATAAAGTTATTGCAGCAGTAACTTCTACGTCCATTTCGCGACGGGTTTCACGAACGATTGCGAGCATCCCTTGAACGTGGAGGGCACAACTTGTGCCGTTAGCGCATGATTTTACGGCACTAATGAGCCGCCAAGAAATAAAAGAATGCCTGTTGTGTTTACCATTGAAAAGTATAAAGATTATAATTTAATGTCTTTCCTTGTCTGTTTTTTCAGAGGCAGTATAAATTATTTTACAAAAAAAATAAAGAAAGAACGTTTTTTTTTATTTTAACAAAGACTGCTCGACAAATAAAGGACGCGTTCATTAGACTTTGAAACTTTTAATTGAACTAAAGAAAAACAATACCTAGAACTTACAACGAAAGAGCAAAGTTCACTCACTAAGCGTATTAACAAAGTTCTATAATACCAAGCATGAATATTATTCACGAATCAGAACATATAGAGCTTATATATTCTATATGAAGTAACAAAATTAAACTATTTATGTAATACCTCCTTGTTGAATTTGGTGAAAATACCTTCCTACTGCATTTCTACCTCTTTAAGAAACAGTACAATTTTTATTTCAGTTTTCAGTAGACTAAGTAATGTCAGTACCAGTCAGATAGGGAACTGTATGCTGAACTTTAAAGTTAACCATAACACGTACAGATTTACTTAACGGACGCGTTTCAGATCCGTGACTTTGACACATACGTACTCGGACATCAGAATTATCTTAGGGGGGATAAAACTACGGTAGTATATGGCACCGTAGTATACAATATCATTTCTATGGCAGATTTTTGTTAATAAAAAGTAAAATGAAAAAATATTAAAAAACCCACGACGGATATAATCGTTGCAATCAAAACAAGATTAAATAAGGTTTATGAAAAACCCTCGTCTAAAAGAAAGTAAATCACGAAAGATAAAAAAGATAAAAGGTGTTTTAAAAAGGATTGATTTGTAATGAGGTATGTCATAATTAAGAACTAATTATTACTTTCTTTAGTCCTTCACTTACACAGCAATAATATAAAATATAGGTATTACACATATTTACCTACCTATTAGTTAATATAATTACCCAAGGAAATCAGTCGGGGACCACATCTTAGCAAGAGAATTAGAAGAGATGCAGCAATTTTTATTAATTAAAGATAGTATTTATTTACGTACCCAGACTAGTATAAATTAGTCACAAAGTCATAAAAATGCAAAATTTTAGTTTGTTTCAGGGCAGGGAATGGCAGCCCCGACGAATTTGCTTGGGCAATTATATTAACTAATAGGTAGGTAAATATGTGTAATACGTACATTTGATATTATTGCCGTGTTTATCGTTACAAAAAATAAATATGTACCCAAAGGTAGGAAAGACTGAGGAAAGTCATAATAAGTTGTTTATTATGACACACCTCACTACAAGTCAATACTTTTTAAAACGCTTTTTTATCTTTCGTAATTTACTTTTATTTTAGTCGAGGGCTTTCATAAACTTTATTTAATCCTTTTTAGATAAAAAGTTTCTGTCGTTGGTTATGCAATAAATTTTATTTTGCTTATTATTTTAGACTTTTTAGAGAATTCCTACGTTACTGTCTTCATATCTGTTTATCTCTCTGACAACAAAAGAGCAGAGCATAAAACAGTACGAGTTACTTCTGGAGAGGACTCCTCCTCTAGAAGAAAGCTTTGCCAGTGCGAAAGCTGTTCGGATATATCCCAAGTAAGAACTCGTCAAAGCAAACAATCTGACTGTATTAACCAAATTAACAGTGAAATTGTGCGCGATTAATGCGCGAGATGAGTTTAAGGAACTCAAAAAATACAGGACAGAAACCTCCACCTGCTGCTATTCCAGAGGACCCAGATAACGCAGGAGGCATAGTATCGCACGTAAAGTTTGGTGTGAGTACACGAGTAATGTTAAGAATGAACATCAAGGTCAGCGAAGGAGTATGGCAACATGGGAGTAGTTCGGTGGTTAATTAGATTGGGCCGTTACAGTGCATAAATTGCAAGGCACTCTCTTATGGTCCCAAAATTTGGACCAAATCTCGCTCGCAGAATATTCGAATAAGGGCGAGCTTTGTAAAACTTAGCGGAGTACGATTTTCAGATAGCGTAGTAATAACTATTCAAAATCAAAGAAAACTTTGGAAGAGTTAGAACGATTGAGAAGCACGTTACGCGAGTCATAAATCGAAGAAGCCGAAGAAAGGCCACAGATCTAAATCCTTGATTTAGATCTCTGTTATTATCGCATTAATGTAGTGATTACCCTAAGAACCAAAATATACTATGTGACATCTAAATCTGTAAAGCCACCCCGGGAATAAATTCTCTACAAATCATTTTAGCAAGCGAAAAATGTTTATTGCAGCTCACTAGTGAGTTCACTTCATAACAACTATCTAAGCGTAAATGGGAACATTCGTTTACACACAAAATGTTCACTGCAGTACCCCCTGGCAAGTTAACGTCATAGCACTCAGATGAATCACACACTCTTTACAGAAAACCATATCTAAATCGGTCAAACTGTTTTATGGACAACTTGATAAATTTGTTTCCACTAATATGATTATTACAGTGCCCCCTGATTAGTTAACACCATAACACCTACTCGTATTTAAGAACCATTGCCAATGAATCACAAATCATTTACAGAAAACTATATCTAAATCCGTCCAAGGATATTTGAGATCAATGGGAAGATTTGTTCGGACAAATATGTTTATTTCAGCTCCAGCTGGTGAGGTAACATCATACCACCTACCTAAGAACTATCGCCAAGGAATCACAAAACCATTTAAAGAAAACCGTATTTAAATAAAACAAACCGTTTTGGAGATAAATAAAAAAAACCGTTACCAGTGAGTACCAAACCCTTTACTGGAAACCGTATCTAAAGGAAAAGAAACAATATCAGTTTTTCGATCACATCTGTTGCTATTCATACACGCACAGTTGGCACTCGGATTTGTCGGCCCCGTGATAGATTCGTGGCTTTTGAGCACGGACAGCGGGCAGGATTTAGACAGTTAAATTTGAAATGTCACCAAACATTAGCAGATCTATCCAATAGGCACGTCTGGCAAGCGAAACTGTACGTGTATGGCTAGATTTTGATTCAAATAATATCACCTGCATAGTCCGAACAGTGAAACATTTCGTAATAATTTTGGGGGACATCGATTTAAAAGTAACAAAATCGTACGTCTTAATAAGGTTTAAAAATGTACCCCTAGTGAATTTACTAAAAACAAAAAAGAATACATTTTACGTGGTAGAGCTATGCTGCAGCTATATTATGGTTGCAGCACGAATGGGTCGGCTCGACCGGGGAAGGACCACGCTCTCACAGAATACTAGGGTCAAATAGCAGTTTAATACTGTTGTGTTTCGTATGGTAAGTGTAGAGAACCGAAGACCCTTTTTACTGGAAACGAGGCATTTCATTTTAGTCGTCACGGGTGGCAACGAATCTGCATTTTGATTCTTAATTGAGGATTGTAGATGTTTATGGGCCACAGCATTCACTGTAATGATGATGAATTGATGTAATCAAGTGGACTGTGTGCTCTATTGCCACTCTTATTCTATAAAAAAGGACAGTAAATAGTAAGGGTCAGGTAGGCTACCTTGGAAATATTGCTATGGCCCATAGAAAGTTATATCTACCCTCGATTAAGAATCGAAATGTAGAAGCGTAGTCACCCCTGAGGATTAAGATAGGCTTGTTACCAGTAAAAAGATGCATGAAAAAGAGACTTTAAACACAGCAGATTTAAGGTGCTATTTACCACTTGTATTCTTTGAGTAGCGTAGGCTTCCTCGCTCGAACCGACTCATTCGTGCTGTAGCCATAATATAGCTGCAGCGTGACTCTATAACGTTAAAAATTCTTTCAAAATGAGGCGTCGCTTTAGCACGTTAAAAGTACTTGTAAATTGAAATTTCTCGCACAGCTACATTTTAGCACGGGAGTGCTTTTGCATGTTATATACTGATATGAACAGTAGACTAGATTTAATATAATTTACTTCAATGTTTTTTTTTAGATAAGGGTGATAAACGTGCACACAGTCCACCTGATGGTACGTGTGATGGTGTCACCCCTGAGGACTAAGATGGAATGCGTCGTATCCAGTAAAAAAGGTCTTCGGTTCTCTTTACACACTTACCATACGAAACACAGTAGCATTAAGCTTCTATTATACGATAGTATTCTGTGAGAGCCTAGCTCTTCTCCGGTCGAGCCGTTCCATTCGTGCTACAACCATAATGTAGCTACCGCATAAGTAGCCGTACTGGCCACGTAAAAAACAAGAAAATATTGTATTGGCTGTAAAATAAAAATAAATATTATCTTGAAATTGAGTGTTAAAAAGATGACTGAAGAGTATATAACCATAACTTCATAGCTGAACTTTTGGCTGAACACTCCCCCCCCCCTCCCCCGAAATACCATATCATTAATCGCCTCAATGATATGTTCACGGCAGCAGTTAAACTTGGAATTAACTGCAACATTCCATTAAGAAACCGTTGAAATGCTGCAATCACGATAAACCATTACGAAGATTGACTTGGAAGAAGTAGCAGATAAGACGGCAGAAAGGATTCTTCTCATGTCCTCGGAGTAATATTTCTCAGACAAATAATAAGTAGACCTATATCGTAATCGATATCGTAAGTAGACCTGTACTTACGATGATTCCATTCACCGCCGTGCATTTGGTAATTTAGTACTTAAAGTTGTAAATAACGATTTCTATCTCTGTCAGTACAATCCAAGTCTTCACCACACCAATATGAAATATAGAAACATATTAATTTGAAAATAAAGGCTTAAATAAACAAAAGTGTTAATAGAAGCAAATTAATACAGACATTGAATACTATTTTCCTTAATTACAAAACAAATCAAAACAAATAATAAAATTTGTATCCCGAAATACATGCCTATAGTTTAATTTAGACACCAGTCTTTCACAATATTGTAACAGCCTATGTTATAAGCACGTTAGGTTTGTATTTCATTTAATTTGTTGTATTGTGGTGAGAAAATAAACATTATGTTTTATTATTATTACTAGCTTGCCTGCCAGACGTTGTTCTGCGTTGGTGGGCGTTGTATAATATTCAGTATCTAATATCATCTTCTGGGTGTCGTAAGAGGCGGCAGTGGGAAACAAATCAGATGGACAGCAGTCTCTTCGTCATAATGACAAAATAAATATCCGCGGTGGCCAACCCGCTTGTCAAGTTACTGGATAGGCCAATGTACAGCAGTGTACTTTAATACGCTCAGACACAAAGAAATCACGCTTACGGATCTGAGACATGTTTTACTGCTAGCCGTATGACGCACACGCTGCTCAGCGGGCATGGAGGGCAGAAACAGCATACTGAACATTTCACTTAACGTAATAAGGAAACACGCACACACACACACACACACATACAAAAACAGACTTAAACAGAAATACGGACACAAACGCAAATACAAACACACAAACACAAACACACACAACGAGCGCACACGCAAACACAAACACATAAAACGCACGCACGCACGTAATGCTGACCGTCAGTCTCTATATAATAGGGCAGATAATGAATACTGAAAATTATTCCCAAGGTAAGAAGGACACACGCTCCTACACGCACACACGCACACACGCTCGCACGCACGCATTCACGCAAGCACAAACGCAGGCTCGCACGCATTCACGCAAGCATAAATGCAGGCTCGCACGCACACACGCATGAATATACGCACGCACGCAGGCACGCACGCACGCACGCACACACACACACACACACACACACACACACACACACACACACACACGCACACACACACAACACGCACAATGCTAACCGTCAATCTCCCGGCTCCAATTCCTACAACGGGAGAGGCCTCGAAAGTCCCGTTTCAAAAGTCCACTGCTAGGTATAGGTCTCCTCTACAAATAGCACCATATTTATTGTAATATTTGTCACAGTTGCTACACTTGGCGGGCGAGTTGGCAACCGCAGTTTTTTAACCTCCCGCTAAGAAAATTTAAATTTTACAAAAATAGGGAAGTTATTGGTTTCAATAATTTACGTCAGATCTTGACGTTTTGAGATCCCAGAAAGCTATTCTGACTATTTTCACGTGGAATCTGTGCGCATGTATGTATGTATGTGTGTGCGTGTGTACACACCAACCAACCTTTCGTAACTTTTGAACGTTTTGATCGATTGAGATGCGGTTTGCGGCGTTCTAAAGATCTCAATGTAGAATAGATTTGGTGATAATATGAACTGTTTTTTTTTTTGGATACAAATTCAAAACACTGACGTCGAATACCGTTTGGAAAATAAAAATCGTTTCATTCGTTCGTGAGATATCGATATCGAAGGAGAAAGAATTTGAAAAAAACTTTTTTTTAACATAACTTCGAGATTTCGCAACATAATTTGGTGAAATTTGGAGCGCTTTGCATTTGAAATTAACGGGAAGTTCCAGGGATAGCCTGCAGGGTCAACCAATTTTTTTTAAATATTTTATTTGTTAAAGGAAAATGCTATGTGTATTCTGTTTCACTTTTCTATGTCGTGTCTTACGAAACCCATTGGATGATATGGCGACGTAGATTCTCATTGTGGATACGGCACCACACGATACCATAGTATCACCGTGTTATTTTAAAAATGTAATAATATGTATATTCAAAAATTTGAAAGAAAAATAAACATCCTCAATGTTTTTCTTTAATAAGTGTCAGGGCATCTGCTTTTTGATTTTATATCAATGATATTTGTGTTTATGAGTACAGTATCCGCTTACCGTTATGTAATCTGTGTGCTGCGCGGGAAGATTGCATTATGTCTCAAGCTTTAATGCAGCGGACATCTGTCCCGACGTGGAGCACGTAAAGCAATTTCTCACTCACCTCGTAATGGGTGTATACGTGAAGTTTGTAGCTTTATAGGAATTGACGTGTTTTATTATAACACGGCGCGAAGAGTAAAATATGAAAAATTCGAAAAAAGGAAATATCGACTGCAAAAATTTTAAACTCAAAGTATACTACTACTGAATAATAGTTTGCAGTTTTTAGTTAAGTAAGTGTTACTTTTATTCAGTTATCAATAAGACGCTCATCTCTTTCACTTCCCTCTGTCTGGGGATGATACGGGATAGTGGATTTTTTTTCGCCGCAAAAAAATATATCAATAATAATTTCCATATAATTCAGTAGCTTCTGAAGTCGAGACTTTAATTCTTCGATATAATGTGTGTAAGCATTCACTTTAGAAGCTTTCAAACTATGTGGAAAACATGTTATTCTTTTAAGTTCTTTTCAAGACATTTTACTTGGTTAAAAGGTTAATTATTTCGTTCTTTTGCAGTGGCGTAGCGAGGGGCGCCAGGGGTGCTATTGCCGCGTATGGCAGGTTTTAGGGAGCGGAAAATATGGCGAAAACTGTAATTATCGAAGGTTCTGAAATTGAGATAAACTGTTTATAATGTTTCTAAATAATTTTGGTTTAGGCGGCTTAATTCTCATGTTACTTAATCTATGTACTACTTCAGAATAAGAGAACAAATCACTTTATTGTTATTTCATTTCTACTTTGTTCAATACAGCCATTTTGTTGTGTAAATAGCATTGCTTACAAACGATCGTGTCATTTTTAAAAATATTATAGTATTTCATATGCAGTGAAAACACGTTTTTAGTTTACTGAAGTAATGTTATATGCTATGTATTACAAGAGACAACACGCGTTAGAGCCCGCGGGCTCAAACTTACTTGTTGGTGTCTTGTGTAACTGTGCGTCTTTCCTCACGTCTCACGATTTTCCGTGTGGCGTCTGTCTTAGTAAGTAGAACTGAAGAAGATATCACTACAGCAACAAGCAGTAACAACTAACAGTAACAAGTAACAACACTACAGTAACAAGCAGTGCCTTTGTACAAAACATCTTTTTATTTTTTTCATCGTGACATTACTTCATGTGTACATAAATTGTTAAATAAATAAATAAATACAATGTTCAAGTTTTATATATTGGGTAACATAATATGAGCTTACAGCTTGAAATAAAACAATTATTATTAGGGGATATTCTAATGATTTCCTCGCGTGGAATTTATCCTAAATTTAAATTTATATTTTATATCGTATTTCATATACTTAAATATATATTACATATAATTATTTACCTTAAAGGTAAAAACTAATATAAAATAAATTAAGCAAAAAATATGAATTCCAACCAGACGGAAAGCAGTTAGGAGGAAAAGGAAACTCACCCTCGTTCGATGCGGGCGGTATCGCGGAATATTTTAATAAAATCGCTAATGATGGTGACCAGAAGAATAATATAAAAAATAAATAAATTAAATAAAAATCCCTTATTTCCAAAAGTCCTATTACAAAGATTTGTTGAGTCTCCCTTTAAGTAATCATAGACACTTGTGTTGGTAATAACTCGCTACTTCCCTTACGGTTGACTAACTAAGATAAACTATGTAGGTATATTATATATAATAGGTTAGGATGGTTAACATTTTTTTAAACATTTACATTTAACATTTTTGGTTTAATTTTAAATTGCGGCTCTAGTGGCGATGAACTATTTCTATGTAAGCATGTATGTTAGTATATAAATGTACGTAAGCGAGTGTGTATATATGATTGTGTGTGTATTATGCACAAAATATTACTTATTAATAAAACCTTTTTTTTAAATGAACAGTAAAAAGGAACAAATATTTCAAATGATTCATGTTATTATTGTAAAAGATAATTGTACCCACCTTTAACCTGACTTTAATTTTTTAATTTTGCCTCTTTGAATAGATTATAATAAAAATAAAAATAAAAATAGGTACTTTCAAAAAATGTTTCAAGCGTAAACGTATTGAACATTAATATACTATAAACGTATTTCGCCCTTGTATTATTAGTTATTGGAATGGACATAGGATATAAATATTTCATTTTGGAAACGTATTTGGGATCATGTCACGATTTTTATGAAAAAAAAATATCGCTCCATTTTTTGTAATATTGCTTCTGCACATCAAGGTTATTTACAGAAATTCATGAGGAGCTCTGGAATAATTTATCTATATTGTACTTTCTCAGTGAAGAAATTACTAAAAACAAAAAAGAATACACTTTACGCGGTAGCGCCATGCTGCAGCTATATTATTGTTGCAGCACGAAAGGTTCGGCTGGATCGGTAAAGGACCACGCTTTTTACAGAATACCAGGATCAAATAGCAGTTTAATACTGTTGTGTTTCGTATGGTGAGTATAGAGAACCGGATACCCTTTTTACTGGAAAGGAGGCATTTTATCTTAGTCGTCACGGGTGGCAACGCATCTGCATTTTGATTCTTAATTGAGGATAAATGTAGATGTTTATGGGCCACAGCATTCACTATACATCAGGTGGGCTTAGTGATCGTTTGCCACTTTTATTCTATAAAAAAGGACAATAATTGGAAAGGGTCAGGTAAACGAGCAAACAAGCTACCTGATGGAAAATAATGCTATAGCCCATAGATAGTTATATCTACCCTCGATTAAGAAACAAAATGTAGAAGCGTTGTCACCCCTGAGAACTAAGATAGAATGGCCTGTTACCAGTAAAAAGATGCACGAAAAAGAGATATTAAACACAGCACGATTAAGGTGCTATTTACCACTTGTATTCTTTGAGTAGCGTAGACTTCCTCGCTCGAGTCGACTCATTCGTGCAGCAGCCATAATATAACTGCAGCGTGACTCTATAACTTTAAAAATTCTTTCAAAATTCAGCGTCGCTTTAGCACGTTAAAAGTACGAAGTACTAATAAATTGAAATTTCTCGCACAGCTACATTTTTGCACAAGAGTGCTTTTGCATGTTATATACTGATATGAACAGTAGACTAGATTTAATATAATTTACTTCAATGTTTTTTTAGATAAGGGTGATAAACGAGCACACAGTCCACCTGATGGTGAGTGTGATTCTGTCATCCCAGAGGACTAAGATGGAATGCGTCGTGTCGAGTATAAAAGGTATTTGGTTCTCTATACTTATCATACGAAACACAGTAGCATTAAGCTGCTATTTTACGATAGTATTCTGTGAGAGCCTGGTACTTCCCCGGTCAAGACGTTCCATTCGTGTTACAACCATAATGTAGCTACCGCATAAGTAGCCGTACTGGACAAGAAAATATTGTATTTGCTGTAAAATAAAAATAAATATTTTCTTGAAATTGAGTGAAGTGAAGTGAGAGAAGAGACAAGTATAATATGACAACCATAACTTCATAGCTGGAATTTTGGCTGGACACTCCTCCCCCAGAATACTATATCATAAATCGCGTCAATGATATGTTCACGGTAGCAGTTAAACTTGCAGTTAACTGGTATGGGAAAAGCCGCAATCCCAACTGCAACATTTATTCGATTAAGAAACCGTTGAAATGCTGCAGTTACGATGAACCATTACGAAGATGGACTTGGAAGAGAGGATTCTTCTCATGTCCTCGGAGTTATATTTCTCAGACATAAATAATATCGTAACTAGACCACCTGTACTTACGATGATTCCTTTCATCGCCGTGCATTTGGTTATTTAGCACTTAAAGTTGCAACTAACAATTTCATTGGGGCGGTTGAGATCAAACTTTGGTTGTCCGCGAAGTCCAACAATCGCAAGTGCTTCACCAGCAACCTAGTATGGAAAACAGTTCAAAATACAGCACTACATATTAATTAATTTGAAAATAAAGGCTTAAATAAACAAAAGTGTTAATAGAAGCAAATTAATACAGACATTGAATACTATTTTCTTTAATTACAAAACAAATCAAAACAAATGTTACTAGCTTGCCTGGCAGACGTTGTTCTGCCCTTTTCGACGACCCTTTGTCATGTCCTATTAAAAATCCTATCGCAAAAAATGTGGGTCACTCATGGGCAAAAACTATCCTATCTCTCAAGTTGGACCAAACTGCACACGGTGTGCAAATTTGATTAAAATCGGTAAGTAGTTTAGGACTCCATCGCTGACAAACAACGTGACACGTAATTTATATATATTATTATTTGATACGTCTTCAATATTTAACCAATAATAAACCGCAAAATGAGACTGTGTAGTAGCGTTGTATAATATTCAGTATCTAATATCATCTTCTGGGTGTCGTAAGAGGCGGCAGTGGGAAACAAATCAGATGAACAGCAGTGTCTTCCTCATTACTAAAAATAAATATCTGCGGTTGCCAACCCGCTTGTCAAGTTACTGGATAGGCCAATGTACAGCAGTGTACTTTAATAGGCTTAGAATAAAGAAATTATGCGGTGTGGTGATGGATCTGAGAATTGGTTTTTTACTGCTAGCCGTATGAGGCAGCTTGACGCTGCTCAGCGTGCTATGGAGAGGGCTATAATATATGTATAATAATGGGGCAGAAACAGTATACTGAAAATTGTCTTTAAGGCAAGAAGGAAACGCGCACATACACGCACACACACACACACACACACACACGCACACACACACACACACACACACACACACACACACACACACACACACACACACACACACACACACACACACATGACACATGGACGCACACATGCACGCACGCACGCACGCACCCACGCACGCACGCACGCAAACACACGAACGAACACACATACGCACACACACACACACACACACACACACACACACACACGCATTTAAATACACACATATAAACATACTTAGACAGAAATACGGACACAAACGCAAATACAAATACACAAACACAAACACACACAACGAGCGCACACACAAACACAAACACATACAACGTACGCACGCACGCAATGCTGACCGTCAGTCTCTATATAATAGGGCAGATAATGAATACTGAAAATTGTTCCCAAAGTAAGAAGGACACACGCTCCTACACGCATACACGCTCGCACGCACGCATTCACGCAAGCCCAGCACCCGCTGGCTCGCACGCACGCGCGCACGCGCACACACACACACACACACGAACACACACACACACACACACACACACACACACACACACACACACACACACAACGCACGCACGCACACAATGCTAACCGTCAATCTCCCGGCTCCAATACCTACAACGGGAGAGGCCTAGAAAGTCCCGTTTCAAAAGTCCACTGCTAGGTATAGGTCTCCTCGTCGTACATTGCACCATATTTATTGGAATATTTGTCACAGTTGCTACGCTTGGCGGGCGAGTTGGCAACCGCAGTTTTTTAACTTCCCGCTAAGAAAATTAAAATTTTACAAAAATAGGGAAGTTATTGGTTTCAATAATTTTCATCCGATCTCGATGTTTTGAGATCTCAGAAAGCTATTCTGACTATTTTCACGTGGAATCCGTGCGGTGTCTGTATGTAGTGTGTGTGTGTGTGTGTGTGTGTGTGTGTGTGTGTGTGTGTGTGTAAGTATGTTAACCTTTCATAATTTTTGAACGTTTTGATCGATTGAGACGCGGTTTGCGGCGTTCTAAAGATCTCAATGTAGAATAGATTTGGTGATAATATGAACTGATCCGGACGAGTAGATTTTGAGAAATCTCAAAAATAATAATTTTCAAACGGTGGTTTTTTTTGAATACAAATTCCAAACACTAATCAGCTCTTAACCTCAAAAAAATGACGTCGAATACCGTTTGGAAAATAAAAATCGTTTCATTCGTTCGTGAGATATCGATATCGAAGGAGAAAGAATTTGAAAAAAACTTTTTTTTAACATAATTTGGTGAAATTTGGAGCGCTTTGCATTTGAAATTAGCGGGAAGTTCACGGGATGGCCTGCAGGGTCAACCAATTTATATTTAATCTATTATTTGTTAACGGAAGATGGTATGTTCATTCTGTTTCACTTTTCTATGTCGTGTCTTACGAAACCCAGTGGATGATATAGCGACGTAGATTCTCATTGTGGATACGGCACCACACGATACCAATAGTATCACCGTGTTATTTTAAAAATGTAATAATATGTATATTCAAAAATTTGAAAGAAAAATAAACATCCTCAATGTTTTTCTTTAATAGACGTTACAAGGCATCTGCGTTTTGATTTTATATCAATGATATTTGTGTTAAGACCAACAGGAATTGACGTATTTTATTATAACGGTGCGAAGAGTAAAATATGAAAAATTCGAAAAAGTGAAATATCGACTTCAAAAATTTTAAACTCAAAACAGTATACTACTACTGAATAATAGTTTGCAGTTTTTAGTTAAGTAGGTGTTATTTTTATTGAGTTATCAATAAGACGCTCATCTCTTTAACTTCCCTCTGTCTGGGGATGATACGGGATAGTGGTTTTTTTTTCGCCGCAAAAAAAAACAACAAAATATTAATAACAATTTCCACATAATTCAGTAGCTTCTGAAGTCGAGACTTTAATTCTTCGATATAATGCGTGTAAGCATTCACTTTAGAAGCTGTAAAATTATGTGGAAAATATGTTATTCTTTTAAGTTCTTTTCAAGACATTTTACTTGGTTAAAAGGTTAATTATTTCGTTCTTTTGCAGTGGCTTAGCAAGGGGCGCCAGGGGTGCTATTGCCGCGTACGGCAGGTTTTAGGGAGCGGAAAATATGGCGAAAACTGTAATCATCGAAAGTTCTGAAATTGAGATAAACTGTTTATAATGTTTCTAAATAATTTTGACTTAGGCGGCTTAATTCTCATGTTACTTAATCTATGTACTACTTTAGAATAAGAGAACAAATCACTTTATTGTTATTTCATTTCTACTTTGTTCAATACAGCCATTTTGTTGTGTAAATAGCATTGCTTACAAACGATCGTGTTTTTTTTTTAAATATTATAATATTTTATATGCAGTGAAAATACGTTTTTAGTTTACTGAAGTAATGTTATATGCTATGTATTACAAGAGACAACACGCGTTAGAGCCCGCGGGCTCAAACTTACTTATTGGTGTCTTGTGTAACTATGCGTCTTTCCTCACGCCTTACAATGCCGCACAGATTTTTCGTGTGGCGTCTGTCTTAGTAAGTAGAACCGCAGAACATATCACTACAGCCACAAGCAGTAACAACAAACAGTAACAAGTAACAACACTACAGTAACAAGCAGTGCCTTTGTATAAAATATCTTTTTATTTTTTTCATCGTAACATTCCTTCATGTGTACATAAATTGTTAAATAAATAAATAAATACAATGTTCAAGTTTTATATATTGGGTAACATAATATGAGCTTACAGCTTGAAATAAAACAATTATTATTAGGGGATATTCTAATGATTTCCTCGCGTGGAATTTATCCTAAATTGAAGTTTATATTTTGTATCGTATTTCATATACTTAAATATATATTACATATAATTATTTATCTTAAAGGTAAAAACTAATATAAAATAAATTAAGCAAAAAATATGAATTCCTACCTGACGGAAAGCAGTTATTAGGAAAAGGAAACTCACCCTCGTTCGATGCGGGCGGTATCGCGGAATATTTTAATAAAATCGCTAATGATGGTGACCAGAAGAATAATATAAAAAATAAATAAATTAAATAAAAATCCTTTATTTCCAAAAGCCCTATTACAAAGATTTGTTGAGTCTCCCTTTAAGTAATCATAGACACTTGTGTTGGTAATAACTCGCTACTTCCCTTACGGTTGACTAACTAAGATAAACTATGTAGGTATATTATATATAATAGGTTAGGATGGTTAACATTTTTTAAACATTTACATTTAACATATTTGGTTTGATTTTAAATTGTGGCTCTAGTGGCGATGAACTCTTTCCATGTAAGCATGTATGTTAGTATATAAATGTACATAAGCGAGTGTGTATATATGTTTGTGTGTGTAATATGCGTGAAGCTTCATAAAATATTACTTATTAATAAAATACTTTTTAAAATGAACAGTAAAAAGGAACAAATATTTCAAATGATTCATGTTATTATTGTAAAAGATAATTGTACCCACCTTAAACCTGACTTTAATTTTTTTAATTTTGCCTCTTTGAATAGTTTATAATAAAAATAAAAATACTTTCGAAAAATGTTTCAAGCGTAAACGTATTTAATATTAATATACTATAAATTTCTTTTTCCCTTGTGTTATTAGTCATTGGAATGGATATAAGAAATAAATATTTCATTTCGAAACGTATTTGGAATCATGTCACGGTTTTTATGAAAAAAAATATCCCTCAATTTTTTGTAATATTGCTTCTGTACATCAAGGTTATTTAGAGAAATTCATGAGGAGCTCTTGAATGATTTATCTATATTATGCTTTGTCAGTGAAGAGTCACGTAGGAAGTAGGAATTGAGTATCGTGAGTTGAAATTTTGATATTAGTACAGAATTTCAATAATGTACAATTTAATATGTCAGCGAACAAGCCCCATAGTAGCGCGGCGACCTAACCTTTAAAAAAACGTAACAAACGAAATAGGTAGCGAATGAACTTACCAATCCAGCTGACGGTAAGTGGCTAGTGCAGTTTATGAACAAGTTCAATGAAAGATGGCTACAGATGCGTAGTCACCTCTGAGAACAAAGATGGAATCCCTTACAGTCTGTAATTATTCTGGCTCTCCATACCCTACTGACTGGAACACAGCGGTGCAAGCACTGCTATTTGGTGGCGAAAAGAGGTCAGTGGATGGTACTTAACCAGACGGACTCTCACTCTCAGTCAAATAGGTGTCCTAATAATCACTCCAACAATCTCTCAGAAGTGAGAATAAACATATATTAACAAAAACCGAAACTCGTCGAGCCGTTCTTATTTATAATAATTAAAGCAAATACAACAATATGCAAAAATTATGTAGTACAAATACACACATGATATACGTAGATGACAACACAGTTGCTGAGATTATATCAGCCAAGGTTGGCTAGTCGAGATAAAATCTAATCCGAAAGAAAAGCTATGGTTAAGATCTTGTGAGATGCAACGCCTGCAAAACACAAGTGAGCCTCTTCCAAAAATATCCAAACCTTCAAAAGGGTGCAATAAATGCTTAATTTTCGTTCTTGAGCGTTTGGTAAAAATACCTACGTGACTTGTGATTTCTGACAAAATTGAAGCAGCGCGGTGGATTAATTACTCAATAATCCTCTAAGAAATAAAAGATGGCCTTGTGCCCAAAATTGGAACGTTATAATTTAATTTATTTTTTATTTTTCCTATCTGTTTTTTTAATGGTAGCATAAATTATTTCATTTAAGAAAGAACTATTACTTTTATTTGAACCAAGACTGATTGTTAAATAAAGGAAGACATTTTCATTGTAGACTTTGTAACTTTTAATGAAACTAGAAAAAGATAATACCTAGGACTTACAACGAAAGACTAAAATTCGTTTACTTATCACATTAACAAAGGTCAATAAAACCAACTATGAATATAATTCACGATTCAGAACATTTAGAGCTCATATATTCTAGATGAAGTAACAAAATTGAACATACATTCCTACTGCATTTCTACGTCTCGAATTTGTGTTTCAGTTTTCAGTAGACTAATTCCCTTATTTATTAAAAAATAATTACTTGTTGCTAAGTTATTTCTAAACTGAGCCATTACTTAGGGAAGAATTCTCAATTACAAAATCTTATTCCATAGTTGAGTAACACACGTTACTTACATGAGCAAATGCCCAAGTAACATTCGACGCTTGGTGGTTGTTTCTGTGTTTCTTGTGTTTCATGAAAAGGTAAACTAGATTACTTTTACAAAATCTTCACATGTAAATTTAATAACCTTCACATGTAATAAATACCAACCAAATACCCTTGTAAATTTAAATGTTCACTTTTTAAACTGGGTTATATGCCGACACGTGATTTTTTACTTAGAAAGATTATTATATTCATTGATGTCAACTTACAAATCTGCTACATCACCTTGCTACATGTCTGTATATCTATGATTATTACCGTAAATTAATATACTCTGAAATCAAAACCGTTTTGTCGGTCGTTGGGTTTTTCTTTGAATATCTTTCCATAAATTACGTTGATTGAGAAATATGCATGATATCTTCACATACAATATGAAACCTACAATTGGCTTACAAACGAAAATCAGTTAGCAACTGACACACTGGAATAACAGGAAGCCCTCTTTGTATCTTTGATTGTAAAGAGTCAGTAGTTGTTAAAACCATATGTGTCACAATGCTTTTGGAGAAACGAAATCTCTTTTCAAAAGAATCTTCCGAATAGTCAGGAAATGGATCCACATCATGAAAGTAAGCTTTGGAATTTCTAGGTTCAGCAACTTCTATCTCCTCTAATATAATATAATATATGATCAAACGAACTTCTCCATGTGAAGTTTTACTTTTACAAAATCTTGCAATAATATATTTAATATTAACACTTTATTTCCTATTTATAATAGCAATATCGTTGTATGCAGTAGTTTATATTGTTAAACGTTTATTATATCATTATTGTTATTTAATTTTGTTGGTACAAAAAAAGAATGCTTGGAAAAACAAAAAGTGTAAAACAATGTCAAAACATATAGATTTAAATACCAACCAAATACCCTTGTAAATTTAAATGTTCACTTTTTACACTGGATTATATGCCGACACGTGATTTTTTACTTAGAAAGATTATTATATTCATTGCTGTCAACTTAAAAATCTGCTACATCACCTTTCTACATGTCTATATATCTATGATTATTACCGTAAATTAATATACTCTGAAATCAAAATTGTTTTGTCGGTCCGTTGAGTTTTTCTTTTAATATCTTTCCATAAATTACGTTGATTGAGAAATATGCATGATATCTTCACATACAATATGAAACCTACAATTGGCTTACAAACGAAAATCAGTTAGCAACTGACACACTGGAATTACAGGAAGCGTCTTTGATTGTAAAGAGTCAGTAGTTGTTAAAACCATATGTGTCACAATGCTTTTGGAGAAACGAAATCTCTTTTCAAAAGAATCTTCCGAATAGTCAGGAAATGGATTCACATCATGAAAGTAAGCTTTGGAATTTCTAGGTTTAGCAACTTCTATCTCTAATATAATATAATCATCTAAATCGTCAACAACATCAAAAACTGTTTCAATGCCGTACAAAGTTTCCATTTTTTATCCAAATAACCTCAAAGTATTGCTTAAGTAAAGGAAATGGTGACTATTACTTGGCTGTGTGTTCTAAGTTTTGACAGTTCTAACTTGGAGCAATTGCTTAACAATTGAATACAGATTACGTACGTTACTTAAGTAATTACTTTTACTCAAGTAATTACTTTTACTTGTTTATAAATACGGGCGTTAGTAACGTCATGTTCCAGTCAGACAGGCAACTACATGGTAACTCTAAATCCCGCCATAACACGTATAGATTTACACTACAGACGCGTTTCAGATCCGTAAAAGCGACACAACGACTTGGACATCAAAATTATGTGGGGTGGGGTATAAATTATGTGGGTTTTTTAACTGTAGAGGGACGAATTTATGGTAATATAGCACTGTAGTATTTAAGTAAGCAATATCATTGCCATTGCCATCATTGGTTTCAATTTCAACTTAGAATAGCTAAGAGATGCGGAATATATTGATTAAAGACTAGATTTATTTTACGTACCTACTCAACGTAATTTTAATTAGTGAATAACTCATGAAAATGACAGTGAATGGTAGCTCGGACCGATTTTCTTGGGTTTTTATATAGAGCTACTTGGTAGGTAAATATGTGTAGTACTTACATTTGATATAATTGCTGTGCTTCTCGCTACAATAAACAAATAGATATACAAGGGCAGCAAGGACTAAAGAAAGTCATAATTAGTTGTTTATTATGACAGACCTTACTACAAGTCAACCCTTTTTAGGTATGTTCTATTAGCGCCTAAAAATCAAGAATCCAACATTTTGTCGCATGAAATCGTATCTAACAATCGTATTGAACATATAAATGATATAAAGGGCACATTGTTAGAAAGATAAAGGATTTTTGAACTTATTTTTTTTTAAATCGATTAATTGCTATTTTTACATTACAAAAGTGGTTTTAGAGGCTTATAGTGTCGATTTGTCAAGTCTACACAATTACTACTGAAAATATTAATTGTTCAACTCAATCTATTTTTTAATCTCTTAATGTCTTATGTGGGAAGCAATGGAATGTAAATGGCAGTTTAATTTGTTTTGTTTAGCTGTAATTAATTTGTTGTAACATGTAAATGTACTACGTACTAGAATAGACAACACGCGTTACAGCCCGCGGGCTGTGTCATAAAAGTGCCTCTTTACTCGTGCTCGACACTGCCGCATAGATTTTGTTCGCGGCGTTTTTCCCAGTACGTACGAGTACAACATATCACTACAATGTTCAAGTTTGAAATGTATTTAGTAACATAATATGGATTTACAGCTTGAATAAAATCAATAATCATATTTCAATTATTTTCTCGTGCGTGGTTAGAATAAATTTATATTTTATATCCTGTTTTATGTACTAAAAATAATAATAATAATGTCCTCTAGACTGAATTTCAGTCACCGCAACCAGCCTCAGCGGAGCTAGCCATAGACACAGGGCAGGATTATAGTGCAAGTATGTGTGCAAGCACAGTAGCACTCTCTATTCCCCTACTCTCATAATCCGATGGGACTTTAAATAGACACAACGGGAGAGAGATCAGGCGCAAGTCAACGGCCTTACGTGCTTTCCAGGGCACGGGGGGTAAGACACCGCCAACTTCCTGATAAAGGGCAACTTCTGAGAATTTCTTGACGGAAAAACTCATTAAATGATTTTTTGGCCTGACCCGGGATTTGAACACAAAACCTCATGAGTAGCAGCCGCACTACTATAACCACTAGACCAACGAGCAGTCGTATTAAGACTATATAAGATACAAATATTTATATACTAAAGGTAAAAACTTATATAAAATATATTAAGCAAAACTATGGATTACAACCGGACGGAAAGCAGTTAGGAGGAAAAGTTATTTCACCCTCACCCGATGCGGGTGTTCCCTAATGATGCTGAGCAGAAGAACAATATGCGTGAAACTTCACAAAATAACACTTAATGGTTTCTTATATTTACGCGAACATTTGATTAAAATTAATTTGAGTATTTGGGACTAAATTTTTCCCTTCACTTTTGCCTCTTTGAATATATTGTAATAAAAATAAATATATTTTCAAAAAATGTTTCGGGCGTGAATGTATTTAATGTTAAAATACTATAAAGTTATTTTGATCTTGTGTTATTAGTTATTGGAATAGGTGACCGGCATGTGTATATATACATAAGTATGTATGTAATACATCTTGCTATTGTTGTATTTATTCTGTAATGTCTGTGTAAGAATATACACACCCAATATACTCGTGGTCCCTTGGGTTTCGGAGACGATAGAGGGAAATAAACCAAAAGATGGGCTACAGCGTCTTTCCAATAACGATTAAAAATAAAAAAACTGCGATTGCCAACTCGCTTGCCAAGCATGGCAACTATAGTAAATATCATCCCTTTAAGGCGATCTATGGAGGAGGCCTACGTTTAACAGTGGACTTTAATAAGCTTTAACAGTAACATCCCACTATTGGGCGCCAACCTTATCTCAATATTAAAGAAAAATTTAATTGAAATATGGTTAGAATTTTTTTTATGGAATATCAAAGGAATAAACAAATAAAATTTTGTACAGAAATCGGAATAAGAAGAGGCTTTGAGTAAAGCTTTGACAAAGTTTTTGCGTATGAAGTGCTTCTGAGAATTTTATTGAACATGCTTCATACGAAAACTGTACGATACCCGCTTTTGTTGATTTTTACCTATACCTCAAAACATGTATCATAAAACTCTTAAAAATTATTTCATTCCACGCGAAATTGCCTAGCTGTACCTACTGGTACAGTCAGCGACCCAACTTTACAATCAGAGGCCGAATCCTCGACAATTTTTGCCGACGTCCCTTGCGGGATTTCAGAGAAATTTTAATTACTTGAGATATTACATCACATAGGAACATTTTTTACATTTTTTATTGTAATTAGAGGAGCCTCATAACAACTATGTTCTTCATTATTTGGTCTTCTTCTCTTTGAAGTTTTTGGTCAATTAAAGGGCACAGTGAAGGAGCTTTCTCAAGTGACAGACTAGGCTTTATGTCCAATGCATGAAACAACGAATTATTTAATTATAGATTTTGCTATCGCGTTACAGCACACTTTTTTTTTTTAACATGGGGAAATGCCTACGCATACCCGCCTCGCGGGAGCAAGGACGGGTTATGTCGGACTCGCACCGACTAAAACCCCATGGTGTTCCACCTTCGTCGCATATTGGCAGGGCTACGGGAACGCTTTCGCACACATCCGCGGCCCCACCAGCGACTGCCGCTCCATGGCAGCACCTCATCGGGAGAGGAATACTCCTCCCCGTTCTCCCTTCCAAGCAAGGCGCACCAGAACACATGGCACGCCTTCCTCCACGGCCTCCAATTACATCCGCGCAACAGACGCCCCCGCGTCCGATGCGCGAAGGCCATGGGGCCGGGAAAAACGAGCACCTAGAAGTACTAGCCTTCCCGACCCCAGCGGCGGATCTGGTCTATGGCTCCGCCGCCAACCAAGATTCGGCTGCGGAGGATAGGGAGAGCGGCGCCTCGCAATACCGACAATCCTCTCCCCCCCGCAGCCCCATCACCACCGCATCAACGGTGCGGCCCCGTTTGAGTCGCGGAGGATAGGGCGAGTGGCGCATCGCCATACCAACACTACTCTTCCTCCGCGACTCCACCTCGGCTGCAGCGATAGGTGGGGAGGACACACCTCTCACCGCAGTCCACCAACACACATCCGAAGTGGGCTTCCCAAGCCCACTCGGAGTGGCCACCTCGGGCCGGCCCTCCACCTCGGACCAGCCATATGGGTTCCTCTTTGTTTCGCCGTGGGTGACCAAGCCACGGCTTCTAAGCCGGGGGGGGGGTTACAGCACACTGGGACAAATAATAAGTTTAATCAATAAGGTGGGTGGGAATAATGATCCCAAAAAGGCTAAAACTAACTTCTACAGAATACGATGAGGATCAGCATTACTAATTCGACGTGGGTGAATCCTGCAAAGAGAGTCCAGCATTGGTTTAGAAATACTAATGATGAAATTCATTTATTTCAAATGTTTTATTTGTATATAACTATATTCCATAAAACTGTTTTGATACAACAAATAAAGAAAATAACTTTGAAAATAATTGCCATTTAGTAAATAATTCAATCTATTTCTAAAAGGCTTGCGTTATATTCATGCTAGATGACCTAGACATTATGGAAACGACAGACATTGTTTTATGCCACCAGTTATGTTCATTTGTGTCGTATAAGTTTTGTGAAGCAAGTGTAATATTTACGCAAACACTACACATTTAAATAAAACTAGTTTTAAGGAGTTTATCGCGTATATTGACTATAACATTGGGACGTCGAACATCTCTGTCCATCTCACCCCTCCGCTCCCCCTACCATGAGTGCTGTAAAGTGCTCAAAACGTCGGGAAGGCAAAAATAAGCTTATATACGCGATAAAATCTGTAAATACTAGTTTTATTTAAACTTTGGGACTAAGCACTATTGTTCGCAGTTTTATTGTATGTAAGAAAAATGCTGACGTGCAGAACTGTTCAGTTACGAGGGTGGATTGAAAAGTACTCGGCCTAACCAAGAAAATAAACACATACTAAATCACTACTTTTACGGATTTTATCGCGTTTATTTTTACTTTTTATTTTTAATTCCCGACGTTTCGGGCGCTTTCCAGCACCCATGGTCACGGGGGACTGAGATGACTGACGTCCCGATATCATTGTTAAACCCGGAGTACCTTCAGCTTTTTTAATTATTGTTTATGGTCCGATCTATGCAAAATGAACTGACTATGTCTTGAGTTCTTGCAGTGGTATGCTTGGGTTTAGTTTTAATTTTATTGATTATAGGATACCAAGCAGGTGGTAGTACCCAGCCTCCTTCTCTATTGAAATTAGGATGTTTTTTAATTTCAATAGCCTCACGTATCATCCTTGGTAGGAATCGGTGTTCTTTCGCGAGGATTTGTGGTCTATCAAATCTGATGTAATGGTTGGGGCCGTCTAGGATATGATCACAAACTGCAGACTTCATAGATCACTGTGATCTATTTTCTACATAATCACATCATATTTTTATTTTTCTACATAATCACCATCAAGTTCAATACACTTTTGCCAAGTTGGTCTAAATGCTTGGAAGGGGAGGCCTTCCAAGCATTTAGACCGTTGAAAAAAAATGATTCTTCCTTAGAGTCAAAATATGCGTCTACAGCTGCTTTGACCTGGTCGTTTGTCGAAAATCTTTGACCTCCCAAGTGCTTTTTTTGGTTAGGGAACAGAAAGAAGTCTGATGGTGCCAGATCAGGTGAATACGGCGGATGCGGTAAAAGTTCAAAGCCACAGTTGTGAATTTCAGCCATTGACTGTATTGACGTGTGAACACGGGCGTTATCTTGATGAAACAGGACTTTTCTTCTGAGCGTTCCTCGACGTTTTTCTTTTATTTCCTCTCGTAAACGACGTAGTAAGGTGCAGTAGTAATCAGAGTTTATAGTCTGACCCCTTTCAAGATAATCAATCATAATCACACCTTTCGAGTCCCAGAATACTGAAGCCATCACCTCATTTGCCGACAAAATCGACTTAGCCTTTTTAGGGGGTGGTGAACCAGGTCTTCTCCACTGTTTTGATTGTTGTTTTGTTTCCGGTGTACAGTAATGAACCCATGTTTTGTCCATAGTAACAAAACGATTCAAAAAATCATCTGCATCGGCTTCAAATAACTCCAAACAGTCGCGTGAAATAGTCAATCGCGTCCTTTTTTGTTTAACTGAAAGCAGTCGCGGAACCCACCTCGCAGACACCTTGTGGAAACCCAACTCGTTGACAATGATCTTTTGAGTTCGTTCATAAGAGATGCCTATAATCTCGGCTATATCTCTAATTTTTAATCTGCGGTCTCCCATTATTAAATCAAGTACTTTTTTAATATTTTCGTCAGTAGTTGACGTCGAAGGCCTTCCAGAGCGGGGTTCATCTTTCACACTCTCTCTACCACGCTTAAATTCTGCTATCCATTTTTTGACGGATGAATATGACAGAGCACAATCGCCTAATGTACTGACCATGTCATCATGGATTGATTTTGATGATAGCCCCTTCTTATGGAGGTACTTAATGACGGCACGCTGCTCGATTTGCTCCATTCGCGGAAATTATGTCCGATTTCTTTGTTAATAAATTTATAAAATCACAACTAATTATCGCACACGTTTCGAACTTCACACAATGAACTAGTCTGAACTGAACTAAATAATGTGGGTAGATTTGATTTTTAGAATTGAATGGATCTGTGTTAGACCGAGTACTTTTCAATCCACCCTCGTATCTGTAGATACAAATTATTGTTTCTTCTAACTTTGACAGTGACTTACGATATTTACGGTTGAGCGGATTTAAAAAAAAAACGAAACTCGTCGAGCCGGTTTTATTTATGATAAGTTATTAAAAATTATTAAAAATTAAAAAAGCTTAAAGATATTTTATTTATGAAGCAAATACAACAATGTGCAAAAATAATGTAGTATAAGTACCCTCGTGACATACGTAGAGACACTTTAGTTGTGGAGATTATATCAGCAAAGTTTGACTAGTCGAGATCAAATCTAGTCCGAAAGAAAAGCTATGGTTAAGATCTTGTGAGATGTAACGCCTGCAAAACAAAAGAGTGGCTTTTCCAAAAATAGCCAATCCTTCGAAACGGTGCAATAAATGCTTAATTTTCGTTCTCTTTGCGAGTTTAGTAAAAATACCGCGGAAATAGATGCCTTCTTTAACTTTACGTATTTTTTTATTTGATTGATACTTTAGATTTTACAATACAAAATCTAAAGTGTCATGCTCAGAGTGAAGTTAGTTTAAAATAAATTGAAAATGTATATCGAACAGAACAAGAAAGCGAGTTAACAAAAACATGGTATTCTTACCAAGTTTCTAAAATTTTGTGTATTTGGTATATGACATTGGATTTGCTCAATTATTTGCTAAATTTAAATTGAGGTAACCTCTTTAATCTCTTAATGTATATAAGACATACGCATTAATTATTTAGATAGTCTCATTTGTTATTCTAACTTGAGATTTTCTCACCTCTCGCCCTGTTTGGACAGGTTAGAACAATCGTGTAGATTCATGAATTATTAACGAATGTCACCCTAATGTTAGTATATGATATATTACATTTTGTTATGCATAAGGCGTACTTCTTAAGGAAGTAGATTAAATTATATGTTGAATAATATGTAAAATATTATATGTATAATATATATATATATATATATATATATATATATATATATACACATTATACATTCTGTATATTATATTATATTCTGTTCAATTGTAAAACAAGATACTTTTTGGCTATTTTCTGGTATGTGGTTTTTGAAGTTCAAGAAATATAAAAATTAAGGGCATTAGAAGTATGTCAACAAGACGTAGAGCGAACTAAGTGAGAGCTCCGTCGAAACAGCCGACGGTCTTAAGTGTTTAGTAACCACATCCTCAGTGGTGAAGAAAAGAATCATGGGGAAGCCTGCACGTGTAAAAAAAGTCGTAGACATATGAAGTCTGCAAACGTATGAGAGGTAGCGCGGCAAAATCGTTTCTGCTACAAAAATCCGAGAAGGAATAAACTAATGAGTGCCGATTGTTTATTGACACACTTTGAACATTTTCTGGGATTTTGTTGTAAAAACGTATACATTGCCCCATAAATGAATTACTAAGTCTATAGAGTCTAGTAGCTGGCATTATAAACATATGTTTGTTCCTAGTGTGTAATAATTATTTAATCAATTTTAATCAAATTCTATCAGTATTTGCCAATGTTCAAGACAGCCTCTTGTTTCCAACAAGCCTAGTTTGCAAAACGCTTATAACATTTGTGTAATGAAGTTCTCTACTTTGGATCTTATGATTAATTAAATTAAATCCAATCCCTTAGGGAATCTGGTGCAACGGTGACAGCTGGGCGCTGAGTCCACCCACTGTAAAGTGAAATTAATACCGATCGGAAGCAGCCATCAACAAAGACCCTTAGTGCCCCACTTTAGGGTAGTAGAGATACATAAAGTACCCTGTATTACATTAATACATAATAAAATTGGTTAATGAGGAAGTGACGAAATTTCAGGCTTAAAATACACGTCTGCAGAGCGAGTTTGTGTGAAGTTTAAAGCTTATTATTTTAGAAAGTCCCATTAAATAAATTAAAATCATACATGTCCTCGTTGATCCACGGTAGGGTACAATTTAGGCTCAATAACCTTTTCAGAAATCAGAGTAAGCTTCTGCCAAGCAGTAGAACTTACAAAGAATAAAATTTTACTTTTTTACTTTTATATGTCACTGATTTTTTAGCCTATTAATAATTATAATTATTAATTATATAATATAATAACAATTATTATAAACTTAGCGTAAATTGTATACGTGATAGAGCCACGCTGCAGCTATATTATGGTTGTGTTGTAGCACGAATGGGTCGGCTCGACCAGGGAAGGACCACGCTCTCACAGAATATCAGCGTAAAATAGCAGGTTGATATCGCTGTGTTTCGTACGATGAGTGTGGAAATCCGCAGACCCATTTTTACTGGAAACAAGGCATTTCATCTTAGTCTTCAGGGGTGACAACACATCTTCGTTTTGATTCTTAATCGAGGATAAATGTGGATGTAGTCTATGGGCCACAGCATTCAGTTACTACCAGGACTGTGCGCTCGTTTGTCACTCTTATTCTATAAAACATGTTATAAACAAATTAAAGAAAGGACATTTATTTTTGTTTCTACAGACTGTTTAAAGGAAGACGCGTTCATTGTGAACTTTGAAACTTTTAATTAAACTACAGAAAAACAGTACCTAATAAATTATGTAAATATATTTTTGTGGACTTTGCTGAAAATACTTTCCTACTGCATTTATACGCCTTCAAGAAACAGTACAATTTGTGTTTCAGTTTTCCAGCCATAACACGTAGAGATTTACTCAACGAACGCGTTTCAGATCCGTGACTTTGACACACACGTACTAGGACATCAGAATTATGTAAGAAAGGTTGAAAATACAGTAAAATATGCTACCCGTGGTTATATAAAAATATAATTTCTATGGTAAATTTATATAAAAAAATTTATAGTTTGATACACTGGTGTTTACATAGCATACTTTAGGAATATAACTGAGGAATGATCTGTCGCGCACATCTGTGCCTCTTCCTAAGCTTACATGTGCAGCTGGCACTCGGACTTGTGCATAGTTTACTAGAGTTACGTATCTAAATCTGTACTTAAATCTCACCTTACATTAGCAGATCTACCCGTTATGCAAGTCTAGCAGGCGAATCAGTACGGGTGTGGCTAGATTTAGATATACATGTTATTAAACGGTGCAAAATTTCGTATTAATGGGAGTTAATGGCATCATTTCCGTGTAGTGGCATGTAAGAATACCCACTACCCCATATTATCATCCCGTGGCAGTCGTAAAAGGTGGAAATAAATCAGGAGGTGAGCACTAGCGTCTTCCTAGTAACGACCTAATAACCCACGCGTGCCAAACGAGGCAACTATGTCAGATTTCCCCCCATAAGGTCATCTATGGGGGAAGCCATCTATGGGGGAAGTTCAACAGTGGACTTTAATTATTAAATTTCTCTCTCGCTTTTTTATTATGACGCTATTACTGTTACGGCCTATAATAGGCCGTAACAGTAATAGCGTCATAATAAAAGAGCGGCAAGTTTTTGGGAGGCATCGATTTAAATTAATTTATTGTAGTTTCAAAGTGAAAAATCGATTAATAGTGAATTATTTAATACTTTACAAATGATCGTATGAGGAAATAACGTATTTGTTATTAAAAAGTTAAAAATCACACGTCTTAATGAGGTTTAAATATTTTCACGTAGTGATATACCTAAAATAGGAAAATAATAATAAAAGGAGTGAAATTATAATAGCTAAAGTCCAACTTTTTTTTTAAGAATAAGGGTGATGAAGGAGCATACAGTCCACCTTATGGTAAATAAATGATATGGCATATAGAAAAATATATCTACCCTTGATTAAGAATCAAAATGTAGAAGCGTTGTCATCCCTGAGGACCGAGATAGAATGGCTCGTTACATGAAATTAAACACAGCAGCATTAAGCTGCTAATTACCGCTGGCATTCTGTGAGAGCGTAGACTTACCCCGTTCAAGCCGACACATTCGTTCACAGCCATAATATAGCTATAGTATGGATCTATTACGTTAAAAATTCTTTTGAAATACAGCGTCGCTTTACCACGTTAAAAGTACTTGTAAGTTGAAATTTCTCGAACAGTAACACTTTAGCAGTCCGGGTGTTCATGCATGCTAATATGTATACATTAGACTTGATTTGATGCAATTTTCTTTAAGTGGAAGTATTATATTGACTGTAAAATAAAAATAAAAATAATGTTGAAATTGAGTGTTGATAAGAGACTAAAAAGGTGATTGTAATATAGCCAACGATAACTCCACACCTGGACTTTTGCCATAACTTGCAATTCTCCAGAAAATACCATGCCATAAAGCGCGTTACTGCTTTGTTCACGGTTGCCGCTAAGCTTCCAGTTAACTGAAATGCAAAAATCTGCAATCCCAACTGCAACATTTCATTTAGAAAGCATTGAAATGCTGTAATCAGGAAAAACATTTTGAAGATGGACGTAGAAGAAGTAGCAGCTTAGGTGGCAAAAATAAAGACTTCTCATGTCCTCAAAGAACTATTTCTCAGACATGCAAGGTTTACGATGATTTTTTTCACCACCGTGCATGTAGTACTTAAAGTACGCACTTAAAGTTGCCACTAATAATTTTATTGGGGCCGGTTGGGATCCAACTTTGGTTCTCCGCGAATTACGAAGTAAGTGCATCACCTCCGAGTTAATTTTAAGTACAGTTCATTATACAGCACAACAAAATATTTGACGTCTATGAATCGTCCAGATGAATCGAAGGCAAAACACTGCGTGACTCTAGTGGAGCGTAATATCGATGGTGGCGGGATAGAATTGAGGGTAGAACGGGAAATCCCCACTCGTTTGTGCAGTATACCATTCACTAAAGCGCGCGAGAGATTCCTCCTATATCATTCTACGACTCGTAGAATGACAGTATTGTAGTTCTGTTTACTGTAGTAATTCTTCTAGTGCAGGCAAGAAAAATGGTGTACACTTCCCTTATTGCTGTTGGTTTGGTGTTATCATGTAATTAGGTCCCTCATGTTACACTACTGTGTAATTGTGACGAGTGTATGCTATGGTCGAGTAGTAATTGCTCTATACTTAATGTATAGTGCAGTACGCTATTTAATTGCTGATAATGATTAATTGTGTAAGCTGGAGAGCAAGTTGAACATCCGCTCTCACTATAATTTTATTTTAAACAATTAAGCTTCTGATGCATTTCATATTAATTGATATGAAAATAAAGGCTTTGGTAAACAAAATTGTTAGAATAAGCAAATTAATACAGACACTGAATATTATTTTCCTTAATTAAAAAAGCAAACAAAACGTATAATAACATTTGTATACCGAAATACAGGCCGAGAGCTTAATTTACACACTCGTCTCCCACAATATATTGGCCTATATCATAATTGAGTGAGGTTTGTGTTTCTTGTTTCATTGAATTTGTAGGATTGTGGTGAGAAAATAAAAATTTATTATTGTTATTATAGTTCGGGACGATTTCTATATTTAATTATTAATGAAGTGGGAAAACAGAGAAGAGACGAGATTAAAGACAAAATATCGACTTAAAGTTTGCGAAATTATCAACGATTTTAATAAAATATAAACACAATTCAGTGTAGTTGCGGGGCCAAATTAGGAGTACCCTTAACCGACGAGCATGTATGCTAGGTACGTAGGTGTATGGATGTGAAAGAGGCAAGAGAGGTGTGTCAGGATCGTGCCAAATGGAAGTCTGTAGTCTCTGCCTATCCATTTGGGTGACAGGCGTGAGTGTTTATGTATGTATGTATGTATGAGCAACGACACAAAGAAGAGGTAGCCGGATTCGAGGATTACCTTGTCCTCCCCCACACTTCAGACCTCAGATAATCCTATAATATCCCAGCGCAACTTTTCTATCTCTTCTTCCATCTCCAGGACCTTCTCGTTAGTCCTCAGGGTGCGTGCGTTATATGTTGCTAGGTCGAGTCATCTAAGGTGGCAGCCGAATCTCCACCGGAGATTCTTAGTATCCCCTGCCCTGCCATTCCATGGTTACCATCGTAGCCAGGAATAATAGGGCCGCCGAGTACTGGTAGCTGGTGGTAAATAATTTCTACTCATAATTCAGTTGCTAATTATTCGATAAATAAATAAAATAAATATAATTTTTCTTAAAAATTTCATACGCACTAAAATACCAGCCAAGTTACTTAGTACTAAACGAGACAACACGCGTTAAAATTCGCGGGCTCAAACTTAGTCTGTGTCATAGATACTCTGTGCGTCCTTCCGCGCGCTCCACACTGCCGTAAAGATTTTGTTCGAGGCGTCTGACCTAGTACGTACTACGTAGTAATCACTATAATGTTCAATTGAAATGTATTTAGTACATAATATGGGTTAACAGCTTAAATTAAATTAATAATCATATTTTAATTATTTGCTCGTGTAGTTAGGATAAATATATCTAAGTTTATATATTTTATTTTGTTTTATATAAATTAAAATTATATGAAGTACAATTATATATATTAAAGATAAAAACTTACATAAAATATAATAAGCATCGTGTATGAATTCCGACCAGACGGAAAGCAGTAAGCAGGAAAAAGAAATACCTTCGTCCGTAGCAGACGGTATCGCGGAATACTTTAATAACATCCCTAATGTTGGTGACCAGAAGAATATGCGTGAAGTTTCACAAAATATTACTTATTAATAAAATATTTTTTAAATAAAAAAAAACAAATGTTTCATGTTATTATTGTAAAAAAAATTATACCCATCTTAAATTATAACTATATACTTTTTGCTTACTTTGTGTTTTTTTTTTTAATTTTGTCTCTTTTAATATATTATAATAAAAATAAAATACTTTAAAGAAGTGTTTCAAGCGTAAATGTATTTGATGTTAAAATACTATAAATTTCTTTTACCCTTGTATTATTATTCATTGGAATGGATATAAGATATAAGTATTTCATTTAAAAACGTATTTGGGAAAAATCTTTACGAAAAAAATATCGCTCCATTTTTGTAATTCGCTTCTGTACAACAAGGTTATTTATAGGAATTCATTAGCAGTTCTTGAATAATTTATCTATATTGTGCTTTCTCAGTGAAGAGTCACGTAGAAATTGAGTACGTATCGCGAGTCAAATTATTCATTAGTACAGAATTTTAATAAAGTACAATTTAATATGTCAGCGAACGCGCCCCGGAGTAGCACGTCGGTATAACCGTTTAAAGAAAAATAAAACGTAATAAATGATAAAAGTGGCGAACGAAATTTGACGACGGAAAGCGGTGAGTGGATGGTACTTACCCAGACGGACTCTCACTCTCAGTCAAAAAAGGAGTCCTAATAATCGCTCCAAGACTCTCTCAGAAGTGAGAATAAACAAACATAGAATTTCGAGTACACGTGAAGTCTGCTAACATACACTAGAGAAAATAATTCTCATAATATAGTTACAGTCTAATACATCTTACTTTTGTTGTATTTATCGTGTAGCATTGGTGTAAGAATATACACTACCCAGTATAATCCCGCGGGTTTCGTTAGAGGCGATAGAGGTAAACAAGACAGAAGATGGGCTGTAGCGTCTATCTAATATATACTTAAAATAAAAACCTGCGGTCACCTACCCGCTTTAAGATTTAAAGTGGAGGATGCCTATGTTCATCAGTGGACTTTAAAACGCTGTAACGGTAACATCCCACTGTTGGCCAAAACCCTCATCTCAATACAAAAACATAACTTTGATTGAAAAATGATTAGAAAATTTTTATGGAAATTCAAACGAATAAAAAAATAAAATTTTGTACAGAAATCGAAATTAGAAGTGGGCTTCAAATAAAGCTTCGAACAAAGTTTTTGCATATGAAGTGTTTCTGAGACATTTATTGAATACGCTTCATACGAAACTTTACGATACCCGCATTTGTTGATTTTTACCTATACTTAAAAAATATTAAAGAACTTTTAAAAATTATTTTATTCCGCGCAGAAACAGTCCGGCTATGTCTATTGGTATAGTCAGCGACCTAATTTTACAATCAGAGGCTGAATCCCCGACATTGTTTTACCAATACCTCAAGTGCTAATTCAGAGAAAGTTTAATGACAACACTTTCATGGACACTGGATCAAGTTTGAAATATGACACTAAAAAATTCCATACAAATTAACACCACGCCTACATACTTTCTGACACATAGATATCTATCATCATCATCGTCATCATCATTACAGCCCTTCACAAGTTCACTGCTGAACATAGGCCTCCCCCAAGTAATGCCACAAAGCACGGTTCTGAGCCCCCTGCATCCATCGACTTCCTGCATATCTCACCAGGTGAAATGTAAAGATATACATTTGTACAGTTGTGGTGAGGCAGTACATTTCTATACATGGCACGAAATAGTCGTGCTGCCACGACGTAATTAAAACTGTGGTGTTCATATGACACTACCATTCTTTACGTGGCACGAAATAATGATGTCACATCGTAATTAAAGTTATGGCGTTCATGTAACACTACGGCTCGTTGCGTACTACAAAATAGGCGTACTGCCACGTTGCTATCAATATTGTGTGTATAAATGAGTATGAAAACGATAGTACGTTTTACGTCTCTACAATAGGCGTCATGATAATAATAAATAAAACTTTGTGAAAAAAACCAAGTTTGATATAAAGATATGATTTTCCATAGTTTTTTTTAATTCGATTAATGAATAAAATAAAACTATGGAAATCATATCTTTATACAAAACTTAAAAAGGTGTTTGATTGAATAAAAGAAACTATGGAAAATCATATTTTATATCAAACTTATAAAAGCAAAATAACAGTTTTTACCTTTAAACAAAAAGTTTTTCTTTACTTTAAGTTGGTTATTAACGAAACAGTACAATTATCATGCCGCCTGTACACGCTCGTCTCGTTGCCTGGCGTACCTCTCGTCGTGTTGAGGCTCGACACGAGAACACACCATGTACACACTTGTACTCCGTATGCCTGCTGAGACGGACCTAGATGAAACTGTTGCTGCGTTTTGCCTTTGTGCTATTAGTTATTATAACTTTTTAATATGCCACGGCGAAGAAGACGATAGATAGTGGATGGTTTCTATCTATCGTAACTGAACCATGTACGGTGAATAGAATATAGTACGCTCTTGTTTTCATCAAAAGAGTCGAGCGTAGTGCCGGCTGTACACGCTCGTCGACACACCACGAGACAGGCCGAGTACGAGTGTGTACATGGTGCTCTCGTCGCATCGCGTCGCGTCTTGTGGTCCTCGTGCGTTCTCGGAAGCGTATCGGTTTTTTGCGCTCGAGTCAAAGGGTGAAAATAAGAGCGTACTCTATTCTATGCTATACTATTACGGTAAATAGAAACTATTAACCTTTTCCTCATTTGCAATGGCTTATTAATTTATTTTTAGTAAATGTGTAAAAAATTATAATAGCTCAAAGGCAAAACGCAGCAACAGTTTCATATCGGTCCATCTCAGCGGGCATACGGAGTTCAAATGATACAACGAGTGTGTACATGGTGTGTTCTCGTGTCGAGCCTTTACGCGACAAGAGGCATATGAGGCGACGAGACGAGCGTGTACAGGCGGCATGATAATTGTATTGTTTTGTTAATAACCAACTTAAAGTAAAGAAAAACTTTTTGTTTAAAGGTAAAAACTGTTATTTTGCTTTTATAAGTTTGATATAAAAATATGATTTTCCATAAAAAACCGACAAACTTCCGAGAGCGCACGAGGGCCAAGAGACGTGACGTGACGCGACGAGAACAGCATGTACATACTCGTACTCGGCCTGTCACTTGGTGTCAACAATAATTAGTTTAATCACTAGGTTTCGTGAAGTATCCCCACTTCAGGTGGGTGGGAATAATATTTCAAAAAGACGAAACCTAACTCCCACAGAATGATGACGGCGAACAGCATTACCAACTCATTATGGGTGAATCCGGGAGTGAGTCCAGCAAGAGACTTGGAAATACTAAGGATGAAATTTATTTACTTCCACTTTTTAATAATGTATAATTACATTCCATAAATATATTTTAATAAAATAAATAAAATAAGAGAAAAATAATTACCATTTAGAAAATAATTCAATCTATATCAAAAAGGCTTCAGTAATACTCAAGCTAGGTGCCCTAGACATTATGGACACGACAGATGTTGTTTTATGCCACTAGTTAAGATCATTTGTATCGTATAATTTTGGAATTTTACCTCCGTTTTGCTAATCCACATACTAGACTTTAATAATAGACTGGACTGAATTTTTACGTGTTAGAGCCACGCTGTAGGGCCACGTTCTCACAGATTACCAGCACCTCATTGCTGCTATGTTTCGTATGATGAGTATAGAGAACCGCAGACCGAGGAAAACCGGATGTGAGGCATTGCTCAGTGGTTGGTCAGTGGTCCTCAGGGGTGGTAATTCATCTGCATTTTGATTCTTAATCGAGGCTAGATGTAGATGTCTATGGGCCACAGCAACCACTTACCATCAGGTGAACTGTGTGCTCGTTTGTCATCCCTATTTTATAAAAAATGATACAAGAACAATGATAGTTCATATTCATCAACTGAGCAGCTACTTATGCACTTGATAAATTAATAAAAATAAAATGTCACGATTTCTTATATTTATGCGAACACTACACATTGATTAAAACTACTTTTACGGATTTATTCGCGTTTAATTTGTAGGATTTTTTTAATTCCCGACTTTTCGGGTGCTTTCCAGCACCCAGTCACCCGTGACCATGGGGCGTCGAGAATTAAAATCATAAATTTAACTATAAAATTAAATATAAATTTAACTATAAAAGTAGTTTTAATCAATAAAAATCAATAAAACGTCAATTAACTGGCCAGACCATGGTTTATAGTTATGATATGATCCGACAGGTGGCGCTAAAGTTATTAACACTTCTATATTTATGAACCAAATTGACTCATATTTATAATATATGTCGATTTAATGTCATAAAAGAAACACAAGAAATCTATAGTAGATAGGTGTCGCTATGGTTAATGCATTAATATTTTTTTATTTACTCTGTAAAGGGTCCGTTGGAGTGAAAATCATCTCGGTTACTGAAAAGGGCAGAACCTCTGCCGGGCCAATAGTATAATATAGAATTATTTAACATATCTGTTAAAAATATAATCATTTTGTAAAAATATTTTAAAAAATTGTAAATATATTTTAAATAATATTTTTCGACAATCGAAACATAGTGTTGAACAGACGATAACGATTTAGTAACTTGATAGGGTGCACTTTAATACTGCGGATTAACTTTTCAGACAGCCTCTTCGTTAAGCTTAAACTTTGAGACTATGTTCGCAGCTTTAATTTACGAAACAAAAATTGCTGACGCGCAGAACTGTTCAGTTATTTGTAGATACTAATTATTGGCTCATAACTTTGACAGCGACTGACGTTATTTATCGTTGAATGGTTTAAAAAAAATGTTTTTATTTACGAGAAATATTGAAGCAAATAATTTATAAAAATAATGCAGAACAGGTGCATGACACACGAAGATGACAACACAGTTGTGGCGTTGTACCAGCCGAGGTTTCGGGCCAGTCGGGGTCAAATACAGTCCGAAAGAGAAGCTATGGTTAGGATCTTATTAGATTCAACGCCTCCAAAACACAATAGTGTCTCTTCACCGCGAAAAGGAGCCCAATTACAATTATAAAAAGGAGGACAATTGACTCCGATCGTGCATGGATTATTTAAATTTACATGTACGAGTTGGTGTTCAAAAACATAGTAGCTTTGGACTTAATGGAAAACATGGTAGTATGCACCGCACCGAACACCTAATATAGTATATTAGGTGTTCTCTGATGCACCGCTACCCACGGCCAAACCACCCAAAAATGAAGTTGAGTCTCAATCCTACAGACTGGTTACTACCAGTACCAGTAGTGTTAGTAGGCACCAGCATTATTGGTGAGGTAATCTTCGCTCTACGTTTACGTTCCTGCAATCCCGTTCACGTTCGTGAGATGTGCTGTTTTTATGTTGTCACTCTAAGAGAAATAATAAATAATAGTGATGTGATATTTTTGTGCTGTGTATTGGCTTTAAAAGAATATTCACTACCTCATATAATCCCATGGGTGTTATTAGAGGCGACAGCGAACTTTAATAGACAGTAATGGTATATTTTGTGTATTTTGCGTATAATTACATTAGATTTGTTTAATTATTTGGTAAATTTAAATTGAGGTAACCCGTTTACTCTCTTAATGTATATATACCTACACAAATAATTATTTAGATAGTATCATCTGTTATTCTAACTTGAGATTTTCTCACCACCACCCTGCTTTGACAGGTTAGAACAATCGTGCAGATTCATGAATTATAAACGAATGTCGCCCTATAATGTCAGTGTGTTATTACACTTATTTGTTACGCATAAGACGTACTTCTTAAGGAAAGTGGATTAAATTATATGTTGAGTTTTGTGTTTTCAGTTTCATTTGATTGTTTTGTATATTATACCTGATAGCTTATAACTATTCTATCCTATCTTATCTTATCCCAACCTATCCTATCCTGTTCTCATACATTCTATTTTCTATTCCATTATAAAACAAGATACTTTTTGGCTATTTTCTGGTATGTGGTTTTTGATGTCCAAGAATTATAGACATTAAGGGCGTTAGAAGTATGTCAACAAGTACTAGTGCGAACTGAGTTTGAGCTCCGTCGACACATCTGACAGTCTTAAGTGTTGAGTAACTACATCCTCAGTGGTAAAGGAAAGTATCGTGGGAAAGCCTGCACGTGTAAAAATAAGAAATATATCGTAGAATTTTGAAGTCTGCAAACATATGAAGGGTAGTGCAACAAAATCCTTTCCGATACAAAAATCCGAGAAGAAATAAGCTAATGAGTGCCCAGCAGACTGAAGTATTATGTGACTGTTACTCTACGTTTTATTTAAGAAAGCGTGTGCCAAGCAGTGAAAGTTTTAAGCTGATATTTTAGAACTGGTGTATACATAAGCTGATGTTTTATTTAGCACAAATGAATTTTTCTTATGTTTAAGTTAAAAAATGCTAATATCTTTAGATATCAATTAATATTTTTTATTATTATTTTTTTTACGTGGCAGAGCCATGCTAGATGTAGCTGTCTATGGGTCACAACAAACACTTAACATCAGGTTGACTGTGTGCTCGTTTATCACCTTTTTCCTATGAAAAAAATTAATCTGTGTTTTAGTGATCTTAATGTTTGTTGTATACAATACATGGATCTTATTAAATTACTTTATTAACAATTTTATTTCTCTATAAGAAATGTAGAATGAAGTACACTAACAATTATCTGCACCCTGCGGCATGTTATTTTACGTTATGTGTCTCCTTTGTTCCTAAGCCTACTTACTGAGTCAAGAAAAATGCCACCCCAGATGCGATGTATATTCTCTAACTTTTGTTAAGTTTTTACATTAGGACGCCTACGCTACATAAACTTGGACAGGGCATATTTGTTGACACAATCTGTGATTTGTCTTCGAGGATTTTTTTTAAATAAAAATGAAGTGAGAAACAATCCGTCCTCACCTGCGGCCAACTTCAAACACGAAAGTCATAATAATATGTTCCCACCCATTCCCACCTATGAGGAAAACGATGAAATTCCTGATATCCTGTTCTGTACTCAACTTTTTTTGTTCCGATCCTGTTCTGTATTCTCGGCTTATTGAATTTTTTTGATATAGTATAATTTTTGCTTTGTCAAAAGAATAGAATAGAATGATTTTAATTCAACGTTGATTATTACGTAATACTTATTGAAAGTAGTTTTTTATTTACCAGTGGTTCGAAAAATACCCCTGTCCTGGGAAGAACTAGCAAGAAACGGAGCGAGACTTTTTTTAAACATATTTTGCTTTACCGTAATTTTGTTTGTACAATTTTTAAATGAATTTTTATGGAACCAGCACGGTGGCGATCATCTCATTCCCAGGGGCTATTTTCATTCATGTATTCCCTGATGTTATAATAACCCCTTGTGTACAATTTTTCTTTGATAAACCTTTTTAACTTGTTAATAGACAAACTTTGAAAATTTTCTGGTATTTTGTTGTAAAAGCGTGTATTTTCTCATAAATACATTGCTAATTCTGTGAAGTCTAGTAATTGACATTACAAGCTTATGTTTGTTCCTAGTGTTTTATTATTGATTAAATATCAAATTTTAATTAAATTTTATCAATATTTGCCAATATCCAAGACAGAATGTTGTTTCCAACGGGTCTAGTTTACAAAACGCTTATAACATTTGTGTAATGAAATTTTCTACTTGGGATCATATAATAAATTTAATTAAATCCAAACCCTTAGTGAATCTGGCGTAACTGTGACAGCTGGAGCTGAGCCCGCCCACTGTAGTGTGAAATTAATACCGATCGAAAACAGCCTTGATAAAGATCTTTAGTGCCCCACTTTAGGGAAGTACAGATACATAGTATACCCTGTATTACATACATACATAATAAAATCGGTTAATGAGAAAACGACGAAATTTTAGGCTTAGAACCTACGTCAGCAGAGCGAATCTGTATAAGGTTTAAGCTGTTTTTTTTAGATAGTCACATCAAATAAATTAAGACCAACCATTTCTATGTTGGTCCAGAGTAAGGTATAATTTAGTTCTTTAATATTATCTAAGATAAAAAATAAATATTTTTATCGTAGATAATATTAAAGAGACAAGGTACAAAATACTCTACTAAGGAGAGGTACAAAATGCAGGCAAATGAATAAAAATAGAAAAAAAAATAAATGAAAAAATTCTTTCATATTGCATTTTTTGAAAAGTAGTTGTACAAATGACTAAAAATTATTTCTATAAAATAAAATATTTCATTGATAGTAAAAATTTGACGATATGTCTCTTTGAATTTATAATTTCTATATATCGCCTAAATATTATTACAATAAATCTTTAATATGATTTTTTTAGAATAAAAGTGATAAACGAGCACACATATGAGTTGTTATCCCTGAGGACTAAGATGAAATGCCTAGTGTCCGGTGAAAAGGGTCTCCGGATCTCTATACTAACCATACGAAACATAGCAGCATTAATCTGATATTTAACTAGTAACTAGTTTAGTGCTATGTAACTAGTAGACAGTGAGAGCGTGATACTTCCTCGGTCGGGCAGACCCATTCATACTATAAATATAATATAGCTGCAGCATGTCTCTACCGCGTATGACAGGATTGAAATTTAGCTATTTATTTATTTAGCAATTTATGTACACACGAAGTAATGTTACAATGAAAAATAAAAAGATATTTTGTACAAAGGCATTGCTTATTGAAATTGAAATTTCTTCCGGCAGGCCTGATTATCTAATTATTATTAGGTATATTATTTTTCTAATCTTTAACTGTAAATTATGCGATTAATAGATAAGAAAAACAGCTCTAGAATTTTGCATTGTTAAAAAAATATTTGCTTAATGTGTAAATAAAAAATACGCGAGCGCTCATTTTACATGTTAACAAAAGGGTGTGTGGCCGTTGAAGGAAAAGGGTAGATCTCCCACCGAGCAAGGTGTTCTGCCCGGGGAGCGGCCAACGCTCCGTGTGACAGTTCGGAGATGTTCTATATATACTGTTTATGATTCGGAATATTGATAGCGCGATTTAGGCTTCGGTGTGATTTCGCTTGTGGCGGCGACGACAGCGCCGCTACATCACCTCATAGTGCAGCCTCGTTTGCCGACGAATGTGCAAGTGCCGTTGGATTGCCTTGTAGTCTGCGGTGAGTCGAGAAGAAGGCAAGTAATCTGCGGAGTGCCGTGAAGCAGAGGCGAGCAGTGAGGCTCAGAGCCGTGCTGAACACTGTATAGCGCAGAGAGTAGCTTGAAGGAACAGGAAGCATTATTATTCCAGTGCTGCGATGAACCTTGTGAAAGCTAGATGGCTTGCAAGATATGAATACTGCTGACGATATCTGCTCGGGAACAAATGGGTGGGGTAACTATATATATGACGATGATGAAGCTTGAAGTTTCCGAAGGTTGTTGGTTGCGTGTTCAGATCACGTCGGGGTCACCACTGTGGCCGTTGAAGGAAAAGGGGAGATCTCCCGCCGAGCAAGGTGTTCTGCCCGGGGAGCGGCCAACGCTCCGTGTGACAGTTCGGAGATGTTCTATATATAGAGATAGCGCGATTTAGGCTTCGGTGTGTTTTCGCTTGTGGCGGCGACGACAGCGCCGCTACAGGTGTAAATATTTTATGCAAATAATGAATATTGTTATTATTATTATATGTAAGATATTTTTTTTAATTTACCATAAAATTTTTTGCTTTATATGTGTATAAATATTAAAGAAATATAAACGAAATAAATTTAATCACATCATTTACGAAACCTGTCGGAGTCATTCATCCAAAACTTGTCGGGATAACATTTTTCCAATCGTGAATGGCGTGGTAGCGAATTCATATAGACTTTTCATTGACGTCAAAGGTTCTTTACGTCACTTGTACATGAAGTGCATATATTTGTTCCTGTTGGCATTTTCGAATGAAATAATACACTCTTTCTTATATAATATACTTTAAGTGAGCAATTTTTGTACGTATGTATTATAATTGGTTTCTCGAAATTGTGTACTTAGGTAATATTTTCTCAAGTTTACCGAGATAGCTTTTATACCTGAGAAAGTTATTTTTCTTTCCTCTTTTCTACGACTAGCAAAGCTCGGTTACACAGGTGCTTATACTAATATGTAGAAAGAGAAAACTATTTCCGTTTCAGAAACGAAGACGTTGAATAAACAGAAAAAAAAACTTAGTTTAGTGAAACATATTAAGATAAAATATTGACGACTGTATTAATAAAAATACTAAAAACATCCACTTTTCAGCCACTAGTTAAAAAATACTTTTTACGCACTATTATTTTCGGAGATTTCTTAGACCAGGTTAGAATGCGCTCCTTTGCCCAAACGCATGTTGGCAAATTTCATGTACATCTATGAAATATTTTTCTGATGATATGACGTTGTGTTAGTCGATTCCGACTGAACCTAAAACTTTCAAAAAGGTTTTAAATGAGAGAATATACACGAATTAAACACGTCCGCTTTTTGGCAAAAGGGCTCCTCTCATTCCTAAAAAAAGATGTTAGCGGACTTTATATATCCTTGCAACAGCTTAAATTTTTAGTCACTTTGGTTTTCTTGTCATTTAGACAGTTAGGCAAATGGTAACTAAGCACCTAAAATTGTAATGAACTATTGAGTTATAGATGAGATGCGTATCAGATACTTCCTTAATTTAGTATATTATAAAGATCCTCTTGGATGGTAGGACTCGTTTATGACTAGGAGTATGTCCGGGTACCTTCCCTTTACCAATTACTGTCGTCAAATATCAGTGCTTGTATTCCAATCCGAAGGTCATATCGTATTCTTGTTTATGTACACAGGTAAATCTCGCGACAAGCTTTTATAATATTCATATAAATTACGTAATGTAATAAATTGATTGGTTTAATTTAATTATTTAAAATTTATTTTCTTCTTTTTAGAGCATAAAAGTATTAAAAACGTT
Source organism: Parnassius apollo (assembly GCA_907164705.1). NCBI lineage: Eukaryota > Metazoa > Arthropoda > Insecta > Lepidoptera > Papilionidae > Parnassius > Parnassius apollo. Next base: position 4,552,236 of record CAJQZP010000810.1, read on the forward strand.
ATGTTGGACAATTTTTGGTGACAAACGAGCACACAGTCCAGCTGATTGTAAGTAAATGCTGCTTTTTATCGCTAGCATTTTGTGAGAGCGTGGTAAGACCCGGTTCAAATATATTTTGTGTTATAATTTTAATTCAATTTTATGATCTTATATTATTATGTCTAAAATCTTATACTAAATTATACATATAAAACTATATTTTGGTATATATTTAAGTCCGTCTCTAAAATCAGGAATTATAAAATATAAATGGTGGTATTGAATTTTATTAGGAAATGAAATAAAATGAAGTAAAATATATTTATTTCCTCGACGTAGGAAAATAAAATTACGTTTGTCAAATGAAATTTTTCTTCAACACTAATGCCGTTTCGAAATGCTGTACCCCTGACCGGAGAAGAAATGGCGAAAGTGACTCTACTGGTTAATTAAGTTATTTAGATATCTCGGCTTCCAAGACCAAATCAGCTGTTAGGAAGCTAAGAACCCTTGCAAATGTACTTCACGGCGAAACAGCTGTTTACTTTATGTTCTCGCAAGTCCGGACGTGCATGGAGTTTTGGTACCATATATGAGCTGGTGCTTCAAAATGCTTCAGAAAAGGGCGTGCTAAGAGACTGTTAAACAGTTAAAAAGAATATAATAACTTCTAGAATATAACAAGTCTACACGATATAAAAAGTAAATTTTTGGCTACCGCTTTTGATTACTGGTTATATAAGGCTTAGCAATGGCATTTAGCTCACGGGTTTGAAACCCGCATGAAACGACTATTTACTACTACTATTCTACTACTACTACTACTATTTACTTTCAAAAAATAAGGCTACAGATGGGTTGTTACCTCTAATAACTAAGACAAAATGTCTCACAGAGATATAAAAGATAAGGCTACAAGAGCGTTGTTATCTCTAATAACTAAGTTAGAATGTCTCACAAAGGGATAAGAGATAAGGCTATAAATGCGTTTTTACCTCTAATAACTATGTCTCATAGAGGGATAAGAGATAAGGCTACAAGTGCGTTGTTGCCTCTAATAACTAAGATAGAATGTCTCACAGAGATATAAGAGTTAAGGCTACAAATGCGTTGTTATCTCTAATAACTAAGACAGAATATCTCACAGAGGTGTAAGAGATAAGGCTACAAGTACGTTGTTACCTCAAATAACTAAGATAGAGTGTCTCACAGAGGGATAAGAGAAAAGGCTACAAGTGCGTTGTTGCCTCTAATAACTAAGACAGAATATCTCACAGAGGTGTAAGAGATAAGGCTACGAGTACGTTGTTACGTCAAATAACTAAATAGAGTGTCTCACAGAAATTACAAGTGCGTTATTATCACTAATAACTAGACAGAATGTCTCACAGATATAAGAGATAAGGCTACAAGTACGTTGTTACCTCTAATAACTAAGATAGAGTGTCTCACAGAGGGATAAGATATAAAGTTACAAGTGCATTGTTACCTCTAATAACTACGAGTAAGATAGAATGTCTCACAGAGGGATAAGAGATAAAGTTACAAGTGCGTTGTTACCTCTTATAACTAAGATAGAATGTCTCACAGAGGGATATGATATAAAGTTACCAGTGCGTTGTTACCTCTAATAACTAAGATAGAGTGTCTCACAGAGGGATAAGATATAAAGTTACAAGTGCGTTGTTACCTCTAATAAATAAGATAGAATGTCTCACAGAGGGATAAGATATAAAGTTACAAGTGCGTTGTTACCTCTAATAACTAAGACAGAATGTCTCACAGAGGGATAAGAGATAAGGCTACAAGTACGTTGTTAGGTCTTAAGACTAAGATGCAAAGCCTCACATCTTGTAATTATAATGGTCTATGTTTTTCAGTCGGAAACACAGGAGTGCAAACATTGTTATTTAGCGGTTGAATTAGGAAATATGGTGGTGCGTACCCGGATAGAATTCTGAGTAGAAAACAGCTCATATGACAAAGTAAATAACGAACGTTTTCCTTTAAATCGCCGAGCATGTGGTGAATCAGCTCTTAAAATTTCCAATTACTTCTCCGGGGCTAGATGTTAACTTATGCGCTACCTATGTATAAAAAACCCCTCTCCTGTAGTGGTAATCGCCGTATAATGGCAGCGTAAGGTCGCCAAAGTTATCCAGTGGGAATCGTAAGTGACAAAAAAGGAAAACGAAACAGGATATGAGCAGCAGTTCGATTGCCTACTCTCTTTTCCAAGCTTTGCAACAGGGGCTTAATAACCTCCTTATAAGGTAATCCAAATAAGAGGATTATATTCAACAGTAAACTTTTATGCTATAATGATTCATTAAAAGTAAAATGATTATTATTACACCAGTATATAAGTCTGGTGACATGGAATATACATCAAACTATAGACCTATCTCTGTTTTGCCAGTCATCTCGAAAATCATAGAAAAACTCTTAAATAATCGGCTAATATCTTACTTGAATACATACAAGCTACTTTCTGACCATCAATTCGGATTTAGAAAAGGGATTTCTACCGAAGATGCCGTAATAAAATTGACTTCTCTTATCGTGCACAATGTGGATAAAGGTAACAAATGCTTAACTGTATTTTTAGACTTGAAAAAAGCCTTCGATACCGTGTCGGTACCTACTTTAGTACGAAGGCTCGAAAACATAGGTATAAGAGGAATCCCTTTAAAACTCTTTGTTGATTATCTCACTGGACGTGAACAATGCGTGAAAATTGGGCCCTATGTGAGTGAGCACTGTGACGTAACTTTTGGCGTTCCCCAGGGTAGCGTGCTTAGTCCAACCCTATTCTTAATATATATTAACAATCTATGTTGTATGAAAATCAGAAGTGGACAGATATTTTCTTACGCGGATGACACAGCTGTTGTCTTTACGGGGCGGACTTGGGATGAAGTACGTTCAGTAACAGAGAGAGGTCTTGCCGAGATAAGCAGTTGGTTAAATAATAATCTCTTAGCTCTCAATACCACCAAAACTAATTACATAACTTTCTCAAATTATAATAATTCACAATCGGAAACAAATTTTGAAATCAAAATACACACATGTTCTGAATTTTCCAACCCTGATTGTACTTGTAACAAAATATCAAAAGTAGACAAAACAAATTATTTAGGAGTAATAATTACCAGCGTCTATCTTGGCATGCACATCTTGAACTGATGATGACTAGGATGCGGAAACTTATATGGATTTTTAAAACTCTTAGACATATAACAGATAAGACCTTACTGTGTCAAATATATGTTTCATTAGCTCAATCCATTTTGACATACTGTATCCCAGTTTGGGGTGGGGCCACTAAAATGAAGTTCTTGGAACTAGAAAGAGTACAGAGATTATTATTTAAAGTGATGCACTTTAAGCCCTACAGATTCCCTACTAAAGAGCTATACACCCTATGTGACCAACTTTCGGTCAGGAAGCTGTATATCCTTAACTCTGTATTAAGATTGCACAAGACGCTGATATATAACCCCAAAAATTGCGATAGAAGAAGAGGACATGCTGTGGCACCAGTAGTACCCATGAAAACGAAATTTGCTAGGAGGCAATTTAGAAGTCAGTCTGCTCATCTCTATAACTATACTAATAAAAAACTTAACATATATGCAACGACCAAGCATAATGTGAAAAAACAACTTACAGCGAAAAAAAAAAAGCGCGACCGCACTTGGTTTAATCTTTACATATGCGCTATTTTATATGTATCTAAAATTGTTATGAAAGAGCGGGGTCCCCTAACACAGGTATTGATATACGTAAAAGGAGACCCCAGCCTAGTTAATGTATTTAAATTTAAGATACTGAATAAAGAATAAAGAATAAAGATGACGATGATGATGATGTTGAAAACGCCTATACGTTACAGCAGAAATTCGTTATACCTCTTTAGTTAAAGGATTTAAATAAAATCAAAGAGTATAATTCTATTTTTATTTTTGAAGAATCTTCTTCTTCTTCTTGGCCCATATACATCTACGCAACGCAGATGCGTTGTCACCCCTGAAGACTAAGATGGAATGCTTAGTTTCCAGTAAAAAAGGTTCTCCGGATCTCTAGTCACCATAAGAAACAGCAGTATTAAGCTGTAATTTTACGCTGTTATACTGTGAGAGTGCGGTCCTTCCCCAGTCAAACCGACTCATTCGTGCTACAACCATAATATAGCTTCAGAGTGGCTCTACCACGTATAAAAACTTACTTTAGTATTATTTTTAAATTATACTTTAACAAGATACAATGTAAATAACCCTTAGTTATACCTATTTAAATGCTTAACTAAATGTAGATACTGGATAAATACGGGTAACACGTGACTAAACCGAAGTAGATTTAATTTTCCACTTCAGAAGTAACGTTACCTTTTTAGCTGTACATTTGCACACGTGAATTCAGTATTCCATTACCTGTTTCAAACGTAGCAATTTCGAAAAGTCTTTGTAGGGCTTCTTAACGGTATTTTTGTTCGTCCTTTAATGATATACTTAACGATGAGAACGAAGAACGTAAGAAAATGCGGTAAAAAATATAAAACGAAGGATTTTTACGCTAAATCAGTTTCGAGTACCTAATGCGAAAATACTGCGCTTTAGGCCTTAATTTAATGACAAAACTAGAAAAAATATATACCAGCTCTAGCTTAGTCCATAAAAGAAGGTAAAAGTAAATTAATTTACAGTCTGTATACGTCCCATTTCTGAACACAGGCCTACTTTTATTTCTAAGATGGTTTGAAAGCAAGAAAGTGTCCATCGCGCTGCTAAAAAACAACTAAAAATGTAAATTTTCAAAACAGTCCTACTCCCCGCGGTATATTGCCGAGAACGCTGGCTGCGTTTCCTAGCTGAAGAAGTTTATATTAAAAGTAAAAAAGTTAAAAAGTGACAATTTTCTCTTTTTATTTAAAAAAAGAAGATACTGTAGACGACATTTCAAAGTCTCCGTTATACAATTCAAATAAGCTGTTTTTTTGCAGTCTGTACCTGTAACCGTTAGGCTACTGTCGCTTACCTCCACGAACTTTTTAGTAAGTGGTCCATTACTTTAAGATCCTTCTTTAATCGTTTGCACACAACTACGTAAAAAAATAGAAGTTTTTAAAATGATTGGATAAATTTATGATGATGTGAAGCTGTAAAGTTGAAATTTATATTTCGTGACATTTTAAATTTATAATGTGGGGTCAAATATGTGCAAAACATTCGATAATTACTTTATTATTGGTGTAGTATACAATCAATTGAAACATTTTACTCAGAAACGATTGAACGCCAGCACTAATGGTTTATCGTAGCTATCAATTTCCTCCACGTGCAAAATTGTTCATTATTGTTTTCAACAAGCTTAATTGCTGTCGTTAAAATAATACCCAATTTCATTTTGTTCGCTCATCAATTTGATACAACTGTTGCGATTATTTCTCAGTTATTCGAATAATAAATATTTAATAGCCATGTACTTCAACTAATAGTTTTTGTAGCTCGGGGGCTAAGCGATCGCGATAACCCGAACTCAATTCCTGCCGTAATTAAATTATTAGTTGCAATTTTATATACGTACGTTATAATTAGATAACGTTGTGACCAGAACTAAGTAAGGATGCTTCGGTGGTTTGGTCATGTAGTAAAAATGAAAGGGGAAAGAGTGACAAAGCTACTTTATTTTATCAAAGTGAAGAGTCGGCAAGGGACGTCCTAGCTCAAATTTTACCAGATTAAGAGCATTTCATTAACCGATGAGCATACATACGTAGGTATATGGACGTAAAGGAGGCAAGAGAGGTGTGACAAGCGTGACTGAGTGAGTGATGTTTTTGCAATAAAATTTGAAAATTGCTTATCAAAAATAAATGTGCATGAATGTGAATCAAAACATCACGAAGAAACCTTCATGCTTGAGAAATAAAATATTCCGATCGTATGTGAAGTCTGTCAATAAGAATTGTAGCACTACGATAAACCTGCTCCTCCGTAACCTTCTTAGGAATAAAAGAAGGCCCAGCATTGAGAAGTATTTAGGCTATAACTTTACCTTTTACTACTTCAAACAAAATATTGATGTTTGACATAATATGATTTCGTTGTGTAAATGTGTCAGTACAGGTTATAAACCATGTGAAATGAATTAATATCCTATTTTTGGAAACAAAAGATTATCTTAATGACAAAACAAAACGCCCATCAGGTTCCCATTAGGTTTAAACGGTTGCACTTCTGATGAGGATTTTGGAGAGGTCCCATAATAAAGACTTAGTAGATATGTAACACATAGCTTATCGAAAATTTATTTTATTATTAGTTATATAATTTTAACTCGATTCTTACTTTTTTATATTTCGTTTTAAAGTTCAAAGCAGCAGCAAAAGTCTTGTCCACTAATATTCCACCGTTGAAAGTTATTTATGAATCATTTAAAGTTTTTTGCAATTTCAGTTATCCTAACTTGTTGGGTTTTAGAAGCACCTTACGAAGAACGTAACATTTCTTGAATATAGGAATCGGGCATTGGAGATCTTTTTCTTTTTTCAAATAATATGAGATTACCCGTTAAGCATAACCAATTCACAACATTAAAAAAATGAATCGGTTTATAAACAAAGAAGCCCGAATGTATATAAAAAATATATAAACTTAAGAACCTTCTTTTTTTAAAGTCAGTTAAAATATGTTTTGTGAAAGGTCATCTATTATTTCAAAATGAAATTACTCGGAGTCAAAAAGTCAAAAAATTATTCGGGAATATCCTCTTTTAGACATTTAATTATAACCAAATAATTAAAAATACAGTTTATAAAATATAAAAATGAAACCACAAACAAGTGATTAGCCCCCCACAATCCGCACCTGTTCACAAAGACGATGACGCAAGCACCGCTCTTTTGCTTGGAATTACAATTCTGAAGTGAACAAAGTGATGTTTGCACAATCTTCGAATCCGACGGAGTGTTAAATCTCTTAGAAAAGTCTTAGTACGAGTAACATCAACTAAAGGAATAATTATACGTGTACGTGGGTAGGTAAAACCTCAAGAGACCACTTTTGATGGAACTTCAGTACATATACGCTACGAGCTACGAGCCACGAAGTAAGTCGTAATAACACTCAACTTTGCCAATTATACGTGTCTTTCTTATTAAAACATTTCCAGGTGTTACAAACATTTTCCACGTTAAAATTCTCTCTTAATTGCTTTTTGTGTTTAAAATCGTCGCTTGCTAGATAAAAATACTTTTCTAAATTTCAGACATTTTGTATGTTTATTATTTCAATAACTATTAAAGGCAATTATATTTATATAATAATTTGCTAGGTAGAAGGTACTCTTTTCCGCCTTTTTTACATGGGGAAATGCCTATGCATACCCGCCTTGTGAAGGCAAGGGCGGGCTATGCTTGACTTGCATTGACTAAAACCCCATGCGAAGGAGGTGGAACACACCTTCGCCGCATATTGGCAGGGCCATGGGAACGCTTTCGCAATCATCCGCAGCACTAACGGTGCGGGTTGCTACATGGCAGCCCCTCCCAAGAAGAGGAACTTCCCTCCCCCTTTTATTTCTCAGGTAAGCCGCAGCACAAATACAAGGAACGCATTTCTCCGCAACCTCTAGCTTCACCTGCGTAACGGACCCTCCCGAATCCGACACATGGAGGTCATGGACCCAGGAAAAACAAGCTCTGGGGCACCAATTTTCCTGACCTTAGCCGTGGATCTAGTTTCTGGCTCCAACGCTAATCAAGTTGCGGCCACCGAGGGTATGGAAAGAGGCGCCTCGCAATACCGACACTCCTCTCCCCAAGCGACCCCACCAACACAGTATTAACGGCGCTGCTTCGGTAGAGTCACGGAGGTTTGTTAAATGCATTTAATAGGTTGAGTCCTCTTTACTGCCTGTTCGTTTGGGTAGGTATTACCCCCTTAACTACTTCCGCCTCCATAAAGCAGTGCGAACTTTGCTATGTTTCGATCTAAGGGGTATAGAGAGCCTGCTCAAATGCTTCTGTGTGCTGAGAGGTTCTTTATTTGAAGTTGGCTGCAAGTGTACATGAACTGTAGTAGAGATTTATTATAAGGCATTGAGTTATATGTATTTCGTACTAGAGAAGCTATTCCAAACAAAAAATGTGCACTACTCATGTCTTTGCCCATGCGCGGGAGACAGTAGAGTCGCGCATGCGCAGTTGTAATTGCACATTGCGCCTGCGCGGGCACTTTTTATCATCATAGATTATACGTATGTAGAATGATCTGTATGTAAATTTCTTATATTTAGAATATATTTTTAATTTTAATTTTTTTAAATTGTTCTTTTATGTGCAAATTTACTATAATAAATGTCACAATTACATTTTAATGATATTTTTGAATATTTTAAAACATTTATTATTACATTTATTTATTACATTTTATTTCGAAAAAACTTAAATAAATAATATTCAAAAATATAAAATGGTTATAAAACAATTTAAAAAAAAATCTTTTAAAAACACCACGTCAAGTCTGTTCAATAAAATATTTTACCTAAATTCAGTTGTATTGTAATGGAACATCTGCATGTTTTAGTCTATGATTGTAGACGTGGTGTCATTTAAATTAAGAAATATTTTTTCTATTGTGGTATTACGATATTATTACTTATTTTTTCACTTGAAGAAAAATAATTTTAGTTACTTCACTACTGAATTGTTATTTACATTCACGTTCAAACTTCGATGTGAGTTTTCGTATTATTAGCGCCACCCCGCACTAGATGAATATCGAAGGCACACCAAAAGATACTAAAGTATGGTGTACGGATTGCAGTAAAGTTCAGTTGAACATAGTGAGTGTTTGGGATGCAAAATTTAGTGCGTGGTACATATATATATATATATATATATATATCGATGTCATCAGGTTTTCTTAATAGAGTAAGAGTGACAAGCGAGCACACGGTCCATCTGATGGTAAGTGAAGTTTGAACCTGGGACCTCATGACCAGCCATCACGTTTACGATCAATAGATCAATAAGGCAGTCAAAGTAGCCGTTTGATTAATTAATGTTTGGGGTAAAGCCGATCCGAGTGTTTAATGTCTGGGAAAACACGAGAGATCTTTCGGAAGCTATGATGTCTTTTTGAAATTTTCCATGGTCGCCTCATACTACAGCAACAGGACGAAATAGGCGTATACATTAAAAGGCGATTTTCTTAAGTTTTAACGCGAGCAAATGATCTCCGCCGGTATCAATGAAATTGTTAATTGCATTCTTAAGTGCTGATTTGCCACGTACTCGGCGGTGAAGAAAAATTTCACGAGTAAACTATACCGATTTGATTTGATTTGATTTTTTGAGGAAAAAAAATATTTCAAGGACATATAAATTTGTCCAACATGTACTGAATCAGCGCGGCAACTATTTGTTTTAATAAGGTCATAACCCTGTCAGAAACAAGAAGCAGCCTGTGCCAACTGTGGGACTTTATAGGTTGGTTTCCGTACTTTACCTTACTTTTATATAAATACATTATGTTGTAAAAGCAACATTATTGACGGATTCATGTCGCGGTGGTATAGCAATGAGTTGCAGAGCTGTGAGCCCCGGGTTCGATCCCGCACAGAACAAGTATTTGCAAATAATTGTTCCGGGTCTGAATCTCCCTGTGAAATTTACGTTTGTAAAACTGCCTGCACGACACGGAAAAAATCAACACAGTTCGAATAGAAAATTGCGTAGAAGATTTCTCTCTTATCCTTTTATTTCACTTTTAGTGCCGAAAATAAACGAAAGGAATGTACATTCACAGCTGGACCATTTAATTTAATTGGAACTGAATATTTGAAATAATTGCACAGCTTTGTTGATGTTTTATTGTAGGCTTTTATTTGTTTTCAGCAATATCGAGTCCTCTCCCGACTCAGTCGTTTGCACGTATTGAAAGTCAACGTAATTGATGAAACTATTTTTATTGGAGTGAGATAATTATTATGTAATATAAAAATAATTATCGTGTAGTGGCAGTGAAAGAATATTTACTACCCCATATCACCCCACTGGAAGTCGTAAGAGGCAACAGGGGGAAACAAATTAGGAGATGGGCAGCAGCGACTTCCTAATAACGTCTAAAAATAAAAACTGCGGTTGACAACCCGCTTGCCAAGCGTGGCAACTTTGGCAAATATCCTCCCTATGAGGCAATGTGTGGGGGAGGCCATTGTTTAGCAGTGGACTTTAATAGGCAGTAACGGTAACGGTATGTAATATAAAAATAGGCGTGGATGGTGTGAGTGATAATCGCTTTACCCTCGTTTTTTGTATTGACTATTAGGTACTTATTAAACGAAATGAGTTTAGAGACGATATTAGAATTATTTATTCTGATATTGCGAGACGAAAAGTTCATTAATACATCAACGTCAATTCAAACAATTAAATCTGTGGACATCAACACAATTGATATGTTGGACTTTCAAAAAGCGGACGTGATACAACAACTTTTTGATTTCCGGCTTTTAAAAGTAATAATTTTAAAAGTAGGAAGTTATAGATTTCATTCCCATTTTGAAAATGCGAGTTTTCATCAGATCTTAACGTTTTGAAGTAGAAAGAAGTTCCGATTATTGCTGGCTGAAATCCAATTTTCCAATTTTGGACCTGTTTCAGTACTGCGAGCACTTAAAAAAATTTGAAAATAAAGAGGTCGCTTAACAACTGTTGCCTGTGTTGAGCTGATTAAATACATCTTCAATGTATGGGAAAATTCACAGGATACTTTAGGTATATTCTGTTACCTATCCAAGGCCTTTAATTGTGTTCACCATGAAACATTAATCAGGAAACGTCAACACCATGCTGTAAGAAGTGTGTTTCCTTCACATTCATTTAAAATTAAAACACACTCTAAATTGAAATTATCAGTCTAAATTAGAATAGAGTAATAATTTGATTTTAAAATATAATCATAAATAAATGTAATGAAATTCTTAACTTCAAATTTCAAACATCTAAATACTAATGTAACTTTATACAGAGAGGATCACTAAGTCTTGTCGATGCCACCATTTTTCTTGAAATCACACTAGACGCGGAGCTTCGATGGAGCTCACATATATCAAAACTAGCAAGCAGACTTATTTCTGCAGCATATGCTGTAAAAAGGATAAGAAATTATCCCAGTGTTGAATCATCAAAAATAATGTCGTATGGTATTTTGCTACGGGAACACAACCCAACTGAAATTATATTTGTTTTACAGAAGGAGACCATAAGAGCGATATATGATTTAAAACCTCAAGAGTCGTTCAGACAAAAATTTTAAGAAATTAATGTATTAAACTTGGCCCTCGATACGTTATACGTATATGCATTTACAACACAATCCCAGGAAATATACTAAATTTGGCCTGCTCAAAGTTCAAAAACTTATTAGTTAATTTGTGTAAAAAGGATTATAATAATATTACGGAATTTATGAATGATAGTAAGCCCTGCGAATGAGGTGAGCGCTTCTAAGCTATTTGCAATTGGTAATTTGTGTTGTCGATTTTGTAACATATATGACGGTTAACAGTAATTTAAAAAAATGTCTTGCTGTTTCTTTCCATTACAGAGGCTTTATTCCGAACCAGTGGTAATTTAAACAAAAGAGTGACTGACGTATTAAGTATAATTAAGTATTTATCTGTATTGAATAAAATAGTTTCTGTTTCTGTTTTTCTTTCTACACTCATCACACGAAACAAAGCATTATTCAACCGGTTCACGTTGGTTTTCTGTGAGAGCGTGGTACGGGTCGAGCCCACGTATTCGTTCCGCAGCCATAATATAGCTGAAACACCTACTCCACCACGTAAAAAAAACTTCTTAATGGCAAATTAATAAGCAATCAATATACTCGTATTTACACAATTAGTCGTTTTCTTATTTTTGACAAGTAAATAAAGGGAGCTGAGAAGGATTGGTTATTTATTTTATTCTTGAAACATTTGTAAGTTTTTAGACATGCAGATAAATCTCGACGACATGCCGTTAAGAATAAGCTAAACTAAACACAATGCAATTAATTTTATTCAATGCGTAGAAATTTCCGGTTCTCTACACTCACCATACGAAATAAAGCAGAATTAAGCTACTATTTCACGCTGGTATTCTGTGAGAGCGTGGTCCTTCCCCGGTCGAGCCGACCCATTCGTGCTACAACTACATTTCTAATATAACTGCAGCATGGCTCTACCACGTAAAATTAACCACATAAATATTTGAAATGAAAAATGGTGGAAAGATCCCGTGGCTTCCGTTAGATGGTGTTATATCCATCGCGTTTAAGCCTATGTAAAATACCCACACCGGCTATGAGGAGCAGCGTCTAACATGACATCTGGTATTGCAATCGCTAATCCGCGATGTTCTTACGCCGCCATTACACAGCTAGTAAATTACCTAAAATACAGACGTCACTTAAATAATAAACATTTAAAATTAATTAAGTGAACCAAAAATAAAGATATTGTAAATACCCTTTGTATTAAAAGAAAATTGAACATTTTACACCAATTCTAAGATCGGTTTAATAAGAAAAACAATTATATTCGCTGAAGTTACGATTGTTATAAATTATAAATTCATAATTAGCGCTATAGTTTACTTAGTATTTGTTACGGAATATTAGGTTTCGAAGCTCGTGAACGAATTGCACACAAAACCTTAATCAGCCTTTGTCAACCGTACGCTGAGTAAATACAAGATTTAATGACCTCATGCCATTTTACTTATTAGAGATAGTGTTCAAACACTGGCTTGACTACTCGATGGTAAGCAGTGAAGAAGTCCATAGGGTAAATCACATTGTCTTATCATAAAACCTATTCATTATTACTTTGAAAACACTTAGTTTGTAATCAAATTGGAATACCAGCTGTCTTGTTTTACCTGGAAAAATAACTTAATATAAAGTAAAAGCTGACTTCAAAAAACTAATATTTAATATAAACTAAAATAAAATTAAATAATTTCACATTCTCAAGTCTATGGTTTTCAATCAAGAATTAAAGCAGATATGCTCCGACTTCAGAATGTGAAATTATTTTCAGCGTTTCAAAAAGGTAGGTTTTTCCATTTGATTGAATGCTTTTTTGTAAGTTGCACATTTTTGTGAACCGATTTTGATGATGATTTTAGGCTAATACTTCAGGCGTGGTTCAATATAATGTTAATAATAAAAAAATCGCTCCTAGCTCACACCTGCAGTTTAGTAAATACATGTAGATATACCAGACTAGAAACTGTTACCAAAGATTTAAAAACTGTTACCTGGTCATAATAATTGAACACAATTAATCTTTAGACCGCATAGTGAGCAACTTACGGTTCGTGCACGGTAAGCTCATATATGATTTTAGAACATTTTGTCAAGTTGATAAATTGCACATAAAAACAAATTGCAAACACATATTGTATTTCTGTATGGGGAAGCGCAGCTTTCATAAGATTATTATTACAATATTATTATTAATAATAAACATTCATTTGGAGAAAAAAAATACACATATGTGGCAAATAGGGGATGAAGTTTGTATTGGAAATATTTAGGCGATATTGAGATCTTGTTATTCCTTCTTCTACTCATAAGGTTAAAAAAATCTTTTAATAAAGTGTAAGGGCCGACTTCAAAGAACTAAAATGAATGGAAATAATTTCACATTTTGAAACCCCGGCGGGTTTAATTCTTATATAGAATATAATGGGTGCGTTTGGCAGAAAAAAGCGCTAGCAAGCGCTTACAAGCGCTGAAATAGTTTTTGGCCAGGACACGATTGCTACTTCAGTAGCGCTGACACAATCCGCCATTTTGCTTATTTAATTTGTTTGTTTTGAAGTAGAGTTTATAAGTTGTTTTGTGCAATATTAGCTTTAAGTAATATAATGACATGAATAAACATTATACATGTTATTAAAAATTCATGATTGGTAAGTTTTTCATATGAATACTTTACAAAAATATATTTAAATTAGGTTAGGTTCCCCGGTTAAAACTAACATCGTGTCCTAGAGGAAAATAGCTACTTACGATTTGACAGCACTTACCGCTTACGATCGCCATTTTGCTTACAAGCGCTTGCTAGCGCTTTTTTCTGCCAAACGCACCCAATATCTTAGGACCAATTTCAAAATGTGAAATTTTATTTTGTTGCTTTTAGTTGTTTGACGTCGGCTCTTCTTTCGTCGTCTTTGTCTTCACTCTCAGGGGATACCAGAGTAAAATAGCATTATAATGTTGCTGTATTTTGTATGGTTAGTGATATTAACTTGCAACTCATTTTACTGATAACGAAGTATTTCATCTTAGTCAAGATTCTTAATCAAGGATAGATGTATGGATGTGTGTATGATGTCCACCAAAATGTGAACCAAGCTCGTGGAAAATTACGTCTAAATTGAATTTTTTTCTCCTGAGGGATTAACTAAATTTCCCCAGGGTTTTGTGTGATTGACAAAAAAAATGTTACATTGTAAAATAATATGAAGTACAAGTCTTATTTTATTTGACGGCGAATATGAAATAAAACTATAATAGACCATGATATATAATTATATTTATTATAAAAGTTAATCCCTTTTTTTTAACATGGGGAAATGTCTACGCATACCCGCCTCGCGGGGGCAAGGACGGGTTATGTCGGACTCGCACCGACTAAAACCCCATGGTGTTCCACCTTCGTCGCATATTGGCAGGGCTACGGGAACGCTTTCGCACACTTCCGCGGCCCTACCAGCGACTGCCGCCCATGGCAGCACCTCCTCGGGAGAGTAATATTCCTCCCCGTTCTCCTTCCCAAGTAAGGCGCACCAGAACAGATGACACGCCTTCCTCCACGGCCTTCAATTGCATCTGCGCAACAGACGCCCCCGCGTCCGATGAGCGAAGGCCATGGGGCCAGGAAAAACGAGCACTTAGAAGTACTAGCCTTCCCGACCCCAGCGGCGGATCTGGTCTATGGCTCCGCCGCCAACCAAGATTCGGCTGCGGAGGATAGGGAGAGCGGCGCCTCGCAATACCGACAATCCTCTCCCCCCGCAGCCCCATCACCACCGCATCAACGGTGCGGCCCCGTTTGAGTCGCGGAGGATAGGGCGAGTGGCGCATCGCCATACCAACACTCCTCTTCCTCCGCGACTCCACCTCGGCTGCAGCGGTAGAGGGTGCGGAGTCCCCACTCGCTGCAGTCCACCAGCACACATCCGAAGTGGGCTCCCCAAGCCCACTCGGAGTGGCCACCTCAGGCCGGCCCTTCACCTCGGGCCAGCCACGTGGGTTCCTCTTTGTTCACCGTGGGAGACCAAGCCACGGCTACTAAGCCCCCCCGCCACGACAAGGCGGGAACCCGTTCGGGGGGGGAAAAGGTAATCCCTGACGAGCGTGTTCTTCTGTATGATGAACACGCTCGTCAGGGCTTACCTGACCTGATGGTAAGTAGATGCTGTGACATTTGACCTCAATTAAGAATCAAAATGCAGATGCGCTATCACCTCAGAGGACTAAGATGGAATGCCTCGATTCCATTAACTTTGTCTCCAGTTCTCTACACTCACCATACGAAACACAGCTGCATTTACGCTGGTATTATGTATGAGCGTGGTCCTTCCACGGTTGAGCCAATCCATTCGGGTTATGTGTGTGTGTGTGTGCGCGTGCGTACGTGCGTGCGTGCGTGTGTGCGTGTGCGTGTGCGCGTGTGCGTGTGCACGTGTGCGTGCGTGTGCGCGTGCGTGTGCGCGTGTGCGTGTGCGCGCTTTTTTTTTGTGTGTGTGTGTGTGTGTGTGTGTGTGTATGTGTATGTGTGGATGTATGGTAAACCTCTTATAAGTTCTGAACGGCTTAATCAATTAAAATTAACTAACCTTTCAGCTGCGGAGACTCTAACCGTAATACTCCGTTGACTGCGGAGCGGTTTAATAAAATGGACGGCTGATTGGGCCCAATCAGTTTAAACGCAAATATCTTGATTTTGGTATATCGAATACTATAATATGTATACATTTCTGAATTCTCTATGAAATTTCCTATAAATGAGTACATATATTTAATAAAGTTTTAAAGTAATTAGTATAACTAAATATTGAATAAAGTCAAAACTATCATATTTCTCAATGACACAAAGTTTTTTAATAGTTCAATTTATTTTATTTTAATCTTACATCTATTGTTTACAATATTTTATGTGCAAAATCATAAGCTACAATACAATTTTTTATCATAAAACGCATTAATAATAAGCTTACAAGGACCCACAATCAACTTACACCGAGTAGATTGTAGTTCGGACCAGATGCGGCAGAATGCGGCGTAATGCTTTAGTCAATAAAAATAGTTTTTTTTTATTTCATTATAATGATTCAGTCTTGAACCTCTCTTTTTCTTTACATGATTCAGTCATCTTTCAATAGGTCTTGCTAAGTTTTAGAAAAGTACTCTTAATGCCGATATCAAAATTTTAGTCGTAAGTGCCATATTTATTGAAAAATTAATTACTTTATTTGAGCAAACTTTAACAGTACTTGTAAGGAAATAAAGATCACTCAAGGGTCACTCCCGCTGATGTAGAGTTATAAATAACGTTTTTTGTAAACAATACCCAATGCACCATAATATGTGTCGAGTGACAGAGGCGCCGCGAGGTGCTCAGCGGTTATGTTACATTTCCAATAACCAACAACATTATTTCTCCAAAAGGTAACATATTTTCATTAACACAAATAATAGCTACGAAATAATAAAATTTAAAATAAATATATCTCTTCCTGAAATAAAAAAATATTAATTATGTACATTTTTAAAGAACCCACTTCTTATGCATTATACAAAAATATGCCACAATTAAAGTCCGATTCTGCAATTTTTTGTGCATCATGTACTAGTCCATTAAAACATGTTTTATACGTGGTAGAGCCATGCTGCAGTTATATTAGTAGTATAGTTGTAGCACGAATAGGCCGGCTCGACCGGGGAAGGACCACACTCTCACCGAATACCAGCGTGAAATAATAGCTTAATCCTTCTGTGTTTCGTATGGTGAGTGTAGAGAACCGGAGAGCCTTTTTTACTGGAAACGAGGCGTTCCATCTTAGTCGTCACGGGTGACATGCATCTGCATTTTGATTTGTAATCGAGGATAGATGTAGATATCTATGGGCCGCAACAACCACCATTGGTGGACTGCGTGCTTTTTTGTCACCCTATCTTATAGGTGTATTCATTTCAAAGATGAGAGCCGTGGTGGCTCAGAAGAGCCGTGGTAGCTCAGATGGTTAGCTCTCGCTGTAAATTTCACAGTACGCTAGCAAGC
Organism: Parnassius apollo; assembly: GCA_907164705.1. Taxonomy (NCBI): domain Eukaryota; kingdom Metazoa; phylum Arthropoda; class Insecta; order Lepidoptera; family Papilionidae; genus Parnassius; species Parnassius apollo. The sequence continues at coordinate 4,569,567 of CAJQZP010000810.1, forward strand.
CGGGTTTGATCCCCGCTAGCAATAATGAAATTGTTAATTGCAATTTTAGTGCTGATCTACCACGTGCTCGGCGGTGAATAAAGACATTGTGAGGAAACCTGCACGTCTGTGAAATAAGAAAAAAATATTTCGAAGCCATGTGAAGTTCACCAACACGCATTGGGGCAGCGCGGCGGAAACTTCTTTGCCCTAAAACCCTCTGAGAAATATGGGGATACCTTTGCCCAGTTGTGGGGCGTAAAAAGACTGTAACTTAACTAACTTAAGTATTCATTTCGACGATGAAAGAGCCCTGGTAGCTCAGATTGTTAGCTCTCGCGTTAAATTTCACAGTACGCTAGCACACCGGGTTCGATCCCCGCCGGCATCAATGAAATTATTAATTGCAATTTTAAGTGCTGATTTACCTCTTGCTCGGCGGTGAAGGAAAACATCATGAGGAAGTCTGACTGTCTGAGAAATAAAAAAAAATTCCAAGGCATGTGCAGTTCGCCAACACTCATATGGGCAGTGCGGCGGACACTTCTTTGCCCTAAAACCTTTTCAGAAGTGAGGGAAGGCCCAGCAGTGAGACGGAAATAGGCTGTGTAACTTAACTAACTTAACAATTTCGACGATGATAGTCTGAAATAATTAGCTGAACAAATTATAGCTAGGCAACAATAAAAACTAAATGGATGGATGGACATAAGTATAAAATTGAATAAATATGTAACATAGGTACTCATTTCTTTAAAAGGCTCCTGGTACTTGTTGGATTTACTGTATCTACAGTACAATTCATTTACGAATGGTACTGTAGGTAGCAGGTAGCAGCAATCTTGCTCTAGGTTGATACATAACGCAACGTTACACGATTTGCAAAGTACATACATATAAAATATACACTAAAAAAAAATTAAATATGTGTCTGAGGTGACCTTAAAAATCACTCAACATATTGTTACGAGCTTGAGGTTCGTGACAATAAAAATTGCCGATAAAATTACCTAAATTAACACTTTAATTTACTTTACACAAATTAAAACTTAAAACACTTATAATTAAACACACTAATTCACTTTATTCCGCTCCGAAGCTTCGCTTGTCTCGCCAAATCAACACTGCCCCGATCGCATCTTGCAGCGCCTATATATACAAATTAGCAATGAAGCATCCGGAATATTCAAGTAAATGCGCGCAAAGCGACGAGTGTTCGAGTGTAGATTTTCTAGAAACTTAGTTCTTCGGATGGCGCTGTCGTTTGAAAGATTTGTGATGTCATTTTCTGCAAAGCTCCCCTCGCTCTCGTTTCTGACACTAGATGGCGCTAGCGTATCGTCGACTTGAGCGCGTAACAATATTAAATTAAAAAAATAAAAATTTAAAATATTAAATAATATTAAAAAATATTAAAATAAAAATATTAAAAAGCTTATTATGTAAATACTTTCTAATTTTCTGATTTAATAAATTGTTCATGATTAAAACTACTTTTACGGATTTTATCGCGTTTATTTTTACTTTTTATTTTTAATTCCCGACGTTTCGGGCGCTTTCCAGCACCCATGGTCACGGGGGACTGAGATGACTGAAGTCCCGATGTCATTGTTAAACCCGGAGTACCTTCAGCTTTTTTTAATTATTGTTTATGGTCCGATCTATGCAAAATGAACTGACTATGTCCTGAGGTCTTGCAGTCGTATGCTTGGGTTTAGTTTTAATTTTATTGATTATAGGATCCCAAGCAGGTGGTAGTACCCAGCCTCCTTCTCTATTGAAATTAGGATGTTTTTTAATTTCAATAGCCTCACGTATCATCCTTGGTAGGAATCGGTGTTCTTTCGCGAGGATTTGTGGTCTATCAAATCTGATGTAATGGTTGGGGCCGTCTAGGATATGATCACAAACTGCAGACTTTCAGGAACGTTGATGCTTCACATCAGCTATATGTTCTTTTACGCGGGTCCTAATTGACCTTTTGGTTTGTCCTATATAAGAGATACCACATTCACAATCAAGCTTGTACACTCCTGCATCTTGTAGAGGAATATGACACTTGACGGATGGTAAGAACTGACTGATATTCTTCGGCGGCTTGTAGAATGTTCTAATAGAAGCTCGCTTCAAGATATAGCCAATCTTGTCTGTGACACCTCTGACATATGGTAGTACAGCAGGCACACGCTCGACTGTGGTCGGCTTAATAAATTGTAAATTAATAAATTATTTAAAAAATTCCGAAGTCTTGTGTTAACATACATGACATATCCAAATGCCACATTCAATATTTCATAAATCATCGAATAATCGTGGCGTCAACCAAGCTCCATTTCTCTGCTCGAGGGCGCTAGATTCTTTACCATTCTAACCACTCAACCGAATTTGAACTTGATGCAGTATGGCAAACTTTAGTTCCTTTTTTCGCCACCGGCAAAACAGAGAACTAGAATTCACTACTGCGGACGTCACAAAAATGGACACTATTGCACCTATTGCGTATTTACATTAAATTTTTGAAAATATTGCACTTTATCCTCATTTCAATGTACTAAAACTGTGAACAATGAACAATTACACATATTTTAACACAAAACTGACAGTCAAAACTAAAATTTTACGTACATTTCAAGTCAACTTTCCTCAACCAGCATGTTAGTTCTAAGATAGTAGTTTGCTTCATACATATTAAAAAACGATTTTACACGTACTTAATAAGATAAAACACAAACTGAGATTACAAATAAGAAGGTTACTTACCCAGGCATTGTTTTAACACAATTCACCACACAATAAATATAAATTAATACAAAATAATTACAAACAACTTCGTTGTTAGCGCGCGTGAATCACTCTAATAGCTTACTCAAGGAACGGACGACATTTAAGAATGATTTAAATAAAATATACTACTAAAGTGTATAAGCTGTGGGGTTTTTATGCTAGACTTTTTTATCCTGTACACATTGACATATGGTAGAATGAGTTAGAAATAGCGCATAATGCTTTGTTGTTTCATTAAAAGAGCGGGTAAAAAATGTCTAACACTTGGACACCCGCAGTCAACGGAGATATTTTCGTGTCCAAGTCTTGGACATCCGCAGTTGTGAAGCTAAGCAGATTTGCAAACTGTTTCATCAAACTTAGATTTCGTATGAATTTTAACTAATTCGGATCGGTACATTTTGAGAAATCTCAAAAATAAAAATTTTGAAAAACTGTTTTTTTGGAATAACCTTTAAACGGCTTTACCGATCGATTCCAAAAACGAATCACCTTTTTTAACCTTGAAAAACCACGTCGATCGGCGCCAGTCCGGAAATTCGTCAAAATTTAAACAAAAACGACATAACGCAACGGATTAGTAAGCTAAAGTAGCAATGGGCCAGGCATGTAGCTCGAAGAACAGACAACTGATTCAGAAGAAAGGTTCTCGGCGGCTACTCACTAGATGGAGTGACCATCTGGTAAGACCTGCAGGAAGTCAAAGGATGCAGGTGGACGAGGACCTTACTTTATGGCAGTCTTTAGAGGAAGCCTATGTTAAGTAGTGGATTTTAATAGGCTGTAATGGTATCGGTAATAAAGAAAAGCTTGAACGGCAAATGTGTAAGTAGTTTATTATCGTTGTAATAATCATCATGATATATTACTTATAAATTTATTGAAATATTCTGACAAAAAATATTAAACGTACATTGGAATCACAGACGGACACATCGGGTAACATAATTTGTGCAAAACACAAATAAAGTTTATATTTGTGTTACTGATACCTTGCCTACCTCCGCTGTTTTCACAGCGTTTTACCCGGGTAGTCACAAGCGTTTGCCACTGTGTTAGCGTGTAGAATTTAGCACTATATTCCGTCAATATTCGAAGTTATAAGTAATGTTTCTCACACTCTCTATCTATCCTTCTTTTGTATCTCTCTTGCTCTTTCCTTATTCATTTTTCCAAATACTTTTTAAGGAAATACTGAATCTATTTCTTTGTTATTCACTGTAGCCGAATGCAATACACACTTCTCCCATCGACTTTCCGGGCCTAGAAAATATTATAAGGTCCTTAACACGTTGTTTTTTGAATATTGAGTACAAAAAGTGTTAAAGAAATAAATATTTGATAACAGAAAACTGCTGTCTCCAGTTATTATGAATCAAGTCATACATCCATTTAGGCTGAGGAGAAAAGGAAATGGCAGTGTTGACACAGAACACAAATTATGTACAACAAGCACTTGACCTTCTTTTTCGTATATTAATCAATCACTTTTTCTGCTTAATATAATCTAAAATTGAAAGAGCTTTTAGCCGACTTCGAAAAAATAAGAAGTTCCCATTTTGATTGTACGTTTTTATTTATTTTATGCGATGTCTTCATCAATTGTGTGTGTGTTTTTTTCGAGGATACCTCGTGCACAGGCGAAACACGTGTCGTATAATCGATGGTGATGTGTCTTTCCTAGTGTAGTAGTGGAGGGAATAGTAGTGCTGGGATTAGTCGTCTAGGTAATAGTGCACGCAATTGATGGAGGGCGGGAGGAGTTTTTCAAACTAGGCAAGACACATGATTTTATTTTATTACTCGGATCTTAGCTAGTTAAATTTTAACATCTTAAATATTATGGATTACTAGTTAAATTTTAACATCTTAAGTATTATGGAAAGGTGACGCCTGATTCAATTAATTATTCATTTATATTAAATATATCCTATACATATTTTGGTAGTGGTAAATATATCCTATATATGGTTTGGTGGTATTAAGGAAGTTAATTTACTCAATACCATCTAACTACAAACTTTACGTGGTAGAGTCGCATTGCATCTACATTATAATTGAGGCACGAATGGGTTGACTCGGCCGGGGCAGGGCCACGGTCTCACAGAATACCAGCGTAATACTGCTGTTTTTCGTATGGTGAGTGTAGAGAACCGGAGACCCTTTTTACCGGAATCGAAGCATTTCATCTTAGTCCTCAGGGGTGACAACGCATTTGCATTTCATTTGCATTTGTCCATAAGCCACAGCATCAACTTACCATCAGGTGGGCTGTGTGCTCGTTTGTAACCAAATGCTATAAAAAAGACTTTTATTAATAATAAGGTCGAACGTCTTAATCCAAGAAATTAAAAATAATACAAAAAACGTCAGGTCACTAATTTTTCTTTAGTGTCTAATCACCGAATTCAGAATGTTTTTGAAGTCGACTTCTACTTTTAATTGAACGGTAATTTTATTTTAACGTTTCTCAGGAATATGTTCAGCTGTTTTATGTACTAATCTATTACAGGCTCAAGACGCTTCGTTAAAGGCGGCGACCTCTCGACCTCACAGGCAGATATAATCGATAGATTGAATAGATTAATTCCTTAACAAACGCTGTGCACGGCGATATAATCTGTTTATAGGTAAATATTACAGCGGGTAGCTCAAGTTCGTATTCCAGTCTTCACTGAACTTGTTAAAAGCAAATTTAAGTGCAATTTAATACGTTAGCAGAGGTGAAGGTATATCAACGAAGAAATTTGCATGTATGAGAAGATATTATTTTAAGGACTACATAGTTGCTCCGTACCGATAGGATAATATCTGTCTGTGGGACGTTCTTACGCTGTAAGTATTATTTAAAGCAGTGCTATATATTTCAATATTTATATGCAGCTCCCCGTTAACGGTAACGATGGCCGCCCGCTCGATTTCCGACCACAATGACAGCTTCCGAACTATCGTAAGTTATTAGCATCGCATTATCATTAGTACCTAATAGAAATTCACCCTTAAGTTGATCTATGATTTATTTTCTCGTATCGGATATTAAATATTGGGTATAGGATTTCTTCAATTCTATTTGCGAAAAAAACCTATTAAAAGTCTTTGAATTGAAATAATTAACTAACAAAGGTAAACCAACTGAAATTAATTTTAGTCTTAATTTCTTCACCTCAGTGGTGTTCTTATTCAGCATAAGAGCAACATTCAAAGAAATACGATTCGCACTATCATTCGTAACAACGTCTGGATATGGCGAGTGTAGAGAACCGAACTTTTTACTGAAATCAAAGTATTTCGTCATAGATAAAAAACCGACCAAGAGCGTGTCGGGCTACGCTCAGTGTAGGGTTCCGTTGTTTCCCGTCCGTCACAATAAGTGTTCCTACTTACGAGTTTAAAGGTGGGTATCCATTATGTTCGCGTTCCAGCAGCGCTCCGCGCTCCTACAACTGGTCCCGGTAGTGGGTACTGTTGTTTCCACCCAAGTTCAAAATGATTTTCCTAGAAAGTCCTTATAAAATTCTACTTTTTAGATTTTTTTTTCATATTTTCTAAACTTATTGTTCAAAAGTTAGAGGGGGGGACACATAGTTTTTTATTTTTGCAGACATTATCAAAAAACGATTTTAGTAAACCCCTATTCATTTTTAAATACCTTTCCAACAATATATCACACGTTAGGGTTGAAATTAAAAAAAAAATCATTTCCCACTTTACACATAGGGGGGCTACCCTAATAAAACATTTTTTTCCAATTTTTAATTTTACCACTTTGTCGGCGTGATTGATACACATATTGGTACCAAATTTCAGCTTTCTAGTGCTAACGGTCACAGAGATTAAGCGAGGACGGACAGACGGACAGCCAGACATGGCGAAACTATAAGGGTTCCTAGTTGACTACGGAACCCTAAAAAGTACTCTGTGGTGTTAGTTTTGAGGGATAATAACGCTTCTGCATTTTGATTCTTAATCGAGGATAAATGTAGATGTCTATGGTCCACAGCAACCACTTACCACCAGGTGGACAGTGTGTTTGTTTGTTACTCTTATTCTTTAAAAGAATAGATGTAAAAATATTTTTTGTGTTTTATTGTCTTAGAAGTATGTACGTTTCCTTTAATTATATAAAATACTTAGGTAGGGCATATAATAGTTATCTACATGTATCATGTCTGATCAGATCTTCATTGCACTCGACAGAATCGTCGTGGGAGAATACGACGTTGATAGCGATTTCTTCTTTAGATCGAGAACTTAATTTTTTATCTGTTTTTTATACGTTAAGAATCATTGCTCCTTCAGATAGTCTACGTGTATTTTTAATTACATCACTTTAAATTTGACGTTACCTATAACCGTTATTTACTTAATTTACTTATTACAACTTTATTGCTATCACATAAATAACAGGTTAGCACAAAGCTATAGCTTGAAGAACCGACTACCAATGAAGAGGAAAGGTTCTCGAGTGGTAACTTCATACGGGTAGGAAAAATTTAGGGCAGCCCCCACTATATGGAGTGACGACCTGGTAAGATATGCAGGAAGTCAATGGATTCAGGTAGCTCTCTAGAGCAAGGTATGCCACAAAGTACAGTCTACTGTACTTTGTGGCATAACTTGGGGGACGACTATATTCAGCCGTGGACTTAATGAAGTAATAGAAGAAAGGGCTGTAATCATGATGATGATGTTAGCACAAAGGGATTACACGAAATGGAATTTACGCCTGACGGCATTCTATGCTAATCAATCCGTAGTGGGATGAGATATTTAGCATGTACAATTAAGCCTAAAACTGTAACAAATGCATCTAAAATGTATAACTTAAACCGGGATTAATATATATATATATATATATATATATAGATTATAGATACTTGACTCAAAAGTTATTTTGATATTAAAACACAGCGAGAGAACAGAAAAAAAAAACAAGTCCTTCTTAAGGTAGTCCGCAAAGTCTAATTTGTTTCATAATGGCGGCTTTAATCATTTTGCTGACGCAACTCGCAGAAAAAGGACATTATCTTTAAGCGTATGTTTTATTTATAACCTAATGCAAAAATGATTTTCATGAAGAGATTTCTCTTAATGTAATTTACTTTTTTGAAATTTTATTTTACAACTCTACTTTTCATAAAGAGATTTTTTTAAATGTGACCTGATGTCTGATGTCACCTGGGGCAAGTATGACATAAACTAATTAAAACTATAATCGACATTTAAATACTTCTACTCTGTAAGATTTAATATAGAGAATTCAGTTTCATAACACCAATTATTAAGTGGTTGTATGTTTGATCAAGCATTTTAGTACCTAAAAGTAGAATTTTGTAATTTGAAGTAATTAAAATAATTGAAGTGGAAGACTGTCACACTTACCCATCAATGAGGCAAGTGTGACAGTATGCTTTTTCTTGTAGTTACTTTATTATTATCTGTGGTTTTCAACAAAATTGATGAGATGATACTAACGTCGACATATTTTATGATCTTTGGAAACGATTTGAACGTCCCTTTTCGTGTAACAGTGAATTTTCCCCAACATGGGGCAAGTGTGACTGTTTTAACCGATATAGTGGTGTACCTTTAAATAGATTTACTGCACTGGCTCTGGATATTTTGTAAGTATAATAAAAGCAATGCCAAGTTCAAAATAAAATTTAATTCAGAACGTTAACAATTTATAATAATATAATATACAATAAACGTGATACTGTCACACTTACCCCGAGGTTAGTTATTAAGTGAGGTAAGTGTAACTGTATATGTATTTCAAAGAATAGTGAATTTCAGATTGCAAAAACATGTTACTCCATAAGTACCAATATTATTCCTTAACAGTATTATCACCTTGTATCCGGTTTAAAATAACTTCGCGACATATCGAAACACATAATAACTTCACTTCTTAAAATTGCGCTGTCTGTCGCCAGTTGAGTAGTTTTAAAATAACGTCTGTTGATAAAATAGATCAAGCTATGTACTTAACTGTCAGTTTAGTTAATAGCGTAAAATTTCCTGTGTTGTTTAATAGATGGAATTGAACCGAAAACCGTGTTTAGGCCGCATAATTTGCATTTGTTACACTTGCCCCACTGTCACACTTGTTTCGGGTGACCCTATTATGCTTTTTAAGTTACAACTGTATTTAAAGAGATTTTTATAAATGTAGTCTACTCTACTTTTTATGATTGTAGGACCTTTGTATGATTGTAGTTATGCGTATTTGGCGTCTTGAATAAAACTGTATTTACTGATTTTATCGCGTTTAATTAACTGCTTAATTTATTTTTATTCTATATTTAGTGTTTGCGTAAATTTAAGAATTCATTATTTGGCGTCTGTCAAAGAAAAGACGGCCAAACCACCTTCTATCGGAAGTCATCTGCACCACACTGGACAAGCAAGTTGGTAAGTTATTTTACCTATTTTAAGCTCTATTATTACGTTTTAAAAGCTTAAATTAGTTTTTTGAAGTAAATAAATATTTAAGTTTATGTTTTGATTTAAGAAAATAACTTCTCTTATAGAATAAGGGTCAAAAACGAGCACAAAGTCCACTTGATGGTAAGTGGATAGTTTGGCCCATAAATTTACATAAACCGATTAACAATTAAAATGTACCTTAAAATGTGTGTATTGTCACTTCTGATGACTAAGATAGAATGCTTCATTACTGATAAATTGGGTTTCAAGTTCTATACACACAAAAACGAAAACCAGTAGTATTAAGATTTTTTTATAGCATAGGGTGACAAACGAGCACACAATCCACCTGATGGACCTCGATTCCAGTAAATCTGGTCTCTGGTTCTCTACACTCACCATACGAAACACAATAACATTACGCTGCTGTTTTACGCTGATATTCTGTGAGAGTATGGTCCTACCCCGGTCGAGCCGACCCATTCATGCTACAACTATAATATAGCTGCAGCTTGGTACCACGTAAGATGCTTATTTTCGAATTTTACGAGAGCATAGTCCTTCCCTGTTAGAGTCTATCCATTTTGTTGCAAACATAATATAGCTGCCGACCTACCACGATAAAAAGCTAGGTATATTGAAGAAATTTAATCGCGATTATCTTCGCTATGCGGGTAAAGTTTAAGTGTACCAACTCCAGTGTTTAACTTCATTGTTTATGTGCAGAATGTAGTATCTAAGTCAAATTCAGTGTAAGCTAAGTCTTAGTAAGCTAATTCAGTGTAAGTTAAGTCTTTTTTATTTTTCTTTTTTTTTTAAATTCTGCCGTGTAGTGGCGGTTAAAATATCCATTACCCCATATCTTCCCATGGGTATCGCAAAAGATGACACAGGGAAAAAAGCAGGGATGGGCAGTAGAAGTCTCCTGATAACAGCAATTGTAGACTATAAAAACACTGCGGTTGCCAAACTGCTCGCCATGCGTTGCAACTGTGGCAATATACCCCCCATGAGCAACGACACAAATAAACGGTCTCTAGTCTGCGGCTGCCCTGCTATTCTACGGTGGCGAGCATGGTTACGGTGGGGCGGGGGTGGTAATAATCTCCGGTGGAGGTTCATTAGCACCTAAGACGACTCGACCTAGCAACATACAACGCACGCACCCTGAGGAATGACGAGAAGATCCTGGAACTGGAAGAAAAGATAGAAAAGTCGCGCTGGAATATTATAGTATCCAAGGTCTGAAGAGAAGTGGAGGACACGATGATCCTCGATTTCGGCAACTTGTTCTATCACCGTGAAGGTGACCATCTGTCCCAAGGAGGTGTTGGATTTATCGTTCACAAGTAGTCTTTTCAATAGTTCGCAACAGGCACCCTCCCCTCAAATAGGGAGGCCTCCCGGAAACTTTTTTTACGTTGTAAAGATTGGTATGTGAGAGTGTGTCAACGAAGGTTGCGTACTTTATACTCAGAATCACCAAACATTATTCACTAAAGGTCTTACAGGTTTACGCACCGTTCTCGGTACATCCCGATAAGGAGGTGAAGGAAGTGTATGAGGAATTCCTAATATATAATATTACTAACTACAACAGAGAACCCAAGGGGCCAGCAGTTGACGGACTTCATGAAGAGGGACTCTTTATGATGAAGTCTTTCTTCCAGAAGCGGCTCCACAAAGAGTGGACCTAGTCAAGCCCTAACGGTTCGACAAAAAAAGGGATGGACTTTATTATGACGACTAGGCGGCAACTGTTCAGTGATGTCTCAGTCATTGCAAAGGTTAAAACTGACAGCGATCACCCAATGGTAAGAGGCAATGGTTGAACCTAAACGTTAAGATGGAGAGGTCTTGCTTAATGAAGTCAACGCTCCGTTCCCTCGTGCTCTAATACAAAGTCCCGAAACCTTTCAGCTCGAGTTACAAAAACTGTTTCAGTGTCTAGAAGACTGCAATGCAGTGGATGACATGAATGATAAGCTAGTGGAGACTGTCCATGCGGTTGGAGCTAAGTTCTGCAAGACCCGCTTCAGAAGAACACAAAAACTCTCCTATCACACTCCTAATCTTATGACTGTTAGACGGGAATGAAGCTGCAATCTTCAACAGATTTGACAGCATACAGGCACTGAACAGACAGATCTCCAAATGCATGCGACGGATCATACGCAACTTTGATACTGCTCGTATTGAAGAAGCGATCGAGCGGAACTAGGGTTGCAAAATTTTTGCTAGAGATCTGTCTGCCAGAAAGAGCCAAGTATCAAAGTTGAACACCGAGGGTGGCAGCATCACTTCCAGGATACCTGAGATTTTGATTGAGATTGGGAGGTTATATGGGCAGCTGTACACATCATCGTTGGAGACACACGCAAGTGTGAGTAACAATCCAAGTGCAAGTTTATCCGACAGTATTCCGATGATATCCCGGACTTCAGTGTGAGCGAGATTAGAAAGGCTTTCCAGCAATTTAAAACCGGTAAGGCCCCAGGCGGATGGAATTACAGCGGAGCTTCTGAAAGCGGATGGAAAACCAGTACTTAAAATCCTTTAGAAACTCATTAATGCGGTCGTCTATGGAGCTATTACCCCGGAGACGTTGAGCAGAAGTGCGGTGGTCTTATTCTTCAACAAAAGCGACAACACTCCCTTGGAGACATACAGACCGATTTCCCTTCTGAGCCGTGTCCACGTGCTGTTTTAGTGAGTAATTATGAATCGCCTCGCACGCAGACTCGATGACTTGCAGCCTTCTGAATAAGCTCGAAGGCGAACACAACCTTCACCCCCACTAGATGGAGTGACGACCTGGTAAGACATGCAAGAAGTCGATGCCAGTGGACTTGTGAAGGGCTGTAATAATGATGAGAAAATTCTGAGTCTAGACAGAATTTTAAATATTTAAATGATTTTGCTCATCGATTACGGAACAAACAGCTTTATGTTTTTCTCCACAATTTAGTTTGAGGAAGTTAGATTTTCGATAACAATATCTATACTCATATAATATATAAAATCTTATGTAAAGACAGAGGGAGAATTTTGTGAGTTTGTGTATATGTGGAGGATCTTCTCCGGAACCACGGTACTTATTTGAAAATAAAAATTGCCATTTGATAGGTACATGCTTCTGAAAAATTATAAAAACTCTCGCTTGACAAAATAGTTATAGTTGCGATGCGCACGGCATTGGAATATTCGTTTCTCTAGGTCAGGAAATGGGGAGAAAACGAAACAAAAAATGTGATAAACTATGAAGTTTTAAAATACCTAACTTTTTATAGGATAAGGGCGACAAATGAGCACACAGGCGACCAGGTGGTAAGTGGTTACTGCGGCCCATAGACATCTACATCTATCTTAGATTAGGAATCAAAATGCAGATAATTTGTCAGCAGTGAGGATTAAGATAGAATGCCTCGTTTTGAGTAAAAAGGGTCTTCGTTTCTCTACACTTAGCATACGAAACACAGCAGCGTTAAGCTGCTATTTTACGCTGTTATTCTGTGATAGAATGGTCCTTTCCTGTTCGAGTCGAACTATTCATGCTACAACTATACCAGTAGTATAGCTGCAGCATGCCTCTACCACGTAATCTACTCTAGTACTTACCTAATATTTAATACAGATAACTGTTCAACCCGAGCAAAACCGAACAGACCGCTCATATATACGAACACCGTGGATGTACTTTTGTTAATTTTGTGTAGTTAATTTCGTATCTACGCCGACTTAATTGTAAGCTGAGCATCTGAAACGGGCATTCAATTACGTTATACACAATAGTCTATTCTGAATACTGTAATTGTAAAACCATCTCATGTTGTTATTCATTGTTTACTATGTTACAGAATACGAGTGTTATTAACAGCCTATTATTTTTAAACGTATATTACAATTTTGCTTTGCCTTATGGGACAAAATATTATACATGTCGTGGATTGATGGCGCCATAGTGCTACAAGCAGCGCCTGCTCAAAACCAGAATATGATGTCCTTGATAGAAGCCATCAAGGGCCCGGCAGGTACCAAGTATATTTCTCTGCCTGAATTTGACCCTGATAAGCCGGATGTAGACGCACGTGCCTGGTGTACTACAGCGGATCTGTGCCTATCGGAGGTACCGCTTCGGGGAAGTGCTCTAATAATTACCCTAAGCAAGGCTCTGAAAGGTAGTGCTTCACGTTGGCTGGCGCAAGTGTCGTTTGCGGGGATGACATGGTGTGACTTCAAAAGCCTGTTTTTATCCCGGTACGATTGTGTGGACACACCAGCCGCTACTCTTGTCAAAATGATGAATGGCAAGCCCAAGGAAGGTGAATGTTATGCCGCGTACGCTGCCCGATTGCTTTCAACGCTCACATCACGCTGGCAAAACATGAGCACTGAGCAGATTGCCATATCTACGGTGCTTGCTCACATGGCACAATTTGATGGGCGTATTCAGAGGCTGGTGTTTACTACCGAAGTCAACAACAGGAACAAGCTGCAGTGTGAACTTCAAGCGCTCTCGTTTTTGAAAAGGAAAGCTTCAACGGTTAACTCAACCGACGCCGTTCCAGAGTTCAAGCGATCCAAGTTTCAGTCGACAACGCTGAAGTGTCACAACTGTGGTAAACTAGGTCATCGAGCATCTGACTGTCGATCAAGAAATGAGGTGAAAAGCAAAACAGCCAATACCACCATCTCGGCGTCAAGTTCTTCAGGACCAAAACAGCGTTTGGACATCATCTGCTTTCGATGCGGCAACGCCGGACATTTTGCAGCAAAATGTCCACGAAGTAATAGTGCGGGCACCAGCGCGGCGGGTGGATCAAGCAGTTCTGGGGTAGCGCCTGCCGCAGCGGCAACCAGTGAGCGACGTGTTGACGTTTGTTATGTCAGCAATCCCAGCGGTGTGCTGATGAATGCTGGTGAGTCATACCCATTTTACTACGATTCTGGTGCCGAATGCTCTCTGATCAAAGATTGTGTTGCGTCAAAGTTTAGTGGCAAGCGAGTAAATAATATTGTAAATTTAACCGGAATCGGTCACGTTAGCGTACAAAGTACCCTACAAATTTTATCTGAAGTTATAATTAACGATTTACGGTTAGAGATATTATTTCATGTTGTACCGGATAGTTGTCTTAAAAATGATATCTTAATCGGCCGCGAGATTTTAGATCAGGGGTTCAACGTTAGTATGACGTCTCATAGCGTTGTTTTGTGTCGTAATAAGGTTGTGAGATTATGTGATGCTTCAAATAAGCCCAAGACGGATACTAATTATCAAATTGATTCAAATAAAGTTGACACAGACGTTCCGCCAGAATTTCGTTCCCAATTAATGGATCTTTTGTCAGAATATTCATCTTCGTTTTCTAATGGTGTACCTAAATCCCGTGTAACGACAGGACAGTTGCAAATCAGGCTTATAGATCCTAGTCGAACGGTTAAACGTCGCCCTTATAGGCTTAGTGCAAACGAACGTGAAGTTGTTACTGCTAAAGTTCGTGAACTAGAGGAAGCAGGTATTATTAGGCCAAGCTGTTCACCCTTTTCTAGTCCAGTGTTGCTTGTCAAGAAGAAAGATGGTTCAGATCGCATGTGTGTCGACTACAGGGAGCTGAACGACAACACTGTATCGGATAGGTTTCCACTGCCGTTGATAGAGGACCTTATATCTAGGTTAGGTGGTGTTACATGGTTCACGTGTCTCGATATGTTGTCAGGCTATCACCAGATTCCAGTGCATCCTGAATCGATAGAGCGCACTGCATTCGTCACACCTGATGGTCAGTGGGAATATTTGACCATGCCGTTCGGTTTGAAAAATGCCAGCTCAGTTTATCAACGTGCAGTGATGAAGGCATTAGGCGATCTTGCTAACAGCTATGCTGTGACATACGTCGACGACATTTTAGTGATAGGATCGTCTGTGGAGGAGAATTTATTTCGTCTTCGCACTGTGCTAGATAAATTAACAAAAGCTGGTTTCTCCCTAAATCTTGCTAAGTGTTCCTTTCTTAAGCGACGGGTAGAATATTTAGGCTTTGTTGTTGAGAACGGCCAAATCAGTCCCAACCCAAATAAAATTGCAGCTTTGTCCAGACTTCCCCCGCCTAAAACCATCACTCAGCTAAGACAGTTGCTGGCCACTTATTTCAGACAATTTGTGCCACAGTTCTCAAAAACGATGGCTCCTCTATTTCGTCTAACGAGTGGCAAGGACAGGTCCATTGAGTGGGAACCTAGCCATGAGGCTGTTCGTCAGAAAATTATTTCTTATTTAACCAGTAAGCCTATTCTAACGATATTTGATCCTGCACATCCAATAGAGTTACACACCGATGCTAGTGCTGAAGGATATGGTGCTATTTTTATTCAAAAGATTAATGGGATACAACATGTGGTTGCTTATTATAGTCGTCGTACCTCCCCAGCCGAATCAAAGTTTCATTCATTTGAGTTAGAAACGCTAGCTGTGTTCAATGCCATAAAGCATTTTCGACATTATTTGCTAGGTCGTAAGTTTACCGTTGTGACAGACTGCAGTTCTGTTAAAGCTTCTAAAAGCAAAACTGACTTGTCTCCACGAGTTCATCGTTGTTGGGCCTACATGCAGTCATTTGAGTTTGATATCGTCCATCGTGAAGGCAGTAGGATGAGCCATGTAGACTTCCTGTCTAGAAATCCCCTCCCTAAGCCCAAAGTGGCTTTCACTCGTGTGGAACAAAAGCGTATCGATTTAGCTGAGCTTTCTAGTAACTGGTTGCAAGCTGAACAGGAAAAGGACGAAGAGATTAGTAAGATCGTTTCTGATCTTCGTAACGAAGTTTTTCCTGAGGAAACTCGCAAAACCTACGAAGTTCGTAAAAACATTCTATATCGCCAAATTCAGCGTAACGGTCGCACTCGATGGCTGCCTATTGTACCTAGATCGCTTAGGTGGTCTGTTATTAATAACGTCCATGAGTCTGTCATGCACTTAGGATGGGAGAAAACTCTCGAAAAGATTTACGAACACTACTGGTTCGAAGGCATCTCGAAATATGTGAGGAAATTTGTGGACAACTGCATCACATGTAAAGTAGCGAAGCCCCACTCGGGTAAAGTTCAAGCAGAACTGCACCCGATTCCCAAGTTCAATATCCCATGGCACACAATCCATATTGACGCTTCTGGTAAATTATCTGGGAAGAATGACATCAAGGAGTACGTGTTTGTCATATTAGATGCGTTTACCAAATTTGTGCTACTTCGTCATTCGCTAAACATCGACACTAATAGTAGTATTCGTGCTATTAATTTCTGTATAGCTCTGTTTGGTGCACCGAAACGCATAATAGCAGATCAGGGTCGTTGTTTCGCAAGCAAAGATTTTTCTAGTTTCTGTACTTCTAATAGCATCGAGTTGCACTTGATAGCTGCTGGAGGCAGCCGTGCAAATGGTCAGGTCGAGAGGGTAATGAGTACGCTTAAGAGTATCTTAACAGCGGTAGAGACTAGTCGTGACCGTTCTTGGCAGGACGCATTAGGAGAGGTTCAGCTGGCCATGAACTCTACTATTAATAGGGTGACTAAATATAGCCCTCTAGAGTTGATGATAGGAAGGGTAGCACGACCGCTTAGTTTAGTAACCACCGATGATGATGATGTGACAGAATTTAACTTGGATGAGATCAGAGAGCACGCGACACAGAATATCAAAAAAAATGCCAATTATGATAAAAATCGATTTGACCGAAATAAGGCTCGGGTTTGTAAATTAGCTATCAATGATTACGTTTTAATTGAAAATGAGGAGAGGAATCAAACGAAATTAGATCCCAAGTTTAAAGGTCCTTTTAAGATTATCGATGTGTTAGATGGGGATAGATACCTACTAAAGGCGCTTGACTCTAAGCGAACCTACAAATACCCCCATGATCGTGTGAGGAAGGTCCCCGATCACCAAGTTCCTCGAGAATTAGACGTCATAGTTGATGACAGCGATAGTGAAACCAAATCTAATTAAGAATGGCATGTATACTCATACTCGAAACTGTAGACCGCACCTCATGAGTAACATGTGGCGATGGGTCTGTAGGAAATCGTTGGTGCGATTTCTGTCTGTGTTGGTACACAGAGCCCCTCATGTGTTGTAGCATATTTGGCGGCAGATATGTAGGGAATCGTTGGTGCGATTCTGGCATATGTGGCGGCAGATATGTAAAGAATCGTTGGTGCGATTCTGGCCTGTGTTGGTGCACAGAGCCCCTCATGTGTTGTGGCGTATGTGGCGGCAGATATGTGGAGAATCGTTGGTGCGATTCTGGCATATGTGACGGCAGATATGTAAAGAATCGTTGGTGCGATTCTGGTCTGTGCTGGTGCACAGATTTCAATGAAAGTTTCACGAGTTGAGTATTCATTGCTTATGAATTATGGTAAAGAGTAACAAAATTGTCAGAATTGCTGTGTTGGAACTTGTTGATCGGGCCTTTCACAATAAATCATGTAGTGCAGGAAGCACTGTGTAAGAAGCCCTAATAATAGGGCTTTGTCAATCATGGCAGTTGATTACTGTACTTAGATTTAGGAGAAATAAAGTACCATCTGGAATCAACCTCGTTTTCGTTGGCAGGATAGCCGAGCTAAGTTATTCTCTGAGCATATTTTGTCCACAGGCACTGCACCCGAGGACGGGTGCTAGTCAGGGATGGCCGTGTCGTGGATTGATGGCGCCATAGTGCTACAAGCAGCGCCATCTAACAATTAGCTTTGCGAATCAATAATATCGTTACCGGAAACGCAAGCGCGCCCTACCGCTTGGACACGATCGTCGGTAGAGGGGATGCAGCGAGGGCTAGAGAAGGGACCGAGTGTTGTGGCAGTTGAGTTCGGACAGCCGGGGCGGACGCTCGCTACCGACGCACGCGTTTGTTTCTCGTGTACAACCACTAGTCTAAATAAAGTTATTTCTGATTTAAATCATCTTTCGTTCGTGTGCCCACATTTACATAAAACCATGTCGGAGCGTGAAGAAAACACCTTTGACGCGACATACATTTAATATTTGTATTCCTTATTCGTTTTGATTTATTCGTTCATCTTAATTAATTAATTTATAAACGAATTTCAATAGAGAAGATGGCTGGGTGCTACCATGTGCTTGGGATCCTATAAATAATACTATAATTAAACCCAAGCATTCAACTGCAAGACTTCAAGATACTATAAGTTCATACTGCGTAGATCGTGACAAAATTAATAATTTTAATCTGAAGATAGCCGTGGTTAGCTATGACATCCGGACGTCTAACACCGCAGCACCCCTGTGACTAGAGATTGCAATCCCGGAAGGTTTTTTGAATACCGGGATTTCGGGATTGTGTCGGAGCAATTCCGGGATCCCGGTATTGATCCCGGGATCAAAAAAAATTGGAAATTGTTGAAAATAACAAATAATAAGTAAAATTAATTAAACAAAATAACAATAAATAAAAAAATAAATGAATAAATAAAAAAGGAGAAAATAAAAACAAAAAATTATAAATTGTAACAAAACGAACAAAACCATTGTAGTAATATAATGAGATAAATAAAATAAAAAACACGATTAAACCCATTTATTACACAAGTAATTTTATTTCAAAACACAACAGTTATATTACAAATATGTACACCAACTTATTTTTATTTGTCTGTACGCAAAAAGTGAGCACGCAAAAAACACAATTTGTCAATGATTTTGAAAATTTTAGTCCCTTATTGAATGTTAAGTTGTAGAACAATAAAATTATCGTTGAGTTCAGAAAACAATGCATAAAAAGAAAATCTTTTCTCGAGATTTTAATGAAACAAAAAGATGTCATTTGAAACCTTTTTTCCTTAATCCCGAAATTTCGGGATTGTCTCACGATCCCGGGATTGTAATCCTGGAGAAAAATCGGTGCGGGATCCCGGTTTTCAGGATCCCGTTTTCCCGGGATGCAATCTCAACCTGTGACCATGGGCCCTGTAAAGTACTCGAAACTTTGGGAATTTAAAATAAGTTAATATACGCGATAAAATCAATAAAACTTAGTTTCATTTAAGTGTTCGCGTAAACATGAGAAATCTTTATTCAATTATTTTAAGTTTTATCAGAAATATGCTTCTTATCGTCTCTTGTTTCGGTTTCCCTTTGTTACCTCTTACGATAGCCACGTGATTCTATGGTAGTGGATTTTTTCGGCCATTTGTCTGTTTGCTCAGAGCCAATTAACTTTCAAATTGACTAAAACAATATTTTAGAGACTGAAATTTTTCACAGACAAATAAAATCATCAGTACTATCTACCTGCGGCAGTTCACTGCTGAACATGGCGTGGGAGAAACGCACTTATAAAAGCCCGATTTTTAGATTCCCACATTTAGTTCCCGTCTGCTGTCTATCTAGCGGGCACTTTATGTTTACCTAAACAGTCTTCACGACACATCCTCTTTACGTGATAGAGCCACGCTGCAACTACATTTCCGTTGTAGTTTGAATGGGTCAGCGCGATTAGGGAAGGACCACGCTCCCACAGAATACCAGTGTAAAATACCAGCTTATTGCTGCTGTGTTTGGTATAGTGAGTGTAGAGAACTGGAGACCCTTTTTGCTGGAAAGAAGGCATTCCATCTTAGTCCTCAGGGGTGACAATACGCCTACATACTGATTCTTAATTGAGGACAAATGTATATGTCTATGGACCACATTCTATAAAGTAACATGTAGTTCAATGATTGTCACTTCTGAGCTATATGTGATCAATCCATTGTCATTTAAGATTTGCAAACGCGGAAGGCTACGCAGATGAATTCTGTCATCCTGCGAATTTTATTGTACTGAATTTTCAATATCATGTAGATCGAACCCCCAAAACGCAAATTAATGAATATAGAGTGAACAATTATAATGTTAATGGCAATGAGGCAAGCAAAAAATTTTGTGCCCCTTATTTTCAGGTAGATATTTTCAGGGTGATATTTTCAGGGAGATATTTTCGTAAAACGAATGTAATAGTAAGGGTAGTTAGGGAACATTAAAAAAAGGTGAAAGTATGTTTGCTTGATAATTATACGAGAGGAGATGAAACGTACAATTCCGTATTCTGCAACCGACTAGCTTTAGAAGGAGCTTCTGTTGTTGAGCTGAATGTAATACTTTTTAACTTTTTAACTATACACATAAATAAAATTGAAATGTCTGTGTGTAATATTGATATAACTGACCGATATTAAACTCAGAAGATTATTTTCATGTTATTTAGGCATAGCTTACCATTGTTTACATTATTGCCTGTCTATTTATCTCTCCGGGTTAATCTTCATAATGGCCGAATCGATAGTGATAAAACTTTGCGAACAGTTAAAGAGAAATACAACGTGGCATCTATAAACTATTTTATCCAAAAAGTTTTATGATTTATTTATAAGAGTAGAATTCAAAATAAATTGTCTTTAATTATTTAAAATCTAAATATTGCAGGCAAAGCCGAAGTGGGTTACCAGTAGAGTAAAAAAGTTAAAAGCTGTATAACAAGATGGTAAAAATTTATTACGTGATGTTTACAATTTTAAGTTTAATTAAGATAATATTAAAATTTTTTCTAGTTTATATTTATGATAAGAACAATAATGTTAGATTAGGTAGAAAATATAGATAAAAGTGGTGATAATACGCCAAAAAACTGCCTGGCAGTTTCGCGAAATTAGTATAAAATATTTTAATATGTAACATATTCTAACGTTGTAGAGTCATGCTGCAGCTATATTATTGTTAAATCACGAATGGGTCGGCTCAACCGGGAAAGGACCATACTGTCACACAATACCAGCGTAAAATAGCAGCTTAGCGTTGCTGTATTTAGTATGGTAAGCATATAGAACCGGATACCTTTTTATCTGGAAACGAGGCATACCATCTTAGTTAGTCCTCACGGGTGACAACGTATCTGAATTTTAATCTGGTGCTCGTTTGTCATCCTTATCCCAGAAAAAAAAAGAAAAAAAGAATCAGGTCTATTTTTACGGAATAAAATAATTGAAAAAATATACCTCACTTTACGGTTGGTTGGTCTTAATTTTGTATTGGAACGTACGGTTCAAAAGACAGATACGCTGACTGACATCGAATGCGGAAAATTACAAAAAGTCGATGTAATAGAGTTTTTATAATTTAATATAAGTACCCGATTGACCGAGCTTTGCTCGGTATTTTTCGCTCGTTTTTTTTAAATTCGTGTGTTTTGGAAATTTTATTTAGATACAAATTACATACTGATGAAATACAAATAATATTTTTTGATCTTAGCGACATAATAGAAAAAACTGAACTGGTTATTTGAATAAAAAATCATGAGTGCAATTATTTTAATTTTAATTCTTGTGTTTTAAAAAATACTAAAAAAAGGGCTCGAAAAAATAGATTTTCTCAAAAAAAGAAAGGAACTTGAAAAAAAAAAAATTAAAAAAAAGTCGGTCGGTCTGGGCTCGAACTATGGTATTACGATTTTGTGACCGTCTAATATATCAATTAAGCTATTTGCAATCATTAATAAACTGTCAAAATTTACCTTCTTATTCTAACGATATTGTAGTAGTTTTTCACTGCCTAAAAAAATTTCTAAAAATAAATCCTAGCTACATCGATTATTGCCCCCGAAACCCCTGCCAAAAAAGAAAATTGTGGCTCCATATATATATATATATATATATATATATATATATATATATATATATATATATATATATATATATATATACAAGAATTGCTCGTTTAAAGGTACAGGATTGAATTATTAACCGTGGTTTTAATGCGATTTATTTTAACAATGAGAAAAGTATATTTTTCATTAATGCTAGATAATAAAACCAGTATTTTTCAAGCTTATTGAACAGGGCAAATAATTGTATGCAGTGATTTTAATTCACCTGAGGGATTTAATTTTTCAAAAGCAAATCTTTTCTGGTGCAATCTTTTTTAAATGTTGATCGTTTGACAACATTTAACCTAATCTGTAAAACAAATGGCGGTACCTTTTTTTAAATGTAGTATTTACATTACTAAAGAGTTTTATATTCTGTAACATAAAAATCAGATCACAATTTGTTTTATTAAGATGAGGAAATATAATATAACAAATAAAGATATATGTTCATAATTAAACGACGATTCAAGTAAAACCGTAGTTTATGGAATAATTTTAATAATGGACTTTCAAAATGCAGCTGATGTCTTTTGTGAGTATTTTTAAAGAAGTTGGAGCATACCAGAATGATGCTTACTTGGTGTTAAGACACCACCGTCATGAACCTTCTCAACATCATCGGCGTTGTAAGTGCGTTGATGAATTTTAAGAAAGAAGGTATTATTTTAAAGAAGTTAGAGAGACAAACGCGTGTAAACCACACCTATTTTAATAGTAGGGTTCTTCAGACCGTATTTCGGTCATGGCGCCCAATTTCAACGGAGGTTAGAGTTATGAGATTATCATAGTTCGATGGGATGAAAATCTGACACGAACTTTCCGAAGCACGGGTGTGACTAACTTCTTGACTCCGGGCTGTTACTGAGGATTTCTTATCAGAAAAAGTCAACAAATTTTTTATTAGTTTTCGACCAGGTTGACCAGCTGAACTCGAGGCCTCATGATTAGGTGTCACGTGTCACCTCATGATTGACCAATGAGGCCGTCATTATGTAATATATAACTATCAAATAATAAGCGTCCTTGAACCGTGTATTAGGAAAACTTTTCTAACGGATGTTCCAGAACTTCTAGCAACTCGCCCCTGGGTTCGCTTGGGAAGGGTCTATTAATGTGGTGTTATTTAAAGTAAAAAGTAAAGTAAAGTTACAGCCTATATACGTGCCACTGCTGGGCACAGGCCTCCCCTCATTTCTGAGAGGGTTTTAGGGCAAGGAAGTGTCCGCCGCGCTGCCCCAATGCGTGTTAGCGAACTTCACATGTCTTCGAAATATTTTTTTTCTTATTCCTCAGACATGCAGGTTTCCTCACGATGTTTTCCATCACCGCCGAGCACGTGGTAAACCAGCAATTAAAATTGCAATTAACAATTTCTATTGGTGCCGGCGGGGATCGAACCCGGTTTGCTCGCGTACTGTGAAATTTACAGCGAGCGCTAACCATCTGAGCTACCACGGCTCTGGTGTTATTTTGGTTTAAGATATTTATCAATGCCTATTATTTTAAAAATACACAAGTTTTTCAGATAAAATATAATCTAGAACACTCTAGGCCTTACTTTCTATCTGTTCTAAATTATCCTGGAGAGACAGACAAAATTAAACTTGTTCATGTCTTATTGGCTTGCAAAAAGTTCCCCTAGCTCAATAAAAAGCTTTATTTGGATAATATAGATAAAAACTTCAATTTTATGTATATGTATAGATTAATTTACAAAACAAAAAATCGTATATTAATAAAAACAATCACAAGAAGAGTCCTATATAGTTGAATATATGGCAAAAATGGGTCACGAAAAGTTCATTTGTTAGGTTTGAATAACTTAAGAATACTTGATTGGCAGGCAGTAGGAAAATAAGAAATTATTTCATATTTTGGGAAATGTGGTTGTGAATATGTAATGAGATATAATAAGGAACTTACATACATGGAAGCTAATAATCAAAAACGAATGTTTTCTGTTACCAAAGCTTAAACAACTTACAATTAATTTAAATTCTTTACAACCCTTCACAAGCCCACTGCCGTACATAGCCCCCCCAAAGTATTCCACAAAGCTTGAGCTTTTGAGTATGCACCTGAGCATTCCAAGCCCATCGACTTACTACACGTCTTACCAGATCATCTCTCAATCTAGTGAGTGCCGCCATACTTCGTTTTCCGGTACGACGTTGCCACTTGAGAACTTTTCTTCCCCATCGGCTGACGGTTTTTTGATCTATATATCCGGCTGACTGCCACTTCAGCTTACTTATCGGTTTATTTAATTAAATTAAAATTAAATAAATGAAATTTAAGTAATTAGTTTTATTACCTATTCGCGTTATTTGAAATGTAAAGCACTCCGTCTTTCTTTGTTTTTTGAGCTTTTGAGTATATACGTGATAGAGCAATCCTGCAGTTATATTAGTAGTATAGTTGCAGCACGAATGGGTCGGCTCGGCCAGGGAAGTACCTCGCTCTCACAGAATACCAGCGTAAAATAGTAGCTTAATGCTGCTGTGTTTCGATTGCTGAGTGTAGAGAACCGGAGACCCTTTTTACTGGAAACGAGGCAATCCATCTTAGTCCTCACGGGTAACAACGCATCTGCATTTTGATTCTTAAACGAGGATAAATGTCTATGGGCCACAGCAACCATTTACCATCAGGTGGACTGTGTGCTCGTTTGTTACCCTATCCTATAAAAAAATTCCTTTCTTGAATTAACCGTACTAGGAATTATCTATATATTTCTATTATTTGATTATATAGAAATGTCTGCTATTTTGTGGAGGCTTTAAATAAACATATATTTTCATTTATTCCTAACAGCCTAAAAAATTCCACTGCTGAATATAAGCCGCTTCCAAAGATTGCCTCATTCCAAGGATTTGGCCACAGTTGCCACGCCTGGGAACGATCCCTCTGTCGCCTCTTACGAAACTCACGGGATGATTTGGGGTAGTGAATATTCTCACATTGCCACCACACGGTTACAAACATATATTGCATAAAGATAAGCATGTAGACTTAGAACAATATGGCTTTGTGTTATTTTAATCTTTAACAAACAGATTTCTACCGTTACAATCATTCAAAAATGGTCTTGGTTTCTGAACAAGAAACGGATCGCCCTCTTGTCATCAACAAAATAATTCAATTCCAAAATTAGATAATATAAAATAAGACATACTATTTACTTACCGTTTCCATTACAGCTTACAGTTTATTAAAGTCCACTACCGAACATAGGCCGCCCTCATAGATTTACTCATAAGTCTTATAACACTGGCATTTATGGCCTCGCTTGGTAAACGTGACAAGTTTTTTCTTAATTTTAGTCGTAATTTGGAAGATGATTTCCCTCCTGATTATTTTGCCTCTGTTACCTTTGACGACATCTACGAGGTGATATGAGCTAGTGGATGTTTTACACCGCCACTACAAGTTGCATTTACCTATTTGCAAAAATATATAGCGAAAAACCATAGCAACTTCACCTTTGTCTCGGTTAGTAAAACGAATTCAATTAAGGATATCAATTATCTATTGTAAACCTGTTATCAGAGATTTATGCAAATCCCTTTTCTTATCTTCCGTCAACACAGCGACAAGCGAGGGATCTTTAGAGCTAGAGATTATTCAGACTTTTTATGAATTTATTTATTTTCCACCGCGCTGTGGTTTTATTTCAATTAGCTTCTACTTTTTATTTAAAACATCCTTCGTTTACTGCTAAAACATTGCCTTCTTTTAATACGGTGCATTTGTTTTAAAACGTCGTCTCAAAGAACGGCGAGCACTGGCCGGGGCGGCCGCGTAATAATTTTAATTTTCTAATTTAAGTTCGTATCCTGTTTCACATAATGCTTAAAACCTAATATTGAACAAAAATGTTAAAAATATAGTTTTAATGCATTACTTTACTACTAAGATACTGGATAAGGGTATTCTTTGGGTAGTAATACACTTTTTAAGCCGTAGTTTAAATTCGATATCTTTTTGTGATGAGACGAGAAGAAACTAAAATATAACGGCATTAACTGGGATTCTCATAGGATTTCTCTTGAGTTCCGTTTTACAGCTTATTGAATGTATTTTTACTGACAAAGATGTCAAATACAGGTTTAATCAAACACACAAACCGCACCCAATTATGCAGCTTAAAATTGAGTAGGTAACATTAAGATTAACAAGTAAAACAGTCGGCAGATTTGGCCAATATGGCGTAATTCCAAAAAATCCTATATAAGAACCAGAGTAGCCCAAAAGATCACTAAGCTGAAGTTTCTATATATATATATATATATATATATATATATATATATATATATATATATATATATATATATATATATCTCGAAGACGATGACCACCGACAACGAGTGAATGAAGTTTCGCCAACACAATATAGCGAAAGACGATAGCAATATCACCTTCGTCTCAGTTAGTCAAACAAATTCAATTAAGGCTATCAATTATATATTGTAAACCTGTTATCAGAGATTTATGCAAATCCCTTTTCTTATCTTCCGTCAACACAGCGACAAGCGAGGGATCTTTAAAGCTAGAGATTATTCAGAGACATTATATGAATTTATTTATTTTCCACTGCGCTATAATTACATTTCAATTAGCTTCTCCTTTTTATTTAAAACATCCTTCGTTTACTGCTAAAAACATTGCCTTTGTTTTAATACGATGTATGGGTTTTAAAACGTCGTCTCAAAGCACGGCGAGCACTGGTCGGGGCTGCCGCGTGATAATTAATTGTGAAATTTAATTTTCTACTTTAAGTTCGTATCCCGATTCACATAATGTTTAAAACCTAATATTGAACAAAAATGTTTAACATATAGTTTTAATGCATAATTTTGCTACTAAGCTACTAGATAAGGGTATTCTTTGGGTAGTGATACACTTTTTAAGCCATAGTTTAAATCCGATATTTTGAATAAACTACGTTTAGTGATGAGACGAGAAGAAACTAAAATGTAACGTCATTTACTGGGATTCTCATACGATTTCTCTTGAGTTCTGTTTAACAGCTTATTTAATGTATTTCACTGACAAAGGTGTCAAATACAGGTGCAATAAAATTGAGTAGTGCAGCCTAAAATTGAGTAACATTAAGATTAATTGATTTTGTTACTGTCAGTTGCTATTGCTAATTTCTGTTATTATTGTATAATATCTTAAACTTCACATTTATAAATTTCTTCGAGAAATTTAGGTAAGAGAATGTTATAAAAGAAATAGCAAACATATGCAGATATTCATAAATTTATATGATAAGGGCTCTTGTCCAAAGTCCATCTATGTATTAATGTCGCATTACAAATTAAAGGGCTAAGTCAGTGCGTTTGGCAATCTTCTTATATAGTGCGTGAGGGTAATATGGTTGAGGTCATTCGGTTAATATAATCACTTTCTTGTAACTCAAAAACTATAACTTTTCACGGATGACTTCGTGATACGATAGCTCTTCATCGGTCAATCAAATAATAAAGGATCAAGAGGGCGATGCTTTATCGACGCCGTTTTAACAGTTGACATTGGAGTAAATATTGTAGGCGATTTTAGTATGGTGTAATGAGGTTAGTTTTTTTAAGTAGATTTTTCGAAGTGTTCCTAATTATTGCCAAAGTTTGCTTGGTATTCTTTTCTTAATATATTAGTTATATTGTGAGACTTTGTTTTTGAATCCGTCCTATTCTAGTTTTGGTTTTATAGGGCGGAACATGACCTTATTACACTCACGTACCTTATTTGTTAATAGATCAATTTCATAATATGTTAATGTAAAATAAAAAAAAAAAATATCAATGCCATAGGCTTCTATTGTGTTCACCTGTTAGACCCTATTTTTTCCAGACGGTAAAAACGTTACCCAGTTTAAGCGTTAAAAATGATCTCTGATGTGTTTCGAATGGGGACGATAGAGAACCGTCCATTCTCTTTACAGGTTTGGTTTCAGACCAACATTTCGTTAAGCAACAATAAAATACCTACCAAACCAAAAGCGTGATAAGCCTATCGTAAGAACATCCTTTAGCATTTAAAATCGTTTAGAACTAACGAAATGGTTTTAGGCGCATAATTTGTGTCTCCAGAAGTACATTTTAACAGGCTGTTAAACAATAAAAGATAAAATATGTGACAATAACGTATCGAATACTTATATTAACTTGTGAATTACCATCATCATCATTACAGACAGGCTGTAGACAAGTCCACTGCAGAATATAGGCTTCCCCAAGGAATGGCAATCACTATGAATGGTTCAGAACCGTGCAAAATTCTTGGTATTGTTACGAGCTTGAGGTTCGTGACAATAAAAATCGCCGATAAAATTACCTAAATTAACACTTTAATTTCCTTTACACAAATTAAAACTTAAAACACTAATAATTAAGCACACTGGTTCACTTTATTTCGTTCCGAAGCTTCGCTTGTCTCGCCAAATCCAATACTTCCCGATCGCGTATTGCAGCGCCTATAAATACACATTAGTACCGAATCATCCAGAACATTCAAGTAAATACGCGCACCAATCGACGAAGCGCCGAAAGTTCGAGAGTCAGCTTCCAGAAGCTTAGTTCTTCGTTTTAACAACAGATGGCGCTGTCGGTTGAAAAATTAGTGATGTCATTTTCTGGAAAGCTCCCCTCGCTCTCATCTCTGACACTAGATAGCGCTAGTGCCGTCGACTTAGGCGCGTAACAGTATGTTGTCATTTCATCTAGTGAGAGGCCACCCTACGCTTCTTTTGTTGGTACTAGGATAGCATTGGCATATAGAAACTTTGGCTTACTGATCTTTTGGGCTATTCTGGAATAGGTTTGGGCTACTCTTATATATGATTTTTGGAATTATGCCATATTGGCCAAATCTGCCGAATGTTTTACTTGTTCAGCATGTCATAAAAGGCGACTAAAAACATAATTCCACTGAGTTTGTGTAGATAGCTATCCATCACTTTACTACAATTTTCCATTTATAGTCATTTTTATTAGCTAAACGTGGTCCGAGTAGCTTGCTGCTCTTTCCATACTGTCTACCCCTTCGGGGATAACAGGTATCACGCTGTGTATATATCTATTAGCAAACTAAAACTTCAAAATAGATTTAAACTACAAAATATTGCCCCACTGTTATTATTATTTAGTATGCATTATAAAATTCCGCCCAAAAGCTCAAAGCTTTCAGAGTTGTTTTTCCACATCTTTCAGTAAGCTCGCGGCGTCCGTGCGACTCGCACGTCAGTGTATGCACGAAGTGCAAAGTTTTCTTTTGGAATTTCGAGGGCGTATATAATGAGCTTATAGTTGTACTGTAATGTTTTAATTCAGTAAATAAATAGCCGTTAGATTTAACTCACTAGCAAACTAATGTATCTACGAAATTTGATAAAACTTTTGAGCTTCGAAAGTTAATTAAGTTTAATAGTGCTTGTCTTGTGATTATGTCTTCTTTTATCATATGTTTAAATAAGCTTTAAAACAATTAAAGTAGCGTTGTTTCGTAAACTGTTCAAATTATATAAGGTTCTGCATAGTCTTACGTGATTTTAAGACATGAATTTTTGAAAGTTTAATTACTAAAACAGTTATGATTTTGTTACGTATTAAACACAGATAAACCGAAATCGAAGCGTGAAAGTTTGCGCAGTTATCTATATATTTACTTATCGGTAAGTTACATGTTTCTATTTTTTATTTATCCACTTCTAATAGGTCTACTGTTAAAAATTGGACTCCCCCGCTACGGGTGGTTCGTGCCTTAGTCGTCACACATGGAAGGCTTGTTTTTTAAATATACTAAGCCAGTGTTCAACTATTCCACCTTATGATAGGTGGTGGTGATTAAATAGCAGCTTAATACTACTACTATGTTCGTAAGGTGAGTGAAGAGAATTGGAGACTCTTTTTACTGGAAACGAACAATTACATCTTGATTTTCAGGGGTGACAAAGCATTCACAATTTGATTCACAATCGGGAAACGATATAGATATCTATGTTTAGATATCCTCTCACAATCAGGTAAATTGTGTGCTCGTTGGTCACACTTGTTCCGTAAAAAAATTCGCACTAACAGTCTTTTTAAGTGAATTGGTGGACAGGTACTCTCCAAGAAAGTATCTCCAAGAAAGTATATAGCTAAATATATAGCAAATATTATTTAGTGGATTAGTTCAATCTCAACTTGTATGGCGGACTTATGGGCAAGCTAAATCGAAAAGTATCGGTGACACTGGTTTGTAAATAAGAACTAGAACAGTTGTTTTTCCAAAACAGTGATTAAAGCATGGGAATGGACGCCCTAAACGAAATATTATCGAACATATTGGCAAAAAATTGAAGATGGGCCAGATTAAGAGTACCCTTAAATTACGAGCATGTATGCGTAGATATATGTATTCATAGGAGACGAGAGAGGTATGTTAGGATTATACCAAATAGAAGTTCGTAGACACTGCCTACTCCTATGACAGTCATGAGAGGCAATAATTGGAAACAAACTAAAAAACGGGCAGCGGCTTGTTCCTTATGATAAAAATAAAATATACTGCTGTTAATGTCAACCAACATGCCAAGCGTTGCAACTATGGCAAATAACCCAGTCAAAGCATAGATAAAGCAGTTGAATTTGATAGACTTTTGTGAAAACTGAAAAAATCATACAAGGATGGCAGGAGATAAAAGAGAGACTCGCACAAAGTGTAAGTTTATCTAGAATAAAAGACTAGAATAACATTTAGCTAGAAAAGCGTTCTTTGCATTATATCGTGTAGAGTAGCGGTAGAATAGTTTTAGTTTAAAGTTTTCATTACATCGTCATAAATTTTATATATTATTATAGAGGACATCTACTTGTGTAGTTTTAAGACAAGATTTAACGATGATCACTTATTTATGTTATAGTTAAGTTTCGACTACCGTCTATTCACCGAATTAATGATAAGAAAAGATGCTAACAACGGTAAAATGAAAATATTTTATTTTACGTTAAGTCAAGACTTAATCAATGAAATACACCTTTTTATTGTATTTACTCTCTCTCATTCATTGTCCTGCTGAAAAAAGCGAAGTCCGCCTACGATAATAAGCTTTTATATAATTTTCTTTTAAATTTCACAGTTACGAAGCTTCCACAATGAAAATTATAGATAAGCTTTATTTTTATCTATTTATTTTTCGTAAATAAATAATAAATCATAAAAGGATGCTGATTTTTCGTAATAGTTGGAAGGAAGAATTCAATAGAATTGTAGAGTTCTTTCGTGCGTAAGAGTCCGTCTGGAAAGATGTCGCTATTTTGTATTTATGTGCCGCCAGGTAGTAAAATATGTAGTCAGCTATATTCTAGCTTAAAGAGTGCTAAGAAATTTTATTTAATATAACTTTTGATTCTAAACAACAAAAGCAAGGTGCCGCGAACTTAAACTTATTCGACTACTGTCGTGAAACACTCCTTAAATTAATAATTAAATTTAGAGCTTACTCAGAGTAGTTAAAGGAAATACTAATAATGTTATTACCATTCGTAGTAATTATGTTTAAAGTAAAAGAAGTATAATTGCAGATCGAGGGCATTCCATTTTAATCCTCAGAGGTAATAATGTATCTGTGGTAGATTTGCAACAAAAATTCCGCTATTTTTCGATATTTAGACTAATCGGCTCTTTTTATCCTATTCCGCTGAATACCGAATACTTAAACAAAATGTGTATTTTTAGTCAGATAATAAGTGAAACTGAAAATATTTGTCAATGTATTGATTGTATTGATCAATATTTTCATATCAGGTTATAGTTTTATTTTGTAGTATTGTACTTTCCCTGTAATTAATAAAATAGTCATCAAATAAATGTCTATGTACATGAATTATCGTAATTAAAATTTAGAGGTGGAAGACAATGTTTGTTTTTATAGAATAAGGGTGACAAACTTGCACAGAGTCTATCTAATGGTAAACGGATGTTGTAGCCCATAGACATCTACATTTATCATCGATTAAAAATCAAAACGCTGATGCATGGTCACCCCTGAGGGCTAAGAATGAAAGACTATTTCCTAGTAAAAAAGGATCTCCGCATCTCTACACTCATCATTCGAAACACAGCAGGATAAAGCTGCCATTTGACGTTGGTATTCTGTGAGAGCGTGGTGCTTCCCCGGTCGAGCCGATCCATTCGTGCTACAGCCATAATATAGGTAGCTGCAGCTTGGTTCTACCACGTAAAAATGGTGCATGAAAGACTATTTTTCTGCATTTTCAGTAGTTTACTCCTTTTCTTCTTGTATACAATTCTACCTTCAGAGGCAAGAAGCTCTGAATAACCATTACTTCCTTCCGGGCCGAATACCTACTTTTGCCTGATATTCGGCTATTTGGCCAGGAAGTCCGCAGAATTTTCGGTATTCCCCGAGTGGCCGAATATTCGTTGCAGGTCTAATCTGTTGTCTTGTTTGTAATTGGCTGCGGGTGTAAAACAACTTTGTTTTTGTTCGTTTCTTCAATATAATAAAAATACTTATAAGTATTTATAATATGTGGATGTTTTGACTGCCTCGTTGGTGTAGTGGTCATATACGTGGCTGCTGACTATGAGGTCCTGGGTTCGCATACCGGTTCAGGCAAAAAAATCTGTAATTGAGGTTTTCTGTAGAAAAATAACAGCCCGAAGTCTGAAAAGACGTAGAGTCCTTTGTTGGTAGACCATTCCATCAGACAATGAGGGTGAGGGAACAGAGAGTGCACCTTTGCTTGCGTACTCCTCGGGGCTGTTATACGGAGACGGGCTAATTGGTTTAAAAAATAGGAATAATTTAAACACTGAAATTTAATTACGATTTAAATAAATTATACATTAGAAATGGATTAGAATTTAATTTAGGTCCGTAGACAACCGAGCAGGTTTGAAGATGAAAACAGACTGAAGTGGCCGAACTGCTCCACTGCAATACTCAGTGAACCTTAAGGCCAAGTCAAATTTATTAAGAGGAAGTGCAGCACAAAGGCTTACAAATACAGAGTATAACAGGGCGTTGTAATCCTATCCTGTCTCCGTTGAGACAAGCTGCCATGACTAAAATTCAGTCTGGAGTATATTATTATTATTATGTGAATCTTCTTAAAGACTGCGGCTTTTTTTACGCGTATTTAGCTTCAGCCAAAAGGATTTGATACACATTATATATATATATATGTCACATTGGCACTTAGGACGCCAATTAAAACAAATCAATAACAAATCTTAAAAATACTATATATATATGTCGCAGCCCACTATCTAGCTTAATTAGCTTTTTAGTTAATAGCGTAGACATTATATAGCATAATCAAAGTATTAATTTTTTCACCGAGACGGTCACCGGTTCATGCCTAATGATGCGCTATGCGCTATATTATATCAATATACGCAGTTTTAGCGTGGCTCAAGGGCCATTCCAAAGTCAATCTACTATTAATTGCAAGGCTAATTAAGCTAGTTGGCTGCGACATATATATTCTATAATTTATTATAAATGTAGAGTTAGGAAATGGGAGAGAGCTCATAAGCAATATTGTATAAATACATATTGCATAGAAGGCTACGAACACATCCATAACATTAAGTACGCTATCTTAATATATATATATATATATATATACATATATATATATATATATATATATATATATATATATATATATATATATATATATATAAATATTTTTATATATAAAGTACGTGTCACGTTGTTTGTCCGCGATGGATTCCTAAACTACTTAACCGATTTTGATCAAATTTGCACAACGTGTGCAGTTTAACCCAACTTGAGAGATAAAATAGTTTTTTTGCCCATGAGTGACCCAATTTTTTTTTGCGAATTTAAAAAATTTTAATAGGACATGACAAAGGGTCGTCGAAAAGGGCAGAATAACGTCTGCCTGGCAAGTTAGTCTTAATATATATAAATTACGTGTCACGTTGTTTGTTCGCGATAGACTCCTAAACTACTTAACCGTGCGGCTGTTTTAAATCGAAGCTCTATAGATTTTTTTCGTAATTAAACGAAAAGTTACAACAGCTAAATTATATATATACGTGAAGCTAAGATCACCGTACCGTTAGAAAGTAATTAAAATTTTATAATAAACAATTAAGTAACGTGATATTATCAAAAATAACTTAAAATTTAATCGTTATGCATAGTGACTGTGATGGTAATTGCAAGTGAAATAGCTATTGTGACTCAACAGTCCATAATAAATGCCAATGAACTACATGTCATTCCATTAAAATCACAATATAAACAGAAATTTCGAAGACTAGCATAAGTGACGCGTGGTGTATTTAGTGAGGGCACGGTCTGCAAACGAGATAGGCTTCAAATCCTCGAATTAATTTTTTTAAACACTTAAATTTATCTTTTGTAAAATTGTCTAATATTTTTTTTCTTTTTTTTGTATAAATTTTATAAAAAAAATAACAAACATTAAAGAAAAATATTAAAAATGGACGGAAAACAGAATAATGACATGAAAACTAGCCGATATCAATCTGTTATATGTGATAAATGCAAATGTAACAGAGAGAAAGGAGATTCGATATTATGCTCGCAATGCAAAAAAAGATTCGACTTTCACTGTATTGGCTTGTCAGAAAAGCTATATCGATTAATGCAAGCAGAAAAAAAAGCTGCGTGGAAATGCAAAATCTGCTTAAAAAGCCAAAAATAATTAAAATCTACAAGTTCACACACGGGATATAAAAACATCACATTTAGAAAAAAGACTGTCTCAGCATCTAAACAAACTGTGTCACCTAAATTGGAATCAGTCGTAGATATATCATCTCCTCTGCTTGATTCATGCGGGATCGACACGGAAGAAGAATACGACGAACTAGAGGAATCCTCCTTGGAAATGCTCTCAAAGAGTGAAGATTACTCAACTATTAAAATATACGAACTGCAGGAAATGAAGGAAGAAATTAAAGAATTAAAAATTAATCACTCGAGTACACAAAATGAGTTAGAGAATACGATAATAGAAAACAATGAATAAAAAAGAGAAATAAATAAGTTGAAAAAGGAAATTGACGTTCTAAAGAACATCTGTCAATCTCTAATAAGTAAAAGCACAAATGAGATAAATAAGGGACTTCACGTCTCACTTACCCCTTCAAACACTTCGAAATATAGCCACATATCACACTTTTCTCCAATTTCTTCAAAGAAATGTGATAAAAAATGTAACAACTTGATAATTTACTTACAAAACAAGATAAAAGAATCGCAAGAACAATTGTTGAATGCCAAAAAAGAGATCACCGAGCTAGAGGATCAAATACGAGAACTTAGCATCAAGCTCACTACTCAAAGTGATAAAGAACAGCTTACATATCGCGACAAAACTGAATACAATAATAAAAATAATGCATTCACCAAACAGAATATCTTCATTACGGGGACGCAACAGTGCAATTGCAATTGGTCTCGCGGCAGAACTCACTAAGTCAAGAATGAATTGCAGATACGAGGACTACCAAGTAACAGCGTTCATCAAGCCATTTGCATCTACGGAAGAAGTCCTAAAGCCATGTACCAACTTAAACGTAGACACACACGATAAGGTAAATTAATGTGTAGGAGAAAACGATGATGATCCGGTAACAGACATAGCGGAATTATATGCTGCATTGAAATTACTAAAGCATGCCATCGTTATTGTAATAAATGTAACTAATAGTAAGCATTTAAATAATAATTCAATATTGTCTCAAAGTGAAAATATAGCAAAATTTGCAATATAGCAAAAAATTTTCTAACTTACAAATTTTCCCTCCATTAAGGTCCCGAGCGAACGGAAATATAACGTAATGTTTTAATTCTGTAGATAAATAGCCGTTAGATTTAAATCACTAGCAAACTAATGTATCTACGAAATTTGATAAAACTTTTGAGCTTCGAAAGTTAATTAAGTTTAATAGTGCTTTTCTTGTGATTGTGTCTTCTTTTATCATATATGTTTAAATAAGCTTTAAAAACAATTAAAGTAGCGTTGTTTCATAAACTGTTCAAATTATTTTTATTATTATTTTAAGACATGAATTTTTGAAAGTTTAATTACTAAAACAGTTATGGTTTTGTTACGTATTAAATACAGATAAACCAAAATCGAAGCGTGAAAGTTTGCGCAGTTGTCTATATATTTACTTATCGGTAAGTTACATGTTTCTATTTTTTATTCATCTACTTCTAATAGGTCTACTGTTAATAATTGGACCTCCCCCGCTACGGGGTGGTTCGTGCCTTAGTCGTCACACATGGAAGGCTTGTTTTTTAAATATACTAAGCCAGTGCTCAACTATTTTACCTTATGATAGGTGGTGATTAAATAGCAGCTTAATGCTACTACTGTGTTTTACTTGTGCTTTTTACTGGAAACGAACAATTACATATTGATTTTCAGGGGTAACAAAGCATTCACAATTTGATTCACAATCGGGAAACGATATAGATATCTATGTTAAGATATCCGCTCACAATCAGGTAAATTGTGTGCTCGTTGGTCACACTTGTTCCGTAAAAAAATTCGCACTAACAGTCTTTTAAGTGAATTGGTGGACAGGTACTCTCCAAGAAAGTATCTCCTAGCAAATATTATTTAGTGGATTAGTTCAATCTCAACTTGTATGGCGGACTTATGGGCAAGCTAAATCGAAAAGTATCGGTGACACTGGTTTGTAAATAAGAACTAGAACAGTTGTTTTTCCAAAACAGTGATTAAAGCATGGGAATGGACGCCCTAAACGAAAAATTATCGAACATATTGGCAAAAAATTGAAGATGGGCCAGATTAAGAGTACCTACCCTTAAATTACGAGCATGTATGCGTAGAAGTATTCATAGGAGACGAGAGAGGTATGTTAGGATTATACTAAATAGAAGTTCGTAGTCACTGCCTACTCCTATGACAGTCATGAGAGGCAATAATTGGAAACAAACTAAAAAACGGGCAGCGGCTTGTTCCAGATAAAAATAAAATATACTGCTGTTAATGTCAACAAACATGCCAAGCGTTGCAACTATGGCAAATAACCCAGTTAAAGCATAGATAAAGCAGTTGAATTTGATAGACTTTTGTGAATAAATACATGAAAAAATCATACAAGGATGGCAGGAGATAAAAGAGAGTTCTTTGCTCGCACAAAGTGTAAGTTTAGCTAGAATAAAAGACTAGAATAACATTTAGCTAGAAAAGCATAGCAAAGCAAGCAAAGTTCTTTGCATTATATCGTGTAGAGTAGCGGTAGAATAGTTTTAGTTTAAAGTTTTCATTTCATCGTCATAAATTTTATATATTATTATAGAGGACATCTACTTGTGTAGTTTTAAGACAAGATTAACGATGATCACTTATTTATGTTATAGTTAAGTTTCGACTACCGTCTATTCACCGAATAAATGATAAGAAAAGATGCTAACAACGGCATAATGAAAATATTTTATTTTACGTTAAGTCAAGACTTAATCAATGAAATATACCTTTTTATTGTATTTACTCTTTTTCATTCATTGTCCTGCTGAAAAAAGCGAAGTCCGCCTACGATAATAAGCTTTTATATAATTTTCTGTGAAATTTCACAGTTACGAAGCTTCCACAATGAAAATTATAGATAAGCTTTATTTTTATCTATTTAATTTAATGTGTAGGTTATCTATTTAATTTAGTGTAATTTTATGTGTAGGAGAAAACGATGATAATCCGGTAACAGACATAGCGGAATTATATGCTGTATTGAAATTACTAAAGCATGCCATCGTTATTGTAATAAATGTAACTAATAGTAAGCATTTAAATAATAATTCAATATTATCTCAAAGTGAAAATATAGCAAAATTTGCAATATAGCAAAAAATTTTCTAACTTACAAATTTTCCCTCCATTAAGGTCCCGAGCGAACGGGAGTATAACATGTCGCGCGCTGTCAGAGCGTACATATTAAACACGCAATTAAAATTAATATGTAAAAAGTTTAAAAATAGTCACTTTATTGAAACTAAAAATTATTATCATTGTTATTTACAGAACGCCTGTCATAGTATTAACATGTTTATTGATTCTTTGCATTACGAGAAAACATTTCTAAACTATTCTTTTATCAAAAACCATGTTCAGAAGAGCGGATGTAACGGAAAAGTGTTAAAGAAATCACAACAAAAACTGACAAATTGTGGATATAGACACAAGCAGACTTCCATATTAGACTTTTTCTTTCCCTTACGGCAAAATTATCTGTTTCGTTCCACACAGTAACCTAAAAACATCCTCCAATCAAACTGTTAAAGACCTAAACAAAAAACGTGTTATTATTTTGCATCAAAATATAGAGGGTTTGCTCTAAAAAAGGACCTTTTACAAGTGACGCTCTCAGCACTGAAAGACTGTGATTCAGAACCTGATGTATTATGCTTCTCAGAATCATTTATAAAAAAAGGTGAGGAGAAAAATGCTACTCTGTCAAATTACAAACAAGCAGCAATCTATTCTAGGAATATTAAACGGGGTGGTACCTGCATCTTTCTGCAGAAGGGCCTTACTTGAAACGATCTCAAAATTTTTGACAAGTACTTATTACAAGAAATATTTGAGTGCTGCGTAATAAGAATCCATAAATACAAAGTAATGATATTATGTGTTTATACCTCTCATAATAGATTTGCTCACTCATTTTAACGAGGCTTTTAGGATACATTATTTAGGAGACATTTACATATTATAAAATTATCATCACTGGAGATTTTAATATCAATACATTAGTGGAATCTAGAGCATCGCAACAATTAAAAGATATGGCTAAATACTTTAATTTAAAAATTCACATAAATGAACCTATTAGAGGAAATAACTGTATAGACCACATTTTAAGTAATATTAAACAAGCTAAGGGCATGACAATGTCGCTTCATCTATCTGATCATAATACTGCCCAAGTATTGTCATTCTCAATAGAAAATATTCATAGTCTATAATACTGGTTTTTACACAAGAGAGACTATTGCAATGAAAATATTCTAAAGTGTCGTGGCTACTTACAGTCATTATCTTTCTCAGATGTTTACAACGCGAAAAACATGAATACAGCATTCGATCGATTCTATGATCTTTTTGCACACTTTATAAATCTTGCTTTCCGAAATTAAAAATTAAAATTACCAATAAAAATTCGAATCCAAAATGGATCTAAAAGGGATTAAAAGTTTGCATAAAAACTAAAAGATCATTGCGTTTCAAGTATTATAAACAAAAAACTAACGAGGACAGAGAAGCTTACTTGAGGTATTCGAAAATGCTTAAGAAGTGCATATCAACAGCTCAAAAAAAATTTCTCGTTATATGTGTATTTTTATTATTCTAAAAGTGCAATAGTAAAAAAATAAAGACATATTGAGCTCAGAAATTACTGGATTTACATTAGGTGAGAGTAGAACACAACCTCTACGCTTCGCTTATGAGGCGTGCAAAAAAGTTTAGTTCTAGAGGAGGATTTTCCACAGATATAGTCAGTATGGTCTGCAGTTATCTCATTCGATTTATTGCCTTCTCTTTTAGGTGCGACAGCAATAAGTCGTTTAAACCCTTTCCTATTTGTTTTGTTTGGTTGTTTAAATTTATTGCAGACCCTAGAAATATTTAATATCAGCTGTCAGCTTCTCTTAGCCGTTTTGCTCAGCTATGCTCGGAATTTCTCTGCGTGGAAGTATCTGTATTGATGATATTTATTATACGTAGTCAAAATCAATGTAAAAATAGTTCCCTTGGATGAACGAGAGATGAATTGGCCATGGACCAAGTATATAGCTAATAATAGTTCTTGTTAAGCCTTGTCTAGTCAACCTCCCACTAGATGAGCTATAACCATAGATAATATACTTATAAACGATGAAAAAAAAATGTAAAGTTTAATTGCAACGGATACAGAAGTAAAGTTACAGCTTATATGTGTCCCACTGCTGGATACAGGCCTACTTTTGTTTTGGAAAGGGTTTTAGTTTAAGGAAACGATCGCCGCGCTACCCCAAAGCATGTTGGCGGACTTCACATGCCTTTGGATACTTTTTTAATTTCACAGTTATACTGGATTCCTCACAATGTTTTCCTTTCAAACACAAAGTAAATCAGTGCCGACAGGGATCAAACTCGGCTTACTCGCTTACTGTGAAGAACAGGGGACTTTTTACTTTTGAGCAACCACCGTAACAGATGGAAATGTACGAGTATATCTTATTACGAAATCGCAATGTATTTTACATTTTAACCAAATTGCGTTTTCATGTAATGGAGATTTAATGTTCCTGATATTGTGCTTTTTAAATATTTACAAAACTTTATAACAATATAGAGGATATACGGGTTATTTTGAATTAATTAAAATAAACCACCACAGCATACAGTAATAGCATTTTTTTATACATGATAATTACAGTGTAAGTCAACATCAAATGTTTAATATGCAAAATATTGTTTGTAAAACATATACAATACAATAGCAAATAAATTAAAAAAACAATGTAAAAATAGTTTTATTCAATATGT
Source organism: Parnassius apollo (assembly GCA_907164705.1). Lineage (NCBI taxonomy): Eukaryota > Metazoa > Arthropoda > Insecta > Lepidoptera > Papilionidae > Parnassius > Parnassius apollo. Next base: position 4,610,041 of record CAJQZP010000810.1, read on the forward strand.
TTAAAAAATATCAAATGATATTTTTTACGGACCTGTGTTTAAGGACATAAACCTAGACTGGTGTAGTGTGGCAACAGAACTGGGGTGACAAACGAGCACATAGGCCACCCGATGGCAAGCGGACACTGCAGGACATATGTAGACATCGATATTTATTCCCAATTAATACACAACACAGGAGCATTAAGCTGCGATTTTACTCTGGTATTCTGTAAAAGCGTGATCCTTCCCTGATCGAGCTAACCCATTTGTGCTACAACCACAGAATACCAGCGTGAAATAGTAGCTTAATGCTGCTGTATTTCGTATGGTGAGTGTAGAGAACCGGAGACCCTTTTTACTGGAAACGAGGCATTCCATCTTAGTCCTCACGGGTGACAACGCATCTGCATTTTGATTCGTAATCGAGGATAGATGTAGATGTCTATGGGTCACAGCAACCACTTACCATCAGGTGGACTGTGTGCTCGTTTGTCACCCTATCCTTTAAAAAAAAACATAATATAGGTGCAGCATGGCTCTACCACGAATAACTTGCGTTGATGCATCTAAGAATTAAAATAAGAAAGGGCCGAATAGAACATAAAAACTTCCACATAACTTAATAGTAATTGATGATGGTGATGCAGCCGAAGATTGCAAAACGCACTGGCTTAGCCCTTTAATTCGAAATGTAACATTGCTACCTAGAATGACTCCAGACAATAGTACCCTAATTATATTTACGCATTTGTAAGTATATGTATACTTGAATGTATGATAGATAAATTTTTAAATGCAAAGTTTTGGTTATTATATAATAACAATAGAAATAAGCAAGAGCAACTGATAGTAATAAAATCAATAAGTTTTATTGTAACTAAATTTTAAGCTGCAAAGTTGTGGGTGCGGTTTATATTGGAAGCGAATGCTACGAGAGACCCGCTTGGAAGTTTAGCAAAGCTAACTTTCCTCTCTTGTATAAAGCTATAGAGGAAATAGACTGGTCTCCAATCTATGGTTTAGATTTAGAAGCAAGCCTTGATTTTTTTTATTGTACTATAAATAAGATATTAGATAATTGTGGACCTAGGAAAAAAGTAAGTAAGGTAAGGTCAAAGTATATTTATCCTGAGTGGTATACAACTGAGATAATACGCGAGTTAAAATTAAAAGCAGATCGCCATAAGAGGTATAAGATGAGTAAATCACAAAACGATTATGAATTATTTTCTAAGTGTCGAGCGAAAGTTAAAAAAATGATAAAACTCGCGCAGGAGCAACATCAGCGTCGCGTCCAAAGCCATCTCGTAGAAGATCCAAAAGCTTTTTGGAATTACATACGGTCCAAAAGAGGTTGCCTAAACAAAAAACAAATTTTGAAAAATGGACAAGTATTGAGTGGTAAGCAATGTGTAGAAGAGTTTGCTCAGTACGTCCATTCAGTGTATAGGACGGAACAACCCAACCTAAGCGTCACCGAGGCAATAATAGCGGCTGGTGGTGTCAACGCAGCTGCGCGGGTGCATATAGAAAGTCTGAGTATTCAGGATGTGCAACGTGCCTTAAAAAAGTTGAAACCAAAAAGGTCCGCAGGACCGGATGGTATTCCACCATATATTCTCAGGGACTGCCGTTTCGTGTTAACTAAGCCGTTAATGCACATATATTCCAAATGTCTGGACAATGCTGTTTTTCTCGATAGATGGAAAACCACACGGGTCGTTCCGGTTCCTAAAGGAAAAATAGGATCGCAGGTACACGAATATCGACCTGTGGCCCTGCTTTCATCAGCAGCTAAAGTGTTAGAGTCGGTCATGTATGACAAAATATTCGTGCAGGTGAATCAGCAGCTCTCGGAAGCACAGCATGGGTTTCGCCCAATGAAAAGTACTACTAGCAATCTTCTTAGCTACATGGCTGAAGTTGTGCCCGCTGTGGATAGGGGGGTGCAGGTCGATGCCGCCTACTTTGACTTTAAAAAAGCGTTTGACTTAGTGGATAACGACGTCTTACTAAAAAAGTTAGCGGCAGTTGGCTTCACTCCACATTTATTAAAATTATTTGCCGGCTATATGACAGGTAGAAAGCAGTATGTGGAATATGCCGGCTATACGTCGGACCCATATATTACAAAATCTGGAGTAAGCCAGGGCAGTAATTTAGGGCCACTCCAGTTTTTATTACTGGTTAACGATTTGCCGGAGGTAGTTAAGCAATCTAGGTGCCTTCTTTTTGCTGACGACCTCAAGTTGTATCGTGTCGTAGAAACATTGTCAGACTGTGAAAAGCTACAACAGGATGTAAGCAGAGTAGTGGCATGGAGCAATAATAACCGTTTACAATTTAACACCTCCAAGTGTGTTACCATTTCGTTTACTAGAAAGCGCACGCCCATTGAATATAACTATGAAGTCGATGGTTCGCCAATGGTAAGAGTTAAAGAAGTTAAAGATCTGGGCGTTCGGCTAAATAGTGAATTATCATTTAGGGAACACATTCTCAATTGCTGCAAAAAAGCGTATAGAAAATTAGGCTTCATTCTTCGCACAGTTCACGGTTTTACTAACATTAATTTAATCGTTACTATGTATAATACTCTGGTAAGAAGTAATCTGGAGTGTAACGCCGTAATATGGTCACCACATGAAAAAAGGTATAGCACAATGCTAGAACGGGTGCAAAATAAATTTATTAGATACCTATAAATGCGCCATTATGGGGTATACTCTATGTACCCATTAATGTACCCAACCTTATTTATTCTGGGTATGGTTGGCTACAACGAGTTAAGGGTAAGACGAGACCTCGCCTTAGCCCTATATATTTTAAAGTACTGAGGGGAAAAATATATAATAGTGACATATTGGGGCGGATTGGGTTGTGTGTTCCAGACGGGTACGTATGGAAACGGCGGCGGCCGCGGCTGCTCTTCGTTCCGCGCGCCCGAACCAATTTACTAGATAAAGCACCTTTAACGCGAACGTTACGCATTCTTAATAGAATGGCTGAAGACATTGACCTATTCTATTGCTCCTTGAGTGAATTTACTAGGGTGGGATTGTTTACAATTAGTTACAGTTAATTTCTACATTTTTTGTTATGCAAAAAAAGAACTACACTGTCGCATTAGGTTATTCCTGTCATTATAGTTGTTAGTTTCAATAAATAAAAATAAATAAATAAATAAATATGTTTGAATGCGCCTGTATTTGACATCTTTGTCAATAGAAATAAATTCAATAAGCTGTAAAACGGAACTCAATAGAAATCGTATGAGAATCCCAACGTCATATTTTAGTATCTTCCTGTCTCATCATAAAACGTAGTTTATTTTTAAGATCGGATTTAAACTATGGCTAAAAAAGTATATTACTAAAATAATATTATTAAAATAATGCAAATAAAACCATACGTTAAACATTTTTTTTCAATATAGGGTTTCAAGCAATATGCCAAACAGGATACGAACTTAGAAAATTAAAATTATCATGCGGCCGCCCCGGCCAGCGCTCGCCGATCTTTGAAACGACGTTTTGAAACCTATACACCGTACTAAAAGAAAGCAATATTCTCAGCAGTAAACGAAGGATGTTTTAAATAAAAAGCAGAAGCTAATTGAAATAAAATCACAGTGTGGTGGAAAATAAATAAATTCGTAGAAAGTCTGAATAATCTCTAGCTATAAAGCTCCCTCGCTTGTCGCTGTGTTGACGGAAGATAAGAAAAAGGGTTCGCATAAATCTCTGATAACAGGTTTACTAAAGATAATTGATAACCTCAATTGTATTTGTTTGCCTAGCTGAGACGAAGGTAAAATTGCAATCGTATTTCGCTTTATTTCTTTGCGAATACGAGTAGATACGTGCACCACGTAGTGTCGATGTAAGAATATCCACTTACCCATATCATCTCGTTAGGTTTCGGAAGAGGTGACAGAGGAAGAACAATCAGAAGGGGAATCGTCTTCATAATTACGACTAAAATTTAAAAGAAACTTGCCACGCTTGCCAACCGTTGCGATGGTTGCCAGTGTTGTGAGTAAACCTATGAGGGCGGCTTATGTTTGGCAGTACGCTGTAACAGTAAGTGCGCTTTCTCCTATTTTATATTATCTAATTTTAGAATCGAATTATTGTCGTTGACGACAAGATGGCACGTCCGTTTCTTGCTCAGATACTTAGCCATTTTTGGATGTTTGTAACGACAGAAATCTGTTTGTTAAATATTAAATAGCAATAAAATATTTGCTAAAAACATACCTTTTTACCGTTATCACAAAGACAAAAGATGATTGAACAATAAAAACGTTATAAAAAAATAAAAAAGTTACTTATTTATACAATGCTTCATTGGGGCTTTTATACTTATTTGTTATTATCAATCGGTGCATTTTTTTAATAAAAAAGAGAATTAAAACAAGCGGTAAAATATTATGGTAAAACCAAATAAAAATAAAACATTACCAAAGTTTTACTGTGAAGGTGTTTGTGAGTTAATCTTTTAAGACAATTCAATCCGGAGTCTTTTAATCATTCGGTGTTCAATTCCAAGTTTGGAAATTTATATTTTACTAAAAACTACTGTTAGTAATGGTGCTGATTTTGTAAAAAAATAATATTAAAAATGCTATAAACGTTACTAATATTCCCCTTAAACACTCGTGGTAAGCTTAAATTGCTTGTGTTACGAGTGATTCACGACAGTTGTCGAATGGCGTATTCGAACCCACGACCTTTTTGAGTTAGCGGTCCGCGAACTGCCATTAGGCTACTGTCGCTTCAATTTTGTTTCAAATTTGTTTTATACCTAATTTAATTTAACTATATAAATTTTAATACCTGTACATAATATTATGTACAGTATTGTACATAATATTGAAGGAGAAACGCGCGTATTTTTCTGCACCTCACACACGAGGACGACATTTTCATCATTATCGTTACCAGAGCAATTCTTTTTTTTCTTGCAAGCTATGCAGGTCTAATAAGACAAGAACAGCTGCGACACAGAAAGATCAATTGTGATCGCTGCTATGGCTATAATTTATCTTCAATTAATTGAAGGATTTGCTTAGCTGTGGGCATTTCCACTTCTACTGGGCTAAGTACGTATTTTCCCAGATGAGTGTTACGTTTGCGCATTAACGGTTCGCAATCAGGATGTGCGTAATTCTTTCATCAGGGACGGGTTCAGCACATCCTTGAGTTACTTAGCCTAAAGATGGGCACGCAAGATGGATGATCCCAAAGTATAGTATAACCCCAAAGGATCTGAGTCGAGAGCATTTAGATTTTTTATAGATGCGAACATCACTATAGATATGTGCAATATCAGAAGAATTACCAAAAGAGCCAATCATCGCATGCGACTGATACGCACAGACAATAAGACGCAATAATGAGTAATATTGCCAATTATGCACAATAACGGTCACCGCTAGACTTTCTTGCCGCGAGTTATACTTTCTATCTATTTGTAAAACGGTTCAGCTATTTCTTAAATTATCCCGGACAGACATAAATAAAATTATTCATGTCTTATTGGCATGAAAATAACCCTCTTAGCTCAATAAAATGCTTTATTTAGATAATGCAGACGGAAACTTAAATTTTATTTAAATGTTTATATTAATTTACAAAGCAAAAAAATGTAGGTATATTAAAAGAAATTTCAATCAAAAGAAGGATTCTATATAGTTTTTATATATGGTAAAAAATGAGTAACGGAAAAGTTCGTCTGTTAGGCGTGAATAATTTATGAATGAAAGAATACTTGATTGTTAGGTAGGAGGAAGTTTCATATTTCATATTTTGGGAAATGTGACTGTGATTATATAATGGGATTTTTAAGCGACTTACTCGTAAATACGCATAACCATATAAATATAACATCATTACAATAGCTAGCAAATGGGAAGTATAGTAATAATCAAAAACGAATGTTGTCTGTTATCAAAGATTAAACATGATTTTAATTTTTAATCTATCATCATCATCATCATCTCTACAAACCTTCACAAGTCCACTGTTGGACAAAGGCCTCTCCCAAAGAATGCCACAAAGAACGGACCTGAGCAATCCGAATCAATCGAATTCCTGCATGTCTTACCATTTCGTCGTTCCTTCTTGTGATTGCTGGCATACTTCGTTAACCAGTACGCGGTTGCCACTTGAGAACGTTTCTTCTCCTTCGGTTGAGAATTTTTTTGCTCTATATAGCCGACCCACTGCCACATCAGCTACCTTATCCGTTTATTCAATTCAATTCAAATAAAGTCATATTAAAGTAATTAATTTTATTATGTTATTGTTGTTCAACAAATTGGTCTGAAACTAGTAAAAAGAGTGGACGACTTTCTACTGTCCCTGTTTCGTACAAATTAGAGATCATTTTTAAATGCATACATATACTGGGTGACTTTTTACCGATTGGAAAAAATAGTGTCTAACCGGTAAACGAAATAGAAGCCTATAACATTGATATTATACAATTTTTATTTTATTTTACAATAATGTATTTATTGAAATAAACTTTCGGTCCTAAAAAAATAACAACAAAATTTTTAAACAAAATAAATAAATAAATTAAAAGCTATCGAAATTAAAATAATACGTACCGAATTATTACTATTTATTGATAGATCAACTCCATAATATAATAATGTAAAATTAAAAAAAAATGTAAAATATCAGTGCATAGATATGCCCACGTTCACCGGTTACATCCTACTTTTTCCAGACGGTAAAAAACTATCCAGTAAACTGCATTAAAAACGCATTATACTACTTTATAATGTGTGATAGAACTTTTTTTCTGCCGAGGATTATGTCTTGGTAGGCGTTAGTGTAATGCTGTCTTTCGGTCTAAGGGTTATAGTCAGTATAATTGCAGGCTGTGAGGTATTCCATCTTAGACCTCAGAAGTGACAACTCATCTGTAGCCGTTTTTGTTTAGAGATTTTTGCACATGTCCATGGGCTTTAGACCACGTACATCATGTATACTGTAAGGTCATTTAACGCTTCAAATTTATTTATTTATCTTAGGAAGCTTTACAGGCTAATTTATTAGAAATCTTACAAAATGGTCATAAGAATTGCTAATTACAAGCCACCATATATTAAATAAGTTTGTAAAAGATTAGGCTATTATTCTGTAGACGTGATCCTTTATTAAAACTCATTCGTGCTACGACCACAATTTAACCATAACGGGACTCTACCACGTAAAAATTATTTGTTTGAAGGTCCTAAGTCATAGGTTCAAAAAAAGCCGCTAGCAAAGTTATATTGGACTTCACAAGTTTATTGGAAATTACAGTACCAGAGTTAACGCATCATATACGCTAAAAAAACTAAAATGCAATAAAATTGTGCTAAAACTCGTTCTACACAAAACATAAAGCCTTTTTTCCGTCGAGTGCTATAAGATGCATACACGACCAATTAAAAAAGAAAGGGTTTTCAACGATTTACTCTGAAAGCACGATGATTTCGCTTTGCAATGAAAATGTATTGCCAACAACTTTTTCGAACTTTGCTCTGAGATTATTTTAATTTTTGTTACCTTTATTTTTATATTATAGACTTCATATTGCTCTATTAACTCAGTGACCTGGGCACTACTATTATTGATCATGGTAGCGCAATGACTATGCATTTGGGCGCTACGTTGCAGGCCGCGGTACTAATCCCGCGCGGAACAAGTTTACTTAAAAGAACATATAGCAATATTGCTCGGAGTATACATGTTTATCCTTGTGGAATATATGTTTGTAACAGTGTGGTGGCAGTGTAAGAATATACACTACTCCAAATCGATAAATCCTGATCCCGTGGGTGTCGTAAGTAGCGACAGAGGTAAACTGAAACATAAGAATGGACAGCAGCATCTTCTTGATCGTTCCCAGGCGTGGTAACTGTGGCAAAATCCTCAGGATGAGGCAATCTGGGAGGGGCCTATGTTCAGCAGTGGAATTTTATAGGCTAGTATGAATAAATGAAAATATATGTTTGTTAAGCCTCCACGATACAGCAGATATTTTTATATAATTACGAACACGCTTCCGCGTATATTATGGTTGTAGCATGAATGGGTCGGCTCGACCGGGGAAGGGCTACGCTCTCACAGAATACCAGCGTAAAATAGCAGTTTAATACTGCTGTGTTTCGCATAGTGAGTGTAGAGATCTGGATTTCCATTTTTACTGGAAACGATGCATTCCATCTTAGTCCTCAGGAGTGACAATATTTGCGTTTTAATTCTTAAGCGAGGATAAATGAGGGGTGTAATTTCAAAACCCACTAAACTAACTTTAGGAAGTTTTGTACGAGAAGTTTTTATTGATTTTACTGTAGTTAATTTAACGCGAAAGGTAATAATTCATGATAAATTGGTTGCTACGGTATTGTAATCCTTATAAATGTGAAAAACCTTTTCATATTTAATTCCTTGCAAGAAGTGGTAAACTGCACTAATAATTTGGTTGCTGCCCTTAGCATGATTCAACTCAGTCCAATAATAGGAACGCACATTTTCCTTTGTCAGTTTTGTTTTTTGAATTTCCTTGTACTATGGCAAAATGGTAGAAATTAAATTACCTGCTAAAAAAAGCCGACTGATCGGGCAGTTTCGGAAGCGGTTGGTTTTTTGGCAATCAAATGTAATTGTTAAAATATCTTTATTTTCTTCTTTTATAATGTTATAGAAAGCTTTGTATTTTAACCTGTGGATCCTCTTTTCTATCATTAATTCATTTCTCTTTATAGGACTTTTTTTCATTTTTCAGGCGTTCTTGTAATGAAATGCACGTGGAACATACATCTGTTCTGGGAGACCCAAAACCAAAGTTGTACGAATTATTTACAATTTTTCTAAAAAAACTTTGCTTAACTTTTAAATCCTCATCTCTTTCTTGGTTGTACATCCGCCACATCTTTCTAATATTCAACCCTGATGGCAAATAAATTCTGTTTGTTTGCGATCTGCAATAGTGACTCTCGATCCCTTTAAATTTTTCCAAAAACCAATCTACTGACAACCTCTTCGCTTCATATTGTTCACTTTTCCTATCTCCTCCTCTATTTTCTTTTAATGGAGAACCATCGCTCAAATAAAAACGTTTCATCACCCCCTGAACCCTATCTTTCTTTATTTGAAGCGAGTCCAAAAATGTTTTTTGACATACCGGTTTTCGACCACCTCCACTGACAGGTATATTGTACTTAATAGTTAATTTCCGTTTACTGTTTGGATTATTTTTTATGGTTTGATTGACAAGACAATATCTTAACAAAAAATTATCTTGATCGATTTTGGTCTTACATTTATAAAAATTTCTATGAAATTTTCGGATGTCTTGACAAGAAACTAGGATGCACCGAAAAGCTTTTTGATTATGGTCGCAAGAAGGAAATTTCGGGAGTGATTTTGGCTCGTATCTAAAACAAAAATAGCAATAAAAGTTTGGGAATAATAATACTTGACGAATTATTTTGGGAGCTGACCTTTTTTAGCTACTGAAAAAAGACATGATAGGTAATTGAAATAGATGCCAATGGCACTCATTAAGTTTTCATTATTATTTTTTCCCCATTCTTTTAGTAAATAACTTACAAATAAATAATAATAGACCCCAAATGAAAAATAAATAAAAAATATTAAAGTAAAAAGTTTAAATAACTATGTGCCATTGACACCTATTTCATTTACCTATATACCCAATTTTTTTAGACAGCTTAAAAAGCCAGCCGGTATACTACTCAAAACAAAATAAGGTTCACTCCAACTCTGTGTTTTTGTTAAAATAATAATTAATTGATTAATATTTATTGTTAAGTAGTTACTAATAAATACAGAGAAGAGAATAAACAGAAAAGTTTTCTACATTGGCCCAACCGGGAATCGATCCCGGAACCGCAGAGATGGCAACGCCAAGTCCAAAATTTTCGCTTTTCGGCTACAGAGGTCGTCAATTGAAATAATCGAACATGTTTTGAAAATAATATATTAATAGCCTTTAAAATACGGAGGCCCTTATTTTATTTTAAGTAGGTAAGTATCTACTTTACTTAGAAAGTAACATAAAACAGTAAACATTCATGTCAAAACGGTATGTTTTCCTTAATTCCAGTGAGTCTCCTAATTGCGAGACTTACCTACATTACTTCATGTTGCATAAAACTTTCTAACGAACTTTTTAAGTAAGTTATAGGTAAGATTGTACTCACCGTTTTCGGCGCTCCTTTTCACGTTTCCAAGATTTTGGATTGCGTGGACGCTTCCGAGCATATTTAGGATCACATTTTTTGACAAATTGAGCTAGATCATCCATGTTTTTTTGGTAAATTTTAATTAAAAACCGCGAGCAACTGCTATCAGCACAACCAAAATCGCCATACTGTTTTTCAAGTCACGTGTTTGCAATGCGTCGCTCCGATTGGTCGATTTCATTTTAGAGGAATTTGATAGTAACACTCGATATTTTAGCGGCATTTGCAACTAATGTTGATTTTCAAACTGAATTTACTGTGTATTTTAGCGGAGTTTGAAAATTAACATATGGTGTATAGCAAAGGAAATTTCAAGATCTTTCTTTTGATACAAAAATGTAAAAATGTATACAAAATCATTATAGGGGGTTTTGAAATTACACCACTCAAATGTAGATGTCTATGGGCCACAGCATCCACTTACCATCAGGGGGACTGTGTGCTCGTTTGTCACCCTTATTCTATAAAAAATCCAATATATATATATATATATATATATATATATATATATATATATATATATATATATATATATATATATATATATATATATATATAAATAATAATATTGTAACTTTAAAGAATATAATATATTGTTTTAAAACTCAAAAAACAAAGAAAGACGGATAGTGTTACATTTCAAATAACGCAAAATACCAAGCTAAAACCATGCTAAGCCTATCGTAAAAACATCCGCTCACGTGTACCATTTAAAATCTTTTGCAACTAACGACATGGTTTTAGGCGCATAATTTGTGCGTCATGCAATACCTTTTTACGGGCTGTTAAAGAATAAAAGATAAAAGATATGACAATTACGTATCGAAATGGCTTTAGAATTCATCAACATCATCATTACAGTTTCTCACAAATCCACTGCACAATATAGGCCTCCCCAAGGAATGGCAATGGATGCAGGTGCAGATACTAGGATAGCGCTCGAGGACCGTTCTTCTCAGTTGGCTGTCAGTTCCTCGAGATATATGGCTCCTTCAGCGTATTGCAACTTCAGCTTACTGATCTTTTGGGCTACTCTGGTTCTTATATAGAATTTTTAGGATTATGCCATATTGCCCAAATGTGCCGACCGTTTTACTTGCTTAACATGACGTAAATGGCGACTAAAAAGATAATTGTATTGAGATTGTGTAGATAGATATCTATCACTTTATTACTATTTTCCATTTGTAGGAATTGACTAAACGTGATCCAAATAGCTTTCTGCTCTTTGTACACTCTTTACTTGTTACTACTGCCTTCGGGGATAACAGGTGTCACGCATCAGGTATTTATATATTAACAAACTACAACCTCAAAAAAAGATCTAAACTACAAAATAATGCCTCAGTGTAATCATTGTTTAGTGAGCAATATAAAATTCCGCCTAAAATCACATAGCTTTCGGTGCCGTTTTCTCACATCTTTCAGTAAGCTCGCGGCGTCCGTGCGAGTCGCAAGTCAGCGTATGCACGAAGTGTAAAGTTTTCTTTTGGTATTTTCGAAGACTTATTCAATGAGTTTATAGTTGTAATGTAATGTTTTAATTCTGTAGGTAAATAGCCGTTAGATTTAACTTCCTACAAAAATAAATGTACCTATGAAATTTGATAAAAAATTTGGGCTTGGAAAGTTAATTAAGTGTAATAGTGCTTGTCTTGTGATTGTGTCTTTTATAATCATAAATGTGTAAATAACCTTAAATAATAATTAAAAATAGCGTTGTTTTATGAATAGTTCAAATATAACAAGATTCTGCATAGTCTCACTTGATTATAAGATATAACTTATTGAAAGTTTAATTAATAAAAAAGTTATTATTTTGTGATGTATCAAATACAGATAAATCAAAATCGAAGCGTGATAATTAGCGCAGTTGTCTATATATTTACTTATCGGTAAGTTACATGTTTATTCTAGTACTACTAGTAATTCATCCACTTCTAATAGATCTACTGTGGCAATTGGACCTCCCCCGTTATGGGTGGAATATGCCCTAATCATCGCGCTCGGCAGGCATGACGTGGCTTGTTTTTTAACTATTCTAAGCAGCAGTGTTCAACTGATGGTAAGTGGTGATGCTGCCGAAAATTGTGAGCGGAACGTTTTTAGCTTGACGAAAGCCATATGCTTTGTCCTCTAGCCTTGGAGAGCAGAAAAGCACAATCTTGATACTGCTGCCCATTGACGGCTTAGATATTTTACGATTAGCATCAACGAGATAATTATACAACCATCTGTTGGTAAGCTATAAAATGTTTCCGTCATTTTCCATTGTCGTTTCGTACGACGATCGCAAGGTAAAAACGAGGCGATTGATTATTTTACGCCGTGACCACACGGACGAACGTGTGCTTAATATGGTTCTTGTTTCGTAAAAATTGTACAATAAAAACATTATATCTCATCATCATTATTACGTGGTGAAGCCAAGCCAAGCATGCGTGGTGAATCCAGCTATATAATTGTAGCATGGGTGGGTTGGCTCAACCGGTGAAGAGCCACGCTCTCACAGAATACCAGCGTTAAATAGCAGTTTATTCAAGCATTAGGGCCGATCCTCATTTGCCGTTCACAGTTCGTTCTCGGTTCGATCTCGGTCTAATTTATTATAATAGAACGGAATTCGACCAAAACTTGACTGTTGCCGTATAGTATGAATGCACACACATATTTCTTACTTGATAATATTTTTTCAGTCCGCGATCGGACCGAGAACGAACTGTGAACGGCATTATAATGAGGATCGGCCCTAATGCGTGTACTGTGTTCGTTTGGTGAGTGAAGAGGATCGGAGACTTTTCTTACTGTAAGCGAAAAATTCTGTCTTAGTCCTCAGGGCTGACAAAACATTCAGAATTTGATTGACAATCGGGGAAAGATGTAGAAGTCAATGAGCTACTGTATCCACTCATACTCAGGTGAACTGTATGCTCGTTGGTCACACTTACTCTGTAAAAAATCTCGCATTAACAGTCTTTCTAAGTGCATTGGTTGACAGGTATACTCTCCAAGAAAGAATCTGCTAGCAAACATAATTTAGTGGATTAATAAGATATTTAGGCGGACTTATGTTAAAATTAACCGAAAAGTATCAGTGAGTTTATGCTGCTTCTTCTAGATGAGATGTTTTTCCAAACAAGTGAGTACAGCATTAGAATGGACACCTAAAATTAAAGATTATTGCCTAAGTTAGCGATATATTGAAGATGGGCCAGATTAAGAGTACCTTTAACTGACGTGCATGTATGTGTAGATATATGAATATGAAAGAAACGAGAAAGGTGTGTTAGGATCGTACCAAATGGAAGTTCGTAGTCACTGCCTACTATGGATGATAGGCCGACAGGCGATAATTAGAAGCAAACCAAAAAACGGGCAGCAGCATATTACTTATAATAAAAAGAAAATATACTGCTGTTGATGTCAACCAACCCGGATAGCGTGGCAGCTATGGCAAATATCTCCCTTATGAGGCCTATGGGGAGGCCTGTGTTCAGCAGTTGACTTATAGACTGTAATAAATAAATACATGAAAGAGGCATACGAGGATACCAGAAGACCAAAGAGAGTTCTTTTCTTGCACAATGTTAGTTTAGAAATTCAGTGAGAAAAAGCAGCTGGCGTTTTTGCCAATTATATCGTGTAGATAAGGCGAGAATAGTTTTAGTTTTAAGTTTTCTTTTTACTGGCATAAATTTTATACGGGTATACTCTTATAGAGGACTTCTACTTGTGTCGTTTCAAGACAGGATTTACGATAATCACTTTGTGTTATGATTAAGTTTCAACTAGCGTCTATTCACCGGATAAATAATAAGAAAATATGCTAACAACAGAAAATAAGAAATATTTTATTTTACGTTAAGTCAAGACTTAATAAATGAAGTATACATTTAGATTGTATTTCCTCCCTTTCATTCACTATCCTGCTGAAAAAAGCGAAGCCCGCCTACGATAATAAGCTTTTATACAATTTTCTGAGAAATTTTATCATTACGAAGCTTTCACAATTAAATTATAGATAAGCTTTATTTTTAGCTGTTTATTTTTTTGTAAATAAATAGTAAATTATAAAAAGATGCTGATTTTTCGTAATAGAAGGAAGAATTCAACAGAAAGAGTTCTCTTGTGCCTATGAGTCCATCTAGGTAGATATTGCCATCTTGTATTTATTTGCTTCCAGAGCGTTAAGTATGTGATCTGCTATATTCCAGCTTAAAGGATGTTAAGAAATTGAATTAAAAATAACTTTTGGTTCTAAACAACGAAAGCAAGGTGCCACGACATTAAAACGTCGCGGGTTAGAATTTACCATTCCACTACTGTCGTGAACCACTACTTAGATTAAAAGTTAATAATTAAATTTAAAGCTTACAAAGAGTAGTTAAAGGGAATATTATAACTCTTATTAGCATTCGGAATATTCTTGAAAAAAGTGAAAAAAAGTATAATTACAGATTGAGAGCTATTGCATTTTAATCCTCAGAGATAATTATGTTCTGTAGTAGACTTAGTAGTAGTAGTATTTGAACTATTCGGCTACTTTTATCCTATTCCTTTTATATATTCTATTAGAGTTAGGAATGGTAGAGAAATCATAAATAAATAAATATATATTGCGTAGACGGCTCCGAACGCACACATGCCATCAAGTACGCAAACAACTATATAATACGTGCTAGCTCCGAAGTAATGAAAACTTGAGAACATATTTACTATTTATGGGCGATTTAAAAATATCTACTATCTCATATATTTGATTTGTAGTGGCGGTGTAAGAATATCTATAATTCTATGTCATCCCGTGGGTGTCGTAGGAGGCGACACTTACCATCAGGTTGACTGTGAGCTCGTTTGTCAACTTATCCTATAAAGAATAGACTTCTGAAAAAGAGCCCTTATTATATAAGTTTGTAAATATGTGTATATGTTTGATAGTCCTTTTATAACGTTCTCTTACCTAATTTCTCGAAGAAATGTTTTACTGCAAAGTTTAAGTAATTATACGAGTATAATAACAATATAAATTAGCAATAGCAACTGACAGTAACAAAAGCAATTAATTTAAATGGTACTAAATTGTAATCTGCATAGTTAGGTTAGGTAAATGTGATTGAATGCGCCTGTATTTGATATCTTTGTCAATAGAGATACTTTCAATAAACTGTTGTTAAAACGGAACTCAATAGAAATCGTATGAGAATCCCGGTAAATGTCGTTATATTTTATTTTCTTCTCGTCTCATCACTAACGTAGTTTATTCATAATATCGGATTTAAACTATGGCTTAAAAAGTATATTACTACCCAAAGAATACCCTTATCCAGTAACATTTTTGTCCAATATTAAGTTTTAAGCATTATGTGAAACAGGATACGAACTTAAAGTAAAAAATTAAAATTATCACGCGGCCGCCGGGACGGCCAGTGCTCGCCGATCTTTGAAACGACGTTTTAAAATGTATATACCGTACTATGAAGAAGAAGATAGAGAAGATACTAGAAGGCAATGTTTGTAGCAGTAAACGAAGGATGTTTTTAATAAAAAGCAGAAGCCAATTTAAATTAAATCACAGCGCGATGAAATATATAAATTCATAAAAAGTATCTAAATAATCTCTAGCTTTAAAGATCCCTCGCTTGTCGCTGTGTTGACGGAAGATAAGAAAAGGGATTCGCATAAATCTCTGATAACAGGTTTACAATAGATAATTGATAGCCTTTATTGAATTACATAATAATTCAATAAAGGCTTTTATTTATAACTGAGACGAAGGTGAAGTTGCTATCGTCTTCCACTATATTTTTTTTCCAGTAGATAAATGCAACGTGAAGTGGCGGTGTAAGAATATCCACTAGCCCAAATCTTCTCGTAGGTGTCATTACAGGTGACAGAGGGATAATAATCACGAGGGAAATCGTCTTCCTAATTACGACTAAAATTAAAAACCTTATTTAACGTTACAGTATTTCATAGACTTTTCTATAGGAGAGTGGGCAAATGAGCTTACGGCTCACCTGATGTTAAGTGACTTCCGCCGCCCATTAACAACTGTAACATCAGGGGAATTGCAGTTGCCTGCTTTTAGAAAAGAGTACGCTCTTTTTGGAGGTTTCTTAGTCGTATCGGTCCGGAAAAATCGCCAGTAGTAAACATTCACACAGAGGTCATACGTGGAGGAAAACTCCAAGTGAAACTTATGACTTATGAGTAAATCTATGAGGGCGGCCTATGTTCAGTTTAGACTTTAATAGTCTGTAACGGTAAATAAGAAATTATATATATGTGCTTTCTTCATTTTATATTATCTTTTGAATTGAATTATTGTCGCTGATGACAAGAGGGCTGGTCCGTTTCTTGCTCATAAACTAAGGCCATATTTAAATGTTTGTACCGGTAGAAATCTGTTTGTTAAATATTAAATAGCAGTAAAATGTTTGCTAAAAAGATTCCTTTTTACCTTTATCACAAAGACAAAGGAGGATTGAACAATAAAAACAGTTACTTATTCATACAATGCTTCATTGGGGCTTTTATACTTATTAGATAAATTTTTATATAAAGAGAATTAAAACAGACGGTAAAATGTTATTATAAAGCCAAATAAATATGAACCATTACTAAAGTTTTTCTGTGTACGTGTTTATAAGGAAATCATGAAAACTCATATTTAATTATAAACCACTCTTACTACTAATGATGCTATAAGCTGATATGTTTTATACTTAATTAAGTTTAACCACATAAATTATAATACCTTACTTACCTTAATACATAATGAGTAAGGTAACCGAATTTTTCTTTAAGTATTAATTATACCCCGTTTCCTTACTGAAAAGGCTCTGACGACCGAAACACGATGACGACATTATCATCATTACCATTACTAGAGTGATTTATAATTACACCTCAAAAATATACTTGGATACATAGAGTAATTAGACTTAGTTACGAAATACGATTACCTACTCTAGAGACTGCTTTGCACTGACAGCCCTCTGCTGACACTGAGAAGTTAGCTGTAGACTTTGGGCTGGTTTTGTTAGTTATGATAAGACCTTACCTCCGGACTTGATGGAGTAACCTGAAAGTGAACTTCAGTAACTAATATTGAAACACCTGGACTAGTAGAACTAGGTGTGCCGAGTTTGGGCTCGTTTTGTTAGGTATGATGAGTCCTTACCTCCGGACTCGACGGAGTGACCTGAAGGTGTACTTTGGTAATCGTTATTGGAACTGGTCGCCGAGTACTACTAGGTGTGCCAAGTTTGGGCTCGTTTTGTTAGGTATCATGAGTCCTTACCGCCGGACTTTACGGAATGACCTGGAGGTGTACTTTGGTAATCGCTATTGGAACTGGTCGCCGAGTACTAACTACTAGGTGTGCCGTGCTTGGGCTCGTTTTGTTAGGTATGATGAGTCTTTAAAACCGGACTTGACGGAGTGACCTGACGGTGTACTTTGGTAATCGCTATTGGAACAGGTCACCGAGTATTACTAGGTGTGCCGAATTTGGGCTCGTTTTGTTAGGTATGACGAGCCCTTAACTCCGGACTTGACGGAGTGACCTGGAGGTGTACTTCGATAATCGGTATTGGAACTGGTCGCCGAGTACTACTAGGTGTGCCAAGTTTGGGCTCGTTTTGTTAGGTATGATGAGTCCTTAGCTCCGGACTTGACCGAGTCACCTGAAGGCGTACTTTGGTAATCCCTATTGGAACTGGTCGCCGAGTAGTACTAGGTGTGCCATGCTTGGACTCGTTTTGTTAGGTATGATGAGTCCATAAAACCGGACTTGACGGAGTGACCTGACGGTGTACTTTCGTAATCGCTATTGAAACTGGTCGCCGAGTACTACTAGGTGTGCCGAGTTTGGGCTCGTTTTGTTAGGTATGATGAGTCCTTAGCTCCGGACTTGACCGAGTCACCTGAAGGTGTACTTTGGTAATCCCTATTGGAACTTGTCGCCGAGTAGTACTAGGTGTGCCGTGCTTGGACTCGTTTTGTTAGGTATGATGAGTCCATAAAACCGGACTTGACGGAGTGACCTGACGGTGTACTTTCGTAATCGGTATTGGAACTGGTCGCCGAGTACTACTAGGTGTGCCGAGTTTGGGCTCGTTTTGTGAGGTATGATGAGTCCTTAGCTCTGAACTTGACCGAGTCACCTGAAGGTGTACTTTGGTAATACCTATTGGAACTGGTCGCCGAGTAGTACTAGGTGTGTCGTGCTTGGACTCGTTTTGTTAGGTATGATGAGTCCATAAAACCGGACTTGACGGAGTGACCTGACGGTGTACTTTCGTAATCGGTATTGGAACTGGTCGCCGAGTACTACTAGGTGTGCCGAGTTTGGGCTCGTTTTGTTAGGTATGATGAGTCCTTAGCTCCGGCCTTGACCGAGTCACCTGAAGGTGTACTTTGGTAATCCCTATTGGAACTGGTCGCCGAGTAGTACTAGGTGTGCCGTGCTTGGACTCGTTTTGTTAGGTATGATGAGTCCATAAAACCGGACCTGACGGAGTGACCAGAAGGTGTACTTTGGTAATCGCTATTGGAACTGGTCGCCGAGTACTACTAGGTATGCCGTGTTTGGGCTCGTTTCGTTAGGTATGATGAGTCCTTACCTCCGGACTTGACAGAGTGACTGAAGGTGTACTTTGGTAATCAGCATTTGAACAGGTCGCCGAGTACTACCAGGTGTGCCGAGATTTGGCTCGTTTTGTCACTCCGTCAAGTCCAGAGGTAAAGACTCGTCATACCTAACAAAACGAGCGCCAAACTCGGCACACGTAGTAGTACTCGGCGACCTGTTCCAATAGCGATTACCAAAGTACACCGTCAGGTTACTCCGTCAAGTCCAGAGGTAAAGACTCATCATACCTAACAAAACGAGCCCAAACTCGGCACACCTAGTAGTACTCGGGGACCAGTTCCAATAGCGATTACCAAAGTACATCTTCAGGTGACTTCGTGAAATCCGGAGGTAAGGACTCATCATACCTAACAAAACGAGCCCAAACACGACACACCTAGTAGTACTCGGCGACCAGTTCCAATAGCGGTTACCAAAGTACACCTTCAGGTCACTCCGTCAAGTCCGGTGTTAAGGACTCATCACACCCTACAAAACGAGCCCAAACACGGCACACCTAGTAGTACTCGGCGACCTGTTCCAATAGCGATTACCAAAGTACACCGTCAGGTCACTCCGTCAAGTCCAGAGGTAAAGGCTCATCATACCTAACAAAACGAGCCCAAACTCGGCACACCTAGTAGTACTCGGCGACCTGTTCCAATGCCGATTACCAAAGTACACCTACAGGTCACTCCGTCAAGTTCGGAGGTAAGGCCTCGTCATACCTAACAAAACGAGACCAAACTCGGCACACCTATTGTATTACTCGGCGACCTGTTCCAATGCCGATTACCAAAGTACACCTTCAGGTCACTCCATCAAGTCCGGAGGTAAGGTTATACAAAACAGTAAAATAATTTTGAATTTTCAAGTGGGTTTTATTTGAAACTATTCTTTCTCTTATTTTAGCTATTTTGCCAACGAAACTTGGTTTTTTTTAGAATTTGTGAGCGTTTTAAATATTTATTTATTTGTATGTAAATAGTTGACTAAGTACCTGCTCATATCATAAAACAGACTTTAAAAAAATATTGATAAGTAAAATGTAGTATGATGTCCAGACTCCAGATATTGTAAACAGTTTTGATATTAGTGAGTAGGTACTCAAAATATTATCACTATAATACCTAGTAGTGTTGAGAACAGTAGACCTCACAGAAAAGTTTTTGTTTGGAGGTGAATTGTCTGCTTGCTTTGCGCATACTGTATTCGCGGCGCTCTCCGACAGCCGGTTGCGCTTCGCTCACTACGGGACGCGCGAGTGAAAAACGAATTTGAAATCGTGCTAAGACCTCGTCTTAAAAGGTAAAGAGCTATTGTTTTTTTAAAGAAGAGATCTATCTCTGGGCCGAATTTCGGTCATTGCGCTCAATTTGAACGGAGGTTGGCCATAATTTCATAGTCCGACAGGACGGCAGTCCGACACGATCTTTGGCACGATCGGCCACGATCACGAGGCATGGGGGTGAAACACCACCAACTTCTTGACTCCGGACTGCTACTGAGAATTTCTTGGCAGAAAAACTCAACAAGTATTTTGTTTATTTTTCGACCCGGTAAACGGACCCGAGACCTCACGATTAGCATTCACGTGTCATCTTACGATTACCAAAGAGGCTGTTACTATTTAACATATAGTGACAGCCTTGTTTGTGGTAATGTGAGAAGTACATATCACTATCAAATAATAAGCGTCCTTGAACCGTGTACTAGCTTGGGCAGGGTCCATTAATATGGTGTTGTCTATGTTTAAAATAATCATGAGAAACCCCTATTTAAAAAAAAATCACGTATTCTATATAAAATATAACCTAGAAAACTCCTGCTTCACTTTCTATCTGTTTGTCAATCGGTTCAGTTAATCCAAAAATTATTCCGGACAGACAGACAAAATTAAAATCATTCGTGTCTTATTGGCATGCAAAAATCCCTTAGCTCAATAAAAGGCTTCATTTACATAATACAGACAGACGTTTCAATTTTATTTATATGCATAGATTAACTTACAAAGAAAAAAAATCGAATATTAAAAAAATCATAAGAAGGATCCTAAGTTGTAAATATATGGCAAAAACTGGGTAACGGAAAAGTTCATTTGTTAGACGGGAATAATTTACGTATGAAAAAATACTTGATTTGAAGGCAGTAGGGAGTTTCATATTTCATATTTTTGAAAATGTGGTTGTGAATATGTAATGAGATATATAAAGCAACTTAAATATGTATCTTTGAACTTTGAACAATAAAAAACATATATTGACATTACAACTGCTAGCAAATGGAAAGTTAATAAACAAATACAAATGTTTTCTGATACCAAAGCTTAAACATAATTTAAATCTATCACCATCATCATAGTCACCATTACAACCCTTTACAAGTCCACTGCTGAACATAGGCCTCCTCCAAAGAATGCCACAAAGCACGAACCTGAGCAATCCGCATCCATCGACTTTCTGCACGTCTTACCAGGTCGTCGCTCCATCTAGTGAGGGCCGCCATACTTCGTTAACCGGTGCGAGGTTGCCAATTGAGAACCTATTTTCTTCATTGGTTGACGGTTTTTGGATCTACACGAGGGCGGCACTGAAAATTTCGGGAATCAAGGAAGTGATAAAACATTAATATTTAAAAATGTATTTATTGCTTTTCGAAGTATTCTTCGCGAAATTTGACACATTTTTCCATACGATGCAACCAATCATTGAAGCAACCATTCCATTCGGAAGTTGGGGTCTCCAAAATGGCCGTTTTGTAGGCGTCCACAGCTTCTTCAGGTGATGAAAATCTCTGTCCACGCAATTTATTATTTATTTTAGGGAAAGTATACGGAGAAATCATTAGGGCTTAGGTCGGGGCTGTACGGCGGATGGTCTGTGATAATTCTACGTTTTCTTGCTCTAAAAACTCTTTTGTTCTGTGTGCGGTGTGAGAACTCGCATTGTCGTGATGGAGGATGATGCGGTGGTCGCAGTTCTCTTTACGGAATTCAGAAACGACCTGTGGCAAACAAATGCTAGCATACCATTCTGCATTAACAGTTCTTTGTCCCTCAAGAGGAATAGTCGTAACATGGCCGGTTTTGGAGACAAACGTGGCCACCATTTTTTTTGCAACACTCCGTGAACGAACAATTTTTGTTGGCTTTAACTCATTTTTGAACACCCAAACTAGTGACTGGTTTTTTGTTTCGGGTTCATACGCGTATATCCAGGATTCGTCACCTGATACGATGTTGTATACAGCATTTGAGGATCCTGCGTGGAATCTTTCGAGAGTTCTGACGCACCAAGTAACGCGAGAAGCCTTTTGCTCTTCACAGAGCGAATGCGGTGTCCACCGGGAAAACAACTTATTTACACCTTATTGTTCATGCAAGATTATTTGTATTTGACTCATGTCAATGTCTAAAGTTACCTGAATGTCGCGGTATGTCACATGTCGATCTTCCTCAATCAGCTTACGCACAGCATCAACGTTTTCTTGGGTGACTGCAGTTTTTGGAAGACCTTGACAGGGATCATCACTGAGCTTGACGCGTCCACGTTGAAATTCAGCAAACCGGCGATAAATTGTGGTTTTGGATGGGGCTTCATCACCAAATGCAGAAATCATCCGGTCAACACACTGTTTTTGTGTTAAACCACTTCGAAAGTCATAATAAATCATCGCTCTTGAATTTTCTCGAGTCAATTCCATTTTCTAAACGACTAAATGAGTTTGACAAAACCTTGTGACAAGACCGAGAATCTTTTTTTAAATAAATAAATGGTATTCGATTTTTGACGTGGACCTGGTCGAGCCCCGACGGTTCGACAAAAAATGAGATTGACTTCATTATGACGACCAGACGCCAACTGTTCAGTGATGTCTCAGTGATCGCAAGGGTGAAAACTGGCAGCGATCACCGAATGGTTAGAGGCACACTGAACCTAAACGTTAAGTTGGAGAGGTCTCGTCTAATGAAGTCAACGCTCCGTCCCCCTCGTGCTCTAATCCAGAATCCCGAAACCTTTCAGCTCGAGTTACGTAACCGCTTCCAGTGCCTAGAAGATTGCAATGCAGTGGACGATATGAACGACAAGCTCGTGGAAACTGTCCATGCGGTCGGAGCTAAGTTCTGCAAAACCCGCCGCAGAAGAACACAAAAACTCTCCGATCACACTCTTAATCTCATGGCTGTTAGACGGGAGATGAGGCTGCAATCGTCAACAGATTTGACAGCATACAGGCAACTGAACAGACAGATCTCCAAATGCATGCGGCGAGACTTACGCAACTTTAATACTTCTCGTATTAAAGAAGCGATCGAGCGGAACCAGGGCTCCAAAGTCTTTGCCAGAGATCTGTCTGCCAGAAAGAGCCAACTGTCAAAGCTGAAGACTGAGTGTGGCAAGATCGTTTCCGGGACACCTGAGATTTTGAGTGAGATTGAGAGGTTCTATGGGCAGCTGTACACATCATCGTTAGAGCCACACGTAAGTGTGAGTAACGATCCAAGAGCAAGTCTTATCCGACACTATTCCGATGATATCCCGGACGTCAGTCTGAGCGAGATTAGAATGGCTCTCCACCACCTTAAAAACGGCAAGGCCCCGGGCGAGGATGGAATTACAGCGGAGCTTCTGAAAGCGGGTGGAAAACTGGTACTTGAAGTCCTTCGGAAGCTCTTCAATTCCGTCCTCCATGGTGGCACTACTCCGGAGGCGTGGAGCAGAAGCGCGGTGGTTTTGTTCTTTAAGAAAGGCGACAACGCTCTCTTGAAGAACTACAGACCGATTTCCCTTCTGAGCCGCGTCTACATGCTATTTTCGAGAGTCATTACGAATCGTCTCGCACGCAGACTCGACGACTTCCAGCCTCCCGAACAAGCCGGTTTCCGAAAAGGCTTCAGTACCATAGACCACATACATACCCTGCGGCAGATTGTACAGAAGACCGAAGAGTACAATCTGCCACTTTGCCTGGCATATGTGGACTATGAGAAAGCCTTTGATTCCGTCGAAATTTGGGCGGTGCTACAGTCCCTTCAGCGGTGCCAAGTTGACTGTCGGTACATCGAAGTGCTGAAGTGTTTGTACAGTAGGGCTACGATGGCTATCCGAGTACAGAACCAGAGTTCGAAACCTATCCAACTGCAGAGAGGTGTAAGACAGGGTGATGTTATATCCCCGAAACTCTTCACCGCTGCGTTGGAAGACGTTTTCAAGCTACTGGACTGGAAAGGATACGGTATTAACATCAATGGCGAGTACATCACTCACCTTCGATTTGCCGACGATATAGTCATTATGGCAGAATCGCTGGAGGACTTAACCAATATGCTCAATGACCTCAATACTGCCCCCCAACGGATAGGTCTTAAGATGAACATGGACAAAACAAAGATCATGTTTAATGTCCATGTCACACCTATGCCGGTAGTTGTTGGGAGCACTATGCTCGAAGTTGTTGACGAGTACGTTTACCTGGGACAAATAGTCCGACTAGGTAAGTCCAACTTCGACCGAGAGGTCAATCGACGGATTCAACTCGGCTGGGCAGCGTTCGGGAAATTACGACATATCTTTTCGTCAGGTATACCTCAATCTCTAAAAACTAGATTGTACAACCAGTGCGTGTTGCCAGTGATGACTTACGGATCTGAGACGTGGTCCTTCACTGCTGGCCGTATGAGGACGCTTAAGGTCGCTCA
Source organism: Parnassius apollo (assembly GCA_907164705.1). Lineage (NCBI taxonomy): Eukaryota > Metazoa > Arthropoda > Insecta > Lepidoptera > Papilionidae > Parnassius > Parnassius apollo. The sequence goes on from CAJQZP010000810.1 coordinate 4,634,626, forward strand.
GCGAGCTATGGAGAGGGCTATGCTTGGAGTTTCTCTGCGTGATAGACTCAGAAATGAGGATATCCGCAGTAAAACCAGAGTGATCGACATAGCCCAACGGATTAGTAAGCTGAAGTGGCAATGGGCCGGCCATATAGCTCGAAGAACCGATGACCGATGGGGAAGAAAGGTTCTCGAGTGGCAAGCCTCGTACCGGTAGGCGTAGTGTAGGGCGACCCCCCACTAGATGGAGTGACGACCTGGTAAGACATGCAGGAAGTCGATGGATGCAGGTGGCTCAGGACCGTGCTTTGTGGCATTACTTGGGGGAGGCCTATGTTCAGCAGTGGACTTGTGAAGGGCTGTAATGATGATGATGATGATGATGATTTTTAAAACCAAGGAGTTTTCAATTAAAAAGATTTTAATATGACAGGACAGTGGAAATATTCCATTCCCGATACTTTTAGTGCAGCCTGTGTATAGCCGGCCCACTGTTACTTCAGATTACTCATCCGTTTATTCAATTAAATTATAATTAAATAAAATTAGATTAAAGTAATTAATTTTATTATTTTATTGTTGTTTAACAAATTTTTGTTCTGAAACCAGTAAAAAGAGTGTGCGGCTCTCTACTGTCCCCATTGGAGAAACATCGGAGATCATTCTTAAAGTTATACAAACTACATTACATATGCATTATACTGCTTTGTGTTATGTGATAGAACTTCTTTTATGTCTGGATAGGCGTTTGTGCAATGCTGTCTTTTGGTCTAATGGTTAAGTATAGAGAGTCAGTATAATAACAGGCTGTGGGGTATTCCATCTTAGACCTCAGAAGTGACAACGCATCTGTTGTCTTTGTTTGAAGATGGTTGCACGTGTCAATGGGCTTTAGAAGCTACTTACCATCATGTGTACAGTACACATTATACATACAAGGTCATTTATCGCTTCAAATTTATTTATTTATCTTAGGAAGTCTTGCAGACTAATTTATTTGAAATGTTATAAAATGGTCATAAGAATTGCTAATTACAAGCCTTCGACAATAAAATTATTTTGTAAAAAAAATTAAACTAGTATTCGGTGAGGCGTGACAAACAATTTAAAGTTTATTTGCAATGGATACATACAAATAAAGCTATAGCTTAAATACGTCCCACGGCTGGGCAAAGGCCACCCTCATTTTGGAGAGGGTTTTAGTGCAAGAAAACAACCGCAACGCTACCCCAAAGCGTGATGACTTCATATGTCTTCGGATACTTTTTAATTTCACAGTTATACTGGTTTCCTTACAATGTTTTTCTCTCACACGTGGTAAATCAGTGCTGACAGGGATCGAACCTGGCTTACTCGCGTACTTTGAAGTACAGCGGGCACTTTACTTTCAAGTTACCACGGTAACACATGAAAATATATATCTTATTTTACTTTTTAATCAAATTGCGATCCATGTAATGGAGATTTTTACACATCTGACATTGTGCTTTTTAAATATTTACAAAACTTTATAACAATATAGAGGATATACGGGTTATTTCTAATTAATTAAAATGAACCACTGCAGCATACAGTAACAACATTTTTATACATACATGATGTAAATATTATGTAACCCAACATTGTTTGTTTATTATGCGTAATATTGTTTGTAAAACAGAAATTGCAATAGCAATAAAATGACAAAAGCAACGTAAAACTAGTTTTATTCAATGTGTTGTGTGCGGCGTAAATATAGGAAATCGTTATTTTAACAATATATTTTGTGAACCCGTGAAGGACATCGACTTAGATTGGTTTAGTGTCGCAACAGTACAAGGGTGACAAACGAGTACACTGGCCTTCCGATGGAAAGCGGACACTGCGGCCCATAGTCATCTACATTTATTTATTACATTTATTAATTAATTAAAACGCAGTAGCATCGAACTGCTATTTTACGCTGGTATTCTGTAAGAGCGTGGTCCTTACCCGATCGAGCTGACCCCTTTGTGCTCCAACCATAACATACGAGTAACTGCTGCATGGTTCTACCACGAATAACCTGCGTTGATACATCTAAGGATTAAAATAAGAAAAAACTGAATAGAAATTAAATACTTCCATATTACCTAATGGTAATTGATGATGGTGATGCAGCCGAAGTTTGCAAAACGCACTGGCTTAGCCCTTTAATTTGTAATGCAACATTGCTACCGAAATGGTCTCCGGAAACAGAGTATTATATATATTTCTAAGTATGGGTATATGTTCGATAGTCCTTTTATAACGTTTTGATTTTCTTACGTGGTAGAGCCACGCTACAGCTATATTATAGTTGTAGCACGACTGTGTTGGCCTAACCGGGGCAGGACCACGCTCTTACTGAAATCCAGCGTAAAATAGGAGCGTTATGCTGCTATGTTTCGTATGGTCAGTGGAGCGAACCGAAAACCCTTTTTACTGAAATCGAGTTATTTCATCTTAGTCCTAGTACAATTAGATTTTGATTCATAATTGAGGATAATTGTGGATGTCTATGGGCCACAGCATCCACTTATAGGTGGACTGTGTGCTCGTTTGTGACCCTATGCTATACAAAAAAACGTTGTCTCACCTAAATTTCACTAAAATATCGAATAATGTTCGAAAAAATCGAAAAAAAATTAAGTTATTATATAATAACAACAGAAATTACCAATATCAACTGACAGTAACAAAAGTAATCAATTAAAATGTTATTAAATTTTAAGCTACATAGTTACGTGCGGTTTATGTGTTTAAATGCGCCTGTATTTGAAATCTTTGTCAATAGAAATACATTCAATAAGCTGTTGTTAAAACGGAACTCAATAGAAAATATGAGCATCCCAGTAAATGACGTTATATTTTATTTTCTTCCCGTCTCATCACTAAACGTAGTTTATTTACAGTATCGGATTTAAACAAAGAAGAAGACCCTTAGACTGTAGCTTAGTGGTAAAATAATGCAAACTAAAACTATATTTAAACTTTTTTTTTTAATATTAGGTTTAAAGCATTATGTGAAACAGGATACGAACTTAAAGAAGAAAATTTAAATTATCACGCGGCCACCTCGGCCAGTGGTCCCAGTCATTTTAAAACCTATACACAGTATTAAAAGAAGGCAATGTTTTTAGCAGTAAACGAAGGATGTTTTAAATAAAAATCAGAAGCCAATTGAAATAAAATCAATAAATTCATAAAAGGTATCTGAATAATCTCTAGCTTTGACGATCCATCGTTTGATGCTGTGTTGATGGAAGATATGAAAACGGATTCGCATAAATCTCTGATAACAGGTGTACAATAAATAATTTTAGCCTTAATTGAATTTGTTTGCCTAACTTCGACGAAGGTAAAGCTGCAATCGTATTTCGCTTTATTTTTGTTGCAAATACTAGTAGATAAGTGTACCATGTAGTGTCGGTGTAAAAATATCCACTTGCCCATATCATCTCGTAGGTGTCGTAAGATTTGACAGAGGGAGAATAATTAGGAGAGGAATCGTCTTCCTAATTACGACTAAAATTAAAAACCTTGTTACACTTGCCAAGCGTAGCCATAGTTACCAGTTTAACAGTATTTCAGAGACTTTTTTTTATAGGAGAGTGGGCAAATGAGCTTACGGCTCACCTGATGGTAAGTGACTTTCGCCGCCCATGAATAACTGCAACACCAGGAGAATTGCAGGTGCATTGCCTGCCTTTTAGAAAGGAGTAAGTGTTTTTCTTGAAGATCTCTTAGTCGTATCGGAAAAATCGCCAGTGGTAAACTATTCCACACAGAGGTCGTACGTGGAGGAAAACTCCAAGTGAAACTTATGACTTATGAGTAAATCTATGAGGGCGGCCTATGTTCAGTTTAGACTTTAATAGTCTGTAACGGTAAAGTAATTGTATGTGTGTGCTTTCTTCTATTTTATATTATCTTATTTTAGAATTAAATTATTGTTGCTGCTGACAAGGGGCTCGTCCGTTTCTTGCTCAGAAACTAAGGCCATATTTAAATGTTTGTACCGGTAGAAATCTGTTTGTTAAATATGAAATAGCAGTAAAGTTTTTGATAAAAAGATTCCTTTTTACCTTTATAACAAAGACAAAGGAGGATTGAAGAATAAAACAGTTACTTATTCATACAATGTTTCATTGGGGCTTTTATACTTATTTGTTATTACCATTAGATATATTTTTATAAAAAAGAGAACTAAAACAGACGGTAAAATATTATTATAAAGCCAAATAAATATGAACCATTACTAAAGTTTTATTGTGTACGTGTTTGTAAGGAAATCATGAATATTCATATTTAATTATAAACCACTGTTACTACTAATGATTGTTTTATATCTTGTGTTATATTGTGTTAAATTTAATTAAGTTTAACCACATAAATTATAATACCTCTACATAATGAGTAATGAAGGGGAAACGGGCGAATTTTTCTTTAAACGTTAATTACACCCTGTTTCCTTACTAAAAGGCTCTGACGACTGAAATACGATGACGACATTTTCATCATTACCATTACCAGAGTGATTTTTTGTGAACTATGCAGGTCTAATAAGACCTATCGACACAAATATCAAACGCTGCTATGGCTTTAATTCATCTTCAATGAATTGAAGGATTTGCTTAGCTGTGAGTTTCTTCTTCTGGGCTAAATACGGAGTTTCTCAGATGAGTGTTATTTTTGTGAATTAATATTCAGCATGAGGACGCTCAAGGTCGCTCAGCGAGCTATGGAGAGGGCTATGCTCGGAGTTTCTCTGCGTGATAGACTCAGAAATGAGGATATACGCAGTAAAATCAGAGTGACCGATATAGCCCAACGGATTAGTAAGCTGAAGTGGCAATGGGCCGGCCATATAGCTCGAAGAACCGATAACCAATGGGGAAGAAAGGTTCTCGAGTGACAGCCTCGTACCGGTAGGCGTAGTGTAGGGTGACCCCCCCTAGATGGAGTGACGACCTGGTAATACATGCAGGAACTCGATGGATGCAGGTAGCTTAGGACCGTGCTTTGTGGCGTTGCTTGGGGGAGGCCTACGTTCAGCAGTGGACTTGTGAAGGGTGTAATGATGATGATGATGATGAAATATTCCGCAATCAGGATGTGCAGAACTCTTTCGTCAAGTAATAGGATTAGCACATCCTTGAGTTACTGAGTCCAAAGATTTGTGAACACTTAAGCCTTAGTTTTAGACCTGAGTCGTGGTCATTTGGATTTTTGATAGAAGCGGCCTATAGATATGTGCAATTACAGAGGTTCAGAGGAATTACACTAGAAAGTGCACTAATATGTCATGTTGATCAGGGAGATACTGGAGAAAGTTAAACTATGTGCATTGCGTGACAAAAAGTTCTTAAAATAGCACAGTGTTAAATTGCAACACATCAAGATGACAGGAATGCCTTATTATTGAAATTCGCAAGCTTTTAAAAAGTAAAGAGCTATTTTTTTTAAAGAAGACCTCTATCTCTAGACCAAATTTCGGTCATTGCACTCAATTTCAACGGAGGTTGGCCATAATCTCATAGTCTGATAGGATGGCAGTACACGATCTCTCTGAGGCACGGAAGTGAAACACCACTTCAAACGTTTAGACTCCGGACTGCTACTAAGAATTTTTTGGCAGAAAAAATCAACAACAATTTTTTTTTAGTTTTCGACCCGTTAGTCGAACTCGAGACCTCATAATTAGCAGTCAAGTGTCACCTCACGATTACCAACGAGGCTGGTAGAATGTAATATATAGTGACAGCCTTGTTTGTAATAATATGAGGAGTAGTACGTAGCACTATCACGTAATAAGCCTCCTTGAACCGTGTGCTAGCCAAACCTTTCTAACAGATGTACCAGAATTTCTAGTAACTCGTACTTGGTTCGCTTCGGAAGAGTCCATTAATATGGTGTTTTTTTAGATTTAAAATAATCATGAAAAACATTCATTTAAAAAAAGTCATGGATTTCAGATAAAATATAACCCAGAACACTCCTCCTTTACTTTCTATCTGTTTGTCAATTGTTTCAGCTAATCCGAAATTATTTACATAATGCAGACAGACATTTCAATATTATTTATATGTATCGATTAACTTACAAAGAAAAACTCGAATATTAAAAAAATCACTAGAACGATCCCTTATATTAAAAATATGGCAAAAATGGGTAACGGAAGAGTAGAGAGTTTCATATTTCATATTTTTGAAAATGTGATTGTGAATATGTAATGAGATATATTACACAATACACAATCGAATGATTTCACCAAAACTTAAACATTCACGAAAGCACGAACCTGGGCAATCCGCATCCATCGACTTTCTGCATGTCTTACCAGGTCGTCGCACCATCTAGTGAGGGCCGCCATACTTCGTTAACCAGTACGAGGTTGCCAATTGAGAATCTTTTTTCCTCATTGGTTGACGGTTTTTCGATATATATATATATATATATATATATATATAGCCGATCCACTGCTACTTTAGATTACTTATCCGCTTATTCAATTAGATTAAAATAAAATAAAATTAGATTAAAGTTATTAGTTTTATTATTTTATTTTTGTTCAATAAATTTTTGGTCTAATACCAGTAAAAAGAGTGGATGGCTCTCTACTATCCCAACAAGAACATTCTTAAAGTATATGTACTACATTACAAACGCATTATACTGCTTTATGCTATGTGATAGAACTTCATTTTTGCCGAGGACTATGTATGGGGATGCGTTTTTGCAATGATATATTTCGGTCTAGGGGGTGTAGAGAGCCAGTATAATAATAGACCGTAAGATATTTCACCTTAGACCTCAGAAGTGACAACGCATCTGTAGGCATCTTTGTTTGAAGATGGTTGCACGTGTTAATGGACTTTAGAAGCCACTTACCATCATGTGTACCTTAAGTTTCTTTATCGTTTCAATTTTATTTATTTATCTTGGGAAGACTTACGGACTAATTTATTCGAAATCTTACAAAATGGTCATAAGAATTGCTAATTACAAGCTTTCATATATTAGGTAATTTTGTAAAAAAAATAAGCTGGTATTCTGTGAGGCGTCATCCTTTATTAAAACTTATTCGTGCGACAGCCATAGCTCAATAGTAACGTGACTCCTCCACGTAAAAATTATTTATTTGAAGGTCTCTAAGTCCAAGGTTCAAAAAAGCCGCTAGCAAGGTTACCTATAATCAGCTTTACAAGTGTATTGGAAATTATAGTACCAAAGTTAACGCATCATAAATACTAAAAAACAAGTAAAACGCAATCAAATCATGGTGAAACTCGTTCTATTACAAAGCATTTTTTCCGTCGAGTGCTACATGATAAACATACGACCAATTAAAAAAAAAGAAGCATTTTGAACATTCTACTCTGAAAGCGTGATGTTTCCTCTTTGTTATAAAATTTTAATTGCCAACAACTTATTCGAATACTACGCTATGAGATTATTTAAATTGTTATTACGTTTGTTTTTGTACTAGAGAGTTTATATCGCTCTAGTAACTCGGTGACCTCGGCACTACTATTATTGATCAGGGTAGCGCAAGGGCTATGTATTTTGGTGTGCTGTTGCAGGTCGGAGTACGAATCCCGCGCGGAACAAATATACTTAAAATAACATAAAGCGATATTTCTCCGAGTCTACATGTTTATCCTTGTGCAATATATGTTTGTAACCTTGTGGTGCCACGACACGGTTAAGAATATACACTATCGCAAATCGTCCCGTGGGTGTCGTAAGATGCGACTGAGGGAAACTGAAACATGAGTTTAGACAGCAGCATTTTCTTGGTTGTTCCCAGGCGTGGCAACTGTGGCAAATTCCTCGGATGAGGCAATCTTTGGGAGAAGCCTATATTCAGCAGTGGAATTTTATAGGCTGTTATGAATAAATGAAAATATATGTTTGTTTAGAGCCTCCACGATACAGCAGACATTTCTATATAATCAAATCCTATATATAGATAATTCCTAGTGTGGGTAACATTAAAAAATATTCTAAAGCTCAAAATACAAAGAAAGAGGAAGCGTTTTACATTTCAAATGACACAAATGCCAAGCCAAAACCCAAAAAACTAACAAAAAAAAAAAAAAAACTAACATAAAATTTCTTTAGAATTCATCATCATCATCATTACAACCTGTCAAATCCACTGCAGAATACAGGCCTCCCCAAGGAATGGCAATGGATATATGTGGCTCAGAATTTGCGAAATTCTTACCAGGTTTTCGCTCCACCTATAGTACGTTTCTAGGCCAAGCGGAAAAAAGTAAATTGAACTTTGACGATATGATCGGGGTATAGTAATAGTAAGAGTCCGCCCTACGCTTTTTTTGCCGGTACTAGGATAGCACTAGAGGAGCGTTCTTACCCATAGGCTGCCAGTTCCTCGAGATATATGGCTGGCCCATTGTAACTTTAGCTTACTGCTTTTTTGGGCTACTCTGGTTCTTATATAGGATGTTCGGAATTGCATATTTTCGGGGATAACAGGTGTCACGGTGTATATTTATGTATTAACAAACTACAAGTATAAAAAAGATTCAAACTACAAAACAATTCTTCACTGTAATTATTATTTAGTGTGCAATATAAAATTCCGTCCAAAAGCAAAATGCTTTCAGTGCTGTTTTCCCACATCTTTCAGTAAGCTCGCGGCGTCCGTGCGCTTTGCAAGGCAGCGTATGCACGAAGTGCAAAGTTTTCTTTTGGAATTTTCGAAGAAATATTCAATGAGTTTATAGTTGTTATGAAATGTTTTAATTCTGTATATAAAACTTTTGAGCTTGGAAAGTTAATTAAGTTTAATAGTGCTTGTATTGTGATTGTGTCTTCTGTTCTCATATATGTTTAAATAACCTTTAAAAATAACTAACCAAAATAGCGTTGTTTTATAAATTGTTCAAATAATGTTAGGTTCTACATAGTCTCAAGTGTTTTTAAGATATGACTTTTTCAAAAATTAATTATTAAAAAATGTTATTATTTATTATATATATACGTATATTATTATAAATACGGATAAATCAAGAGAAACGTGTGCTTGTTGGTCACACTTATTGTGTAAAAAACATCTCGCATTTACAGTATTTCTAAGTGCATCTGCTAGCAAACATTTTGTAGTGATTTAGGTAGATATTTAGACGGACTTATAGTCAAGATAAACCGAAGTTGAATGAATTGATTCTCGCTGAGTTATGCTGCTTCTCAGGAGCAAAGCAGTTTTCTAAACCAGTGGTTAAATCGTGGGAATAAATGCCATAGACGAAAGATTATCGACCAAGTTTGCAATATATTGAAGATAAGGCAGATTAAGAGTACCCTTAACCGACGAACATGTATGCGTAGATATATGGATGTAAAGGAGGCAAGAGAGGTGTATTAGGTTCGTGCCAAGCGGAAGTTCGTAGTCACTGCCTACTCCTATGGATGACAGGCGTGAGAGGCGACAATGGAAACAAACCAGAAAACGGGCAGCAGTGTGTTTGTTATAATAAAAGAAAATATATTGCTGTTGTTGTCAACCAACCTGCCAAGCGTGACAACTATGGCAAATATCCTCCTTATGAGGCCAATGGTGAGGCCTGTGTTCAGCAGTTGACTTTGGTAGACTGTAATGAATAAATACATTTAAAAAAAGGCATAAAGGATAGCAGGAGACCAAAGAGAGTTCTTTTCTTGCGCAAGAAGTATAGAAGTAAGTAAGAAGGAAGTGAAAGTATAGAAATTCAGGTAGAAAAAGGGAATATTAATAACGTTGTTATACAAATCTTAGTATTTAAAAAAAAAGTAAAAATAAGTATAATTACAGACTGAGAGCCATTTCATTTTAATCCTCAGAGGTCATAATATTCTGTAGTAGACCTGCACGAACATTTGGCTATTATTCGGTATTTGACCCATTCAGCTACTTTTATCCTATTCTGTAGAATACCGAATACTTAAGTAAAATGTTTTTTCTGGATGAATTTGTGATTAAGAACTATACATGTTGTAATTACGTAAAAGGTTATTTTAAATCGTATGAGTACGCTTGTACAAAGTTATCGCGGAGTGATTAATGTGAAACGTCAAATTGTATTTCTTAGATTTGGTAGAGTATAGGTGTAGTCACGTATAGACAATAAAGAATAATTGTTTAAATTATAACACTAAAATTGGAGTTGAGCATCATATTTTAAAATAAAGAAAGAAAATATTATAACTAATGTAGTGCTTAAAGGAGAAGTTGATATTTATATATAAATTAAAGAGAAACTAGCATTGCACAGTTAACCGAACTCATGAGGTTCATCATCATCATTATCATCATCATTACAGTCCTTCATAAGACCACTGCTTAACACAGGCCTCATGTAGGGAATGCCATAAAACACGGTCCTCATACACCCTCGACTTTCTGTAAGTCTTACCAGGTCGTCACTCCATCTAGTGGGTAGCTGCCGAGAACTTTTCTTCCTAATCGGTTGTCTGTTCTTCGAGCTATATGTCTGGCCTACAGCTACTTTAGCTTACTAAACTGTTGGGTTATGTCGGTTACTCTGGTTCTACTGCGGAGTTCGTATTTTAAATTCTATCATTCAAAGAAACCCCGAGCAACACGTATTGATTGTACAATCTTGTTTTCAAGTTTTGACACAGATTATTTATATATAGATATGAATATGAAAAATCTAATAATAATAATAATAATAATAATAAGCATAAACACTCACGCCTGTCACCCAGAGGGGTAGGCAGAGACCACGGACTTCCATTTGACACGATCCTGACATACCTCTTTCGCCTCCTTTACATCCATATATCTACGCATACATGCTCGTCGGTTAAGGGTACTTTTAACGTGGCCCATTTTCAAAATATCGCCAATTTGGTCGATAAACTTTTTTCTAGGGCGTCCCTTCCCGAATCTGCCGTTCACATCTGCCATATAAATTTGTTTTGTCACTCTTTCCTCATTCATTCTTTCTACATGACCAAACCACCGAAGCATTCCTTTCTTAATCCTGGCCACAACATCATCTTGCATACCACATTTATCTCTTATCATGCAATTTCTCATCCTGTCATTCAGATTCAACCCTAGCATACTCCTTAAAGACCGCATTTCTACAGCATTTATTCTACTTTCGTGCTTCTTCTGCCACACCCAGCTTTCACTACCATACATTAAAGTAGGGACTAACACAGCATTACCATACGTGCCTTTTTTGATACATTCTGGTTCTTCACGATAGAGTGTAGTGCCCCATTCACTCTATTCCCTGCATTTACTCGTCGTTCTATATCCCTATCATTTCTACTATCCCTGCTAAATACACATCCCAAATACACAAACTCATCCACTTGCTCAATTAACTCTCCTTCTATTCTTATTCACATACCGTTTTGCTTTCCTCTCTTTCAAAAACCATCACTTTCGTCTTACTTACGTTCACTTTCATTCCCCTTTCTTTCCTTCCTTTCCTTTTTTATTATATTTAACAAAATCTAATATTGTTAAATATAATAAATAATTTAATTAAAAAAAATCACTTATGTACGAATAATGTAATGTACAGTCAGTACGAATATGTAACAATCACGAACAGATTTTGATAAAAAAATTGTGTGCATTTTGAAATTGTCTCTACATAGTTTAGGTTCACATTTGGACCCGGTAAGTGGCGCTACCGGTCGCTATCTTGTCAAGATTCAGAAGTCACCCGTGCGAAGCCGGGGCAGATCGCTACTTCTACTATAATAGCGTACAAATCTACAGGTGGTGGGACTTCTTCTGTGAGTCCGTCTGGGAAGGGATTTTTCCTCAAGAAAGTTATTGCACTGCTGTTTCGGTCTGAAGGCTATAGAGGGCCGGTATGTTTACAGGCTGTTAGGCCTTCCATCTTAGTCGTGAGAAATTAAAACGCATCTCGCCTTCTTTGTTTGAAGTTGGCTACAAGTGTCCGTGGATTGCAGTGGCGTCTTGCCATTAGGTAGACGATAAGTTTATTTGTCACTTCAGTTTCGTAAAAAATATTTCGTTGTGTTAACAATGTGTAAGAATATCCACTAACCCATATCATCCCCTGGGTGTCGTAAGAGGCGACAGAGGGAAACAAATCAAGTTATAGGCAGAATCGTCTTCTTAATAACGACTAAAAAAACGGCAGGTTTTCATGCAACTATGGAAAATATCCCCTCTATGAGGCAATCTATGCGAGAGCCCTATGTTCAGCAGTGGACTTTAATAAGCTGTAACGGTTACTGTAACGGTAACGGTAACGGTAACGGTAACAAAATAAAGGTAGAACGGCAAAATGTATGAATAACTTTTTGTCGTTTACTTATAAGTTTATTGCAATATTTTTAACAAGAATTATTAAATATACATTGTAATCGCAGACGGACACATTAAGACGTATGATTTGTTCAAAATTGTGTATTTTATGTTACTGATATTGAATTTTGCCTACCACCATTGTTTTCACAGCGTTTCAACCGCGTAGTTGCTATTGTGTTAGCGTGTAGACTTTTAGCACTAGATTCCGTCAATATTTGAAAGATTTTAAAAATGCCTTTCTCACTCTCTCTCTCTCTCTCTCCCTCTATGTGTCATTTCTACCTTTCTCGCTCTTTTTCTTATGCACTTTTACAAATATTTTAAAGGAAATAATGAATCTATTTCCTTGCTTTGTACTGTAGCTGTCTATAATACATATTTCTGCCAATGACTTTCCGGTAAGCTCCTAGAAAATTTTATAAGGTCGTTAACACTTCGTTTGAACCTCCACCACAAAATATTGTTAAATAAGTAAATATTTTATAACAGAAAACTGTTGTCTCCAGTAATTGCGACTCAACTCATACATCTATTTGGGTGGGGAGAAAAGGAAATGGCAGTGTTGACACAAAACTAACAAGCACTTGACTTTTTTTTTTTCGTCAGTCACTTTTTCTGCTCAACATAATCTAAAATTGTAAGTGATTTTCGCCGACTTCAAAAAATAAGAATTTCCCATTTTGATTGTATGTTTTTATATACTTTACGTGATGTCCTCGTCAATCGTGAACCGATTTTGATGATTCTTTTTCACTTGAGGATGCAGCGAGCTCTTTAATTTTGAGCTGACAAGGTAATAGATGGAAATATATATCTTACTTACGAAATCGCAATGGAGTTTACTTTTTAAAGAAATTGCGTTTTCATGTAATGTATATTTTACAATTTGCATTGACCCTCCCCTCTACGAGCAAATTGCTCGAAGAGGGGAGGGTCAAGAGTACTCGGATACCTAGACGTGCATGTATGAAGAAGTTAATGAACCTGAAAGAAGCGAAAGAGGTATGTAAGGATCGTGACACTTGGCGATCTGTTCTCTCTGGCTACCCCGTTAGGGATTGTGCGTGAAGATAAGTAAGTAAGTATATTTTACGTTTCTGATATTGTGCTTTGAAAATATTTACAAAACTTTATAACAGTATAAAGGCTATACGGGTTATTTCTAATTAATTAAAATGAATCACTGCAGCATACAGTAATAGCATTTTATACATACATGATATAATTTATACGTAACCCAACATCGTTTTTTTAATATGCATAATATTGTTTGTAAAACATAGAAATTACAATAAAAATCAAATTACAAAAGCATTGTCAAAGTAGTTTCATTCAATGTGTAGTGTTTGGATAAATATAGGAAATCATTATGTTAACAATATATTTTACGAACCTTTGGAGGACATTAACCTAGACTGGCGTAGTGTGGCAACAGAACAAGGGCGACAGAAAACACAGCAGCATTAAGCTGCTATTTTATGATGGTAGTCAGTAAGAGGGTTGTTCCTCCCAGGCCGAGCTGACCCGTTTGTGCTACAAACATAACCATAATATAACTGCAGAATGGCTTTATCATTTATATGGAATGCCATATAATGGCAGTTTATAATAGATTACATTAATTTGGAGAACAAGGAGGTGATAGTAATATTCCTGTAGTTAGATTAGTCCGAGCGGTCGCCTTATGTAAGGATCGGGTGGACCAAAGCTGTCTTCCATGAAATCAGGACAACGCCGAGTGGGTAGGAGTATGGGAAAAGATGCGTTAAAACGGGTTCTAACTCCGGAGCTCACGACTTCGAAGCAGTAGGAGGAACTCCATCAGGGCTAATCGACTTGTTGCTGTTCAATGAAGACTGCTTTGCACCAAACGCTGTGTAAACAGCACATCCTGCATGAAACACTCACACAACGAGATAGATGTCAGTGTCTTCCCCCGTCATAAAGAGTCGAGTTGGAAGTAAAGGGAAGCCTAGTAGATCGGCTTTTTCCTCTGTGGCATGGCCCAGTGAGTCATTCTTCCTGTGTAGAGATGGCAGAAATGACTGACAGAAGTTTCCTTAAATAGCTTTGACGAGAGACCAGAATGCACGCATTCCCCAACTCGAACTAGTTTCTCGCCAATTCTTCCCCACACACGCTCAGAAAAAGTAGGGTGGCTTGGGAGTAAATGCTCGGCGAGGGATTCTCTGTCACCAGGGGTGCTGTTACCCTCCTGGGGAGTGTTTTATTTAACTCCGCTACCATTTTAAAGAAGGGGGGGGGTAGATTGAGCCTCCGGGCTGGGTAAAACGCAGAAATAAACTTCTACTTTACGCTTGTATTCTGTGAGGCCGTAATACCACGGTTCGAGCCGGCCCATCCGTGCGACAAAAAATACCGCCCGCGTTGCTCTACCACTGTTTTATTATTGTAGAAATTTACCAATTAGGGTGGCAAATAATGGTATATAATGTACTTATAAATATGGTTGTTTGTACTTATTTGGACGATATTCTAGTTGATAGCTTGTGATCCTCAATCCTATGTACCTCAAATGGATCAAAAAATTAAATTCATAATAATAATGAAAACGAACTTCTAAGAGCTTTAATTCTTCGGCGGAAAAGGAAAGCGGAAATTACTTTATTATTACTGATTATTTTTAAGATATGCAGGAAGTCGATGTTCTCGTGTGGCTCAGAACCGTGCTTTATGGCATTACTTGGGGGAGGCCTATGTTCAGCAGTGGACTTGAAAGAAAGAATTGAAGCCGGTCTTTAGTTTTCATAATTCAATGACTTATTTGTTTCTAAATTATAAATTGAACGAAATAAAACAATTAGTATGACGAAATATTTTGAAATATATAAGAAGCTGTCTTGAAGCTATAAGTAATAAAAGTTACAATAGGCGAATAATGGAGAGATATCATTACCACAAACTCAACACAAAGTGATTTGTCTAAAATTTAGGCAAGAGGTAAAATCAACTTTGTTTCAAAATTACCTGTGGGGATGAATTTAAGCATGAAAGTTTTATTTAAATTTCCTGATGGAAAGTGTTTGAGGTAAAGTTGGGAATAAAATTTTTGGTTTATTAATCTTCAGAAATTTAACGTTACGATTAATGTTAGAATATGAAATATAGTAACACAATATCATTAGCAACAGGTACTGGGTGGACACTCTTATTTTCAAGTTTTGAAGTATATATGACGGGAAGATGCGCTGTAATCTCCAGAACGCTATTCAGTAGAGTTGAATACATCGTCTGACCTCTCGATCGAAGTTGGATTTAGCTAGCAATCTGAATAATTATCCGAGGGTAAGCAAGCTCGCCAATAACTTCGAGCGTAGTGCTCTTAACAACTATCGGTATAGTTGTGACATGCCAATAAGTGACGTGACGTGACTGGCAATAAATAAATGAACCATTCGTAGCTTCCACAAAACTAAATTCTGAAAAATTACCTAATCGCGCTACGAGTATGTTTGTAAGGTTTCACCGTATAAAATGCATATTCATACATCATTTTTATTAATCTCCAAAAATGAGAGCGTGGGTTTTTTTATTGTGATTTAAAATTTAAATCATAAAAAGATAATGATTTCTTGAATTTACGCGAACACTACACATTAAGGCATTAAGTCCGCCTATATAGATCTAATTTATATATGAAGTTAAATAAATAAATAAATTAAGCAAAATTTCACGGATTTTATCGCGTTTAATTTAACTTTTTAATTTTCGACGTTTTGGGTGCTTTTCGTCACGAAGGACACGTAGATGTTTGACGTCCTGGTGTCATAGTTAGCCCGGTTAACTTCAGTTTTTGATATTAATTGTTGAACCAATACGCAGAGTGAGCTTACAGTATCTTGATGTCTTCCAGTGGTATGCTTGGGTTTGGATTAAATTTTATTATTTATAGGATCCCAAGCAGATATTTTAATGGTGATGTTTTTTAATTTCAATAGCCTCGCGAATCATCCCACGTAATAATCGATGTTCTTTTGCGAGGATTGGTGGTCTATCAAATATAATGTAATGACAAGGTCGATCTTAAACATGTTCACACACTGCATTTACCACTGCAAGACTTCAAGATACTGTATGGTCATTCTGCGTAGGTCGGACCAAAATGAATATCAAAAGCTGAAGGTGGCCGGGCTAACTATATCATCGGGACGTCAAACATCTCAGGCTTTCCCGTGACCATGGGTGCTGTAAAGCACCCGTAACGTCGGGAATTAAAAGGTTAAATGAAACACAATGAAATCCGCAAAAATAGTTTCATTTAATCATTTCAAATTGAAAATGAAAAATCTTTATTCAGTATCTTTTACATAGTAACATGACTATTGGCCGGAATCTCCTTTTAAGTATGATAGATGAAGTGTCTGTGTGTGTCTGTGTGTGTGTGTCTGTGTGTGTGTCTCTGTGTGTGTGTGTGTCTGTGTCTGTGTCTTTGTCTGTGTCTGTGTGTGTGTGTGTGTGTCTGTGTGTGTGTCTATGTGTGTGTCAGTGTGTGTGTGTGTGTGTGTGTGTGTGTGTGTGTGTGTGTGTGTGTGTGTGTGTGTGTGTGTGTGTCTGTGTGTGTGTGTGTCTGTGTGTGTGTGTCTGTGTGTGTGTCTGTGTGTGTGTTTGTGTGTGTGTCTGTGTATGTGTGTGTGTGTGTGTGTGTGTGTGTGTCTGTGTGTGTGTGTGTGTGTGTGTGTGTGTGTCTGTGTGTGTGTGTGTCTGTGTGTGTGTCTGTGTGTGTGTGTGTGTCTCTCTCTCTCTCTCTCTCTCTCTCTCTCTCTCTCTCTCTCTCTGTGTGTGTGTGTGTGTGTGTGTGTGTCTGTGTGTGTGTCTGTGTGTGTGTGTCTGTGTGTGTGTTTGTGTGTGTGTCTCTCTGTGTGTGTGTGTGTAGGTGTGTGTGTGTGTGTGTGTGTGTGTGTGTGTGTGTGTGTGTGTCTGTGTGTGTGTCTGTGTGTGTGTCTCTGTGTGTGTCTGTGTGTGTGTCTGTGTGTGTGTCTGTGTGTGTGTGTCTGTGTGTGTGTCTGTGTGTGTGTCTGTGTATGTGTGTGTGTGTGTGTGTGTGTGTGTGTGTGTGTGTGTGTGTGTGTGTGTGTGTGTGTGTGTGTGTGTGTGTGTGTGTGTGTGTGTGTGTGAGTGTGTATGTGAGTTGTGAATAGAATATGACTATATACTGTGTGTATAGTAGCCCTCTGTGTATGTTCTGTGTGTGTCGCTGTGGAATTCAGAAAAATTATTATAAATATGTGCAGAAAAAAATATTTCGAAGACATGTGAAGTTCGCCAACACCACGCATTGGGGCAGCGCGGCGGACACTCCCTTGCCCTAAAACCCTCTCAGAAACACAGGGTATAGGCTGTAGCTTTACTTTTTATTAGTTTTATGTACAGATTGTCTTCGAATTATCTCCTAGCGTAGGCAGTTTTAACGTGGGTTAGGGGTGCAACATTTAATATTCTTCTTTTATTTTGTCTAGAGGGGTTGTAGAGCAGTTTTCTGTGAAGTTTTAAAATCGCGTGTAAAATGTAAAGTTTCCTTCTTACAGATAGTAGGCCACATTGGGAATGATTTAATAAAACTATACATATAAACTATATATTAATAACTAACAGATTTAATAAAACAAAATATATATATATATATATATATATATATATATATATATATATATATATATATATATATATATATATATATATATATATATATATATATATTTGTTTTATTAAATCTGTTAGTTATTAACGTCGGCGACGTGTCTCAAAGTTTTAGAAATCCAAGTGGTTTTAAAAGTCAATGTGGGCACTCCAAGCAAGGCGCTGGTCAACCATTACTCCAAGATATTTGGTTTTAGATATTTTATCTACGCTATCACATGAGCAATTTTAGTTGTTGAAATTGTTACATAAGTGAATCACTATTAGTAACTACAAAGAAATGAAAAAGAAAACACAAACTATTGTATTACATTAAAATCATTACTTTATTCATTCATTACAATCTATCAAAGTGCCAAGCTGAACATAGACCTAATAGGAATATAGCTATAGGCTATAGCTATAGGAATATAGAATATATAATAAATATAGGTTATTAGCCATATTTGCCACGCTTAGCAAGTTATACTTATCATTTTCCTCCGTCGCCTCTTGTGACACCCACGGAATGGGGCAGGGGTTTCTCTTACGCCAGTACAACACGACGGAAAAAAATGAAATAAAAGCGGTAAAATATTGTAGAATTAACTTCCATGTAAATAAAATAATTACTTCATCAATGTAGTCGAAGTTAATTAAATAAAATTAAGGATAATTTAAAAATTACTGGTCAAATCTTGATCAAATTTTTATGGCAGCACATAAATAAAATAGAAAACATAGAAGCACCCGCTTTCAAATAAAAAAAAGAATCATCAAAATCGTTTAACCTAGAAAAAGTTCTAAGATAGTATCACGATCTTAGGGTTCGTGACAATTAAAAATTGCCGATAAAATTACCTAAATTAACTCTTTAATTCGCTTTACACTAATTAAACTTAAAACACTAATAATTAATCACACTGATGCACTTTATTCCGCTCCGAAGCTTCGCTTGTCTCGCCGAATTCAATACTTCCCCGATCGCATCTTGCAGCGCCTAGAAATACAAATTAGCACCGAAATATCCAGAATATTCAAGTAAACACGCGCAAGGGGCCGCGAGTTCGAGTGTCGACTTCTAGAAGCTTAGTTCTTCGTTCCGAGACTATATGGCGCTGTCGGTTGAAAGATTATTGATGTCATTTTCTGGAAAGCTCTCGTCCTTGACACTAGATGGCGCTAGTGCCGGATACATGACGTCGACTTATTCGCGCAACAATATAAACACATAAAAATACTGTCGAATTGAGTACCTCCACATTTTTGAAGTTGGTTGAAAATACGTCCAAAACAGTTTAAACATACGAATGACTCAAAAAATATGTTTTGGTTGTATATATGCAAATTCATATTAACCCAGATGAACCTACTAACGCATACATAAGTTTCGAGAAATAAAAAATTCTACCCTCATTATTTGATTTATTTAAAGCAAGTTCACATATTTTTGGAAGATTTAGTCGTAAACTGTTATATGTAGTGACAAATGAAAATTTTCAAGCTATTTCCGGTATACTTACAAAATAGTTGTATTCGTAAAAATACAGAAGTATAAATAAATAATAGGCAACATTACGTTACTTTTATTTGGCCGCAAATTTCATGAACACATATATGACACAATTTAACACCCGTTGGCAGAATCATATCGTTGAAGTAATCATAAATTACATTTACAATTTTGAGAAAGAAACATTCACTAGATTTTGTTATTTCAGATCAAAACTTTTATCGTTGCACGAAATTTTGAACAAGTTAGAGAATAGTGATGATCCGGTCCCAAATGCGTAACATTTGAGCCACCAGATAACGCAAAATGAAGATTCAGGAGAAGAGGATAATATTGTCATACACAACTTACCTGGTTCCATCTTATGTGCACCTGTAGAAGCTAATTATGGCAAGCTAGTTTTAAAAAGAACTATCTCGCATTGAACAGCCAATTCAACAGCTACAGCCATCTACATCTACAATACTGAATGATACTCCGATTTGTCCTACATATGTGCAAAAAAAACGTACCAATGGAGGTAATTATGGCAAATATCCTACTTTTGAGACTACCTATATAAGGGGGGGGGGTCTGTTTTCAGCGTTGGACTTTTAATAGGCTTAATTAATGAAAAAGACCCTTAATTAATGAAAAAAAAGTGAAATAAGTATATGTGTAAATCCTATTATAGATGAAGATGGAACTTGTCTATGTGACAAAAGTCGCGAGTACGAATATTATAAAAATATACAATCTATAAAAGTAGGTATAGTAGCGACAACTTCTATGACAGGGTTCTGGCAAGCGACTAATAGCGGAAATCTATACAAAAACGCTTAACTGGTAAAGCGAGGATATCGGTTCTGCGCTTAGTGATCTGCATAGCATAGTAAATCTGGGCAATTATTTCAAGTCGTGTTTGGTTGTATCTGTACGCTATTCTTGGAAATCCCTATTTCTAGATGTTAATTTAAAATACTTCTTTTAATAAAAAGTAAAATCTGACTTTAATAAACTTAAAATAATAATATAGTTTCCACATAACGGCTTCAGAAGTCGGTGCAAATACATAAAGAAGAACTAAAGCGTCGGCTTCCGAAAATGTTATTTTTTTGTTATTTTTAGTTCTTTCTAGTCGGCTTTTACTATCTTTAAAGTAATTTCTTACTATATTAAGTGGGCTAAAGAATATCCCAAGTTTGAGGTATCAAATAGCATGTCATCTCCATAGTTACATTGAAACTTCACCCCTATTTTACTACATTTCTCAACCAACCCTAAAGTATAACCTATTTAATAAAAAATAGTCTTCAAAATCGGTTCATTATTGACAAAGATATCGTGTAATATATTGTTGAGCACCTAAGTTGACGTCTGGTACCTGGCACTGGCGCCATCTAGTGTCGGAGACCAGAGCGAGGAGGGCTTCCTAGAAAATGTTAATCTTGAAATTTCCACCAACAGCGCCATATAGTATCGAATAGAAGAATTAAGCTTTCTAGAAACCCCACACTCGAACTTTCTGCGCCTGGTCGGTTGGCGCCCGTATTTACTGGAATATTTTGGATGTTTCGGTGGAAACGGTATATTTAAAGCCGTTGCAAGCCGCTATCGGGACAGTATTGAATTTGGCAAGACCAGCGAAGCTTCGGAGCGAAATAAAGTGAATCAGTGTGATTAATTATTAGTGTCCTGTAAGTTTTAATTAGTTACAGAACGGTAATAAAGGTGTAAATTTTGGTAATTCAGTCGGTAGTTTTTATTGTCACGAACCTCGAGCTCGTAACAATATATACCTCTTCCATTGTTAAAACGGGGCAGAGGCCTTATTACTTTATTGGGAGGGTTAGCTGAAAATATATATCCACTTATTTTTTTATTTAGAATACCTCATAATATTTTCCTTGGTCGTCAAGAACTTGGCAAACACATCTGGCATAAAATAGAAAAAATAACTTCCAAACTTTTTCTTTTGGAACAATCGTTGAATTTAAGTACGTAGGCTTTATGTTTGTTCGTTCCTTAAAGTCAACGTGTTGACTCGGTAACCAGCTGTTCATGTGGAAAATGTGCTCCGAATTTTCTAACAATGTATACAATAAATGGAAACAAAATATTACTTAAAAAGTGGAAACAAAATACGTTGATTTTTTTTATTCAGAAGTCAAAATATATAATTCCATCTTAGTTCTCGGTCTCATCTTATCCCTCATTTCCTTGCCCTAAAACCCTCTAAAAATGAGAGGAGGCCTGTACCCAGCCGTGGGACTCATAAAGGCTATAACTTTACATTTTATTTTACAAATTTTAGTGCTCGGCAACTTTCCAGTTGTAACAAATTCCTATAATATGATATCATCAATTTATTATAAACAAGTTAATAATAGTAAAATCGTTCAAAATGGATTTCGGTGACGGTGGCCTGCCCCAACGGGGACTGGCCTTCTGGGAAATCAGGCGCCCTCAAGCCCTGACTTCGTGCTGCCACTGAGAATTTCTTGACAGAAAAAATCAGTAACTGCTTTTGGGCCGACCCGAGATTCAAACTCAGGACACCATGATCAGCAACCACGTTAGCGACATAATAAACAGGTTACAGTGATGCGAAATGACACGGGCATTCATTTTGTACCGTCTGGAAACAAATAGAGTGTAACATGTGAAATGAGTAGAAGCTTATGGCACTGATATTTTACAAAAAATAAAAATTTTGAAATAATACGTGGTCGGCTCGACCGAGGAAGGATCACGCTTTCACAGAATACCAGTGTACATTAGTAGCTTAATGCTGCTGTGTTTAGTATGGTAAGTGTAGATGTCTATGGGCCACAGCAATCACTTACCATCAGGTAGACTCTGTGCTTGTTTGTCACCCTATCCTATAAAAAAAATCGCGGGGAAGGATAACGCTCGCAAAGAATACCCTCATTAAGTAGCTGCATACTGCTGCTTGAAGTGTTTTATATGGTGAATCTAGAGAATTGAGAACACTAAAACGAGGCATTTCATTTTTAGTGCTTCGATTTTGATTACTAATCGAGGATTGAAGTCTAAGGGTCAGAGAACTTACATCCCAAATGTTACCCACTCTACACAAGATCGCGCATACAACTATTGCATACTTTAATTTATATATTATTAACAATATAGGCAAGTAAAAACGAAGAGCTTTGACTCCTAACACAGGCCATCCACACAAATTAAAAGATCTGTTTCCACATTCCGTATTTTGTACTAATGGTAAATAAATGTGATCTGTCATATTGTAAAAAGTGAGATATTTTACATAAACATTCAAACACATATTACATTCATACATTGTTCGGTAAGTATACACAGCTTAAACTCAATTGGGTAGAAAATACTATTATTTTTACTCCGACGCGGCGAACTCGAAATATTGCTTTTTTCTAAATCGTTACCCTTCCCAAATATTCGTCCTTAAATGTGACCAATTGAATGAAGTTTTCTGGCATGATAAATTATCTACAATCAGTCCGATTCAAATGAGGTTTCAGTGACGAACGAATAATGAAGAATGAAGAGAAATATATGATATTTTTTGTAATGTTGAAAGAGCAGGGACGGATTAGCCAAAACACAATAAATATCAAAATCATTTAATATTAATTTTAAATTTGAATAATATATATTATTCTATCAGATGCCCTAAACTATTTTGTATCAAAAAACTGTTGTTCAATGTTAACATACAGTACCGTTTTTGTAAAAAAATATCTACATAGCATACCGTCATCATCTTGTGTGTATTAATGTATAATAGATATATATTTCATTTTATCTCGTTCTAATGCGTATTTGTGTACAATAAAGAATATATTGATTGATTGATTACATACCTAATAGAGAGAGAGAAAGTAACTCCAAGTAATGGTTTTGAATACTTTAAAAAGTTTCATAATGCACTTGAAAGGGTTTTTACTGACTAAGGTCAATAATACCGCATAAAAAAACAAAGGTTATTCACTAGTTTAAAATTGACCCTCACTCAAAATCGTCATCAAAAAGGTAAAAATCAAAATCATAATTAACGAAGATATCGTGTTACTCCTTCCTTACTTCCTACGTAAAAAAACATACTGTACAATAATTGTACCTTCTCCTTTTTCAAAGTTAATTAAAAAGTATAGAGAATAAGTAACTCGAAGAAGTACTGTAGATGTATCTGTACTAATAGTATATATTGCTGTGAGTGTCAACATCATCATCATAATCTTCATTACAGCTATTGACAAGTACACTGCTGAACATAGGCCTCCCCCAAGGAATGTCACAAAATACGGTCCTGAGCCACCTGCATCCATCGACTTCTTACACGTCTTACCAGGTCGTCACTCCATCTAGTGGGGCGACGCCCTACACTTCGCCTGCCGGTGTTTGGTTTGGTATTTTACATACATTAATCACATAAGAATAAACATGTAGACTCGATGGAATTATTTGTAGGCCAAACAAACACTTGTTACGTTCAGGATTTAAACCCACCAGGGCGGAGTCAAAATCCTACGCAACTATCTTCCTATTTACATGTCAATTACGTCATTGTTTCAAATATGCAATTCATTTAATATGCACATAAGTTATTGTGATATTAAACGAAACACAACTGTTTGCTATTCGATTAGGCATTCTCATTTGATATTCCTTTGGCCTTGGATTTGAATTCTCTGCTAAGGGACTTTAATTTACGTTGGATTTGGATATTGCTCTAATTTCGGCTATGCTTGCTTAAACTGCTTTGTAATGGACAAGTAAATAAACCGATAATTATACACACTTGCTAAAATATACCAGTCATCATATCCGTTAAAAGCTGTAGAAGCTAAGGGGCTTAGCCTTTGTCGTAAATTTCACAGCAACGCGGTTTCGATTCCCGTCGGCACCAATGGAATTGTTAATTAAAATTTTATGCGATGATTTTTCCGTGTTTAGCGGTAAAGGAAACTATGGTTAGGAAAGTTGCATGTATAAGGGAATAAAAATATTTCAATGATATGTAAAGCCTACCAACAAGTACGCAGCACTGTATAACGATTGCTCCAATATCCTCTCAGGAAAAGAACGGAGGCCTAGTTCAGACGTATATATGCTGCAACTTGTGACAGTACGAGTAAGCAGTGTCGTCCAAATAGCTACATTAAAATGCTAATAACTATCTTTATACTATATTAAGAATTTATATCTAAAATGTATAAGAAGAACTCTAAAGATTTAAATAACTCCTCCAACATATTGGTTTAAAAAATTATTGAAATCGGTTAAAAATTGACGAAGATACGAGACGCGTAATATAACATACATACAAGAAAACATTCAGTCCAATTAAAAACCGCTTATTTTAATTGAAATCGGCAAATAAATATGGTAATCGTTTAAATACTTAAAAATCGGCTTTTCGAAAGATTGATCATAATAATATCTGGCGCAGATTTAATCACAGTACCAAATTTCGATTGTTATGAAGCTTTTAAATGCGCATAAAACATTTTAGTGGCTGAAGTACATGTGAAAACAAATAGGCAATTGGCATTGGAATGTTTGGAAAGTTGGGGTCTTCTCTTTCAAAAACTTTGCTTTTTGATGTTTAAGTACCTATGGATTTACTATTATTCTATAATTTACAATAATTATTGTCAGGTATTTTCTCGTGGTAGAGCCATGCTGCAGTAGTATAGATGGACCACGCTTTAGCAGAATACTGACGTAAAATAGCAGCTTAATGCTGTTGTATTTCGTATGGTCAGTGTAAAGAACCGGATACCCTTTTTACTGGAAACGCAGCATTAAATAAATAAATAAAATAAAATAAAAATCATTTATTTCGACCTTAAAGATCATATTTGTTAGTAACATATATAAGAAAAACACTAGTCTAATGTTAGTAAACTTAAAACTACCTTAATCTATATCTTATATCTAAGACAGCCCTGATTTGTCAGCACGTGCACCATACGGCAGTGGTTCAGGTACTGACAATCCAGCCTGTCAGCAAATGCCCTCAGGACGCCACTGGGACCATCCCTAACCCTGCGTACCAGGGATGTGCACCGCTTGCGCATGATCGAGTGAAAACAATCAACATGCGCATCAGCGAACATACCCGAAGCACTGCAGAATCGAGGCAGTCCCATCAGCATCCTAAAAGCATTATTGTACTGAACGCGCAGAGCATTGTACTGATTCTGCGTAAAATCGATCCACAGGCTGCTTGTGTAAAATGAAGAACAGTAAGCTCTAAATAGCGTTACTTTAACCGGGGTGGAACAACGAACAAACCTGCGAGCTATCATGTTCGCCCTAACCGACAATGCTCTGCGCTCTCTCTCGATATCAGCATCGTCTTTCAAGTCAAAGGTTACCACATGACCTAGATATTTAAATTGCGACACCCTTTTTAACGGCGTACCATATAATTTAATGGGTGGTACAATTGATGGTAATGCTTTTCCCTTGGCCCGAAAGACCATACATTCGCTTTTTTTCACATTATAAATTAAGCCGTGACTGTGAGCATAGTTTTCACATATGCTCAACAGTTTCGCTAAGCCACAAACAGAAGCACTCAGCAACACCATGTCGTCAGCGTAACTGATGTTGCTAAGACATACTCCGTCAATGTGACAACCGACATGTGTGCTACTGAGCTCCTCTATGAGGGCATTGACATACAGGTTGAAGAGCTTAGGGGAGGTTAGGCCTCCCTGTCTAACTCCGCACTCCAACCTATATGGCTGCGAATAAGATTCGGACCATCGCACAACATTGACCTGGTTACGGTACCAATATTTGAAGATTCTGGTTGCTTCTTCAGGCAGTCCAGTATTTTTCAATTTCTGCCATAGGATATCATAATTTACCAGGTCAAAAGCCTTACTAAGGTCGAGAAAACAGGCATATACAGGTGTACGCCTAACCGAATAGTACCTAACAGTCTGCTTCAGACATAATATGGCCGACTCAGTTGACAAACCTGGCCTGAAACCAAACTGATTATCATGTAAGGTTATATATTTATCAAGGTGGACGCTAAGCAAACTGTCAAGAACCTTCGCAACAACCGTGGCTAGTGAGATAGGCCTGTAATTGGATTTATCAGACACATCCCCCGTTCTGTTCTTCACAATTGGCACCACCACAGTTTTCATCAGCGCTGAAGGCAAGTACGAGTGTGCCATGCACAAGTTATAAAACATGGCAAGCACTCCGGGCAGATGAGGACCCGCATACCTTAGGTGTTCAATACTCAGACCGTCATGGCCAGGAGACTTGCCACGGGACATAGAGGCTAAAGCATTATTGACATCCATTGCTGTAAATCGGATTCCAATCTCCTGACCACCCGTACATTCATCTCTTCCAAGCTGTGATGGTCGCAACGGTGACGTCACCGTAAAATGGTCCCTGAACATGTCCGCTATGAGACTATGGTCATTAATACCCTCAACGCTCACTGGTAAGCCAGGTCTACCATTTAATTTATTGGTAGATTTCCAAAAGTTCTTAAAGTCATTGTTCGAATGCTGCGTAGCCGCAATGTCCATTTTAATTTGCTCGCTGTGGTTTTGACACCAGCGTAAGCGTGACTTAAATAAATTGCGACTACGCCGCATTTCCTCATAAACTTCTCCACTATCCGGTTTACCCCACCAAACCCACATTAAAAATTTAGATCTGGCCTCCCCGTGAGCATCGCGCACATATCTGTTCCACCCAACCACCGGCCGCCTCCCTCCACGCAATCTTACAGTGTTGGATTCCGTTGCGGCCACCGTCAAAATATCTATAATTTCGCCATATAATTTATCGATAAGTAAATTGTGATCGGTAGACTCGCAAGTAAAATCACTACAAGAACGAAACTCTTCGGGGAAATCGATTGATCTCAACTTTTCATTACATAATTTCGTATATAATAAAATATCTTCCGGTTTTCTATTTCCCCACAGAATCTCGTTTACAACTTTATGTGTACTCGTATACTTCGGTTTAACAATATCTAAATTACATTTAATTATTAAAGGGTAATGGTCAGACCACAACACATCGTACTTTACATGAACATTCAAAATAGACGATGCCGCAGATTTCGTGGTTATACAGTGATCTAGCCACCTTTTTCGACCCGTGGGCTTCACTAACAAATGTGTATGTGTCCGCGCTCACTCCTAAAAACTGTACATCTATACATGACCAGTTTTGTTCGTCACAGAAACACGTCAACTCTGCATAAAAGCGTTCGTTTGGATGCGCATTAAAGTCTCCGAGTATATAGACACATTCTATATTACTATTATCAATAATAGCACTCACCGAGCTGAGGCAGTCAGTAAACTCCGTGAGATTTACCACTGTATCCGTCGGCATATATACACTAAACACTAGGATGGACCTATCACCCAGCACTATTTTTATCGCACATATACGCGGATTATCACAGTTTATTACTGACACATTTTGAAAGACACTTTTATTCCACAATAACGCTACACCTCCGTAAGGTCGACCGCAGACCATCCCCGCCGCCGTGTCTATCGCAGAGGTGCCCGTACTGCCGAAACGGTCATCAATCTCGCTAAGAAACTGAATATCGTGTGGAAATAACCACGTTTCTTGAAGCGCAATAACATCCGATGACTGACACAACTGCCTCACATGCTCAGCTGATCGTTTTATACTTTTACAATTGAAACTGACAAAAGTACACGAGAGGATTTTATCCATTACCATTTGGGGTCGGGCCGTTCACGGTATTTACTGTACCGTTCGTTCCAGAGCTGTGGTTTCGCTTGAAGTTGACGAAGCGCCTAAAGATCACACCTTGGGGCCAAAGCGTTTTATCTAAGAAAATATCTATTTTCCGCTCTGATACAAAAAATTTGTAAGCGTTGTAGTCCTTGTTTTCTTTACTAAAGGAAATCTTTTCGAGTGTTATCTTTTCTCTCGTTTTATTGTAAACGTATTGCACAATATCGTTTTCCGTCGTGTCCCGATGAACCATCGTTATAAACATGGGCACTTTACGATCTGCCGCTTTAAAATTACTTTCTTCGTTGGACACACCCGCGGCTCCCGTATAACGGTATCTCCTTTGTTTCTGGCCTCGTCTCACCACTCTCCACTTCCCCTCCGCGCTCGCTACCTCGGCGAAAGACCGCGCAATTGCACCCGCTGCATGTTTCGACGCTGCCCCCGAGCTGGCTGGCGGGCTTGCTCGTGGCTCGGTCGGCGCGGGCGTCGGCGATGATGCAATACTAGGCTGGCCCGCACCCGCTACCGCACCGATTACTTGTTCCGTGACGCGCGCTCCTTCAACAGCTGAGACACCGCTGCCGACCGTTCCTTTGCATTGACCGTTCCAGCATTGCATATTAGGTCTCACGGGTGACAATGCATTTATCTTTTGATTCATAATCGATGGTAGACTTATGTATGTCTATGTGTGCTCGTTTGTCACCCACATTCTATAAAAAAAAAAGATAAAAGATTTACTGGAAAAGTGCATTTACTGGCAAGTCATTACAATTTATGATAGAGAATCACTCAAATTAGCTCGAGTGTCAGGTAATACGAGAAATAAAAATAATAGGAGTACTGACAAATTATCCTGTTGCGTACAGTCGCATCTCACGAAAAAGCTCCGCAAATTGTTACAAATGGTTATTATCCTCTATTAGGTCGTAACGGACGTTGCTACGGCTTTCATTAAATTCAACCGTTCTAGTTTGTACTATTAAGTTTATTCGATCATTCTATGGAGTATAAAAGGTTCTTCTATCTAAAGATTTTTTTTGTTCAATTTTATAGACTAAATTACTGAATTACAATTACATAAAATGAATGTGAAGGAGGATATTTAGTAATGTTATTACAATCATTTAACGCTTCTAAATTGCTCACTGCGTCTCCAAGTGTACAAAAATATTAAAAAAAAATGATAATTAAGTGAAGAGGATGTTATTAGATACAGAAAAAAAGAAATAAATAAAACATCTTCATTTGAAGATATATTATTACATAATTACACTAAATGAATACATTATATGAATTTAACATTAATGCGTCAACAAATAGGCATTCAACTTTGCAATGGGCCGCGGTGTACAACAGTAATAACCACATCGCTGATATTCTTTCGGTGACCTTAGAACTCACGAGCAGTTACCAAATCATGATTGATCAATTAGAATTAGTATAAATATTGAAAATAAAGTATAAAAAGTCCACTGCTGAACGTAGGCCTCCCACATAGATTGCCTCATTGAAGAAATATTTGTTAAAAACAAAGTTACCATATTTTTTAAATTTTAGTCGTTATTAGATACACGCTGCTGGCCATCTCCTGATTTGTATCCCTCTGTCACCTCTTACAACATCCACGGGATGATACGGAGTAGTGAATATTCTTATACTTTATTTGTCAGCAAATGTACTCCAACATTGTATTTTTAATTGCTATGAACAATGTAATACATAATTTATGGAAAGAGGGATGAGAGCTTGTAGTACGGACGCTTAATTAGAAAATATTATTCAATGCATTTATTTTAGTTAAAATATAAGAGCTATTGCGAAAACTCATGTTTCCATTTCTTCCGTTCATTTCATCCATTACAGCATATACAATTACATTGCTAAACATAAACTTTTTTCATAGTTGTCACGCGAGTTTTTTTATTGTTATGTTATGTAATAGAAAGATGCTGCTGCCTATTTCTAGTTTCATTTACTTCTGTTGCCTCTTATAAGATCCACGTGATGATATGGGATTCTCTTACGGCATCACTCGGCTTAATTTTTTTTTAATTTTCAATTACATACTGTATGTACGTGGAGCAACGTCAAAAGTGCGGGACTTCGAATATTACCTGCCAAGTGTTTCGATTATATTTTTAAGAGCAACAAATGATGGATCTTGCACCTATCTGATTGTAACAAAATGCTGTAGCCCATCAAAACCATTCCCAATGAAGATGGGTGAGTTCTTCAGGATGACACTCTCGAAGAGAGTAAATAGAAGTGGGGAGAGGACGCAGCCCTGAGGGACTCCAGCCTTTACCTGCAGACTCATAGTTAATACTGCTCTCTTCGCCGATGACTTTTCTTCGCCAATCATAACAAGAAAATTCTCACCAAGATGCTCCAAAAAGCCGCCAACTGCTTAGGCGATCGGTTCCGTTTATAGAAAATCGAAGTGAATCCTGAGAAAAGTGTAGCAATATAATTTAAAAGGAATCTTTTTCTCCATCGTCAGTACTTAAATGCGAAAAAATCGTTAGCTACGATCACCCTATTCGTCCGCCTGATGTAATGTAGATCGCAGTGTCCGCCACCGTGCCAACTCATTACTAGTTGCCTCTACCCGCTAGTTAACAGCAAGGGAAAACTGTCCTTAAGACACAAGCTCTATCTTTACAAAACATGCATAAGACCTATTATGTCCTACGCAATCGTAGCTTTCGTACACGAGTTTCATCATAATTTATGCGACTCCCAATCGGTCCAAAATATATACATTCACATATCCTGAGCTTAGTGGTCTCACTTAGTGGTCGACAAAACTCTGACTTGCACAGAAATCATCGAGTCAAAATTGCTAGTAGTAAATGCAGCCACCTACGCTCCGACTTCAAGCATCACGGAGTCTCCGGAGAATCCGTAACGTTTTGATTGAACCCCCAGTTTCGATAGACTCCGACGACACAAATGTCGCCGGCCTGTCACACACCAACAGTAAAAACTCACTTAGTGTCGCAAACACCGTTAGGACAACGGATGGGACACATCGAGTCCGCATACAAGCGCGCTGCATACCGCGTACACACCGTACACCCGCATCTCTGGGCGGTTCTCGCCGCTCAGAACATCGAACGTCACGAGTTAGCGTCAAAGACGGGGCCCGCTACTCTTGTTCGGACGGCGGCTAAACAACTCATATGTATCACGAAAAGTTCAAATAAGAGAA
The DNA here is from genome assembly GCA_907164705.1 of Parnassius apollo. NCBI lineage: Eukaryota > Metazoa > Arthropoda > Insecta > Lepidoptera > Papilionidae > Parnassius > Parnassius apollo. Next base: position 4,666,054 of record CAJQZP010000810.1, read on the forward strand.
AAACGTTACTAAAGTAACGTTAAAAAAAAAATAATCTTCACCCATTTGTTAGCACGCGGCATTTTATGCCGCGAGCCCCAGACCGATTAACCTATAAAAACCAAATGGCTTTTTGACCTATTTCTGATGTAGACATAATACATCTGCAAAATAAATCCTCTTTACTGTGAGAGAGTTATAGAACTGTCAACAGCTCAAAGTTGGTCATAGGACCAACTTGTAGCTGTTGAGAGTTTATAAACCCAAGAAGAAGAAGAAAGAAGTAATATTTTTTATATAAATAATAAGGGTGGCAAACGAGCACACAGTCCACGGAACAAGCATTCTGTATGTAAACTGCCCGCATGATGCAGGAGTAAAACCTTGTACCGAAGAAACAAGAACTATTAACATATCCACCATCAAGGTGCCTATTAAGTCTCAAAAGTTCTGGACTATTCTTTTATTATCCAAGAACAATCCCAAGAACGGCGTAGAATAACAGTCATCTCATTTTTAGATGAAAAGTAAAAATCTTTACATACTAAATTAAAAAAAAATGCATAAGTAGTGAAACGATGTCATCTAAAATTCTTCAAGCGTAAAATAGCAGCTTAATACTACTGTGTTTCGTATGTTGAGTGTAGAGATCCGGAGACCGTTTTTTACTGGAAACGAGGCATTCCATCTTAGTCCTCAGGGGTGACAACGCATCTGCATTTTGATGCTTAATTGACGGTAAACGTAGACGTCTATGGGCCACAGCATCCACTTACCATCAGGTCGACTGTGTGCCCGTTTGTCACCCTTATTATATAAAAAAAAACACACGTATTATTCCAGAACTTTAAAGTTACGAATAGAAAAATGTTAGTCACACAAGATTTCAATAATCTTTTTAAAATATTTTTGTTGTTATGTAACATAGATGCTGTCGGACTTTACTTATCGGACGTACAGTTATTTGAGGAAATTTTACACACGCGTCGAGTTAAAGCTTTCTAAGATTTTCTTTCAGAGTGTACTTGGCGTCTGTATATTACAGACTTTACATTTACAGCATGTACTCTCGCGACAAATGTATTTTTAAAAGACGTCAGAGCAATACGAAAATGTAGTAAAACTCTTTGCAATATAATGAGTGCTTTAATTATGTCTTTATATGAGTTTTAAGATTTTTTTAAAGTGCAGGGAAATATTTCGACGTTGTATTTTATTCTTTGTGCTTTCTAGTCATAGTTATTTTTTATTTCACTTATTTATCTTAAAAAAAAACTATTGTAATCGTGTCATTCGCAAATAAGTACCAAATTATTATAAATTTAATTTTTTTTAAAAGAAATATTTTGTATAAATCTTTGAATGTTAAAGTTTGAAACACGCTATTATTTTAGGATTTAGAATAAAGTTGTGGCGTGTGTACTTGGATTTAAAGGTAACTAACTATACACTTTTTTAAAGGGAATATTAAATAAATTATTTCTTGTAAATAACATTTAATTAAAAATTATTTTATCATTCAAAAATTGTGCTTTTGGACGTAGTGTAAGTTACTACTTACGGAATAAGATTTTATATTGGTGATAAAAAGCAGTGTTTCTAAAACGAGGGTATCGGTTTTATGTCAGCATTCAGTTTTTTTTTAAATAAAACTGTAGTGGCTAATGAACTTACAGTCTACTTTATGGTGTATGAAACAAAAAGATCAGGAACACAGCAGTGCAAGGACTGATATTTGGCAGCAAACATAGTTAAAAGGGTACACAGATATACACTTAGGCAAAGAAAGAGTCCAATTATCTAATTTCACACATAGCTGTGAGTTTTACCATACTTATTAACTAACGCATGGCAGCTTTCACATTCTTGGGAACTTTACATTCGGTAGTTTATTAAGAAACGCTGATAAGTTACAGTAAAAATACTGCAAAATTGTTCTGCGAACTTTATCCCCGGCCAAACCGGGTTAGGTTAGCCAATCGCTAATTAAAAATATTATTACTCACTATTTTCAAAACCCTTCTATTATAAAAATATTTTCGACTTGTTACTTAACTCAAAGCTAGAGTAGTAGAGTAGAGTAGCTTAATAGAATTTTTGATAGAAACAAAACACTACAGGTGTTTGTTTTTAATCTCTTGCCCCTTCTACATTTGCAGTTGCTTCACATTTTAATTATGAAGAGAACGTCTACACACAGGCACATTGTTTTGTCTGGCATTTAGATTTTCATGCTCGTAGAGTTTGCATAAATTATTTAGTTCCATTAATTATTAGAGGGACTCAAATTCTGAATTAAATTAAAATATTAGAGGGACAGTAGATATACAGATAGACATCTTGTTATAAGATTAGATATTAGATAGGTGAGAACATAATTAAAAAAAACTGTTTTGTACAGCCAAGAGTACAACTATGGCAAATATTTCCCCTACGATAAAGATGAATGAAAAACACGTTATTTTTCTGACAATCAAATTCTCATGTCTTTGAATGAGTGAGTTTGAATAAATTGTTTAGTTACATTATTTATAAAACTGAAACAATAGATGTGCAGCATTTTGTTACTTCAATAATAATAAATTCTGCGATTGTTAAGTCTATTTTGCCTTAGTTGTTCTGCCAAGAGTATGCAAATATTTCTGCTATCATGTAACTAATCGGAGAGGCTTATATTCAGCAGTGTTTTTATGATGAGATGTAAATATATTAATGGTGAACGGTATTATTATTTATCAATAAACATTTTAATGAAATTTACCAATTTATTTTTAATGAAATTATCGGGGAAGGACCACTCTCTCACAGAATACCATCGTGAAATAGTAGCTTAGTGCTGCTGTGTTCCGTATGGTAAGTAAAAGAAATAATGAACTAAGAAGCGAAAGGAGTGTATCAGGATCGTACCAAATATAATTCCATAATGTCTTGATTAGAGCTACATTTACGGATTTTATCGCGTTTATTTTACTTTTAATTACTTTTATTTTTAATTCCCGACGTTCCGGAAAGTCTGCAGTTTGTGATCATACCCTAGACGTCCCCAACCATTACATCAGATTTGATAGACCACAAACCCTCGCGAAAGAACACCGATTCCTACCAAGGATGATACGTGAGGCTATTGAAATTAAAAAACATCCTAATTTCAATAAAGAAGGAGGCTGGATAGTACCACCTGCTTGGGATCCTATAATCAATAAAATTTAAACTAAACCCAAGCATACCACTGCAAGACCTCAGGACATAGTCAGTTGATTTTGCATAGATCGGACCATAAACAATAATTAAAAAACTGAAGGTACTCCGGGTTTAACAATGACATCGCGACGTCAGTCATCTCAGTCCCCCGTGACCATGGGTGCTGGAAAGCGCCTGAAACGTCGGGAATTAAAAATAAAAGTAATTAAAAGTAAAATAAACGCGATAAAATCCGTAAAAGTAGTTTTAATCAATGTGTAAATACGCGTAATATAGTCCGCGTAAATATAAGAAATCATTATGATTCCATAATGTCTGTCAACCTCTCTGAGTGACAAGCGTGTGAACTTATATTACGCATATATATAATATGTTATGTTAAATTTAATAGGCACACTTAGTGAGAGTGCATTTTAACAAGCGTAGCGACAGACAAAAACAAGAAGATACAAAATTATTCAGAAATAATGGCTGTAGTCTCATAAGTGATGTAAACTTCACTTCTCCGACAGGAGCTCATTATCCTTAAATTGTTTAGATGAGATAAAATATGCAATGTTACCTAGTTACCCCAGGGAACGAACGCGAACGAGTAAATGCAAAACAAATTGCCTGCTATTAAGAAAAACGGCAGAAAAAGTGTAGAGTCATGTTATTTGAGTAGAAAAGGGAAAATTCACATTCAAAATGATATACATATTTTATGTAATTCAGTCTCAGTTCGTAAGCCGTGATAGTTCAGGGGTTAAGCGCTCACTATTATATTTTACAGTACGCGAATATCCCGGGTTTGATGCCCACCGGCAACAATGAAATTGTTAATTTTAATTTTAAGTGATTCGCCACGAGTTCAACGATGAAGAAAAATATCGTGAGGAAACCTGCATGTCCGACAAATTAAAAAAAATATTTCAAAGACATGATGTAAAGTGCGCCAAGATGCATGACTGTTTTCTTTGCCGTAGTAAAACTCACAGAAATAAGGACTGGCCTGTATCCAGCAGTGGGACGTATAAAAGCTATACTATCCTTTCTTACTTTACTAATATGTCTTTTGTATCAACCTTTCATTATTGGAAATATCTCTGAATATAAAAATCAATTGCTGTCCATTAGTCTTTGAGTGTAGCGTTTGAGTTGGATGGCTTAGATTCACAGTTGGATGGCTTAGATTCACAGTTGGACCCGGTAGGTGGAGACGTTGTCGAGATCCAGAAATCACGCGTGTGAAGCCGGGGCGGATCACTAGCCATAAGTATAAAATATCTGTGTTCCATTTTTGAAATAAAATATATAAAATGATTTACTAACTAAAAGCTTAACATGTATAAATTCGAATAAACACTATAGATTTGGGAGATCAGGGTTCTAATTCCAGACCAACGTTCACTAAAACTTTTTTGCATACTTTAGTATATTGATACACACCGAAAAAGTTGGCGGTCAGTTTGGAAAATCAAAATATTTTTGTTACGGTAGATAATCTACCGTAACAAAAATATTTTTTAAACTAAAAATATACAACTAGAATAAAAAACAATAAAATGAATTCGTTTGTTTTTCCATAAAAATAGAAATTCAATCCAAGTTTACACTCAGGTTTTAAAATATTTTTCGAACAAAATTGTGATTGACAAAATGCCAAGAGGATTGATTATCAGAAGTTTTTCGAGCAAGAATTGTAACTTTTGAGAATTGTAAATTGTAACGAGGGAATAAGGATATTCCACGAGAGAAATAGCGGGCACAGTTGCTGTATTTCTATCCTGTAATGGCACGTTGCAGAGGTACGTACGTACGTTGCAGAGCAATTTCGCGCGGGTAAGTCGACTCAACCGGGAAGGACCACGCTCTTACAGAATACTAGTGTAATATAGCAGTTTATGCTGCGTTTTGTATGGTGGGTAAGTGTAGAGAACCTTTTTACTGAAACGAGGCATTCTATCTTAGTCCTCATGAACAACTCATCAGAATATCTATTATTAATCAAGGGTAGATGTAGATGTGAGCAACAGCATCTGCTTACCATAAGGCGACATATGTGCTCGTTTCTAACCCTTATTTTATAAAAAAAATGCTGTTTTCAGTAAATAAATTTGATTTTGATTCATATATTACGCTTTATATTACTCTTCAACTCCGATATGAAAAATACGTTTGCAACATAAATTAACAATCAACTCCCTTGTGTAACATCAGCTTGAATAAATAAAATATCTTTATACTCTTTAACGTGTAAATGTGTAACAAAAACGTATATTATTATTTTAATTTGTTAAGCTTTTGGGACAAGGTCATGCATGTTGTGCACAATTATATCCTATTAAAGTCTGAACTGCTGAACATTGTGCCCCATAGATTGCCTGTAAGGGGTATATTTGCCATATTTTCGACCATAGAATACTATAATACATAATAGAATGATTGACAGATGAATGAGGATTGGCGTCGCCAAACCCGATTCGCTGTGTTGAAAGACTGAGTAAATTTTCATTTTAGACTTTTGATTAATGTTCAAGATCATCATTAAATTTTAATACATATTTCTTTGTAAATAGGGTACAATTTGGCATTTTCTAAATAATTTGCATGCGAAATTTAGAAACGATTGTAACGTCAAAACACATCTCTTGTTGACATTTATACGTGTGAATGGACGTGTTAGGGACATTTTAGTGGCTACGCGTGCACCGCCCACTTCCCCATTCTACTATGTATATATTGTAGTATTCTATGGTTTCCACGCCTTGCAAACGGGTTGACAAACGTGGTTTATTTTTCATTTCAGTTTTTATTAGGCTAGCCTTTCAAAACACCCGCGGAATGATGTGGAGTAGTGAATATTCTCACACCCCCGTTCCACAGTAAACAATTATTATGCACAATTAGTGTCAGCTTAAACAATTTTATTACTTGGGAGGTAATAGTGGCAAGCCTGATATAAACTGGTACAGAGTTGCTATTTATAATTCCACTGTATAAGGGAAAAGTACCACAACGGGACTGTACTTTTGAGTACCGTACAAATGGATTCCGTAGTCTATGTCTACTCCTAAGGATGACAGGCTTGAGATTTTATGGTTATTATTATAACAAAGTTGATCGCTCTAGAATTTTGGTTCAATCTATACCTAGATTCAAAGTTCATGTATATTATTTTCAGATTTTCGGAACGAATACTAATAACGAACCAGCTGCGGTTGTTGGTGAGAAGAACCCGAGAAGGCCGCCACCCTTAAAAGAAAAAGAGAGGCCCCAAACCCATCCACGGGGATCTCAATCATTTTAAAACCTTACGATTAACAGCAGTAGAGCCACGCGATGAGAGCTTTTGATTTTGCACGTACCGGTTCGAACCGGAGTGGTACCACGACCTCACATAATACCAGAATGAAGTGGAAGATATGCTTCTTCGTTTCGTCTGATGGAAAAGGCCCTATTCCCCCACTACCAATATGGTACCAGAATTAAATGAGTTACTAACCCCAGGAGTGTACCAGCACCCCTGCATTCAAGATAAAGCTACTAAACTCCTGAGTGTGGGTGCTCAGGGCGCCCCGCGTACTTTGGAGGGGGTTTGCAGGGGGGTGTGGGCGTTAAAATTCCGTTTAAGACAAAAACTGCTCGGGGCAAGATGAGCAACAAGACCGAGGCGACATGTCACGCTATTCGTTATTTTTTTTTGCAACATCATGGGTCTTCTGCCGCACATAGACGCCATCCACTACCATCTGGAGATGGCGAAATCAGCCTTGCTCTTTCTAACCGAGATGCAGATGTCCTCCCCGGCCTATATTTCGTATCTCTCGTACCCAGGGTACAAATTGGAACATTTTGTGCCTCTGGCTGAAGTTTACATATAAGAGAAGACATCGGTTCTCGAACCCTTTGCAGTCTTGAAGGTTTGGATCTGTCCATCCTTTGGTTACGCGTAGACAGCGACGACCATCCGCGCGTTAACAGGTGTTTCTATAGATACCATAGCGGTAATGCCGACACAGAAGATATTACGTGAAAATATTTTTTTTTGTTATTTTTATGAGCATCCAAGCCTAATTTTTTATTTATTCGTGCATTCATTGATTACAGCTCTTCAACGCACTGTTGAACACAGGCCTCCCCCAAAGGATGCCAAAATGCATGATAATGAGCCACCTGTATCCATCTACTTCCTCCGTGTCTTACCAGGTCGTCACTACACTGTGCCTACTTTAAGTGAATGAAAACTAAATATATCTTATTTTGTATTGATCACATAAAATGAATCACGTAGCTTTTAATATAAAATAAACAGCCGTAACAAAGGGGCAAAGCGCTCGATCTGAATTTCTCAGTACACAAGCGACCCGGGTTGTTTAGCAGGCTTGACAATTTTGAAAAATATTGTTGTAATTATGCTTTAAATGATGTAGATAGATGAAATGCTGTGTTTTGGCTAATTCTATAGTCTTGTGTTATTGTTAAGCAATGTTTATGAATCAAATGTTTGTTCCAGTGACCAGTGATGTAGCGTGATGTACGGTAACGCCAGTGAAGAGAGTGCGGCTTATGAAACACATGAGCATCTCGCTGTGTTCATCGTTCTTTACGTGTTCGTGTCGGTGATCGGAATTATTGGTGAGTAATTGAATACTATTTTTATATGGAAAATTCTGTATATGCTACACCCACTACCCACCCTTTAATTCCGCTGAGATTTTTGACGTCCTATTACCGTTACAGCTTATTAAAGTCAACTGCTGAACAAAAGCCTTCTTCATAGATGCCCTCATAGAAGGTATACTTGCATTAGTTGCCACATTTAGGAGGCGGGTTAGTAACCGAATTTTTTTTTATAGTAGGAGGTTAGAGAAGTATTTTCCTAAAGAGTAAATATTAAATCAAGCAATGACAACATAAGTTAAATTATTTATTTAATATCAGCGATAACAGTATAAATCAACTAATAATAGAATTTATCACTTCATGATGTGGCCGAATATTTCATGAAATGTACAACCATTTACATGAAATGGTCAGCCAAAACTGACCGTATTGTTCATACATCAACGTTTGATGATTTTTCAATCCAAGTTTAGCTATTTCATTAATGTAGGGTTCCCATGATATCAAATCTTTAATAAAAATGCTAAATAAAAAAGGAACTTATCCATATACATAAACTTACCCACTTCGGATGTGTGCTGGTGGGCTGCGGCGAGAGGGGTGTCCTCTACCCCTACCAGTACAAACGAAGTGAAGTCGCGGCGGAAGAGGAGTGTTGGTACGGCGATGCGACACTCGCCCTATCCTCCGCGACTCTGACGGAGCAGCACTGTTTGATGCGGTTATGGTGGGGCTGTGGGGAGAGAGGCGTGTCGTTATTGCTAGACGACGCTCTCCCTAGCCTCCGCAACCGAATATTGGTTTGCGGAGGAGCCATAAACCAGATCCGCCACTGGGTTCAGGAAGGTTTACTTCTAAGTGCTCGTTTTTCTTAGCCCCATGGCTTTCATGCATCGGACTCGGGGAAATACGTTACACGGATGATGTTGGATGCGTCTTACCTGAGAAAGTAAGACGCATCAGAAGTAGTAGTTCTCTGCCGAGGTGGAGCCGCCATGGGGCGGCCGGCGCTGGTGAGACCGCGGATGTGTGCGACAGTGGCCCTGCCAATATGCGATTTGAAAAAAAAACCATTTCATGTAATGATAGACCACTTTATGAAATTATCAATTCTACGATCTAGCTACGACATAAAAATATTAAAAATGAAGAAATTAATATAGGTAATTACACTTATCCACAACTTACCAAAGTACATGTGAGCAGATAAGAAGAGAGTAATAGAAAGAAAGAAAGAAAAAGAAAGAAAGATTTATTGCAGCACGCCACAAACATCTTTTGTGGACACATCAATTATAAACATTATAACAAATTTGACGGATAAAACAATTTAAAAGTATGTATACTTATAGATTATAATTAAAAAAAAATAATAGAAAGATAAAAAAAAATCGTTTCTCATTTATTGTACGAGTATGTTGTGGCGCGTCATACAAACGGACCTCACTCAGCTTATGCTGTCGCCGGAGCAACAGCGCTGGTTTTCAGTGGGCCCGAATAATAAAAGAAAAACTAATACAGTTAACCTATAAAAATAATTACTCTGACAAACTATTATAGTGTGGTAAAAAATCTTAAATTATAAATATGTATTCAAATTTTTAAAGTAACAAGGTAAAATTAAAAAATGAAATGAAAGTTAATCAGTATTGAACAAAACTAGTCTGTTCTATTTTTAAATTTGAACTATGGTAATCCGAATATTATAACCCAATATCGCCATCACTTAAATTAATAATTACAATAAAGTCCATCTGAACATAAGATGATAGAACTGTGGCAGCTCAGGGGATAAGCGTTCAACAAACCGGATTCGATCCCTGCTGGCACCGATTAAATTGTTGATTGAAAACATCGTGAGGAAACCTGCATGTCTGAGAAAAATAGTATTTCGAATATACATTGGGACAGCGCAGCGACACTTTCTGGTCTAAAATATTTGTTGTCCAGTTGCGGGATGTGTATTGACTGCGACCTCAACATCATTCATCCGACTCTATGTTAATATTGCAATCTCAGCAACGATTAAAGTTTTCATAAATCAGGTATAGAATACTTGAAGAAAGGGAAAATTGACATTTTTTGCCACTTGTCAGCCCACCAGCATGTAAATTCTTAGACGAGTTTCAGAAAATTGACAAACGAGGTTTCGGCTGTAGAATGACGCAAAGTTACCACCCTTAATAACATTTCCTGGGAAATAGGTGATTGCTACCAATTAGCTTGGTCTAATCCTAATTTTTGTTGTGTAGTTTTGTAACATATTGAAACAAACTGTTCGGATCCAGGATAGAGGTATTTTCCGAACGAGTACCAAATTAAACATAATAACAACTTTCAATAAGTATTTATTTATAATCTGTATTGAAGTAAAATTTTCTATTACTATTATTTTTCTAAACCGCCGTTGCGTACTTTTATTATGGGGTCAACTTGCTTGCTACCTCCTGTGTAGCGCGATGGAAAATGTCAAATTTATAGTTTTTTATTACGTAGTATTATTGTTTAATAAAAGCATATATCCTTAAAGTTTATATTATTTATATATTGTATTTGCCACGTTTTACAAACAGTTTCATGCGGCTGAAAACCCTTCCGTGTAATTTAAGCCTTTTTATACATATCGAAATGCGAAAACAAAACAATAATATATCATATTTTAATCTAGGGTCTAAACGTAATTATGTTAGAATCATGGATTAAATTACTGTATAAATCTTGCTTAATCAAACTGATACAATATTGTCAGTACAATAATACTGTAACAAGTTATAATATTTATTACAATAGTACTACTGTACATGCTTATTGTAGAGCTCTACTAAGTCTGTTCGATACTCGTTAAGATTTATGATAGCACAAATATGAATATATTAAATAAGCCGTTACAGCTTATTAAAGTTCACTGCTGGTTATAGAACTGCTTGATAGCCTCATAACGGGGATATTCACCATAGTTGCCATGCTTGGCAGGTGAGTTAGCAAAGACAGTTAATTTATTGTTATTACTTGTTTTCCGGAAGACGCTGTTGCCCTTCCGGTTCGTTTTCGTCTGTCGGCTCTTACGAAACCCACGGGCCGATATAGGGTAGAGGATATTTTCATACCGTCACTACAAGGTCAATGTTAAATATACGAGAACGATCACAGAAATGTAATGTTAAAAGAAATGCCTTTGACTATAAACTATATAATGCTGAAAAATAATAAATACACAATCACCTTCCAATTAATAGTCGTAAAGACACGTATCAACGTACGTAAGAGTCGTCACGATCACGTGGAGGTAACACATTTGCATACAAGCTGAAAATAACAGCATTGGGCTTCTGTATTTTGTATTACAGTGTAGACAATGGGAGTTACTTTTTAATTGTAACGGGTTATTTCTCCTTATTCATCGAGGGTAACTCCTCTACATTTTGATCTTTATATAACCACATATGTATGTATATAATCACAGTATAAACTTACAATAATGTGAATTGTGTGGTCCTTTGTAACGTTGTGGGTTACTCACATTAGCTACGGGATTAGTCAAATCCTTTGGCACTGCAGCCAATCTGACAGGCGTGATATTTAGAGCAAATACTCTATGGGAAATGGCAACTGCTGTAGACTAATGCTATGTATATGAACTCTACTGTGGGCAATGACCGCGTCCAACAGTGTTAGACTGTTCATTAGTGATAATTAAGAAGGTTAGATTTAAAAAAAAAAAAAAACTTAGAATTAGAATACATGCTCTTTGGAAGATATTATCATCCATTATTAAACATTCATTTCAGCCTATTAGCCTTTAAAGTTCACAGCTGAGCACAGGCCAGACACACAGATTGACTTATATATTATATAAGGGCGTAGCCACAGTCCTTTATTTAATTTGAGTTGTTATCAGGAAAATACTGCCGTTTATCGTCTGTTACATTTCCCATTCTTTGCCTCTTGTGGCACCCACGGGTTGATATTATGTATGTCGCAGTATCTCTTATGCCTCCACTACAAGGGACTTTCATACATGAATGTAACTAAAGGGAAAAATATGTAAATTTTATTGGATGTTTTTGTAGCTTAGTTTTTTTTAGGCGGATCATATAAATTTCCATGAGAATGTTCCTCAATAATCTTACAACAGAAAATATGTTAAGTAACATATAAGTTAATACAGAATTATTATATTCTTGTATTGTATATTTGTCATGTCATTATTTTGATAAATTTAAGTTTGAGTATTAATATTTTTTGTAATTTTAGGTTGTGATTTAATTTCTTTCGTACTAATTTTATTAAGAATTTTAATTTGTATATTAATAATTATAGCAAGAGAATCTTTGTTTAAAATATTTTTACATTAATTTTTTTATTGAATATCATTATTTTATTAATAAAAAATAGACATATCAATCGAAAAAAAATTTCTTATCTTTGTTACTTTGCTAGAGCGTTATTCCGCAAGATTAAATTTTTGGAATTCGTTCAAGTCTTTGGTCATGAGTGACAAAATAAATTGATAACAAATGGTTTTTGTGAAAATTATTCTTTGGTTTATTTGGTTTATTTCTTTTGCAATCATTATAATTATCATAAACATGGAATGTCTCATTCTCAGTAAAAAGGGGCTCCGTTTCTCTTCACTTACTATACGAAATAGAGCAATATTGAGCTGATATTTTACGCCGGTATTCTGTGAGATCGGCACCAAGCCATTCGTTATAATATCATAATCATTATTTGAAAAATAAAAACAATGGTTTTGTGATAGTTTTATTGCACATCACAAACGTAAGGCTGTGTTCTCGACCACAGTGGAGAGCGGTGCAGATGCAGAATCAACAGCGTCAGAACAGCGACTACTGTTCTTGACTGAAGTGGTATAGCAAGTGCTGATACCTTTGGTGAGGAAAAATACCCCAAAACGGTTGCAAGAGTTGACTAGAGCACATAATAGGACAGTCTATCGCGCCTAAATCAGGGAATAGTTGCAGTCGCGATTTTTTTTTACACACACCAAATCGACTTTTTAAGCAAGAAAATTATATTGTGATAATATTCTTGATATTTTAGACAGAATATGGATAAGTATAACAAATGAGTACACAGTGCATCTGATGGTAAGTGGATGCTGTGGTCCATAAAGATCTCCTCGATTAAGAGGCAAAATGGAAAATGCGTTTTTACCACTGCACTGAGGACTATGTCCCACTTATAGTTAAATGGGTCTCTACCACGCTTAAGATAAAAAATTTACTACGTTTTAAATATAAAAATTATTTCATTGCTTGACTGGTTTGGTTGTGATATGGCATACCTTAGCGTATCCGCACATCGCACCATTTCGCCCCCACTGTCTTCGAGAACACTTTTATTCAAATATAACCCCTTCATCGGTTACCAAAAAATGTCCATTAAATGAAATAACAAAAAAAAAACACATAATACAGAGATACATTTGATGAGGAGGTGTATCATAGTATCATAAAATGAGTCATTACTTGCAGTATTTTTATAATTTTTTAAACAAACAAGTAGTTATTGTGACTAATCTATGATACGTAGATATAGTGTATCGCAGACTTTTTGAATATCCCTTCGTCTGTTGCACGCTGGTATCCCGGCGGATGTCAAGATGGCCGATTGTGGCCGATACTGTGGACCCACCGGGAAACCAGCGCAGACCAGTAAGACACATTTCGCGCTATTTTTAACCGTTGAAATATTTCTCTCTCCTTTTATCATATACTAAAATGCTAAGGAGTAAATGGGCTAGCAATAATCACACCTTTTTTACCATAGAGCTCTGTAATATGAGACCCATTTTATGACTCACAGAGCGATAGTACTTTGTACCTAAGTTTGAAAACATGTGTTGTGTAAAAATATTGTATGGCACTTGTAAATTTTATGCATTTAATAAGTTTATTATATTATAAGCTGTGAATAAAAATAAAAATAAAGACCAAATATCTTATTCGTTTTATTTCGTAAAGAAAAAATAAACTTTATGACGTTGCCATATTTAGATTGAAGACTACAGCTGCAGTTTAGTCTTTTGATGAAGAAAATTTAAAGAAAACAATAGAATAGATAATAGAGAGTAATATTTAACAGAATTATGAATAATTTCAATTAAAATAGAAGATATTTGAATCTAAAGAAAAAAGGATAAAAACCAAACCTGCGTCTGTTGAACGACCGGGAAACCATCAACAGTATCGGACATATTGCGAAAATTGCGAAATTTTTGTTCAACAGACGAAGGGATATTAAGAAGTTAAATTCGTTCAATTCTGTAGTTTTATCTATTATAGCCCGGCGTATGCCAAGAAATTAAAATTTATTGATGATTAAAAAAATCATCAATAAATTTTAATTTCTTTATCATATCAATAAATTTTAATTCTTTAATCTATGTTGCTAAAAAGCAACATAGAGTAAAGAATTGTAACTTTCTATTGTGTAAAAACATCACCTCATTCACATTTATAATATAAGTGAAGGAAAAAGAAAAAAACTAGTAGGATTACTAAATTTTTATATTTTTCTTAGGAAATGTCAGTTTGATGGCAGCACTGGCCTCAGGTGGCGCTTCGCGACTTCGGACCCCGCAGCTGTTGAGCGCATGCGCAGCGGATCTGCTAGTATGTGCAGCGAGTGCACCACTGGCTGCAACGCGTGCAGTGAGGGCACAACACCTACCCTGTCATGTGACAAATTACATCGAAGTGAGCCTTTGAAATTGCCTTTTCGCAGTACTGGTCGTTTCAAATCAAAATAACTTTTGTTTTACTAAGAATTCCAATTTAAAATTAATTTTATTTTAAAAACGCGGAAGCTTTTTTTTAAAATTAGTCATTTTATTATTGATTATCTTTATGTTTTCTTCACATTGACTTCACTTGAATCTTTTTCGTTTGTCATTGTTTATTGATTAGAGTTATGTCTGAATCACATTTGAATATTTCTCCTCATCATGGGTACGTTAAAATTCAAGTAATTATAGAATATGACTACTGTTTACTTAATAAAAAAACTTATAACTTATTAACTTATTTAATTAAAAAAAACGAAAATTTTATAGGTTAACATCTTATATAATTAAATATTAAGATTGTGCCTCAATATTGTGTGATATTATTTTAAATATATACGGTTGCAGTGTTAATTTTAAAAAAAAGGGAACCACCCGTTAAGTATAACTTATTCAATAAAAATATCATTAAATCGGATCAGCCATTTTCATTTGTTTTTTAATAGATGTTAACCAATTAAACATACATTAAAACCATACGCGTCGAATATAAAACTTTTCGTTCTTGGAATTCGGTAACTAATGAAAAATAAACTCGAAATACATAAGTGTACTTTATAGAAATTGCTTCTATTTTATTGTATTGCAGTCCTTCCCTGTGGCTGCGAGTACACTGTCGATTGTCGCGATGGCGACAGACCGGTGCGGAGCAGTTCTGCGAGGGCGGAGAAACTCGTTGTGTGCTCGACCATATGTAGCAGTGGCAGCTGTTTGGGTTTTGGCCTTTTTATTGGGTAAGTAATTTTTACATAACAAAAATATAAGGAGGTGTAAAAATAAAAGATTTTATGTGAGCCAGTTATGATAAATTTCAAATTTATTTTAATTTTATATTAAGTGATGTAGACAGAGATGATAAAGTGTACTAAATTAGCTTAACAAATACCTATTCACTCGTGCCTAATAGTCCCCCTAATTGTTATCGGATATCTAGCTCTTTGCTGTACGCATTATGAGCACGAATCAAACCGAATTGAAATCAAATGTATGTGGTATGGCAATACAGTGGTCAATCAAATCGTGTAAATTTCCAAATCTTCATGGCTTAGAGTCACAGATACACTCACAGGATTATAACAGGATTTTTAATTTAGTGCATATCATATCATAGTGAATATGCGTGTCGCAGGCCTTATCGAATTTTCCACTATAACGAATTTAACTAAAAGTTAAATGTTGAAAAAAAATTAAACAAATGATAGGAGAATCCATTATCTGACAAATATCTTAACCTACAATAGATGGCGACATTTATATCTTTATCGTAATCCAGGTGTAAAATGCCCATACATATGGTCGGTAACAGCTTCAAAAGAGCAGGACATCTGGTACTACTATCGAAAATCTACTGCTGCTTGTCGATTATAGCAAAACCTCCTTATATTTGTCACTTGTAACGAGGCACTCGATCTCAGTCCTCAGGGATTACTCCACATCTGTATTTTAATTTTGGATTGATGATAGCTGTAGACATCTATGGACCGTAGTTTGCACTTACTATCAGGTGGAATATGAGCTTATTTGACACCCTTACTCCAATAAAGAAAATTGGATAGGTCCGCGCCCAAGGGTCGCCTATGGTCGGCTGGTTAAGAAGGAAAAAAAATCACTTTTCTCATAACGTTTGGTTATTACAAGAAACTTACCAAAGTTTTTTTTGTGCAGGTGCAGTTATAGTAATAGCTACGTGCCTATCCTGTCCGCCGTTAGCTGCAGCACACGCCGTGGTTACCTACTGCATTCCTGTCATAGCAGTGACTCGCTGCCATTGGGCAGTTCGCGTGAAACTGACAGCACTCTCGCTGACAGCAAGAGCAGCCCACGGAGAACTACCTTTACCTGTTCCGCTTATTCGAAGACCAACACACGTGATCATTGTTGCTGGCGTTGGACCGAGGGAGCGCCGAGACGCAGTCGATGTCGGTGATATTAGAAACAAGAAAAAACTGCAGCCCAGTCTTCTGGGTCCACAGCCGCAGACATCAACACTGCGGTCCAGGAGACGCCTTGGCAACGTTCTAATTGCAATCGGTGCAATATTCGCCGCGTGTTGGTGTCCCCACGCAGCTATTGTTATATTGAGCGCTTTTGGTATTCACGCACCATTTATTATAGCACAATATGCCCTGCTGCTCGGTCATGCTCACTCAGCGCTGAATGCTGCCGCGTATTGGGTACTTAACAGGCATGCTTTAACTGCAGCTTGCGCTGCTTGGCGCATACCGCAGTTACGCGTACGGGAAGAAAGACCCTCGTCTACCAACGAAGCAGCGCTTGGAGCCTTCCACCCGAGACTCGCGCGTCCCGCACCTTCTCCACGGCCGCCCCCTTCAAGCTTTTTGTACTAAAACTCCTTACCTTCTAAGCTCTATCGATCTGTGATTCCTGTCTCTCAGTGCCTCGTACACTACGGTTAACCCTGCCTCGTCAGGGTGCTCGTTTAGTCGTTATAAATGTGGTTGTTTGAGATTTTATGGAGAACAATATCTGTGAAGCAATAAAGCACATGAAACACTCATGTTTGTTTTATTATAGTTTTGTCATAAAAGTTTTACCGCTATTACCCTTTTGTTGGACTATAAAAAGTTTTCAATATACGATAATTTTGTCTAATGTGTCATAATAACATTAAACATTTGTAGTATACGTGCTATAACCACGCTGCAGCTATATTTAGTACGAAGGGGTCGGTTTGAATGAAGAATGACCATGCTTAAATAGCTTATCAGCATAAGGTAGAAGCGTTATATACACTACTCTATTTTTAAGGTGAGTATCAAGAACGAGTAGATCCTATGAACTGGTAACTTGTGATGTTGATAATTGATTATTATTTTTATAATTGGTCGAGTAAATTGAAAACAAATTACATCATTTATACAAATAAATAAAATTGAATTATCTGTTTATAATGTCAAAACAACAGCTTTTTACTTAACGATGAAAGTATAATAAATAGTATTCAACGTGGTAGAGCCATGCTGCTATCGAGGTAGAAAACCACGCTCTCATAGAATACCAGCGTGAAATAGCAGCTTAAGGCTGCTGTGTTTCGTACGGTGAGTGTAGAGAACCGAGGACCCTTTTTTATTTTTTATTTATTTATTCAGGACAACAAACAATTAGATAATAATGCTTAAACCAAATAACATTTTATAAATAACATTAGTCATTATGTAAACAGCACCGTTATCCACAAAGTAATATTAAATAAAATCATTTAGAATTATTTTGAATAATAGTATTAGATCAAAGTATATTCTTCTTGCTTTTAAAGTATGAATTGAAAACTTTTTTAATAAGTTGCGATACGATGATTTAGCGTGGTAACATTTACAATTTATAAAACGAAGAAACTTTGCTTGTAATGATTCTAGAAGTTCACCGTATTTATTATAATAGGGGTTCCATACTTGCGTTGCATATTCAGTTTGTGGTCTGATAAGTGATTTGAAAAGTAGTAAATAAGATGAGGAGCTTTTAAAAAAATTACACGTTCGTGCAACAATTCCGTACATTTGATACGCTTTATTTGTTACATGGCTGATATGAGCATTAAAGGTTAGATTTGAATCGTAAAGGAAGCCTTTTCCTGGAGACGAGGCATTCAATCTCAGTCCTCAGAGCTGGCAACGCATCTGCATTTTGATTCTTAATTATAAATGTAGATATCTATGGGCCAGAGCATCCACTTACCATCAGGTGACTGTGTGCTCGTTTGTCACCCTTATTCTATAAAAAAATTGAAAATATATGTTTGTAGTGTGTTTGTTTGTTCTGTCTAATTTCCGAAGTAGCTAGACCGATTTTGAGGTAACTTTCAATGGCTATTAGAAAAATAATAAGAGCTTACAAAAAATTAAAACCCATGAAATGCAGTCGTAATAAAGTCCACGCGGACGTAGTCGGGGGGGGGGGGGGGACTCCTAAACAAACCAGCCGACCGTGAAAATAGTTTTATAGGATTTAGATGACTTATCATTATATTATCAACATCACTCCTCGTAACGAGATATTCTATAATACATCTCAGTATACAACCCCCTACAGTTTCCTCAGCCAGTAAATTGGATGGCTACGTTGTTAGTTAAGCCGGAATGTTGAATACCTTACTTTTAGTCCAATTACAATGTCGCATATAACGTTAAACCTTGTAGCTATCCGAAACTTAATCCGTGCAATATTATAATTTAGATACTAATAATTTATATTTAATTTTTGTATATTGATAATAAAGTGATATCTTATAATTACGCGTATACAATATGTAGTGGTGGTGTAAGAATTAGTTCAGGAGGAATTCAAAATATCCGAATTTGGGATTTTTGAAAAAATTTTAACTCCGAAAATATTAACTATATCGTAAGAGACCATAAGAACTTTTTATTTGTATTTCATCAAAGAATATAAAAATATCTATCATATTTTATACTGTTTCTTTATATATTTTAACGAGTAAAAAGTATCCGATTTTGGAACTTTTCAAACTTAAAAATTCATAACTCCGAAAATATATTTATCGTAAAATGTCATAGTACTTTTTAATTATAGTTTATAAAAATAAAACTCTTTTATATTTTTGATAGTTTTTTATAGGATTGGTTGACAAACGAGCATACAGTCCACAGTAAGAGGCGATTCAGGAAAACAAACTGGGAGATAGGAAGACGATACTGCCTATCTCCCTCCTCAACCCACATATGTGGGACACTCAATGCGTCTTAAGATATAAAAAAAGTATTCCAGATACTATTAATATTTATTTTACGTGTTTTCAAAAAATTTTCAGTCATGCTCTATACAAAGTTCCTTTCGCCTAAACCAACTCTGAAAATCCTTTAGAAAGTTTTATACAAGGAGCTAAGTAAGGGCTATAGGGTGGGTGATTTAGAGTTTCAACACCAGATTCCTCAATAAATGCTTTTTATTAAATGTGAAGAGGCGTTATCGTGATGCAGCATGATTCCCCGAAACCCGGTCTTTGGTCTTCTCTCCCGTACAGTTTCATAAGCTTTGGGTAATGCAACTGTACTATATACCATTCAGAGTTGACTGGCCTACAATTTCCCAGCATTGTCGTCGACAAATATCCACTCCGCGATAGAAAACTAGCCACCATTTTTTACCAACGTTGCAAGAACTTTGCACTTTTGTCGGTAACTGTCCTTCTGAGTAGACCCATACCGATGATTGCCTTTTATTTTCCGGATCAATTTGTAGATCCATGGCTCGTCACCAGTAACGATTTCTGAAATACGCCTAGATGCCCCGTTTTCAAAACGTAGACGCATTTCATGGCACCAATCCACACGAGTCTGTTTTTCGCTTTCGGAGAGCAAACGAGGGATCCATCGACAACAAAGCTTCTTCACTCAAAGATGTTGATATAAGATGGTATAAATGCTCCCCGAACGAATGCGTATAACCTTTTCAATGCACGTATATGTGATTCGTGGGTCTTCTCGCACTAACATTTCAGTAGTTCACATTTTCTGCCGTTACTGCTGTTTGCGGGGCCCCTGTTTTTTGGTAAATTTTAAGGTTGATTTTACGGCTTTTTAATTCAGCAAACCATCTAAAAGTTGCGGCGTGTGATGGAGCTGAGTTCACTAATGCTGATTGTAACCGTTGTAAACTTAATTGTTCGGCCAAACTTAATTTAAAATCATAATAGATCATAACGCGCAAATGTTCACGGTTAAGATCCATCGTTTTAAATGAAAAGCGCGGGAAGCGTTGCAGAAAAATTAATAGAACTTTGTTTTTTTTTTAATATTGAGCAATTGGCTTATGTAGTTATATTTTTAGATAAATTTGCTTTTTAGAAACATATAACGCGGGTGCGTTCCATTTTTAAATTTCGAGCATCTCAAAACTAATTTAGTGACCTACGTAATAACTAGAAAATAAAAAAAATTCATCTTGCTTCATTTTTACATTTTAATTCTCGATATTTTAGGCGCTTAACACCCATAGTCGTAGGGGAACATTTGGTCTTTGATGTTCTAATGTCACACTTAAGGTAGTATACTCGTACTCATGAGAACTAAATGTCAATAAATATGAAACACCAATAAAACCTTGTATTTTTATATTTCTAACAACGTAAGAAATTAATTTACTAATATGGTAAAAAAGGCCAAGGTCTAATGGCGTCGTTACATTTACGTAAGTCATAAATTTGCTAATTAATAATACAATGGAATAGATTTTAAACACAATTTTAAACTCAGACTGTCATCAAACTCATGAAGCCCTGGTACTGATTATGCCAAGCCATTTATCTATCAAGCCATTTAAAGTGTTACGTTAAGAGATATAATATCTTAGACATTAAGTTTAAGGACGGAATTTTACTAAATGGGTGACCAATTCACCGGCTGATTAAACTATCGGACTGCGACATAATTCGCATTTACAACAATATCCTTAAAATATGCGTGCGTTAATATTTCTATTAAAGAAATATAGACAAAATGCGATTTTAATATTCAGTTATACATTGATGGAAATGAGGCGAAGGCATCTTAGCTGTTTCTAAATCACTGAATATAAATTCTATATTAAATGTACAAAATATACCAATTGTAAACAACTAATTTTGAGAAAAATTATTCCTTTGGTTTCAATCCGGATCAAAGGAATTTTCAGAACCAGTGGGAATATAAAAATTGAATAATATTTTTATAAAATTTTATTTAACAATCTGAGTAGAAGTTAAGAATGTTGTCACAAGAAAATCATTATCATTTATCATTACAATACTTCACAAGTCCACTGCTGAACATAGACCTCCCCCAAGTAATGCCACAAAGCACGGTCCTGAGCCACCTGCATCAATCAACTTCCAGCATGTCTTAACAAGTCCTCACTCCAATTTAAGAGGGAGGCCACTTGAGAACCTTTCTTTCTCCATCGGTTATCGGTTCTTCGAGCTATATATTTCCCACTGCCACTTTAGCTTACTAATCCGTTAAATGTTATAAGAAAAAATGAAGTTTACGTATAAAATTTTATGATTAAACCTAATTTATAAACCTAAGATATTCTTGAGTTGCAAATTTAATATTAAATAACATAACAAATCAAAATTTCTTTTAAGAGAAAAACGTTGGACATTCTGATTTAGGGAACTGCTGTAAAGCTTGGCATCCGTCCATACATTACCTTTTTTATCGGCGAAGCCAAATACCCCGAACATCGTTTGTGCTAAACTTTTCACGAAACACCAGTTTTCGCATTTACATTTTCATGTCAATATTTTCCAACCCATTAAATGTAAAAAAATGTAAGAGGAGAGATATTTTCGTTTATAATTAGAAACCGCTATTAGCAGATGATTTAAAACTAAGCCACACGGACCAGCACAAGACACGTTTCAAGAAATCCTACACATGCGTGTTAATTTTATGCAGTACCTAAACTTGCAGATTTTAATTATTTTTATACTTGAACAATTAATTCCAGCTACTAAATTCCAACTGAGAGCTTCGTGGGGCAGTGGCTTAGCCATGAGTTGAGCACGGGACAAGTATTTTTATGGCCTGCAAGTAATTGTAACGGATCTGGATGCTTGTGCTTTTGAAATTTATATTTTTAAACTGTACTCTGTATAATAAACAAAAAAATAAAATATTTTTTTTAAAGAATCTCCAAATTTTCTAAAAGCATTGTAGTGCATTGTGTAGGACTCGAAATTCCTTCAACATAATATTTATGGTTGGCAGTTCACTACCGTTTGTTTTAGAATGAACTTTCTTTTACGCACGATTACATTTTAAATTCTTCTGTCACTAGCAGTTTTTCCCGACTTAGGGACATTTAAGAAGGGATCCTACTCCGTTTACAAAAGGCCGGCAACCCACCTGCAATTCCTCCGGTGTTGCAGAAGTTCATGAGCGACGGCGATCACTGAACATCTGTTGAACCGCGTGTTCGTTTGCCTCGTTTTCAAAAAAAATAAAAAACTCATGAGAGCTATATATCAGTAATTCACTTTGAAATATTTGTTTTTATTGCTTAGACATGCAGGTTTCCTCACAATATTTACCTTCACCGCCGAGCACGTGGTAAATCAGCACATAAAACTGCAATTAACAATTTCGTTGGTGCCGGCGGGAATCGAACCCGGGTTACTCGCGTACTGTAAAATGTATAGCGAGCGCTAACCATCTAAATAACGTTAAGTGCTATATAAACGTGATAGAGCCATGTTTCAGCTATATCATAGTTGTAACACGAATGGGTCGGCTCAACCGGGGCAGGACCACGCTCTCATATAATACCAGCGAAAAATAGCAGCTTAATGCTGCTGTGTTTCGTATGCTGAGTTCGTATGATGGAACCGGCAACCCATATTACTGGAATCGAGGCATTCCATCTTAGTCCTCAAGAGTGACAACATATCTGCATTTTGATTCTTAAGCGAGGTTAAATGTAGATGTCTATGGGCTACACAGCATCCACTTACCATCAGGTTGACTATGTGCTCGTTTGTCACCCTTATCCTATAAAAAACCTGTGAGCAAAGATTTTATGGGAGTGTAGAGAACCGGAGACCTTTTTACTGGATATGGGGCATTCCACCTTAGTCCTCGAGAGTGACATTGGATCTATCTGCATTTTGATTCTTAAACGAGAATAGATGTAGATGCCTATAGGTCGCAACAACCACTTAACATCAAGTGGGCTAACATGTCACACTTATTTAAAAAAAAAACCTGTTTGGCAGTGAAGCAAAACATCGCAAGGATACTTAAAAGTTATAAAAATTAAAATATATATTTCTCAGACGTGTGAAGTCCCTCAACACGCATTGGAGCAGTGGATAGTTCCTTGCCGTAGAACTCACATAAATGAAAAGAGACCTGTGTCTAGGAGTGAGACTAATTTTCGCTGCAAATTTATTTTTTAATAAAGTAAAAAAGTTGTAAACAACGTCATCAGAAAAATGATAAGGCTTTTATTATCCATGTCGTGATGGCGTAATAGAACCCATCTCACCATTTCGACCCGTGGGTGCCGTAAAAGATTCGCCTTTTAAGACACATACGCTAAATACCAAAAGGATAAAAAGATCTAATGGTATCCGTCAGATAGAGGATTAGAGATCCGTTCAACGTTGGATATACTCACACAAATAGCCACTCAATGCTGCTATTTTTCGTATGGCAAGTTTAAAGAACCAGGGACCTTTTTCATTGGAAACGAGGCATTCTATCTTAGTCCTCAAAGGTGGCAGCACATCATGCGTCGTCACGCCAGAAATTAAGATGTTAATGCCTTCATACAGTTTTCTTCCTCGTACAACTTAATTGTGGAATCGACTACCACCAGAGATTTTTCCGGCCCAATACGACTTAGGGACCTTCAAGAAAAGAGCCTACTGCTTTTTAAAAGGTCGGCAACGCATCTGCAATTACCCTGGTGTTGCGGTTGTTCGTGGGCGCCGGTAATCACATGCCCTCAGATGAGCCGTACACTTGTTTGCCCCTCTCCTAAAAAAAACAAGATAATATACTGTATTGTCAGAGGCTCAAAATCAAACTCTGTAGGCTATTCTGTTATTGCTACGTTTATGTTTGGATTTGAAATTCAGTTGTAAAGCTTTAACTCGAAGTTCCCATTATGCGTTAGGGGCCAATGATATTCGCGTAGAGTTCAACAGCATTGGCACACTGAATTGATAATACTGGGATAAGCCAATATTGGCTGCTAGGGTCTATTTATACGTTTAATACAAAACATAATTGAATTTCGAACCCGGATGTGATTGATCGTGTCACTGACACTGGATTCTTTTTAAGAAAAAACTTCCAGTTAACTCAACACTATGAATTTCTCCTTTGTCGTGGAGCCGTTTTTAATACATAAATCGCACATAGATTTAGCTACATATCAATTATTTTTGGCCATACAAATAGCTTCGAATTTTAACCTGCCGTTTACACCGCCGCAATCACCTTAGCACTGCTGTATCGAGCCATCAAAGTCGTCGAAACCGACTCGTTACATAAACTTTCCATTAAGTACGTAAATTTCAGAAACAGCTTATCTCTATTGCAAAGTACAGTTATATAGAAAATATATCCCAATGCTGGGCACAAGAGTTTCTTTATGATGTGAAAACTTCTTTAAGCATTTTGGGTACTTTGGGATGAGGATAAAGCACTGAACTCGCGTGATCATCTCGCTCAGATACGTATAAACAATGCGTGTGTATGTGTGTATATTTATATTATACAGATAATCATTCCTTTCCGTGTGAAACAGCGCAATAAACAAAAAAATATAACTATATTAATACGTTGATTAAAACTATTTTTAATTAAAAAGTTTCCAATAAAATATTACTTAACAACCCAGAAATAGTCTTTACAAGTTTTCGAAGCCAAGAAGTTTTCACTTCTGATATTTCACACTCCTACGACTGACAGTTTTTATTTCTGGACGTGTTTTGGTACAATTACCCCGCCAGCGCTGCCTTAATTCGTGTTAAACTTCACATGATCTCGAAATAATTTATTCCTTAATACTAATGAAAGTTGCTAACGAATCTATTGTAATCCATTCATTTATTTTAATTCACTACTAATTATAGATTAGCTCGTAGCAGAGATATTTGCTATAGTTGCGGGCTACATACGACACGATATCGGTGGCGATCTAGGGTGGAGTAGTGGGGATGCCTCCTAGATTGCCTCTAAATCGTGTCGTATGTAGGGCCATCCTAAGTCGTAGCCGATATCGCCTCCTTAATCGGCTGGCAGGAGCAAAAATGCTTCCTAGATCAGCCGATGCTTCCTAGATCGGGGCACCGCCCCCTCCTTACTGCGTGTGTGTAGGCGCATCGGCCCGATTTCTTTTGGCAGTCGCTGCCGGCAACCCTCGCGGAAGGAAGTTAACAAAACAGTGATACTGAATGACCTTTTTTTATATAACAAAATTTTTACATTTTAATCATATAAACGGAGTAGAAGCCTATGGCACTGATATTTTACAAAAAACCAAAAAAAAGTGAATAAAATAAATAAATTAATTGAAATTTTATCGAAATTCAAATCATATCCACCCTAGCCTGTGACCCTGCGAAGTGACATGGTCAAGAATGCCTACTAAACTAATTTTTTTATTGCCGTTCGTAAAGTAGAGTGTATGATGTAAGTAAGGAGAAGATAAAGTCTCTCCTCAACAACTAGCTCCTATTCCAACGCTATCAACACAAGACCGCACTCATATCTCTTACAACTCCACAAGACCACACTTCGATCTCTTACGTGCCTTCATCCTCTTATCAACAACTAACTTCTACTCCTTCACCATCTCCACATCAACAAACAAGTTATATAAAAGGGAGTATGTCCGAAATTAAAGGTTTCTTTATGTTTAAAAAAAGATATAAGCTATTTTATTTTCTGATAGTTTTACTCCATAAATAAAGATTACATTAAAAAAAACAGTATACATATTATTATACAAAAGTATTTTATTTCCTTGTTTGTTGTGTGTAATACATAACCAGATTTTGACCAAAGCAGAAATGTACAAAGAGAAGAAATAAATAAATAGCATAGGTAAGAGAAATTGACGTTTTTATATAAGTGGCGAAATCATTTCTAGAAGGTTATAAAAACTGTCTTCATCCATCCGGAGAAAATTAATCACGTCCTTGGATTACAGGCCATTTAGTACGTTTATGTGGCTTAATTTTTATCTCTTTTGGAGCCATTTTTTCACCCAGCAACTTCTCTTTTTCTATTTTCGAATAAATAAACCGAGATGGCTAATGCCAAACCAACACGGTGGTGTTTTAAGAGAGTCGGAGGTATTTTGAAGAACTCTACCGCATATGCATTCCGCTTCAAGTCCGAACGCGTACTGCTAGGCAGGCCCGTGTGTAAGGTCTACCTCGATAAAAGCCCCGATTTCTTTCCACCCTAGATCACCACCGATATCGTGTCGTATGTAGCCCGCTCAGTTTTTTATTGGGTGCGTTTGGCAGAAAAAAGCGCTAGCAAGCGCTTACAAGCGCTAAAATAGTTTTCGGCCAGGACACGATTGCTACTTCAGTAGTGCTAACACAATCCGCCATTTTGCTTATTTAATTTGTTTGTTTTGAAATAGAGTTTATAAGTTGTTTTGTGCAATATTAGTTTTAAGTAATATAACGACATGAATAGACATATACATGTTATTAAAAATTCATGATTGGCAAGTTTTTAATATGAATACTTTACAAACATATATTTAAATTAGGTTAGATTCACCGGTTAAAGCTAACATCGTGTCCTGGAGGAAAATAACCAAACGCACCCATTATTATTCAGTGTAAATGAAGGATGCCACTGTTTAACTTCCGCTTCCGTTTCCCTTTGTCACCTTTTACGACAAAACCCACGGAATGATTATTATATAAGGCAGTGAATTATCTTACGTCACCACATCACAGCCATATGACATTATAATCTGGTCGTGTAGCAGGAAAGTACCGTCGCGATGTAAAATGGCCGCGAGCAATACAAAATACATTACTGTCACAATCAAATCTAAACTTTTTATATTAAACTTTTACCCTATGAATGTACGTCAAAGAGAATATTTGCTTTAATGCTCGACATAATATTTAAACTCCCTTTTGCTTCATGTTTATTCACGTTGAGTGAATAAAAGTTTCTTGTGTGTATAAAACGACTAATCGCACGTAGATTCTGTTTTATCAGCCACGATTTAATAAAAGTCTTTCTTTGTCGTACTCACTCAACACGTAAAATTGCTTTTTAGCTGACTTCGAAATACGAAGAATTTTCAATTCGTATGCATGTTCTTTATTGACGATATCTGCATCAGTTAATAACTGAGTTTTTTTTTGGTTTAATTAAATATATGATATTCTCGTCACATATTTTCTTAAAAAAGATTAGATAAAGTGAAATAGGAGATGTATGATGGTAAGAATTTCATATATTGAACAATGAAGAAAAAACACTACCACAGAGTAAGGCACTACCCTCTTGCGCATTAAGGTGTGGCAACCATCTACGCGCGTTTACGCGTACATGCCTGACGCGCTACAGAGCGGCTGAGACGCGGCTGCCCTAACAGCACCCTAAAGATGTTATCGCACTGCATATGCAGGACGTCGTAAGCTCATATTTTGTGTCAACAGACTGCTCGAATAAAATAATATGTAGTAAGCTCTAAATAGTGTAATGAGTAGATATTTTTCTTTTGATTTTTGTAAAAGTGTAAGTTGTGAAGTGTTAACGTACGGATAATCATTAAAGCATAAAAAATATTGTCAAATTGCACGCCAAGCATGTCGATAATGACTAATATAATATATTAATGCTGTGTAGTAGTGGTGTAATATATACTAGCCATATCATCTCGTGGGTGTCGTAAGGAGTGACTGTGGGAAATTGAAACGGAACGTGGGCAGCAACATCATTGTCTTCGCCTTCTGTGTTCAGTCTGAGTGAGCTTTTGTGGACGTAATGAATGGATTCATTTCATGCCGTAGGTGTGGTAAGAAGCGACTATAGGAGGATCTGAAGATTTTATGGTTTCCGATAGATAGCGGCATAACGATCTTGCTTATTCAAAGCATAAAATACCTAGACCGGCAACACGGTGCAGCGCCAAATGTGCGAGACGTCTGGTTGAGTGATCCGCCTGCTGAGCGTGAGGATTGAGGCAAATCATATGCAATGGAGAATTAATAATGTAGCACGCCATAATTAATGCTTGAAATCTGCAAAAAATCATCATCATCTAAAAAATCTTATATGTTTTAAATAATAGATTGTCTTGGCAATCGCAATAAGCAATCTAATTTAATATTATATGTATTACTTGTGGGATACATTGTGTTTGCGATGGCCAAGTAACTGTATTCATTTGAAACATAAAAGTTTTTAACATGGTATGGTCACTATAAAATGTTGTTAGGTTAGCTAATTACGTAATAACTTAAAACAGAAGGATCCTTAATTAGGGACTGAATAAATTAACCCAATTGGTATTACATGGATCTCACAACTTTTTACGGTAGAAGAACTGAGTTGCGAGACTTGTTTTTTTTACAAGTTATGTTTTAGACGGCATGAAATTTACATGGAAGAACTTTCACTTCATGGAACAGTCGGGACCGCTATGTACTCGAACATTCAAAATTTTTCTACAGTAGAAGGTTCTGAAATCATTTGAAGCCCTATGTAAGGCAGGTATAGATTGCGACCAGGGTCACTGTTCAATTGGCAATTCATGCGAATACTTCGAAGCAATACAACTGAGAACTAAAAAGATCAGTAGTACAATTGTGTTTTATTATTAGTGTGGGTTTAAGTTGTAATTAATGTTCTGTAATTAAAGTGTCAATATTCATAATTCACTCAGCAGTTTTTAATTGTCTCGAACCCCAAGCTCGTAACAATAAAAGGCTCATACGCAGCAAAATTTTTCAGGTCTATGAAGAAGGAGAATTAATGAGAAAGAAATATCTGATTAATAATATATTCCTATAATAGAATCCATTACTCCATATTATCCTCCCGTGGGTATTACTGTCCTTACGCGGGTGTCGTAGGAGGTAATAGGGGGAAACTGGAACAGGAGATTGACAGCAGCATCTTCCTTATAATTGTAACAACTCGAAATAAAACTGCGGTTGCCAACCTGCCTGCCAAGTGACGTGAGATAAGAGGATAATCTTATACCGCTACTACACAGTTTACACCGCCACTGTACATTTTATAAATACGAAAATATATCAATATAAATGGGACTAATGTGTGTAAATAATTTTACATCCACTTTATTTTTCACCGCCGCCGCCGTGGAAGCCGTAGAGCCGTGGTAGCTCAGATGATTAACGCTCGCTGTAATATAACAGAACGCGAGTAACCCGGGTTCGATCCCCGCCGGCACCAATGAAATTGTTAATTGCACTTTTAAGTGCTGATTTACCACGTGCTCGGCGGTGAAGGAAAACATCGTAAGGAAACATGCATGTCTGAGGAATAAGATAAAAAATGCCCCAACACGCATTGGGGCAGCGCGGCGGACACTTCCACGCCCTAAAACCCTCTCATAAATGAGGGGAGGCCTGTGCTCAGCAGTGAGACGTATATAGGCTGTAACTTTACTTTTTTTTTCTTTTTCACATATTTATAATGGTTTTTCTTGTTAGCCATACGTCTGAGTCTTTATGTAGTTATGGTCATTAAAAAGCTATTACGAAGTTCACGGCTTATTTAAAAAGATATGAAGTCCTCCTTTGTTCCCGCGATTCTATTGTACCTATAAGCACTTTTGTATGTGTAGTCACGAAATATAAGACGCATTGATTATTATATGATATTCAATTTTACATGTTGTAATTATTTTGTTTTTATTGTTCCTGTAAACAGCAAGCCTTTCTTTAACTGCTAATTGTTGCGAGGAAAGAAAAAGTGCGCACATATAATTATCTTTTTTTTATAGAAGAGGGGGCAAAGGAGCGTGCGGCTCACCTGACGATCTCTACCGCCGCCCATGAACAACCGCAACACCAGGGGAATTGTAGGTGCGTTGCCGGCCTTTTAAAAATGAGTTACCTCTGTTTCTGAAGGTCCCTAAGTTGTATCGTATATAAAAATATATGTATATAAAAATCGCTGGTGGTAAACAATTCAGCATAGAAGTTGTACGAGGAAGAAAACTACTAGTAAAACGCACGGTGGTGGACCGCCAAGCATCCAAACGGTGAGGATGGTATCGTAAATTTTAAAGCGATGTGCGGTCGTGAAATTTGGCATCTGGAACTAATCTGAACAATTCCTTAGAACGATGCGGGATCTGCATTCGAGTTATTACTTATTATTATTATTATTGTTGCATGAATAAGTCAACTAGCGCCATCTAGTGTCAGGAACGAGAGCGAGGGGAGCGTTGAGAGAGTGACATCACGGGTCACTCAACTGACAGCGCCTAGTCGAAACTCGAACGCTCGGTACCTTTCGCGTGTTTACTTGAACGTTCTGGATATTTCTTTGCTAATTTAAATATATAGGCGCTGCAAGATGCGATGGAGTTAGTGTTGATTTGGGCGAAACAAGCGAAGCTTCGGAGTGGAATTAAGTGAATTAGTGTGTTTAAATTATTAGTGTTTTAACTTTAATTGTGTAAAGTAAATTAAAGTGTTAATTTAGGTAATTTTATCGGCAATTTTTATTGTCACGAACCTCAAGCTCGTAACAATTGGTGTCAGAAGTGGGATAAAATCATGCCGATTTTACCTAAGGAGGAAACGGAGGGTGTCCGTACCCGAAGTCAACGCCAGCAGGAGACGGACCAACGAAGATTTGGTGGTGCGACGCCGCAGACGTCGGAGGGCCAGCCGCCAGCTGCAGGCCCGTCAGTAGCTCCTACATCTGCAGCACCTGACTTAGGTGCTCTGATGGTGATGCTGCAGGAGCAGGCTCGCCGACAGGAGGAACAGGTCCGTCGTTTGGAAGAGCAGCTGCGGGGCGGACAGGGAGGAACAGGCCCGCCGATTAGAAGAGCAGCTGCGGGGCGGACAGGAGGAACAGGCTCGTCGGTTCGAAGAGCAGCTGAAGCGCGGACAGGAGGAACAGGCCAGTCAGTTGAAAGAGCAGCAGGAGGAACAGGCCCGCCGACACGAGGAACAGGCCCGCCGACAGGAGGAACAGATGCTCCTCATGAAGGACCTTCACGCTACCTTCGGGAAGGAGATAAAGGAGGTGAAGGATAGGGTTGCTCACCATGACAACCGCCTGTCGGAAGCTGAAAACCGAATCGAGAAAGCTGAAATCCGAATCGACCAAGTAAACAATCGGGTTGACAACGTAATGGCTGACATGAAGAAATCACTGGACGAACTCAAACTTGGAGATGGAGCTACAGCTCCCGTAGTAGCTACAACACCTTCGCTACGTGGGTTCAAGGTGCCACCGTTCGACGGTACCTCTTCCTGGTCAGCCTACAAAATCCAGTTCGAGGCTGTTATGAAGGCGAACGGCTGGAATAAAAGTCAGGCCATGACTGCTCTCACACTAGGCCTGCGCGACCAGGCCTTAACAGTTCTGGAAGCTCTCGGTGAGGAAGTGACTTATGAGCAACTCCTTGAGGCATTGGAGGCGAGATATGGCGACGCTCACCTGGAACACGTCTTTCGTGCGCAGCTTAAAGATCGTGTGCAGCGCATCAACGAAAACCTGCAGCAGTGGGCTCTAGAGGTGGAGAAGCTGGTGCGAAAAGCTTACCGGTCTGTACCTGCGCTCATTAAAGGGAACCTGGTGCAGACATTTATCGACGGCATCCGTGACCTGGAAGTCAGAGCTGCTGTGAGGCTCGGGCACCACGAGACGCTTAAGGACGCCTTGGCCCATGCACTGGAGGTAGAAGCCGTGCGGCAGGATCATCGTTCCCATCGCGTCAGGGAGGTTGCAGCCGCTACAGTTCGCGACCGCAACAAAGGATACAGCCCAAGGTGCTATGGCTGTGGGGAAAAGGGCCATCTTCGATCCAGCTGCCCTAAGCGAACCCTAGAAAGGGAAGGTGAACGATCCCAGGTGGGTAGTGCGGCCAACAGCACCGCCCAGCAGCAGCAGGGAAACGAGTAAAAGCCAGAACTGCGGGGTGGGTGCTGGCTGATGTTAAAAGAGCCCCAAGGATCTCGATCTCACAAACCCATGATGGGAACAGTCTAATCATCAAGGGCTAGGTCAACGGAATGCCGTGTAAACTGACCATAGACACTGGAGCCTCTCGTACGGTTGTTAGTTCCCAACTTATAAGTCAGTTCCTTGGGGACTCCGCATACAACCGAGAACGCATTAATTTGGTAACAGCCACCGGTCAGCGTATACCCGTCCGTGGAGAGAAGGAGATGGAGTTGAAGCTAGGCAACGTGATCTACCTGCATAATGTCATCGTGGCTGATATAATGGACGACTGCATCCTAGGCTTAGACTTTATGAGGAATAATTGTTGCGAGATCGACGTTAAGCAAGGTGTTTTGAAATGTGGACAAGAGGAACTTTTTATGGAAGGTGCGTTACCAGGGAACGTGTACAGCATCAAGAAGATTGTTCTTCCGCCGAGATCGGAAACGATTGTTCCGGTTAGTCTTCCTCGAAACGCTGGGCAAGCTCACCGTTGTGTACTTGTAGAAAGGGTAAACAATGACCTTCCATGGAAAGTAGCTCGAACCTTGGTCAGGACCACTGACATCTCAGGAGTACGTGTGCTGAACCTTTGCGACCGGGAACAGATTATAGAAAAAGGCACACTGGTTGGTACTTGTGAGGAAGTGGATTGGTTACGTCAGTGCCAATATATATCGAGTGGGACCTCCAGCAAGGATTCAGAAACGAGAGTGACCACACTTTTGGAAGACTGTCGCAGTGTTCTGTCCCCGAACGAATTGGTCAAGGCGAAGAAGTTGTTACTCAAGTACGCCGATGTATTCTCATCAAATGATGCTGACATAGGAAAGACTGGCCTAGTTCAACACAAAATAAACACAGGAGAGGAATTGCCTATCCGTCAGCGGCCAAGAAGATTGCCGGTAGCACGTGAAAAGGAAGTGGAAACCATGATTGAAGGAATGGTGAAGGATGGTGTTATTGAACCTTCCTCTAGTCCATGGTGTTCACCAGTGGTGCTGGTGAAAAAGAAGGATGGCAGCATGCGGTTCTGTGTTGATTACCGCCGTCTGAACGACGTTACAAAGAAGGACAGCTATCCCTTGCCAAGAATTGATGACACGCTGGACATGCTTACAGGAGTAAAATGGTTTAGCACGCTAGATCTAAAAAGTGGCTACTGGCAAGTTGAAATTGACCCTAAGGACAAGGAGAAAACTGCGTTCTCGACGGGAAAGGGTCTGTGGCAATTCAAAGTAATGCCGTTTGGGTTGTGCAATGCTCCAGCAACGTTTGAAAGGCTGATGGAACTTGTACTTACCGGGCTAATTGGCGATGCCTGTCTGGTCTACTTGGATGATATCATCATCGTGGGCCGTACGTTTGAGGAACACCTTCAAAACCTGGAACGCGTGCTCATGAAGATTCAGAGTGCCAACCTCAAGTTGAGCCCGAAGAAATGTTCACTATTTCAACGGCAAGTTAACTTTTTGGGGTTTGTAGTATCGGAAGAAGGTATCCGCACAGATCCAGAGAAAATCGCCGCTGTCAAGGATTGGCCGGTTCCAAAAGACAAGACGCAGGTTAGAGCATTTTTGGGTTTGTGCTCCTATTACCGGCGATTCGTGAAGAACTTTGCAGATATAGCCAAACCTCTGCACAAGCTAACCGAGGAGAAGCGACATTTCTGCTGGGATGAAAGTTGCAATATCGCATTCCAGGAGCTCAAGGACCGTCTGTGCAAAACACCTATTTTGGGATACCCTGATGCAAGCAAAGAATTTATAGTTGACACAGACGCAAGTGATATAGGACTCGGCGGTGTGTTGTCTCAACGGAATGGTGACCAAGAGGTCGTAATAGCGTACTTCAGCAAGTCGTTGTCAAAACCGGAAAGGAACTATTGTGTCACAAGACGCGAATTGCTCGCTGTGGTAAAGTCGTTGCAGCATTTTAGCAAATATCTTCTGGGACGAAAGTTTCACTTACGAACTGACCATGCTGCACTAAAATGGCTATTGCAGTTTAAAAATCCAGAAGGACAAGTTGCGAGGTGGATTGAACTACTGCAGGAATACGACTTTGAGATCGAACATCGCAGCGGAAAATCTCACGGCAACGCAGATGCATTGTCGAGAAGACCTTGTCCTGAAGATTGCAACCATTGTACTAGGCAAGAGAGTAAGGAAGAGGTATCCGTGAGGATGCTCAGGACGGACCACCTCAGCAACGAATGGAAGGACAGCTTACAACATGCACATCAGGAAGATCAGGACATCAAGCCGATTCTGGAATGGATAAAGGCCAGTGCTCCCAAGCCCAAGTGGAGTGACGTCTCAGCGATGAGTTCGACCACTAAAAGCTATTGGGCCCAGTGGGACAGCTTGCTGCTTCAGGATGGAGTTCTGTGTCGTAAATGGGAAAACGTTCGGGGAGACAGCTGTCATTTGCAAATGGTTGTCCCTAAAGTTAAAGTACCGGATGTTCTACAGCTGTACCATAATGATTGTTCAGGAGGCCATCTGGGAGTTAAACGAACTCTACTGAAGATCCGAGAACGGTTTTACTGGGTCCACTGTCGAAACGATGTCGAGGACTGGTGTCGCAAATGTACAAGTTGTGCGGCTGTAAAGGGACCTCAGACTCGTAGTAGAGGTGCATTGAAGTTGTACAATGTTGGTGCACCATGGGAGAGAATAGCCATTGACGTGGCGGGGCCGTTTCCGGAGAGTGAAAGCGGTAACAAGTATTTCATGGTTGTGATGGATTACTTCACTAAGTGGCCAGAAGTCTTCGCCATTCCAAATCAAGAAGCTTCAACAGTTGCAGATAAACTAGTTCATGAAGTCTTCTGTCGTTTTGGAGTACCTTTAGAGATTCACAGCGATCAAGGAAGGAATTTTGAGTCTCAAATATTCCAGGAAACTTGCCGAGTTATGGGTACTCATAAAACAAGAACGACTTCTTATCACCCGCAATCTGATGGAATGGTGGAACGATTTAATCAGACATTGGAGAGGTACCTAGCAAAAGTTGTAGACAATCGGCAACGAGATTGGGACAAGCACATACAACCGTTTTTGTTGTCATATCGAAGTTCTGTTCACGAAAGTACAGCAGTGACACCAGCTTTCGCAAACTTTGGAAGAGAATTACGGCTGCCTGCAGACCTGATCACCGGGATACCACCCGATGCTCCACGCAGTATAACCGATTATGCAAATGACTTGCGGAAAAAAATGAATGACGTTTATGAGCACGTCAGACAATCGGGCCAGCAAATGTCTGAAAAGATGAAAACCCGGTATGACCGCAAAATTAACAACAAAGGGTTCGACGAAGGTTCACTTGTGTGGTTACACAATCCAGTCCGCAGCAAAGGGAAATCTCCTAAGCTTCAAGCTAAATGGGACGGCCCGTACCGGATTGTAACCAGGATCAACGATGTGACCTACCGGATACAGAAAGGCGCAAGAGGGACTCCTAAGATCGTCCATGTGGATCGCTTGGCGCGTTATTATGGGACCGATAATGCTCGGGACGAGCATGTCTTAGGAGGGGGCAGTGTTGCATGAATAAGTCAACTAGCGCCATCTAGTGTCAGGAACGAGAGCGAGGGGAGCGTTGAGAGAGTGACATCACGGGTCACTCAACTGACAGCGCCTAGTCGAAACTCGAACGCTCGGTGCCTTTCGCGTGTTTACTTGAACGTTCTGGATATTTCTTTGCTAATTTAAATATATAGGCGCTGCAAGATGCGATGGAGTTAGTGTTGATTTGGGCGAAACAAGCGAAGCTTCGGAGTGGAATTAAGTGAATTAGTGTGTTTAAATTATTAGTGTTTTAACTTTAATTGTGTAAAGTAAATTAAAGTGTTAATTTAGGTAATTTTATCGGCAATTTTTATTGTCACGAACCTCAAGCTCGTAACATTATTATATAAAAATATCTGGTTAAATAATTCACAAAAAAGGAAATTTAGTCATATATTAAAATTGAAATGACAGACAAACATACAGTCCTGATGGTAAGTGTAACATCCCACGGACATCCCAACTAACTTCAAATAAACAAGGTTATAGATGTGTTATCTTTAAGGACTTTGAGGACGAGATTAAATGCCCAATAAATAACTATATTGGCGCCCTCATCATTTAACGAGGACAAAGTAGTGGGCAGGTAAGCACTTCTACCACCATTGTTAGGTGGAGGTTGGAAAGTTAGGAAGTAAAGTACTTACGTAAATGATTGAAGAATTGTGGCAGAAATCGTAAAACCCTTGTTAGTGCTAGTTTAATGCCTGCAGGTCAAAAAAGTAGATGAAATCAAAATAAAATAAAATCCATTTAACGAATCCATTGAACGTATATGGTCAGCGAAATGAAAGTTTGAACGAATTATTGAGTAATAAAACATAATCGTACTGTGTCACGTGGTGGCGAACGCTAAAAATTATTTTACTGGTACAATTGTTTACACATAGACATCTGCATCTTGATTCTGAATAACAGGAACAAAATGTATATGTTTATTGACCGCATCATGTACTTAAAGCGTACGGTGTGTTTATTTATCAGTCTATCATTATTTGTATGAAAAATAAATATAATGTTACGAGCTTGAGGTTCGTGACAATAAAAATAGTCGATAAAATTACCTAAATTAACACTTTAATTATCTTTACACAAATTTAAACTTAAAACACTAATAATTAATCACACTGATTCACTTTATTCCGCTCCGAAGCTTCGCTTGTCTCGCCAAATTCAATACTTCCCCGATTGCACCTTTCAGCGCCTATAAATACACATTAGTACCGAATCATCCAGAACATTCAAGTAAATACGCGCAGTTGAAAGTTCGAGAGTCAGCTTCCAGAAGCTTAATTCTTCGTTTCGACAATAGATGGCGCTGTTAGTTGAAAGATTAGTGATGTCATTTCTGGAAAGCTCTCCCCTCGCTCCGTTACCCGACACTAGTTGGCGCTAGTGCCAGATGTCAGCTTAGCCGCGCAACACTGCCCCCTTCTAAGACATGCTCGTCCCGAGCATTATCGGCCCCATAATAACGCGCCAGGCGATCCACATGGGCGATCTTGAAGTCCCTCTTGCGCCTTTCTGTAACAGTTCCGCAATGTCAAGGGCTGTCCTATCCCATGGTGCACCAACATTGTACAATTTCGATGCTCCTCTACTACGTGTCTGAGGTCCACTCACGGCCGCACAACTTGTACATGTACGACACCAAGCCTCGACATCGTCGCGATAATGGACCCACTAAAACTGTTCTCGGACCTTCAGCAGAGTTCGTTTAACTCCCAGATGGACTCTTGAACGACCATTATGGCACAGCTGTAGAACATTCGGCACTTTAGCTTTGGGGACAACCATTTGCAAACGACAGCTGTCTCCTCGACAATTGTCCCATTTACGGCACAGGACTCCATCTTGAATCAGCAAGCTGTCCCATTGGGCCCAATAGCTTTTCATGGTTGAACTCATCGCTGAGACGTCGCTCCACTTAGGCTTGGCACGGGCCTTTATCCATTCCAGAATCGGCTTGATGTCCGGATCTTCCTGCTGTGCATGTCGTAGGCTTTCCTTCCACTCGTTGCTGAGGTGGTCTGTCCTGAGCATCCTCACGGATAACACTTCCTTACTCTCTTGCCTAGTACAATGTTTCCAATCTTCAGGACAAGGTCTTCTTGACAATGCATCTGCGTTGCCATGAGATTTCCCGCTGCGATGTCTGATAGTAAAGTCGTATCCCGGCTGCTGCTGGGCGGTGGTGTTAGCCGCACTTCCCTTCTGAGATCGTTCACCTTCCCTTTCTAGGATTCGCTTAGGCCAGCTGGATTGAAGATAGCCCCTTTCCATACAGCCATAGCACCTAGGGCTGTATCCTTTATTGTGGTCGCGAACCGTAACTGCTGCAACCTCCCCTAGCGCGAGGGGGAACGACGATCCTGCCACCGCCAGGCAGTGCCGTTAGCTGCACTACCCTCTCGAGATCGATCAGCTCTCCTTTCTAGCGTTCGCTTAGGGCAGCTGGAGCGTAGATGGCCCTTTTCCCCACAGCCATAGCACCTAGGGCTGTATCCTCTGTTGCAGTCGCGAACTGTAGCTGCTGCAACCTCACTGACGCGATGGGAACGATGATCCTGCCGCACGGCTTCCACCTACAGTGCATGGGCCAAGGCGTTCTTAAGCGTCTCGTGGTGCCCGAGCCTCACAACAGCTTTGACTTCCAGGTCGCGGATGCCGTCAATGAATGTCTGCACCAGGTTCCCTTCAATGAGCGCAGGTACATACCGGTATGCTTTCCGCACCAGCTTCTCCACCTGTAGAGCCCACTGCTGCAGGTTTTCGTTGATGCGCTGCACGCGATCTTTAAGCTGCGCACAAAAGAGGTGTTCCAGGTGAGCGTTGCCATATCTCGCCTCCAATGCCTCAAGGAGTTGCTCATAAGTTACTTCCTCACCGAGAGCTTCCAGAACTGTTAAGGCCTGGTCGCGCAGGCCTAGTGTGAGAGCAGTCATGGCCTGTCTTTTATTCCAGCCGTTCGGCGTGCTAACAGCCCCGAACTGGATTTTGTAGGCTGACCAGGAAGAAGTCCCGTCGAACGGTGGCACTTTGAACCCACGTAGCGAAGGTGTAGTAGCTACTACGGGAGCTGTAGTTCCATCACCAAGTGTGAGCTCGTCTAGCGTTTTCTTCACGTCAGCCACCACGTAATCAACCCGATTGTTCACTTGGTCGATTTGGGTTTTAGCTTCCTTGATTTGGGTTCCAGCTTCCGACAGGCGGTTGTCATGTTGAGCAACCCTATCCTTCACCTCCCTTATCTCTTTCCCAAAGGTAGCATGAAGGTCCTTCATGAGGAGCATCTGCTCTTCCGACCGACGAGCCTGTTCCGCCTGCTGATCTTCCAACCGACGGGCCTGTTCCTCCTGTCGGCGGGCCTGTTCCTCCTGTCGGCGAGCCTGGTCCTCCTGTCGGCGAGCCTGCTCCTGCAGCATCACCATCAGAGCACCTAAGTCAGGTGCTGCAGATGTAGGAGCTACCGACGGGCCTGCAGCCGGCGGCTGGCCCTCCGAAGTCTGCGGCGTTGCACCACCGAATCTTCTTTGGTCCGTCTCCTGCTGGCGTTGACTTCGGGTACGGACACCCTCCGTTTCCTCCTTAGGTAAAATCGGCATGATTTTATCCCACTTCTGACACCAATTGTTACTAGCTTGAGGTTCGTGACAATAAAAATTGCCGATAAAATTACCTAAATTAACACATTAATTTTCTTTACACAAATTTAAACTTAAAACACTAATAATTAATCACACTGATTCACTTTATTCCGCTCCGAAGCTTCGCTTGTCTCGCCAAATTCAATACTTCCCCGATCGCACCTTGCAGCGCCTATAAATACACATTAGTACCGAATCATCTAGAACATTCAAGTAAATACGCGCACCAATCGACAAAACACTGAAAGTTCGAGAGTCAGCTTCCAGAAGCTTAGTTCTTCGTTTCGACAACAGATGGCGCTGTCGGTTGAAAGATTAGTGATGTCATTTTCTGGAAAGCTCTCCCCTCGCTCCGTTACGCGACACTAGCACATTACTGTAAAAAAATTGCCTTTAATAATTATTCCGGGCAAGCGACCCGTGAGCAAAGATTTAATTTTTTCATTTAATAAAATTATGGTGAATTAGACATTTTAGAATTAAATTTAATTCTGTTGATGTATATGATCGCACATTAAGCAAACTGACCTCACTCAGCTTAATATTGCAGTAAAAATGACATCGCTGATTTTCAGTAAGCCGAGAAAGAGAAATATTAATTTAATCAATAACCTTGCAATAAATTCGTTCTATACATCGATGGTGTCTGTTTTGTTAACCGTACCAAATCGCAAGTGAAAGTGCACTGTCTGTTACTGTCGTATTCGAAGCAAAGTTTTAATACAGTCGTCACTAGCTCCGACAGCCGTGATCGTCTAGTGGTTAGGACCCTACGTTGTGGCCGTAGTAACCCAGGTTCGAATCCTGGTCTTTCAGTATAAATAAAACTGTTAATATATTTACTATACATTGTTTTCTTAAATAAGTAGATGTATAATGAATAATAGTATTTACTATTAATATTTATTACACACAATATTAAAAAAAAACTATAATATTATCAATATTAAATTATATTGTATCGGAATATATTTTAGTGGTATTCTTTTCTGTTTGGTAAGTTATACATAAATATATTATAACAATAAAATAAGATAAAAATATAAGAATAAGTGTAACAAGCGAACACACATGCAGATGGTAAGTGGATGCTTGGGCCCACTTACATCTATCTTTGATTAAGAAGAAAAATGCAGATGGGTTATAACATCTTTAGACTAAGAAACAATGCATTCTACATTCAACATACGAAACACAGTATTATTTTGCTGTTTCATTTTAATATTTTGTGAGAGCGTGGTTTTGCCCCGGTTGAACTGCACACATCGTTTTTCAGCCTTAATACAGCTACAACAAAGCTCTATCATGCTGCAGCTGTACTCGCATGCGAAGCACAGAACAAGAATGACTGTTCACAATCTCCACATTTCTGGACTCACGATACGAGCATACATTTTTCAGTGATATTGTGAAAGATAAAGTCTATTTTATATAATTATATTATATAATTATATTGTTGAATTGGCTCTAAATCTGTCTAACCGGGATGGTGATAATAATCCGCGTTAAGTTTCAAGCGCTAAAAGGTTAAGTAGTATAACAAGCAAACTTGATGAGCCTTCATCTTTGCTAAAAGTCTTGTAAGCAAACTGGAAAGAGTTCTAGATTCCTCAAGCAAAAACGAAAATTCCGATGTCGAATCTGGAGACACTAAAAATGTGAAATTAAAGCTCAATTGAAGGTCTATCTTAAAAAAAGGAGCCCTCTCTTGATACAAACTTTCTTCAAGGGTGGGAAACTAAATTAAAATATGACAAATTGACCCCACCGGTCTGCGCTTCGAATTAGCAATTGTTAGCCGGCTTTATATACGAGTCTCTTAGAAATCGCTGGAGGCGGCTAAATTTCTTTTTCTGAATTAAAATATGCCTTTTTTTGAACGTTAACTTTTAGATATAATTACTGTAATATTGTAATATTTTTTCATATTCCTATTATAAGTAATAAAATGATGATTCAAGTTGATATTTTATGTTATTCCCTTAAATTCACATTCGTATTCGCGGATGTGAAAATGTGACATTCGTAACATTCCTGGTTACGCCACAATTTTTCCGCTGCGCTGCGTCATAACGTGTTGATGGACAACACTGATTTAAAGTTTTATTCTCAGACATGCAGACTTCCTGACGGTGTTTTTCTTCACGGTCGAGCACAAGGTAAATCAGCACTTATAATTGAATTTTTTTATTCATTAATAATTTATAAGTAATACCTGAGTTGCTCGTGTATTGTGACAATACGAATCCAATCCTAAATATCAATTAATTCATTAACACGAGTGGCAAACTCTCAACGTTGATTAAATAATTTCAAAGAGTAGTTAAATGCACAGGAAACTGTATAAAATGAT
The DNA here is from genome assembly GCA_907164705.1 of Parnassius apollo. Classification (NCBI taxonomy): domain Eukaryota; kingdom Metazoa; phylum Arthropoda; class Insecta; order Lepidoptera; family Papilionidae; genus Parnassius; species Parnassius apollo. The sequence goes on from CAJQZP010000810.1 coordinate 4,707,885, forward strand.
TTAAAAATCCTTATTAACTTAAAACCAGTATTCAGAAATTTAAAGAAAATCTAATGTTATTTAAAACTTCTCCTTTGATTTGAATATGCATTGCAGAGTTAGCGTAAATACGTTTAGTATTTCGGTGGATCATTGCAAAAGGAAATGTTGCAAGATTTCTGAATTACAAGAAATCCCCGCACTGCGCCATGAGCTAGATTGAAAATAGAAATGGATTTTCAATAATGACATGAAAGATCAGCAGTCTCAAAAGTGAATTATTTTATCCAAAGTAAAATCTATTACGAGGTTCCCTGCCTTTTTGATCAGACTACTTCTTTGCTCCTGTATTCATAAGCGAACTGCTGATTATATGTGATCCCGGATTTGAATCCTGGGTCAGACCAAAATCAGTTATTAGGCGTTTCTCTCAAGAAATTCTCAGAAGCAGTTCGGAGTCAGAAAGTACACGATGTTTCACACATGTGTCTCGGAAAGCACGTTAGTTTTCCGCCTGATCCCTTTCCGGTCGTGCCGTAACATCGGACTATGAATGTTAGGGATTACGGAGTGCACCTGCGTGCAAACATACTATAGTCGACCAAATCTAAGAAATACCTTTTGACGTTTCACATTAATCATTCCGCAATAACTTTGCACAAGCGTACTCACACGATTTAAAATAACCTTTTACGTAAATCCGAATAATTATGAAGTTATCTATATTTCATTACAAAGTGTATAGTTTTTTATCACTAACTAAAATTTGAATTTTTCAAACAAAGCAAAATATTAAAAAAATAACCAGTGTCAACTTTTTTACTTGACGTCGTTTCAATGATATGTCGCTATGTATTTTACCGTAGTGTTTGGTTGATTAAAATTCATTGTTATGCGAATAATTGCCAAATATATTCAAATAATCGGTAAAAAATATTAAAATAATCGAAACATTAATTTTTTGATGTATTATTTGTTTAATTTAATTTATATATTTAAAATTCCTTAAATTACGTGAGTCGTGTATAAAAGAAGTTCATTTCAAAATAACTCATATACAAGGCAGCGTTAAAAATCCAATACGTAATTTTAATCTCCCGCCATTTTGGGAGCACGCTGTGAGTAATTTTGTGATTTTGTGTTTGTCTTCTTATTTTGTGACTCGGCTTTAACTTTTTGGACTGTTTCTTCTATATTCGTCAAAACATATGCCCATGTCACAAGGGATGATTGGTCAAAAGTGGCAGAAAAAAACATTTTTTTTTAATTATGGATGACTTTGAAAGAGACATTAATTTTGACTGAATTATTTAAAATCAAATAAGAATTAATCTTAACAACGACAGTTCAACTGGTTGACTTGAAAATGATTGAATAAATTAATTTTTAATCCAGTTTCAATTTAAAATTTTTATAACTTTGCCTCTAGAAATAAGCAGTAACAATAACTACGAAGAAACTGATAAATATTGTGTTTTAAATTATCCGTTTTTAATTTATTTTGGTGTTATTCAAATCAAACTGTAAATGATTACCAACTTTAAATAATCTATATCGATTTTTTTTTAGAATCGAATATTGTACGTTCCCATTTTTTGCTTGGCATGCTTGGCGCAATAAGTCTGACAGCTGTCAAGAAGTATTTCTTAGATTTGGTTGACTATAATTAACTATAATTCTATCCTACGAAAGTAGCTAGTCTTGATTCACATTGATCGCCAAGACTGAAGTTTAGTACGAAGGACATTGAATATATCATTCATCATCATTACAGCCCTTCACAACTCCACTGTTGAACATAGGCCTCGGCCTCTCCCAAGGATTGCCGTAAAGCACGGTCCCAAACCAACTGCTACACTTTGTCACAAACAAATTGTAAACTAAACCCTTGAACGGTGGTTAATTAGTTCAAGACTAAACCCTATGAATGCACGTCAAAGATAATATTTGCCTTTACGCTCGACATTCAAACTCTTTTTGCTTCATGTTTATTCACCTTGAGTGTATAAAAGTTTCTTGTGTGAATAAAGGGACTAACCGCACACAATTTCTGTTTTTTCAGCCACGATTTAATTAAAATCTTTCTCTGTCGCATTCAACTTGTATTTAAAATTAAATTTTTAGCTGACTTCGAAATAAGAGGAATTTTAAATTCATGTTCGAATGCATGTTCTTTATTCACGATATCTTCATCAATTATTAACTGATTTTAGTGAGTTTTTTTTTTAAATTAAATATGTGATATTTTTAATTTAAAAAAAAACTATATTCTTGATAACAATAATTTGGGGAAATAATTTCACTCATAAAGATAGTAAAATAAGAGATGTATGACGGTAATAATTTCATATACTGAACAATTAAGAAAAACCACTATCACAGAGTAAGGCACTACCTTCTTGAGCATTAAGGTGTGGAAACCATCTACGCGCGTTTTGCGTACGTGCCTAACGCGCTACAGAAACGTGGTAGCCTAAAAAGCACCCTAAAGATGTTATTTCACTGCATATGCAGGGCGTCGTAAGCTCATATTTTGTGCTTACAGACTGCTCGAATAGAATAATATGTAGTGTACTCTAAATATTATAATAAGTGGATATTTTTCTTAAGATGTTTGTTAAGGGGAAAGTTGTGACGTATGCAAGTACTTATAATCATTAAAGCTCGGGATGTAAGCGCTATCCTTAATATTATTGTAATTAAGAAATCCGAGATCGATCCCTCCGGCATGATTAAAATTTTCAATTACAATTTTAAGTCCTCATTTATTAGGCGCTTCACCCCCGGTAGAGGGAAACATCGTTGGAAAAATGGAACCACTGACAAAAAGTGTCAATCTCATTTGCACGAGAAGGTTCTAAATGAATGAGGCTCTCCAGGGACTCGCCGCGTGCAGAAAACAATCCTATTAAAATAGAGGGCAAACCTTACCGTGTAGTGATAAAGTGAGAATATCCACCATATCAAATAAAAAAAACTGCAATTACTAACCAGCCAGTCAAGCGTTGCAACTGTGGTAAAAATCCGTCTTATGAAGCATCCTTTGGGGAAATAATAATGTACGACTGCGTTGCCAGTACGAGAATGCCAGCACTGTTTAACAACTCTCTTGACATTAGTGATGAATACTGAGTGAATCTTTAAGTTCATTTCTGTTTGCGGTGTCCTGAGTAGGTCTATATCTGTTAGTAGCTTCAAAGCCTATCAAACTAGAATATATAATAATTTATACGTATCCTTACTTATACTGAGTTCAGTTTATTTGAACAGTATTAAGTTACGCGTAGCACAACACACAATAAACATTTGTCGAATTGCACGCCAAGCATGTCAATAATGACTAATATCATATAATGCATTGTAGTGGCGGTATAAGAACATACACTACCCGTATCAACTCGTGGGTGTCGTGAGGGTGACTGAGGGAAACTGAAACGGAACGTGGGCAGCAACATCATTGTCTTCGCCTTCTGTGTTCAGTCTGAGTGAGCTTTTGTAGACGTAATGAATGGATTCATTTCATGCCGTAGGTGTGGTAAGAAGCGACTATAGGAGGATCTGAAGATTTTATGGTTTCCGATAGATAGCGGCATAACGATCTTCCTTATTCAAGGCATGGAATACCTAGACCGGCAACACGGTGCAGCGCCAAATGTGCGAGACGTCTGGCACAGTGATCCGCCTACTGAGCGTGAGTATTAAGGCAAATCATATGCAATGGAGAATAAATAAGATGCCTATACTCAGTGAAATTTTGCAGCCCTATGAGGAGGGAGGCATATCTGAATATAACAATATATTCCTATAATAGAATGCACTACTCCATAACATCCTCCCGTGGGTATTGCTATCCTTCCGTGGGTGTCGTTAGAGGTATTTAGTAAGAGGATTTAGTCGAGGTTTAATAAGAGGTAATAGAGGAAAACTGAAACAGGAGATCGACAACAGCATCTTCCTTATAGTTATAACAGCTCGAAATAAAACTGGGGTTGCCAACCTGCCTGGAAATGACGTGGGATGAGAGGATATTCTTATATCGCTACTACACAGTTTACACCGCCACTGTTGTTTACACTTTATATATACAAAAATATATTAATATAAATGGGACTAATGTGTGTAAATAACTTTACATTAATTTTTTTTCCACATTTTTATATTGCTTTTTCTTATTAGCCAGACATCTGGGTCTTCATGAAGGTCATTAAAAAGCTATTACGAAGGTCACTACGTATTTAAAACATACGAAGCCTTCCTTTGTTACCGCGATTCTATTGTATAGGCAGTTTTTTGTATGTATTCACCAGACATAGGATGCATTGATTTTTATTAAATGATATTCAATTTTACATGTTTTAATTATTTTGTTTTATAGTTTCTGAAAACAGCAAACATTTCATTAACTACTATATTGTGAGGAAAGAAAAAGTGTGCACATACTATATACATATATATTACTAGCACTATTCCTCTTCACCGTTATACGATTTTCTTGTAGGATTAGGAGATTTACTAGTGATAGGACTTTCCTTCCGTCTTTCTAACTTCTTCTTTCTACAGTCCGTCTTGGCAGGAATCCGTATCTAAATATTTATTACTATTGTGTTATGGTTAGAAGAGTATAGAGAGCCTGTACAAGCTGTGAGACACTTCATCTCAGTCCTTAGGGGTGACAACGCACCTGTAGCGTTCTTTGTTTGAAGTTGTTTGTAGGAGTTCATGTAGTTACTTACCACCAGGTGGACTGTAAGTTTATTTGTTACTTTAGTTTGATAAAAAAAATTACTTTGCGGAAGGCCGCATTGCTTAACTATTGGACTTTTACTCTATGTTAGATTTCAGAGATGACATTCATTTGTAGTCTTCTTTGTTTGAAGTTGTGGTTGTTCGTTGGCCATTTCAGTTTTGTACAAAAAAGAAACTAGCGCCCAGCTCAGGCTTCACTAGTTTAAGACCTATTAATGTGGCGCTATTCAGATTTGAGAGAATCAAAAGCCGCTTATTTATTAAATTTTTCGTTTCTTTTTTATTCTCCAAGTTTTTTGGATGAAGTATATTCTAGATCAGATAAAAAGCAATGTCGGGAACATTTCTTTTTAATTTTCGTGAAGTTTCATTACGATCAAATTAGTACAATATTAGCCCGGATAGACAGGCAGACACAAATTTTCAAAGTAAACACTCTTAGCTTAACATAAGGCGGTTACTTCAATATTACAAACATCCACTTTAATTTTATTTAATGTATAAATGAATAGATAAGAGAAGTAAGCGGTTTTACAGAGTCTAAATAACGTCGAGTATTAAAAATAAAAAGCGATCCGTAAAAGTAGTTATCGCGTAATGTACAGTGTTCGCGTAAATATAAGAAATCATTAAGTCTAAATAAGTTTAAAGATACTTAGAACTCACATAGCGTTAAGATCCTAAAATCAAAAATGAGATTAACTTACAACGAAATTATTCACCAAGCGTGATGATTGCAAAGATGACACCTAATGAATGTCGAATATGGTCACATGATCTATCGCTGTCATTGAGGTATACGAGGGCGGCACTGAAAATTTCGGGAATCAAGGAAGTGACACATTACTATTTAAAAATGTATTTATTGCTTTTCGAAGTATTCTCTGCGATATATGACACATTTTTCCGTACGATGGAACCAATCATTGAAGCAACCATTCCATTCGGAAGTTGGGGTCTCCAAAATGGCCGTTTTGTAGGCGTCCACAGCTACTTCAGGTGATAAAAATCTCGGTCCACACAATTTATTCTTTATTTTAGGGAAAGTATAGAAATCACTAGGGCTTAGGTCGAGGCTGTACGGCGGATGGTCTAATAATTCTATGTTTTCTTGCTCTAAAAACTCTTTTGTTCTGTGTGCGGTGTGAGAACTCGCATTGTCGTGATGGAGGATGATATTCTCTTTACGGTTCAGTTCAGAAACGATCTGTGGAAAACAAACGCTAGCGTACCATTCTGCATTAACCGTTCTTTGTCCCTCAAGAGGAATAGTCGTAACATGGCCGGTTTTGGAGACAAACGTGGCCACCATTTTTTTTTGCAACACTCCGTGAACGAACAATTTTTGTTGGCTTTAACTCATTTTCGAAGACCCAAACTCGTGACTGGTTTTTTGTTTCGGGTTCGTATGCGTATATCCAGGATTCGTCACCTGATACGATGTTGTATACAGCATTTGAGGATCCTGCGTGGAATCTTTCGAGAGTTCTGACGCACCAAGTAACGCGAGCCGCCTTTTGCTCTTCACAGAGCGAATGCGGTATCCATCGGGAAAACAACTTTTTTACACCTAATTGTTCATGCAAGATTATTTGTATTTGACTCATGCCAATGTCTAAAGTTGCCTGAATTTCGCGGTTTGTCACATGTCGATCTTCCTCAATCAGCTTACGCACAGCATCAATCTTTTCTTGGGTGACTGCAGTTTTTGGACGACCTTGACGGGGATCATCACTGAGCTTGACACGTCCACGTTGAAATTCAGCAAACCAGCGATAAATTGTGGTTTTGGATGGGGCTTCATCACAAAATGCAGAAATCATCCGGTCAACACACTGTTTTTGTGTTAAACCACTTCGAAAGTCATAATAAATCATCGCTCTTGAATTTTCTCGAGTCAATTCCATTTGGTCAACGACTAATAAACAAGTTTGACAAAACCTTGTGACAAGACCGAGAATCTTTTTTTAAATAACCTAAATGGTATTCGATTTTTAAAACCAAGGAGTTTTCAATTAAAAAGATTTTAATATGACAGGAACAGTGGAAATATTCCATTCCCGATACTTTTAGTGCAGCCTAGTAATTATACTTCTATGGTCACTATATTACTCTTTCCGCAAAAATTGGATAATATTAATTTTAATAAAAATTGTAGGCACTTTAAGTGTAGTTCACTTAATTAGCAAAAGAAAAAATAATGAGACCTTGTTCGTTATTTCTGTGTTTACGATCAAATCTTATTTTTTTACTCTAGAAAATGTGCTGCTCATTTCACCTGAGAGGCATTAATATTTGAAAGGCTGTTGATGATAAGAAATACAAAGTAAGTGCTAAAAAGAATTATATGGATTGTTAAACTAAATAAAACAATTTAAATACCAAATTAGTAGCGTTCACATTAAATATATTTATGCGTTATAATTACAGAACATGCCGTCAAGCTATTATAACGTTAATTAGTAATACATATTCAGGAACATTGCCTTAAGATTGTTGATATGTTTATGCAAATTACTTATAATTGTGTGCAAAACTTAATATTCCTAATGTCACCACATAATTGAATAATGACAATAATGTGATAATAGTTTATTTTATCTGTAGAGTCACGCTGCGGCGTATTATGCTTGATCGTTGTAGATCACAAATACATGGCGTGACTTAGCGATGGCATAGTGTTGCTGCAAAAGCTCCGGTTCTTGCACTCTATACAAAAAGGTAGAGTGTGCAAGAACCGGAGAGTTTTTTTACTGGTAACGAGGCATTCCATCTTAGTTCACATGATTGAAAGACAACGTATCTTTCTTTTGATTCGAAATATAAATGGAGGCGTCTATGGGTCATGGCATCCGCTTACTTCTTTAAAAACACGCGGGAACTGATAAGGCCCACTGTCATCGGTCAATTGAAGCTTTCAGCGTTTTTGGTTACATTTACATTCATAGGTCAAAAGAGCATCGTCGGTTTTAAAAATGTTAAAATGAGTTGTCATAAAACCGCGCGAAATATAAAATGGTGAGTTTTACGTAGTTTGCCTCCTTCCCTCTCCACAATAGCTAATTCATGTTCGTATCTCTAACACAATGCGCAAAACAATCCCTGATTCTATTAGTTGTCATCTACTCATCGGGAAAATGTATCACATCCGATTTCTGTTGACACTTGGAGAAACTGTTAACAAATTTCCTCTTACAACCATTGTTATCAAAGTATAGAGACAGATCTAATAGACTGAAGACCTCAACGCTTTTATTATTACTATTATTTAATCACAGACCATCTGATTTTAATAAAGAATACAAATAGACGCATTGTATATAACACGGTGATTTCCTACTGGATCTAGAATTTATTACAAAATAAATTCGTTTTAAATTTATTTTCACAAATTGCTCTGCTTTCAAAATCAAAATTAAATTTATAAGAGGTAAATATTTTATAAATTGAGTACTAAGAAGCATACTTCAGAGAACATTATTCTAATTAAATTTTCAAGAGCGTCATTTGGACCTTCTTACGGTTGAAGTACTCGAAATTATTTAATCCTATCATTTTTATTGAAGCCAATATGACACGGGCATGGAATTTCCCCTCATTACTAACCTTTATTTCACCACTTTATTTACCATATTATTTTATATATCTAATTTATAAGGATTAATATTTCTATATTCGTATTTTATGCACTACCATATAGTTCATCAGATTGCACTAAAACTTTGTCAACTTATTGTTTACACTCGGCCGAAGGTTACAGGCATAGTACAGTTAACTTACAGTAGGTGGCGCGCGTATCGTATCGACAAATTTATTTGAAAGCTATATATCATTCAACTTCAATGAATGTATTAATTAATTCCTAACTAGCGATCTGCCCCGTCTTCGCACGGGTGATATCTGGATTCCACTACAGCGCCACCTATCGGGTCCAACTATGCCTATGACCTTCGCAAGTGCAAGCAATATGCTGACAAAGTTTTACGGCAAAGTTATAAACGATATGGCAACGCATTAAATACGAACAAACAAATATTAAAGATAATATAACTCTTCCAAATGTAAACAATATTTCAACAATTTTTTTTTCTATGACTGTAACGCGTTGTATACCAGCTAGTTATTTTATAAAATTAAGGTTGAAACACTAGCACACAGTTTATTTGATGTAATTTGGATGCTGTTGCACCATGAAGTGGTGGTTTAAGAATATCCACCAACCGATTCCATTCCATAAATGTCGTTAGAGGTGACAGAGGGAACCTGAATCAGGCGTTGGGCAGCAACACCTTCCCGGTGTTGGACGGCGAAAAAACGGTTGCCAATCCGTTTCCAAGCGTAGCGGCTGTGGGATCATATCTGTAGGGAAGACCACACGTGGACTTTGGATATACTGTAATAGATAGTAATTGATGGTAATGATAACCCAATATACACATACGCTCTATTGAAAATCGAAATGATCGGAACGTAGATGTGTTCTTACCGCTAAAGATGAAATAATATTGCCTCTTCACTAGTAAAACAGTGTTCTTTGCTAAAACCGATGCCGATATTCACAAGTGTTATCCTACTTCTTGCTGAACCGACATATTTGATCAATAAGATAATACATCGTGTCACTCTTATAATTAAGTTGATTTCAGCACCAATTTCCGATAGTACATATTCGGTTGGGCAAATAGAAACCACAAACGATAGGGTCTCACTGCTAGGGCTAGGGACTATTTGGTTCATATCGTTACCGTTACAGCCTACTAAGTCCACTGCTGAACATAGGCCTTCCCTATAGATCGTCACATAAGGGAGATATTTGACATAGTTGCCACGCTTGGCAAGCGGGTTGGCAACCGTTGTTTTTTTGTTTTTAGTCGTTCGGAAGACGCTGCTGCCCATCTACTGATTTATTCCCTCTATCACCTCTTACGACACCCAAGAGATGATATGGTGAATATTCTTATAGCGCCAATACACTGTAAAGTCTTTAATTATCACTTAGTAAGTTTTTCCAACCATTAGGATAATACAACTTACGCAAATGTTTTCTATTTCGTAATATTAAGCTCCAAATAGTATTGCAAAGAATTTTCTCTCTCTAATTTTTCAAATTAAGGAACTGTAAATATGGAAGTTTTGAAAATTCTATTAAAATTATTCCGTACTCTTTCTCTCTTGTCTTTTTACATATTCCTTCGAATTAAGAGCTTTATGAAATACATAGAGACGATGAAAAGAGACCCAACAGTATGACTTTAACCTCTTCGATAATAGGCAAAGCTCTTCTCGTCGGATGTTACATAAGCTTTGGCAGATTCCCATCTTAGGGTAACATGATTAGACCCTGACCCTGAACTGAGTTAATATGAATATAAGTCTCCGTGTGAAAACAATATTATGTTTGTGGGATTTAGTGCAGAGACTATCAGTTCATATGTAGGTTACGGCCTGGTGAAGTTTCTGAAGGAACTTAATCGGCGACTGATCGTCGCTGTTGAAGACAAAGTTCTTTTCTCTCCCAAAGGCTAAATACAGCTACTAACGAGGAAAAAAATCAGTGTTCTTATCACTATACCGCGGGGAATGGGACTGTAAGATAATTTAATTTTTATTGATTTGAAAATTGTATTATAATGTGTTATAGATCGTTATAATAATGTGATATGTTTTATTCACGTAGCATACAGGTACCTATCGTATCAAACAAAGCCTTGCAACTTTACGACCCAAGCAAATGTTCAATAAAAGCGAAAGCTATTTTCAATAGTGGATGGTTTTACGATTTGAGTTTTGTTGTTAAACTTTTATAACTCTAAGCTAAAGGCTTGAACATATTCCCTTGTCAATGTCTAAATTACATATATAACATTGGGGAAAAACATCTCTAACGTCACGCTTTGATCACAAGCTACGACGACTCTATCGAGAATACTAGCTTCAAGTAATAAAGTAAGTCTTGTTATCGATTTTTATTATAGCTGCAAAATTTTAGGTCATTCAGACGTTCAGAAGTGGGTGAAAACTGAATTGTCAAATCTCATTATATTCATACATACATACATATTGCATATAAACATACAGATCAAACTGATAAAAACGTATTGAAAAGGGGTTCAAATATATCAACATAAATATATACCTGTCAATCAATCAATTTGCAAAGTAAAACATTATCTAAATATCTTATGTCCAATTTTCATATATTTCAAATATGAAATGCGTCTTTATAAATTTGAATTTTATTATAAACAGCTTTGACGATAGATTAAAATGATATGTAAGCTTTGGTCAAAGAGAATATTAGTTTTTGATCATTGACTACTTACTTCCCGTTTGCCAGCTGTTGCCATTGGCTGCGTTAATTATTGAAGATCAGAAAGACCGATCAGTAAGTGTGACACAGAAACACAAACCGTTTAAAAAAAAAAATGTTTGTGATTGTGTGCCGCTCGCAGCAGAATCGCCGATGCTCATTCATCAGATGGAATGCCTCATTTCCAGTTAAAAGGGTCTGCAGTTGTATGCACTCACCATACGAAACACAGCAGCATTAACCCTTAAATAGGCACAAGGGGTCAAGACGATTTCAAATTGAAAAAATAATGTGTTAGAATGCTCGGAGCGAACTTGCTCTCTTTCTAACTCCTTGCAGGGTATGCAAATTATTCGCAGCCAGAACATCATCATGCACATTTCGCTACTACCTTGGGTGCAGACCCCATGCGACCACTTACATAAGATTTTTTGGTAGAAGTAAGTTTTAGTTTTTGTGTTATTACTTAGTTTTTGTTCATATATTGTTATTTGTTTTTATAATTATTTGTGTATTGTTACAGTACATATTTAATTTACCTAAAAAAACTGGAAAATGCAATAAGTGTGGCGAATTTATTTGTCAACAATACTTTAGGATATACTGCGTCAGATGCAGGAATTGCTGATGAATTTGTTGTATGTGATGAATTGATGTAGTTATACGCGTTACCATCAAATAATCTCGGCACGTTACTTGATGATGAAAGCTTGCACATAGCCTTAGGAGCGTCTATCTGTCAACCTCAACGGTATCCTTGTCATGGCGGAGTCGACGTATTTGGGCTCCAAGGAATATCATGTAAGAAAAGTGCTGGTAGGTTGTCCCGTCACGGTTCTCTGAACAAAGTTATTTAAAGAGTTTTTGTCTCTTTCAATGTTCCCTCAGTTTCAGCTCCTTGTGGAATATTTAGAGACGTGGTAGTAGACCCTACGATATGACTTAAGCCTACGTGTGGGATGACGTGCCTAAACAATCTGGCTGCCTTTTATCTCAGGGATACGTCGTTTAGAGACGGGGTGGCATCAGGCGTCTCAACTAAGTCAGTACTGCAATATAGCTACAGAATTTTTTTTAAATTTATCTCTTAACACAACATTCTAAACACTAGCTACTTTTTAATGAATCCTTGAGAGATGACTACATATTTGTGCAATATGTTTGTAATCCTCGACTTTTCGTCGCTGCTGGTGATAAGAAGGTTGATTCTTTTCTCGCTCAAAGGGTAAGAATATAGCCATTTAGCGAGGAAACGCAGCCAGAGTTCTTGGCACTATAACGCGAAGAGTAAGTAGGACTATATGATAATCTAAGTTTTTAGTTTTAGATGTTTCATTATAATAGTAAATATTGTATATTGAATGTCAGGAAACATATTTATTATAAAAAGTCAATAAAATAATTTCAAATATAAAAATAAGATCAATAAAATAATTTCGGAGGTAGTTAAGTTTAGGTAAATAACAATCATTTTGATAACATTTTAAAAGAAAGTCCTTTGTACCAATCCAATGATTAAAATGATATGTAAGCTTTGGTCAAAGATAGTAAATAAAGTATATTGAATGTCAGGAAACATATTTATTATAAAAAGTATAAGATCAATAAAATAATTTCGGAGGTAGTTAAGTTTAGGTAAATTACAATCATTTTGATAACATTTTAAAAGAAAGTCCTTTGTACCAATCACTCTCTTTCTCCGATTTGAATTAAAGTTACTGCAAGGCAATGTTAGGCAAAACTTAAAAGCAAAAATCAATGCTCGCCGCGACAGCGACACGCTGCCGTGACCAGGATTCGAACCTGGGTTACTACGGCCACAACGTAGGGTCCTAACCACTAGACGATCACGGCTGTCGGAGCTGGTAACGGTAAAGCTAAAATTTTGATACAGATAAGATTAAAACTAGAGCACTTTCACTTGCAAATAGATACGGTTAACACAACAGTAAACACCACAGCAGCGTTATTAACTAATAATGAAATGAATTCATTGCATTACTGATTTATCTCGGATAATTCTTTGTTTTCCTTTTTTCCTTCAAAGTTTTATTGGTTTAATTTTACATCATTATTACTGTAACTATTTTAAAATGAAATTAAAGCGATCAAAGTGAGTAAAAAATAAGTGTTAAATTATAAAGCATTAACTTTATAGTTTAACGCTTTATAATTTAACACTTATTTTTTACTCACTTTGATCGCTTTAATTTTATTTTAAAATAGTTACAGTAATAATGATGTAAAAATAAACCAACAAAACTTTAAAGGAAAAAAGGAAAACAAAGAATTATCCGAGATAAATCAGTAATGCAATGAATTCATTTATATAGTTAAAACGTTTTCATGTGTTAATTCAAATCGGAGAAAGAGAGTGATTGGTACAAAAGACTTTCTTTTAAAATGTTATCGAAATGATTGTAATTTACCTAAACTTAACTACCTCCGAAATTATTTTATTGATCTTATTTTTATATTTAAATTATTTTATTACTTTTTATAATAAATATGTTTCCTGACATTCAATATACAATATTTACTATTATAATGAAACATCTAAAACTAAAAACTTAGATTATCATATAGTCCTACTTACTCTTCGCGTTATAGTGCCAAGAACTCTGGCTGCGTTTCCTGGCTAAATGGCTATATTCTTACCCTTTGATCGAGAAAAGAATCAACCTTCTTATCACCAGCAGCGACGAAAAGTCGAGGATTACAAACATATTGCACAAATATGTAGTCATCTCTCAAGGATTCATTAAAAAGTAGCTAGTGTTTAGAATGTTGTGTTAAGAGATAAATTTAAAAAAATTCTGTAGCTATATTGCAGTACTGACTTAGTTCAGACGCCTGATGCCGCCCCGTCTCTAAACGACGTATCCCTGAGATAAAAGGCAGCCAGATTGTTTAGGCACGTCATTCCCACACGTAGGCTTAAGTCATATCGTAGGGTCTACTACCACGTCTCTAAATATTCCACAAGGAGCTAAAACTGAGGGAACATTGAAAGAGACAAAAACTCTTTAAATAACTTTGTTCAGAGAACCGTGACGGGACCACCTACCAGCACTTTTCTTACATGATATTCCTTGGAGCCCAAACACGTCGACTTCGCCATGACAAGGACACCGTTGAGGTTGACAGATAGACGCTCCTAAGGCTATGTGCAAGCTTTCATCATCAAGTAACGTGCCGAGATTATTTATGTAACTAACTACTAGACTTGAGCGTGAAGACCCACAAAAAACACAACAAATTTTTCAGAAAAATCTATACTAATGAAATATTCCAATGTTTTTATAGGTTAAATTACAGTGTACCATATTCGCTGAGACAAACTGTTTGTGGCATGCCTGTTTTCCTCCGCATCAAAGCCAGTCTATTTTTTATTTAAATCGAGCCCGCCTTGTAGATGTTTCCACTAAGGAATCTAGTCACTGGATATAAGCTTTACCATCAAATAATCTTGACATATAACTTGATAGGGAAAGCTTGCGCATCGCCGTAGTAATCCAACTAGGAGTGGCGATTTGTCAACGTCATTAGAGTCCCTGTGGAGAGTCGATGTGTTTGGGATCCACGCATTTTTATATAAGAAAAATGCTGGTAGGTTTTCACGGCATGGCTCTTTAAACGATGTCGTCTGAAGAACTCTTGTCTTTTTAAATGTTTATTCGGTTTTAGAGCCGTGTAGAATATTCAAAGACGATGGTAAAAAACCCGAAGTTATGAAACTGGTTCCTGGGGATAGTGGTATACCCTAGTGTGGGATGTTACTTGCATAGACACTTTGGCAGCCTCTCATATCAAAGATACCTTGTTTAGAGCTAGGTAAATATGACTTTCTGAAAGATGACTAAATATTTGTGCCATTTGCTGAAAAGGATATCGGTCCAGTGAATCCACGTGCCGATAAGTCCCTAAAGGGTCTCTATTCGCGACTAGTCGATGCTGATGGTGATAAGAAAGCTGGTTCTTTTCTCGTTTAAAGGCTAAGTATAGCTATTTCAGCTCGGAAACGCAGTCAGCGTTCTTGGCACGATACTACGGGGAGTAGGACTTTACGATAATTTAATTAATAATTTTAGTTTTTTTTATGATCGTTAAAAATTGGAAAAAATTAATAAGTTTCATTAGCAATGATAATACAAACATTGAAATTTAATGATCTATAACTTTCAAATAAATTGTCGGTACGATACACGCGGCACCTAGTGCAAGTTAATTGTGCTATAAATATAATTTTCGCGCAAGTGCAAGCAGTAAGTTGACAAAGTTTTACCGCAATCTGATGAACGGTAGGGCAGTGCATAAGATACGTAAAAACAAAAATTTTTTTGTATATATTAGATGAATCACTGAACCTACTCACGGAAGTAAGAAGAAATACCAAAGGTAGTGACGGGCAATGCATCGCTACAAAGATTTCTTACACCGATACATCCAAATTTTGTATATAAAAAAGCTAGTATTTAGACTGTTGCGTTAAGAGGTGAGAGTAAGTCAGCTCAAATTCTAATTTCGCCCCCACTTCCCCGCACGTCGTATGCTATGTACCGACATGTTTGTAATCACTAATACTCTAAGTAGATAGGTCGTTAGATAGTTATTTCATTATGTTTATCATATATATGCCTGTTTCTTAACGCCAACCCAGTCGCTTCTTATTTTTATAAAGGTTATTTCCCATTTTAATTTTAAGTCTTCCTGTTGCGTAATGTGTTTTCTGATCGTAAGCGACACAACTTCTCCCTTCAAAAGCAGGAGCAATACTAACAGAGCGACAGGAACCAAGCTTACGCGCCGATAGTTTAGGTAATTTCTTTTTACCGTGAAAATAATGATATTTTAAAAAAAGTAAATAACATAAGCACTGCTTTATGGTTAGTTCAGTTAGTATGCAAAGTTTCATGATCTTATTTAAAGTATTTTATGAATAACAGCGGTTTATTGTTCAGTTTGGAGGTAACTTTGGATTTTTTTTCTATCGAGAAAATTTTACGGAATCGTGTTTTCGTCTAACATAAACCTTAACATTAATCCTCAACTTTACCATATATTTATTTCAAAATTAATGCTGCAATACTTTCGGCACAACGGAGGATCTTGCTAAGCCATTTGAGGTTATATTTCCCCTTAAGAGATAAATTTAAAATGTTTCTATGGCTATATTTAATATTATTATAATTTCATCAAGTAAAACTAATTTTACAATTAAATGATAAAACTATAGCTGTTTTCAACATTGGTAATGTGATTCCAATAGAATAAGGCTTTTAAGTATATCTGATATATTACATCTAAAAACAGAAATTGTTTGAATAGATTAAGAGCTCCACAAACTGTATTAGTGCTGTTCACAAGAATATAAATTCAAACAATTTTAAATTTCTAAGCATCTCTATTTTAATGTGGACTAATATCAAAACTGTGGAATTAATTCCTCTATCGTTTAATTTTTTTTTATGAGTTGTAGAAAAGCAAGCGGAGCGTAATTACAAAGAACATGGTGTACCCGTAATCAAAATCAAATAACACAGGTACGTTGTCACTTTTAAGGACTAAGATGGGGTTAACCTCCGCCGGTAATTATACTGGCTTTTCACACCCTTCAGGCGGGAACACAGCATTGCACGCACTGCTATTTGGCAGAAGAAATTGGTGAGTTTTTGGTACCAGCCAGACGGATTCCTAACGAGAAAAGAACACCGAACACCCAGCAAACACACTGAAAAAATGTAGTGCCGGCAAACGAGAATCTCATACCTCATGTCATGCCGCCCGCAAGTGAGAGGCGGAAGAGGAAAATTAAGCAGAGGATAGGAAACAGGAAGATGCTTCCTCTTAACAATTCAAAATAATAAGAAAACTATGATGATCAATACAGGCGTATTAGGTAGGCATAGGCGCCAAGTATAGAAACAATGAGGAATATCTCCTCTATAAGGTATTCTATGGGAGAGGCAACCTAGGCCTCTCCCATTGGTGGAATTTTAATATTCTGACTAAATACATAAATTATCAGTAGTGCTCGAGTACCTAAAAACTCGATCTTGCAAACGGACTCAAGAGAAAGTACTTACCAATTCAATTTTATTTTATTTTTAAATGAATTATTTGTGAGATTTAGTTTTTATCTTTGTTTATCTATCAAAATTCGTAAAAAGCGAAACACCGACAATAGTGCACGAACAAACACATTTGTGTCATATTTTTTCGTGAATTATTATGCCTGCTAGCGACAATGAGGAGACACGACAGTATAGTATGCGACAATCTCATAACATGTACCTATTAGGTACGACTATATTGTTCCATTATAAGATCTTTTAAGCAACAGTAAAATTACTTTGAGCCTATTTTCATCAAAAATCGAGACTGTCTTTAATGTGGTCAGGAAATAAATTAATATTGTGAAGTATTTAAATAGTATTTTCATCTAGTTGGGCTGTATAAATATGTATAAAATGATAAATAATAATAATAAACTATATGTTGAAAATAATACTATACAGAAAATATATAAATAAATAAAAAGTCAACCAGACGGAAGCAATCCGTAGGAGAGACCAAATGGTCAAAGTTTAAGGGGAAAGCGAAGGAAATCGGCGAACGATCAGTGCGGTAAGGAGGAGCACCGCATTTGGCATTTGAGCTCGGAACGGTCCATCAAGGAGTCTAGTAGCCTCTGATGACCGGGATTAGCCCATTCACAAAAAATACTGTAGGAATAAAACACCCACACATCGGTTTTAATAGCATTCTCACCTTGTTTAAGCTATAAATAGAAAAATCGGCTCCGTGGCGCAGTGGCTTAGAAACGAGTTACAGCGCTATAGGCCACGGGTTCGTATACCGCACGGAACAAGTATTTGTATGGCCTACAAGTAATTGTTCCGGGTCTGGATGTTTGTCCTTTTGAAATTTATGTTTGTAAACTGCCCCTACGATATAGGAGAAAATCCTAGTGTGGAGGTAACGTTAAAAAAAAAGAAACTGGCGGACGATGCGGAAGGTATCGAGGAGCAGCTCTGCTTTTGCTGCTGCTTCTGCGTTTGATTTATTATTACTTATTATTATTATATTAAAAGGTCCTTATTACAAAAATGGAAATTGAGTCTGATAATAAAATTGATATGACTGACAAACTTACAGTCCATCTGATGGTAAGTGTTACAACCCACGGACAACAACTAACTTAAAATAAACAATGCTATAGATGTGTTATCTTTGAGGACTTTTATACGTGGTAGAGTCAAGCTGCAGTTATAAGTATAGTTGTAGCACCAATGGGTCGACTCGACCGGGGAAGGACCACACTCTCACAGAATACCAGCGTGAAATAGTAGCTAAAAGCTGCTGTGTTTCGTTTGGTGAGTGTAGAGAACCAGATACCTCTTTTACTGGAAACGAGGCATTCCACCTTAGTCTTCACGGGTGACAACGCATCTGCATTTTGATTTGTAATCGAGGATAGATGTAGTTGTCTATGGGCCGCAGCAACCACTTACCATTAGGTGGACTGTGTGCTCGTTTGTCATTCTACCCTATATAAAAAATACTTAGATGAAATGCCTTATAGCCTACATAAATAAATAATTATATTGGCTCCCTTATCACTTAACTAGGACACAGTGGGGAGGAAAGGACTTCTACCACCTAATAAAGCAAGTTTAAAGTACTTACGTAAATTATTGAAAGATTGTGACAAAAATCGTAAAACCCTTGTTAATGGCAGTTTAATGCCTGTAGGTCAAAAAAGTAGGTGAAATCCAAAGAAAATAAAATCCATTTAACGACTGTCGTATGTGCTCAGCAAAATGAAAGTTTGTACGAATTATTTGAATGGTTTTATGACGTGAGTTAAGTAGATTGCATTACTTTGTAAGCATATAGTAATAACGCAAATGCAGAAGGTGGTGTCTCTTGACACCGCACGTATCACCCTATCCCTTGGCCGTTTGGTCTCCCCTACCGAGGGCTTCATTTGCTTAGGTTTTTATTTTATAATATTTTCCGTATGTTATGTCTTTTTTTTTCGAGTTCACAAAATACCACCCTCAAATAGAAACATAATCCAACACAGTAGGATTATGTTGCTATTTGAGGGTGGTATTAGTTCGTACGTGGGTGCGAACACCAAAAATTATTTTACTGGTACAATCCTTTACACATAGACACCTGCATCTTGATTCTGAAAAATACGTGTAGCACTCGGGGACTGCCGCGGTAAACAGCATAGCATTTTTTATCAACTTACGCAATTATAATTATTTATTTATGCAGTTTTTTTTTCTTTGATATTAATTCAAGTTTTTTCTCTGATGTTAAATTCAATTTACACTTTTTGAGCGTAGTGGCCGACAAGAAAACATTTTTTTTCCTTTATAGAATAAATGAGGAGTTAAATACGTGTAGTCGCATGCACACAAACACCGTGCCGAAGTCTGCCGAACTGAAACGATGTTATACGATGTTAGGTTTTGGGGTGTTAGGTTTATTTTCGTTACGGAATTACTTGATTCGGTCGCCGCGCTCAAAGCCCGCGATAAAAGCTATGCAATAGCTAAATAACAGGAACAAAATGTCTATTAACTGCACCATGTACTTAAAGGGTAGGGTGTGTTTATTTATCAGTCTATCATTCTGTGTATGGAACATAAAGAAAATCAATAAACCTGAACGAGAAAAATCAAGATTTCACTAACTGTAACACAAATTACTGTAAATAATGCCTTTAATGATTACACTGGGCAAACGACATGTGAGCAAAGATTTTATTCTTTCATTTAATAAATTTTTGTTGAATTAAACATTTTTGAATTAAAATTAATTCAGTTGATGTATGTGATGTGGCGCATTAAGCAAACGGACCTCACTCGGCTTAATATTGGAGTAAAGATTACATCGCTGATTTTCAGTAAGCCGAGAAAAGGAATGCTTAAACAAGTTAAGTGTTAATTTAATCAAAAACCTTGCAATAAATTCGTTCAATACAGCGATGGCATCTGTTTTGTTATTCGTACCAAATCGCAAGTGAAAGTGCTTCTGTTACTGTCGTATTTGAAGCAGAGGTTTAATCCAATCGTCACTACCTCCGCCAGCCATGATCGTCGTGTGGTAGCGAAACGCTGTCTCGGCGGAGTATATTTTTTGCATTATAATATATAAAACTGTTAATATTATCAATATTTTCATGTTAAACTACATTGTATCAAAATATGTTTTAGTGGTATTCTCATCTGTTTGCTAGGTATACATAATATACATACATAAATATGTTATTAAAATAAAATAGGATAAAAATATAAGAATAAGTGTGACAAAAGTGAACACAGACATGGTAAGTGGATGCTTGGGCCTACCCACATCTATACTTGATTAAGAAGAAAAATGCAGATGGGTTATCACATATTTAGACTAAGAAAGATTGCCTCTACAGTCAACACACGAAACACAGCATTATATTACTGTTTCATTCTAGTAATTTGTGACGGCGTAGTTCTACATCGATTGAGCCGAATACGGCTACAGGAAAGCTCCATCACGCTGCAGCTGTATGAGTATGCGAAGCACGATTAAGAATAATTCTTTACTCACAATCTCCACATTTTTGGACCCACGATTCAAGCATATATTTTTCAGTGATATTGTGAAAGATATAGTCTAATCTCATATTGTTGAATTGGCTTTTAGTCTGTCTAACCGCGATGGTGATAATAATCGGTGTGGAGCTTCAGGCGCTAAAAGGTAAAGTAGTATAACAAACAAAATTGATGAGCCTTCAAAAAATTCTGCTAAAAGTCTTATAAGAAACCTGACAAGAATTCTAGATTCCTCAAGTGAAAACGAAGGCTCGGATGTAGAATCTGAAATACTAAAAATGTGAAATTAAAGCTCAATTGAAGGCCAATATTGAAGAAAAAGGAGCCCTTTCTCGATTAAAACTCTCTCGACTGGTGGAAAACTAAGCTAAAATATGACAAATTGACAGATCTGGCCTGCATATTACTGAGCGCCCCGTCGGCCAGTGCTCCAAGTTAGCAATTGTTCAGTGCAGCCGGTCTTATATACGAGCCTCTTAGAAATCACGTCACGGCCGAAAAACAGCATAATTACTTTTTCTGAAATATAATATGCCTCTTTCGAACTTTCACTATTAGTTATAATTGCTGTATAAGTGTAACACTGGCTTACTGTTGTAATATTTTTTCATATTCCTATTATAAGTAATAAAAATGATGATTCAAGTTGATTAAAGTTTTTTATTGTTATTCCAAAACATTTGCACTAGCATTCGCATTCGCGAATGTGAAAAATGTGACGTTCGTGTGAATTCGTAACATCCCTGGTTATTTCAAAATTTGTTCACTGCGTTGCATTATAGCGTGTTGGTGGACAATACTGCTCTAAAGTTTTATTCTCATATATACAAATTTCCTGACGAGGTTTTGCTTCACGTGAATACTGTAAATCAGCACTTATAAATGAAATTATTTATTTCATGTAAATTTAACCATGTGGCTAACAAATCGCATTTTTTTAATCACATTTAAATTCCATACACATGCAAAATAAAATAATAAACGATGTTTATGGAATCAGAAATCAGATGGTATATCGAATAGAATAGATTAATAATTGATTGGAAATGGTAAAACGTCAAACAGATTTAAAATGAATAATTAACAATTAAATAAAAAAACTGTGTGGCATTCCTTAAGAGATGCCTATCTTAAAATTGGACTTATGAAGGCTGTACTGATAAATATAAAAGCCGACACAAAAATGTAAATATCTACAGGCATATTGAAAGACACTTCAATACAGTCATCAATAATTTATGAGTAATACCAGAGTTGCTCGTGTACTGCGAAACTACAAACCTATACTAAATATCAATTAATTCATCAACATGAAAAGAAAACTCTCGACGTTGATTACCAAATTTCAAAGAGTATTAAAATGCACAGGAAACCATATAAAATGATTTAAAAATTCTTATTGACTTAAAACCAGTATTCAGAAATTTAAATAAAATCTAATGTTATATAAAAGTTCTCGTTTGATTTGAATATCCATTGCTGAGTTAGCATAAATTATTTAGCATTTCTGTGGATCGTTACAAAAGGAAATGTTGTAAAATTTCTGAATTATAAGAAATCCCTGCAGTGCGCCATAAGCTAGATTGAAAATATAAATAGATTTTCAATAATGAGATAAAAGGTAAAAGAAGACTTAAAAGTGAATTATTTTATACAAAGTATTACGAGTTTCTCTGCCTTTTTGATCAGACTGCCACTTTGCTTCAGTATTTATAAGCGGATTACTGATTATGTGGCCCTGGATTCGAATCCTGGGTCAGGCAAACATAGGTTATTAGGTTCTCCTCTCAGGAAATTCTCAAAAGTAATTTGGAGTCAGGAAGTTTTTTTTTTTATAGAATAGGGTGACAAACGAGCACGCAGTCCACCTGATGGTAAGTGGTTGCTGCGGCCCAGAGACATCTACATCTATCCTCCATTAAAGATCAAAATGCAGATGCGTTGTCACCCGTGAGGTCTGAGATGGAATGCCTCGTTTCCAGTAAAAAGGGTCTCCGGTTCTCTACACTCACCATACGAAATACAGCAGCATTAAGCTACTATTTCACGCTGGTATTCTGTGAGAGCGTGGTCCCTCCCCGGTCGAGCCGATCCATACGTGCTACAACTATACTACTAATATAACTGCAGCATGGCTCTACCACGAAAAAAGTTGACGTTGTTTCACCCCTGTGTCTCTGAAATCACGTTGGTTCTCTCCGATCCCTCTCCGGTCGTGCCGTCCCATCGGACTGTGAATGTTATGGACCCCACACAGGTCAGTTCAATTGATCATTCCAACTGTTCAGTTCAACTGATCATTCCAACCGATCAGTTCAAACTAAAACTGTTGATATTTTTTAAAATAGTGGATTTTCGGTATATCGATCATTATAAATATATTAATATCGGAGTTTATTTATCAATATATCGAAAATCCTATATTTTAAAAAATATCAACAGTTTTAGTTTGAACTGATCTGTTGAACTGACCGTGTGTGGCGACCATTAGGTATTCCTGTCCCGGTGTGCACCTGTCTTTGCGTACACACTATTGAACTATAATTTTGTCACACTGGCCGCACAAGTCAGAAGTTTATTACGAAGGATATTATAAATATCATTTATCATCATTACATCCCTTCACAAGTTCCCTGTTGAACATACGCCTTCCCCAAGGAATGCCACAAAGCACGGTCCTAAGCCACCTGCATCCATCGACTTCCTGCATGTCTTACCAGGTCGTCACTCCATCTAGTGGGGTGTAATGTCGGGAGGTTCGGGGGGTAAATAATGCGTCTACTGGTCTTAAATGTAGGTTTATTACTAACTCTAAAAGTCTATTAGGCTATCATATATACAGCTACATGAGCATACACTAAACACACACTACAGGGGAGTCACGCTACACTTTGCCTACCAGTACGATGCTGCAAGTCGAGAACCTTTATTTCCAAAGATTGTCGATTCTTCGCACAATATGGCCGGCCTAATGCCACTTCAGCTTGCTAATGCCGTTGGGTTATGTCTGTCACTCTAGTTCTGCTGCGGATATTCTCATTTTTAAGTTTATCACGCAGAGAAACCCCGAGCATAGCCTTCTCCATAGCTCTCTGAGCGACCTTGAACATCCTCATGCGGCCAGCAGTGGCAATTCCTTGGGGGAGTTCTATGTTCAGCAGTGAATTTGTGAAGGGTTGTAATGATGATGATGATGATAATAATACTATTTTGTACTAAAATTAGCAAACCTGGATCACTTGTAGAGATACGTCGGTATTTGTGTCTATATTGACAATATTATAGGCTAAAAAACACATAAGTTAGTTTATCATAATCGCATATATGTAACAACACCTTTTTATATGGGGCTCGTCTTTCCATGTGTTTTTATGAAGGAAAATTGTTCTGGAATCGAAAATGTCTTATTTATATAATATTCATTATTAGAATTGAAATAGTTTTGATAAAATGGGGTTTAATATCATGGCCTTTATATAGTAACGGTCCCATTGAATATTGATTAGCACCACATGTTAGTATTTTTTTACGTTCGAGAAGACCTTAAAATTTCCTAAATGTAGTTCTATTTACGGTGAGCGTGTGAAAAGAACTAAATTCATCAACAGGAGTAGAAATCTACATAAGATGGGCAACAGCGTCTTCATCATCATAGCTCAAAATAATAAAAATATGCAAGTTGGCAAGCGTGACAACTATGGCAAATATCCAACTTATTTGGCAGTGTGTAGAGGAAATCCAGTTGATGATCGGGATTAGAAATAATATATCAGCCATATAGAGGCGGCGAAAAAGAAACCACCAACACCATTACGTCCCGTGGGTGTCTTAAGAGGCGACAGAGGGAAACTGAAACAGGAGATGGGTAGAATCTTCTCGATAACAGTGCAAATAAATAAAGAGCTGCGGTTGCCAACCCACTTCCCAAGCGTTAATACTACGGAAAATACACGGTCAATTTACAAACAATGGGCGAAGCCCTATTAAAACTAAAAAACTAGCAGCCTAAATACATCCCACTAATGGGTACAGGCCACAGCCAGAGTTTTAGGTCAAAAAGGAGTTGATTAAGTTGACTATGGGATATAGGGATGGCCTAGTTCACTTATCTACACCTAAACATGATTTTCAAAATATTCTTTTAACTTTTTGCATATGCAGGTTTCCTTGCGATCTTTTCTTTCACCACCGAGTACGTGGTAAATCAAAACTTCAAATTGAAGTTAAAATAGGAGTGGAGTCGGTGCGGATCTTATTAGGGTTGCTTACGTACTACGAAATTTACGTAGAGATCGGTTTGATTACCGGCTTATACAGTTGACTTTCAAGATTCTATCAATGCAATTCTACTCATAGTTAAAATAAAAATAAACTCGTGTTTAAGATATGCTTTCTCTGATATTTATAGAACTTTTTCACAAGAGCCTGTTCATTTACTCATGTGAGCTATGAAACTGGGTCTGTCATCAAAATTTTAATAGTTATATCTGAAAATATGACAAACTGTTTTAAAAATCTCATTAAAAGTAAAATAGGCTGCTTCAACGG
This sequence comes from Parnassius apollo, assembly GCA_907164705.1. NCBI lineage: Eukaryota > Metazoa > Arthropoda > Insecta > Lepidoptera > Papilionidae > Parnassius > Parnassius apollo. The sequence continues at coordinate 4,733,076 of CAJQZP010000810.1, forward strand.
TATCACGAACTATTCCATCAACTGTGGATAAAAATCTCACAGTGCATTTAATTTTCATTTACTTATATCGAACTTGATACAAAAAGAAATTGGTGAAATATTGCTTTGCTGATGGACGCACAACATGTGCAACTAAATACCTACTCTCTTAATCAAAGTTTTGTGTATACAGTTTTGTTAGTAACTTTGCTAAAATTTATAATTATGATATATCGTGAAGACGGTGGCCATCGGTCTATACCGGTTTGACAGTGTTTGATGCGGCAAGAATAAGTACATATTTAATAAAATTTTGTTTAATTGACCAGTTATGTATTTATGTACTTATTAGAATTACAGACACAACTTTTTACAAATTTATTATATGTATAGATTTGCGCGCCATTGATCATTCTTTAATCCAAAAGACAATCATCGTTTTGTCTTTGCTGGTCTCTGCTCATAATCATATATCTAGTAAACTACATGTACTCCACATACCTATGTCTTCTTCGAGTAAAACTGGTCTAGATTTAGTTGCCCACAATCAAATAACATTGTTTATTTTCATAAATTTTATATTGTCTTTGAACTCAATTTAGGGACCGACATTCGACAAAGTTTTCCAGATAAATATCAGCAGAATGGCGAAATGTATAAAGACAGAGCTGTGATCGGTATAACAATAAATTTAACTAGTTTTTAATATATCACTGTATTATATGTTGTCATATATATGTCATTGATATGTAGAAGAAATAGGAGAGACGATAGCACGCAGCCTTGTAGAATACCAGCATACACAAAGGCTCGAAATCCGAGCATGCATTGTCTGCAAGAAAACTACAATTACGTAAACGTTACGTAAATTCTCAGGAAGCCTATGGGAAGAAAGCTTTTAAAAAAGCGCTGTGTACCGAACTCGATTGAAAGTCTACCTTATATCAAAACATACCATCAATGCCTTCCCTTGGCCTCAAATGTCTCCGCAAATCAGTGAGTTAGGTAGACTAGGAGAACATGAGCTGGTAGATGCAGGTTTGTCACCCTTTCAAAATATAATATCTAAATTAATACTGTGTCTCCATCGGAAAAGATCCACACTTTTTAGTTTTGTATTCTGTACGCTCAAGTATTACTATTGCCAAAAACTTCTTAATTGAATGAAATCTAATGTATTTGATTCTATTTTTACCAGTACGTTTCTTAATTTTCAGTAAATGATTAGACATTAACTTCAAGTAATAGAAATTTGTCGTTTAACGAGCCCATTAACCTTATTATCTAATTGCGACTTGTGTCATTGGGTCCTGAAAAACTGTTTCAACATATGTTTTCATGTACTTTTTAATTTTAATAGCTATTCGATTAAAATGATGTAATTTGAAATATGTGCCATATAATTAAATATTGAAATAATGTATTTTAAATGTTTACCGTAAAATTATACATGTTTGACATTTTTGCCTGTTTTCATTCGCTACAGCAGGTGAAGTATTCTCACAACATTAAAGAAAGCTACTGCCCACTATAATTCACTACGCATCACTGAGGAAAATGTGAAAAAAATAACAGTATTTAAGGTACAACATAAGAGTTACAAAAATTATTGCTTCCTTTTATTGCATACCTTCGACTGAATAAAAGATGACCACACTATAAAAATTAAATTTTAGAGAACTAACCCACATCAAAACTTTTGAGACACTAACCCATATCAATACCTACTTTTAAAATTTAAAATTTATCTTTCGGATATGTGACCGTTTTCCTAACTTCCGAAAACGAGTTGAAAAAGAGAAAGTTCAAGTTGTTCATCATCATGATTTTATCATTACAGCCCATCACGAGTCCACCATTGGCAGTATGAGGACAATTATATAGCAAGCAATGAAAAGCTCAGAGTTTCTCTAATGAAATTCGTAACTAGGCTATCTAGTAAAAGTACAAGACTTAATGACTTGGCTCAGCGGCGGTTCAAAAGCCTGAAGTGAGAATAGGCCGGCTACATAGCTAGGAGAATTAATAAAAAATACAAAAATATCAAAAAAAAAATTTCTTTAACTATGGTAGTTGTTTTTATTACAATCACAGGTTTTATTACAATCAAAGGGACCAAACTCTTTAAGTATTATGTATTGTTATCAGTGATAATGAAATAATTGCTATTAAAATCATTTAAATAATAATTATGTAATTATTTTTTTCTTTTATATTATTTTTCTTAATTACAAACATAAAATTGATTATAAGTCATTGTATTATCATAATAATTGTCATAGGTAGTTTTCTCAGTTTCTTTTTAATTTAGGATTTGAGAGATTGGCAAATAATATTATATAAGTAATTTCATTTCCTAAACATTTGTAATTAATTGACTTATCAGTAATATTTATAAGAGTTGTTTAGTTATTTTCATATTATAAAACTACTTGAATTGTATAATTCTTACACATTCGAACTGTTACTAGTTTCAGTTTTGATAGGTAGTAGGAATAGGCTACTACCATTGTGTGATATTATTTAAACGGTTGCAATAATGATTGAGGTGCTTTTTCATGCTGTAACCGTAGTAAAGCGAACATCAAGCGATCAGGCGTATTATTATTCCTTTCTACGACTCCTATAATAGTATACATGTGCCAGGAGGCCCTTTCCATATCTTAATTTCGATCTTTGAAATTACAAGAACTTTCAAAAATTATATAAAAATACTTGCTAATCTTAACGTGAGTGCGTGCGTGCGTACGTACGTACGCGCGTGTGTGCTAAAAGTCGTCTTATGTGACTGTCATGTGACTGAACGCTCACTTAAGACATCCTCATTCATTTTGCACGAGTAGTTGTTTATAGCGTTTACCATCGTTGAAAATCATTTTAACTAACTCCGCACTACAGATGGTTGTGTGGCATATAGTTCACATTATATAAATTAAAAACGAGCGACTTACTTTCGAGCTACCACCGACTTGAAGATGTCCGCGTGTAATTTACATGATACTTCATACCGTTGCGCTACATCCCATCAAAATCCAACATTGAATATAGGACTCCTTCAGAGATTGCCTCTTTAGGGCATTCTGGCCATCTGCCATTGTGGCCACGCTTGGTAGGTGGACGACACTTTTACTTGATTGACGGAGACGATACTGCTTACTAGCTTTTAATAATTTAATAAACACATAAATCAATTGACAAAATATATTATAACATTAGGTAAATACATATAAATGTAAATTAACTCGTCAGGCGCCTATTCTTGCGGGATACGCGAATTCGTGTCGGGAATATTTAATTATGCGGGTGAATGTATGAAATTATAAAACGTTTTCAAGCAGTGGCAGCATAACTTTACAAAGAAATGATGTAATAAGCATAATTAAAAACACCCTTTCTGTTTATTTAGGGCTTTGCTGTCATACTATATGTCACATGTACAGCAATTGGTTTTTATATATGTATATGTGTGTATATAAATAGTTTCCGGAGACTTATTTTTACAAAGAGGCTTTCTCTTAACTGTAAATTATGTCTGGAATTGAATTTCAGATCGAAAAATATACATTTATTACTCCCATTTCACAGTATTAAAAGGCTATGTTAGCTCTCTTATTCTATTCAGAGAAAATCGTAAAGACTTAGTATTATTATCTCATTTTAAAGAAAGTGCTTTAATTATTTCTATATACGAGTGATTGAAGATGCTACTAATCAACTGGTAAAATAAAATATAATGTAAAATGACAATATCACTTTAAAGAAATAACAAGAAAATCCCAAAGTTTTTTCTTCTCTGTAGCGTCCTTGCTTTTGGAGCCCGTAATAGTTTTTAACAGTCATAAGAGCTTTTTATAAATCTTAACTAGTATTAGTGTATCAAGTTTCATATTAAAGTAAAAGTAAAAACATATTTTTGACTTTTACTTGGATGTGGAACTAGATACAATAAAAAGAAGGGGATAAATTAGTTCCGAATATACAATCAACACAGCAAGGAATTTGTTAAATATAATTAAAATAATGAAAAATTTGTCAAGTTGGTTGTCCTACGCCCATTTTTAGACTGTGGTGAAGAAGAGAACACAGTTAAAGATATTTTCGTCAATATTGTGTATTATATATTGATATATAGGACAAGAGTACTGTGAAAGCCGAAACAAGTAAGAAAAAATAATCTGGACCTAACTCACAAGATCACCGACATGGTAGATAGTCTGCCCATTGAAATTATTCCTGTAGTCGTCTCTGCAAATGGATTGATCCCGGTTACGGGTTAATCTCGGGTCATGTGAGATGCTTGGAACTACGTGACGGTGCGCTTAAGGCTCAAAATAGACATAGATGTCTTAATTTAATATAAAATGTTTTGTAACATTCAATTTTATACAAAAAAAAAACTTATATAAACACTGCTGTAAATAACCGAAACGGTATTACCAAAAATGTACATTTACCGCTCGCAAGGGAAAATACCATTTGCCTTAAAGGATGAGCAAGAAATCCGAAAGGATATTTTTTAAATGGTTTAGTTTACAATCATGCACTATATTGCACAAATCACATTACTATACGGAATACTATATAAATAGCTTCTACATTAATCACGTTATTTCTCACGTTATTTTTTTAAAAAACAAAACCCCTTTATATAATTTCATACTTAAACGGAAATCTCTCTTTTTATTATGTAAACCCCTCTTTTAAAAGTAACCTTAAGTGAATTATGGACCTAAGCCAATATTTTCGTAATTAATTTGTAAAATAAAGTGGCCTAACTGTTTAAAAATTATGTTAAATTTATAAATTATTTTTTGCAGCGATTTAAGAGACGAATAGCTTTTGCCTATTTTAGAAAAAAGGAAACAACAAAGGATAAACTGGGAATTAATTTATTATCTATGCATATATATAAGTGAAATTGAAGTATATATCTTTAACATAGAAATAATCGTCTTATATTGAGCTGGGAAGGGGAATAATCCCCTTTTTGCATGCCATTAAGACATGAATATGCCTTTTGAAATTTTTGTCTGTCTGTCTGAATCGAGAACCAGAGATACTTTTTACTGGAAATGATGCATTCCGTCTTAGTCCTTACGGGTGGCAACGCATCTGCATATGATTCGTAATCGAGGATAAATGTAGATGTCTATGGGCCAAAGCAACCACTAAATATCACGTGGCCTGTGTGCTTGTTTTGTCACCCATATCCTTTAAAAATATTTAAAAAAATCAAATTTTAATCTAATTTAAGTATTAAGAATAATATCATACCTAAGATAGGTGTATAGCGTAACCCAACTCGGCTAGGGGTTGAATATTTAATATCTAATAGGGTTAAATAGTTGATTCAACGGACTCTTACTCTTGAGTACGATCAAAGTAGAGAAGGCCCTTACAGTGGCAGGGATACGTAAACAATAAGAATACACTTAATATTTAACACGAAAAGCATTCGTCCTTATAATAATTACTGCTGAATATTTTATGAAACATTATTTCTAATGCAGACAATATAAAATCGCTTTTACCGCCGAATACTTCAACTTAATTAGTCATAATGTCATTCTAAAGGATTGTCTTAATTAGATAAGCTCTTTATGCGAGGAAAATGCTTTCGCCATAGTAAAATCGTCTAGACCTGGTACTGGTTTATCGTTAAAGTGTTTTTTCACGAGGGTTTTTGCATTTATTTGTATTTTGATTGCCAATAAAATGCCAATTTAATTTATTGGTATCGAATTTTTCTAACTTACTTGAGGTGCTATAAAAATTTACTTCTTCAATTCACATTACGGGTCTATCAAAAATCCACTGCTAAATATAGGCCTCCTCCATAGATTGGGGAATTGACTTCTCAGTTGCCACGCTTGGCGGGTAGTTTGTAAACCGCAGTTTTTACATTTTGAGTTGTTATCAGTAAGATGCTGCTGCCGATCTCCTGTGTCGGTGGTGGAGTCACGCTGCTGTTATATTGTGATTGTAGCACATGTCGTACGTCGACCGAGGTAGGACCACGCTCTCATAGAATATCAGCGTAAAATACCAGCTTATTGTTGCAGCGTTTCGTATGGTTAGTGTAGAGTACCGGAGACCCTTTTTACTAAAAACGAGGCTTTGCATCTTAGTCTGCATCTACATTGTAATTCTTAATTGAAGATATTTGTAGATGTCTATTTAACGCTGGTATCCTATGAGAGCCTGGACCTTCCCGGTTGAGCTGACATATTCGTGCTACAACCATAAAGCTGCAGCTTTTCTTCAAAAACACATTTCCATGACATGTTTTTTACATGACTTGAATTAACATTTTTTTTTACAAAATGTAAAATAATTTTATTATGATTCATAATAACCCCTGTCAAAGAGTTTCGCTACCATGAAATTTCATATTAACAATTTATTCTATTTATTTTTAGTATATTGTTTCCACAATATGAACACATAGCTTTTATGCATTAAATATGAATACCTAATAGTTACAATAACAGTTTTCAGTTTAAGTCATTAAAGAATGCTAGCAATTCTATTTACACACTCATATGAAGTAAAAAAAGGCAGATACAGCGCGGCCCTTGTTATTGATGAAGCCAAAAAACTCCGCTCCTTTATGTAAACACAGGCGTTCATGCACACGCACATGCATCAAACTACGCTCATTTTCGCTCAGTACCTCCCGGGACGTCGTGCAGTAAATTTGCTTACAAAATGCCGTCCTGTGGTAGTTAAATGATGCAAAAACAATGTTAAAGCGAACAAAAAGTCTGAACCAATATCGTTTCACTCGTAAACACTCATTTAACTATATTTTAATTTGTTATTCTAACACAATTTTGAAGGTTATTAGAAGCACGAATGTCAATGTTTCGAGATTACGTAACGGGAGAATGTTGCCAGTATTTCTTATTTCTAATGATCCAAGATTTGGGTAATTAATTTTAGGCTAAGTAATAAAAATATATGTAGTCAGCATATTTTTTAATTAGTTGTTATAATGTTACATCAAATTGAAGTCAAGGTAAATATTTAAATTTTTAAGTCGCTGATGTTTCTGTTTTAATTGTTGAGTATTTACAAACCATTTTACTATCAAAAAATATTTATGATTTATATAAAGCACGAATGGGTTAGCTCAACCGGGGAAAGACCACGCTCTCACAGAATACCATACGCTGGTATTCTGTGTATATAATAGTAGCTTAATGCTACTGTTTCGTATGGTGAGTGTAGAGAACCGGAGACCCTTCTTACTGGAAACGAGGCATTCCATCTTAGTCCTCACGGGTGACAACGCATTTGCATTTTGATTCGTAATCGAGAATATATGTAAATGTCTATGGGCCACAGTAACCACTTACTATCAGGTGGACTGTATGCTCATTTGTCACCCTATCCTATAAAAAAATGCTGCTATAAGACTGAGCTGAAATGAACCAAATTGGCAGCCATCCTCTTGACTTGACAGTGGTAGAGCCATGCAGCGGTTATTGATATCGCATGGATGGACCAGCTTTAACCGGGGTGGTACCACGACCTCACAGAATACCTGCGTGAAGTAGAGGTTTAGCGAAACGCAGAGGTAAACCACCTCTGCGTTTCGCTTGGGCTGGAGGCCCAATTCCCTCTCCCCCATAACACCTTAGCGGAATCAAATAAAAACTACCCCAAGAGGATACCCTCACTGCTGGTGACAGAGGATCCCTCGCTGAGCATCCACAACTAAGCAAATTTACTCTTCCTGAGCGTGGGTGCATAGGCTGCTCCGCGTATACTGGGGAAGGGAGGGGGAATTCTGCTCGCGACTAAAACTGATAGGTGCAAGCGGAGAAATAAGACCAAGGCGAACTCTGTCACGCGACCCGTGAATTTTTGCAACATCAGGGCACTTCATTCTAATCTTAGTGCTGTCCACTACCACCAGGAGACGGCGAAGCTTGCCTTGCTCTTTTAAACCAAGACTCAGGTGTCCTCTCCGTCTGATACTTCATATCTCTCCTACCTGGGGTACAAATTAGAACACTGCTTTGTGCCCCCAGCTGAAGTTTGTTCTATTTTGCGTTTACTAAAATATACTTTTTTTCATTAAAAAAAACTATATTTTTAATTCCATAGAAATTTATTTTTTATTCCAACTAGTTTTTTTTAGTATGAACTTATTTTTTATAATCAACATGTTTTACATCACATATGTTGTATATTTTATCGATGCTTACATGCTCACTGGACAATTTATCAAGAAGACTTTTAAATGATCTACAGACACCTCCTACGTGCTTTGTCTATTTTTGAACTGTAAAATTGTTGAAATTTATTAAAACGGACAGATATACTTTCGCATTCGCATCGCAGATTACTCTTATAGTTTAGTATTGTATCTCGATTTTGAAGGACTTTTACAAAAAAGTGGCACTTCTCTGACTCACACAAAGTTATAAAATTGGTTACAGTTTCTTGTTATAGGTGCGATATCTACCTTTTTTTACTTCATCTGAGTTTACACATCTAAGATTTCCATGAATTACTCTACCTAATCTCAAAATGCTTGTTTGCATGTTTCATTCAAAGTTTGACCTTATTAATTTCGCTAGTAATAACGATCTATGTCATTTCAATTTTGTTTCCAACTGTGAAACACACTATTATTCAATTTTTTTTGTATATTCTTTTACAAATTTAGCCTCACTACGATTGTATCACCTTGAATGGTAAACCTACATTTATAAACATTTGTCTGCTTTTATAAATTCCTAGCGTTCGCTCATTCATTAAATACTTTAAAAATCTACGACTATATAATATATAGTTACTAAAATCATTATATGATGTTTTGAAAAATTCTTAATTATTTATTGACTAGTTGTTACCCGCGGCTTCGCCCGCATGGTCACTGGGAAATTAACTATCCATTGATTTTTGAATTGAAAGAAAACTGAGTTTTATAGATTTGTCAGAGATGCAGCCATTAAAAGGAATCTAAGCAAAATTGATTAGTCAGCCTATTTAAATGTTTTGAAACGCAGCGTATAGGAAAGCATGAAAATAGCCTGTTTATTCCAAATGGAAATGGGACATTTTTTAATTAAAGGAAACTGAGCATAATTGTCCGTCAGGGATGCAGAGTTTTGAAAAGAAACTGAACTAAATTGATTCGTCAGGGATGCAGTTTTCTGAATTGAAAGGAAACTGAGCCAAATAAAAGATTCCTCAGAGATGCAGACTTTTGAGTTGAAAGCAAACTAAGCTTAATAGGTCCGTCAGAGGTGCAGCATTTGGAATTGAAAAGAAACTGAGCTAAATAGGAAATTTTGAATTGAAAGGGAAGATCTGTAGGAATTCTGATTAATTGATTGTGGGAATTTTGAAAAAAAAACTAACTGACCATGAGAGAAGCACGGTTTTTCAAAGTTGACCCCCGCTACCTGTAACGTTTGCCCTTGCGCTTTGTTAATTGTCATGGCAAAACTGAGCTTAATGGGGAACTGCAACCTTTTGAATTGAAAAGGAAGATTCGTGGGATTATAGGAATCCGTGGTATAATAAAATTGTAGCACCGATTATGTTCCGTCCAAGATGTGTCACACGCAGCCTTGTCCCTTACGTAACCGAGGAGCATCTAAATTTCGCATTAGCGTCACTGGGACGCCTAATTTTAATTGAAGCTTATGTGAGGGCACACCTGACAACTCTAGAGAATTTAGAAACTCTACGGGATATGAAGTGCTCTGTTCTGTGTCCATAACTGTGTCTACTGACAAATACTCTGTTATTTCTCCTGCTACTTCGCTTAATATATCTGAATTTATTTTGTTAACGCTCTCATTTTTTTGGTGCAAGAATCGCCCTTTCACATAACCATTTGTCTTCATGCATGTTGTTCGTTAAATCTGAATAAACGCTCGCAATTAATTCAGAATGACTCTGTACCAAATTACAAAAATCTCTCGTCAATTTAACGCAGCCCTCAGCATCCGTTTCCAACCGCCCATCGCAAAATTTTAATAGTGTGTCAGCATAGTTTTCAGCATTGATATCATTCTACAAATGCACTCTCATATTCGTAGTTAAACTGAATTTTGTCACCTTGTTCCATAAAATAGACGACTTGAGGCATGCTTTAATTTCATCTGCAGGTGTGCCCTTTTGAATGACAGGTAAAGTTTGGCGAAAGTCACCAGCCAGTAAAACCACCATTCCTCCCATTACATCGGTATTGCTGCGCAAATCCTGGAGCGTTCGATTTAGTGCTTCTACAGCTTCTTTATGCGACATTGTACTTTCGTCCCACACTAAAAGTTTGCATTGTCGTAGCATTATACCTCGCGCACTATTTTTGCTAAAGTTGTAGATCGGCAATTCTTCCTGGGCTGGATTTAGAGGGAGTTTTAAAACAGAATGTGCAGTGCGGCACCCGCTTAGCAGCGTGGCGGCTATACCGGAGGAGGCTAATGTCTTTATCTTTCCGTACTTGCGCTTATAATAAATTTAATAAAAATATCTTTCCAGTTCCTCCAGGGGCATGTAAAAAGAAAAGTGCACCATTTCCAGATTCAATTTGTCTTAATACTTAGTCATAAACTCGTTTTTGTTCGGGAAGCAAGCGGAATACAAAGTCGGCTACTTGCTGCTGCAAAGCTGGTATATCGTAGTTTGTTTCACGTATAATTTCATCACTTAGTTCATTTTCGGTTGTTCGCTGAGGGCTTATTCCAAAGTCGCTTAATTTTTTCTGCCATTGCCATTACTTTATCTTCAATATTTCCAAGTGCTTAATTATAAATGTGTTCATTATATCATGATTCGTATGTGTCTGCTGTAACCTTCGCAAAATATCTTCCGCCATGTACTCTTTATATTTGTCCCACAATTCATGTGCATTAGATAGCCCGCAAGATGATATGAGAGTTGCACAAAGATCCCTAATTTTGGCTGGTGACTGGCACTGCACAGCTTCCTCCATGGTTTCATCCCAGTGATTATCGTTTTCTAAAAGATGCAGAGCTTCACATGCTTCTCCATAAGTTGCACTTTCCTAACCGTTGACAGTTTTAAGGTCTTTATATCCTGTAGGACCCCGACCATGGTGCAGCAGCAATCGTAAACAGAAATATTCAAAATTAGTTACATGGACGGTATACACACGACCAAGGGCATCTGATGACATTACACCGGGCCAATTTGCAAAAAGCGCGCCTTGAATACGGCATTTCCACTCCTTCCTAGATGTGTTCCAAGTATAATAGGGGGGGACTTCAGAATATAACAACGTTTTTGCAGAGGGGTCGGTTTGACAAAGTTGAAAGAAGGCTGTTAGTGTAGTTTTTGGCGGTGATGCAATTCTTTCTTGGAAATTTCTTTCGGTGAAATATACACGCTCTCCATTTTCTAAGTGCACAGCAAGGTGAGTACTGTTGGGTGCCTTTCGTGTAAAGGGAAACCAAGGAGAAGCCACGCTGCCTCGTTACTACTGACATAACGCCCTGCTTGAAAGGTCTGTACTTCATTAACGGGATTTGCCTCACCTTCACTCCTGAGATTAAATTTTGCTTGGTCGCTTCCTTTATTTATGTACTTACAGACATACTTGATTGCGCGGACAGAGCTACATGCATCTACATTAATGTGGGCATTAAACATTTTACATGGAATGGGCGAATACGGGATAATCCAGATGTTATCTAAGGTTTCGAACACTCCAGAGCGAGATTTGAATGTAACTTTCTTGCCACCATCTTCGGGAGCGCTGCGTCTGTATAAAGGGTAGTCATTGTCATTGTGCACTGTTTCTTCTAATAGCTGTTTAGTGAATTTCTTTGTACATTTTCCTTCTTTCATACATGGCGATATGAATTACGTGCTCCACATGGACCGTGAATCATATTTCGGACGATGGTATCATACAATTCTTTATCTTGCTCAGGATCCGGAATCTCGGCGCTTATTATGTCGTCTATTTGGCTGGGCCGCAACTTCTCTTTAAGCCATATTAGAATGTGGGCATACGATAATCCTCTTTTTTGCCATTCAATTGAATACATGAAGCACTGCACCTCTTCGAAAATTTTCCCTTTGTTAATTACATACATTAATTTTTGTACTTTTAATCTAAATACTCTAGCAACTAAATCGTGCCTGTCTGTACTTTTTTGGCCCAGCATTAGCTCCTTGGTTATTTCTTTCCATGTGTGATTGCAAGTAAAAGTAACAAAAAGATCAGGTCTTCCGTAAATTCGTACATAGGCGAATGCTTCCTGTGTGTACTCATGTAGGTAGCGGAGACTGTTAACGAATAATGAGGGCAGAATTACCATTTTACATAAATCTCTGGGGTTTACATTGGCGTCGCTAGAAACTGCATCTTGTAAATGTATATAATTCTCAACGCGCAGCTTTTTTTTTTTTGATTTAAAAATATATAACGGAGATGTTCACTTTCTACCTTCACATAAATGTCTACCAAAAATTTATAAGATAATTGTCTACAATGGGCTAAGAGTTTAAAATCATTTTCTCGCAACGTCATATGATACGAATAAAAATCCATACAATTGTTCGGAGTAGGCTCCTTTGTGATCGGGTTAATGAGTGGAATTTGAAAATGATAACCCTCTAGTCCTTTGCAATAAATCAATGTGTGTATCGGCTACCCGTTGCATCGTATCATCACGTGCTTGCAAGACAATGTCTCGTGAAGAAAATTGATCACCACTAATTACGGCTGCTATTTCGTCTATCAAAGGTGCATTGTAGCGCCTTTCATGGTCTCCTCGAGGGATCCGATCTGCGTGAATGAAGACTTTATAATCGTCTTCAGGTAGTTTTTCTAAAGCAGTTTTAAAAGTTTTGACTAAAATGTTACGTTCATGAAAGAATCTTTGAATTTTGAACACTGTGTCTCTCAACTCCCTGGATAAATTAGCAGCGACAGTCTACCTCAATTTCTTCGTCACCCGTAAAATATACTACTAAAAATTTATGCTGTTCGTTTTCAGCTGGAAAAAGTGAACCTATTCTATGATAAATTTGCCCTTGCACCGTAAATATAGGCGAAAATCCCGGCATTATTATTTCCCGGTCAACTCCGAAGGACGTCATTTGAAACCATGAGTTAGTTATATTTCCGGATCCTATTTAAAAAGCGCCGTGACTCATTAGCATCATATAAAAAGAGAGTTTTCAAAGGTTCTTCTGGTTCCCCAAGTAACGGAAGAGACACTTTGCCATTGGAACATCACATGCCTGCGGTCCCATCTTTCCATTTTAAAGCACTGCAAATCGACACGCCTTGTCCATTAGTCCGATAACAACTAACCTGTGATTTTTATAATCAATCAACGGATCATAATTGAATGCTGCGTCGTTTAAAAACCAACCAATTGTTTCTATGAAAATTTTGTCGACGTTCAGCTTGGAGCTGTGCATTTGCATCTCTTCTCGCCTATGTCTGTTCTGATGTTTCAGATGCCCTTATAGTAGATTGACGTTCAGCTTGCTCACTTTGAGTCTGTGTTGAGTTTCATCAGGTGTTTCCGCGGCTCCTAAGGCGGCCTGACGTTTCGCTTGTTCGAATAGCTTTTGCTAACTTTGAGCTGGTGTTTCAGTAGCTCTTAAAGTAGATTGACGCTCTGCCTGTTCAAGACGCCTTTGTTGACTTTGATCAGGTATTTCAGTAGCTCTTAAAGTAGCTTGACGCTCTGCCTGTTCAAGACGCTTTTGCTGACTTTGAGCAGGTTTTTCAGCAGCTCTTAAAGTAGCTTAACGCTCTGCCTGTTCAAGACGCCTTCGCTGACTTTGAGAAGGTGTTTCAGAAGCTCTTAAAGTAGCTTGACGCTCTGCCTGTTCAAGACGCCTTTCTTGACTTTGAGAAGTTGGTTTGGAAGCTCTTAAAGCAGCCTGACGCTCTGTCTGTTCAAGAAGCCATGCTGACGTTGAGAAGGTGTCTCAGATGCTCTAAAAGCAGCTTGACGCTCTGCTTGTTCTTGCCTTCTCAGTTCAGCATCTTCAATAGATTCTAGCGATCGAGCTAATCTTTTCGCTTGTCTTTGAGAAGATACTCTTGAAAGGCTGGACTTACGTTTGCTAGGCAGTATGTAGTAACAAAAAACCTATTTATAAAAAAAAACGTTAAAATACCTAAAAGGAATTAAATTTCCTTTTAAATATGATTACTACTTTTACGGATTTTATCGCGTTTATTTTTACTTTTTATTTACTTTTATTTTTAATTCCCGACGTTTCGGGCGCTTTCCAGCACCCATGGTCACGGGGGACTGAGATGACTGACGTTCCGATGTCATTGTTAAACCCGGAGTACCTTCAGCTTTTTTAATTATTGTTTATGGTTCGATCTATGCAAAATGAACTGACTATGTCCTGAGGTCTTGCAGTGGTATGCTTGGGTTTAGTTTTAATTTTATTGATTATAGGATCCCAAGCAGGTGGTAGTACCCAGCCTCCTTCTCTATTGAAATTAGGATGTTTTTTAATTTCAATAGCCTCACGTATCATCCTTGGTAGGAATCGGTGTTCTTTCGCGAGGATTTGTGGTCTATCAAATCTGATGTAATGGTTGTGTCCGTCTAGGATATGATCACAAACTGCAGACTTCCCTTTACCAGACTTTTCTTTTAAATATTTTTTTAAAAGCAAATCCAAAATATCTAAAAGGAATAAATATACCTTTTAAATATTTTTTTAAAATCAAAACGACAAAACCAATCCAAGACACATCACGAATCCGATAACGATAGCCAAAAAATTTGAATTAACTTAAACCAAATCACGAAACAAATCGCAGAAAACCGAAATCGAAAGCAGTAGTCAATATAAATATAACTAATCAAAAAAAGAAGTAAGTAAGGTACACTATCCGTACTATTAATATTCCTTTGAAATATTGTTAAACAACCTAAAACAACGAAGACCAATTCACGATTCTAAATAAACAAAATCCAAAATCAAAGCCAGAGTCTAAATATGTATAAAGGAATACCAACCAAATCAACAAAACCGATCCAAGAAAATACACAAATCCGAAAAAGAAAGCCAATATACATCCATTCAACTTTAACCAAATCACAAAGCAAATAACAAACAACCGAAATCGAAAGCAGGTAGTCGAATAAGCTACGAAATAGAAACAATTTAAGCGTATAGGTACCGTATGCACTATAATTTGACGCGCGGCTCAACGGCGGAAGTTAAGTGCATGTCAGGAAACATTTCGTTACCGCGTTATAAAAACCTAGTAACGATATCTAGCGTAATCAATTTAAAATATGTATACGTTAGTTAATAAGAACTCTCAGAAATATTTTTCTTATAATTTTGCACAATTTTTCTTATTGTAATACCGATTCATTCACAACCACATATAAGAACTGTATTCACTTCCGTTCAATAAATATTACTAAGGCTTATTAATAAGGCTTACTAAGAACTGTTTCTACCACAGTTAAGTAATAGTTAAGGGTGAAAGCGTGACAGGTGGTGATAGTATTTCTGATCCATACTTATAATCACGCCTGTAAATTTACGGGGTAGGCAGAGCATCAACGGATTACTTAATATCGTCTGCGAGGTTATCGCCTATTCTGGGAATTACAATGCACCAAAACGTTTAAAGAAAATAAGCTGGTGAATTTTATGTTTTTTATCGCTCTACTCCCGGTCCTGCGTGGAAAAATACATATCCATACATTTTTTATCTTAATTTTGGAAAAAGACATAACAATCCAGATATTCTGACCTTCTGTGTTCGTCTATCGTACCGTCGTCCATCTTGTAGAATCACGGTGGCGCCACCTAGCTGAATTTAATTTTGGACAACATATTCGATTTCACCACGGGAATGATATGTTTTTCCGCTGAAAAAAAGTAGTCTATGTCACTCTACAGCCACCGAACTATCCCCATAATAAAAAATCATGCCATGTCGACGCTCTGTTGCGACGTGAAAGAAGGACAAACTTGTGCAACATATTCGATTTTCCCACGGGAATGACATGTTTTTCCGCGGAAAAAAGTAGCCTATGTCACTCTACAGCCACCGAACTATCCCCATACCAAAATTCATACCATGCCGACGCTCTGTTGCGACGTGAAAGAAGGACAAACAAACAAATAAACGAACAAACACACTTTCGCATTTATAATATTAGTATGGATTTGCTTTTTAGTATGTAACATGAGACATTATATACTACGTATGAAACAACATACTAAAACTTTTAGCTGAGGCATGCAAGAATGGACAGCTCCTTAGCGCAGTGGCTTAGCAACGAGTCGCTGCGTTGGGGGCCGCGGGATCGTATCCTGCACGGAACAAGTACTTTTTTTTTTTTTTTTTTTTTTTTTTTTTTTTTTATAGGATAGGGTGACAAACGAGCACACAGTCCACCTGATGGTAAGTGGTTGCTGCGGCCCATAGACATCTACATCTATCTTCCATTACAAATCAAAATGCAGATGCGTTGTCACCCGTGAGGCTGAGATGGAATGCCTCATTTCCAGTAAAAAAGGGTCTTCGGTTCTCTACGCTCACCATACGAAATACAGCAGCATTAAGCTACTATTTGACGCTGGTATTCTGTGAGAGCGTGGTCCTTCCCCGGTCGAGCCGACCCATTCGTGCTACAACTATACTACTAATATAATTGCAGCTTGTCTCTACCACGTAGAAAATTTGTATGGTATACAAATAATAGTTACGGGTCTGGATGTTTGTCCTTGTGCAATTTATGTTTGTAAACTGCCTCCACGATAAAGGAGAAAATGCTAGTGTGGTGATAACGTTTAAAAAAAGAATTACTGTAAATGTATAATATATTGTGACCTATTTAGTGCAAAGGAATTTGAATTTGAATTTACAATTTTTTTTTAAATTATGTATTACGTCCAATTATTACGAGTATATCATGCAGAGAAACTCCGAGCACAGCCGTCTCTATAGCTCGCTGAGTACTTAAGGCTTCCTCTTATGCAGTTACGCATTTTTACATATTTCAGGCTTATCACCGACCGTCAATGACAGCATATTAGCAAGATACGAAACCCAAAAGGCGTTTTGTAAAAGAGTCGCACATTATCATAGCAGAGAGTACCCATGGCCGTCGCAACTCTGTTTGGGCCGTAGACCCGTAGAGGGCCGTATTACAACTACTCAATTTTTGGCGTAAGCCTGTCCATCTCACTTGATGTGTGTGCTTGTGTTTGTTTGTAATTTCAATATATAGTAGAATTGTATACCTCCTTTTTTGAGGTCGACAAAAATATTGAACACTCGAGGCTACTAAGGACAACGGAAAAACTCCGCAATATGAAAAAAATAACTTTAATAATAAGTACTTAATGGTAGGAAAAAATTTGTAAACTATTTTTGATAAAGTAAAGATCGCGAATGTAATAAGGTAAATAGGTAAAAATTGCCACCCATTAGCCACTCCAGTTCTAACAATCGTAACGTAAAAGCGTTCGCGCGGAAAACGTTTATCCGCTTTTAACAAGGCATTTCTTCTTTGTGAGATAGTTCTTTGTGAGATAATGAAGATTTTATTTCTAGTCAAAGAAGCTCCCCGTATACGAAGGTCTCAGAAGTTATATGTTATTTAAGGTTAGCATGCACATGTAATATGTGTAATACACACATTAAGGACAATGTCGTCGTTATGAGTTATAAATAGCTTCAAGATTTTAATTATTAGATATAATTCAAAGCGATAGTAGGTAGTGTGTTTAGAATCCATCATTCGCCTACTGTTGTGAACCACTCCTAACACAATCATTGTAAGCTTACCAGGAGTAGGTAAAGATAATATTAATAATGTTCATTGCTAGTATTTTATAAAGTGAAAAAAAAAACAATAATAATAAACCAATAGAGTTGAAATTTATGTGGAACTATTTTAAAAGTGCTCTGGTGGCTTAGGAGCAAAGTAGTCGCGCTAATTTCACAGAACCTACGCAAGGAACTCGCGTTTGACCGCTCTGGTACCAATCAATTTTTTGATTGCGATTGCAATTTTAAGAACTAATATACCAAGTACTCTATGATAAATTCAGTGTAATGGCGTTTTAAGAATATCTACTATCCCATATCATGTCGTAAGAGGCGACAGAGGGAAACAAATCAGTAGATGGATAACAGTGTCTTCTTAATCACAACTTAAAATAAAATACTGCAGTTACCAACTCGCTTGTCCAGCGTGGCAACTATGGCAAATTTCTCCCCTATGAGGCAATCTTTGTCGAAGGCTTAAGTTCAGCAGTGAAATTTAACAGGCTTTAACGATAACGGTAACCATATCGATCAACGGTGAAAATATCGTGGGAAAATCTGAAAGGCTTGAGAATTCTAGTGATATAATGCATTTATTTAAAGACATTTACCTCGTATTTCCAGCCTTATTTCTGCAGCTATTTTTGTTTAGAATTGTTTGTGTTGTAGGAGACACTATGTAGTAAAGTGTGTCACTTTATTACTAAAAAAAGGTTATGAGGTTTGAGTTTGTGGCGGCATTCTCATCGCGCCATAGTAACGTAAAACGAAGTAAATAACAGCCGAGGGTTAAATCACGCTAGCAAATTTTTCGAACGATTCTCTATATTATATATTAAACAAGCTCGGAACTATCACATTCCCTTTTTCAAAATTGGTGAACCTGATAGCTATCATCGCGCCGATGTTTATATGATAAATTAGCGTCCAAGTGTGATTCTTATATAAAATCCCTCATTAAGCATCGGCCGGCGTGGCACAAGTTTTCATTGTTTTTGTCTTATACCTGGTTACGGTATTCAAACAAAAGTTATTGGTTGCAAGTGCTACTTGTCACCACATACGAGTAAAGATGATATTGCAGTGTTGCACAACTTTTTAAAGTCATCCAATAACCACGAATATATCTGTTACTCGGTCGCATAACGAATATCCCCGTGAAACGCTTTCAGCGCGCGTGTGTGTTTTATGTACAAGTAAATTGTGCTATAGCACTCTTTGGATCAGAATTGACATCGACTTTCACTCATCCGCTTACTGGATGAAAATATTTTTATTATATTTTATTTTTAACCCACTTCAAAAATGTAGGAGGTTCTCAGTTCGACTGTATTTTTTATGTGTGTTACCTCAGAACTTTTTCTAGGTGAAACGATTATGATATTTTTTTTTGTCTGAAAACTATTGCTTCTTTTGTTCTCCTGTATAAATTTGATCAAGATATGACCAGTAGTTTTTGAGTTTTGCTTAATAATGCGTTGATAATGTTCTCATTTTATTCATATTGAGGTCAGTTGTACAAAATTTTTGATTTTACCGCTTGTTATCAAACAGGGTATAAACAAATATATCCCGGATGGATTTCCTAACGTAATACATAATATGTTCATAGCTCTGTATCTTTTTCAAGGTTTTTGAAAGTAATCTTGATTACAATAAAATAGTTACGTTTTTGTAACACAATGTTTGGTATAATTATTTTTCATGTAGGAAGCCGATGGGTGAAGTTCGATGTTAGTTCAGAACTTAGGCTATTTTATATCCATACATTTGATTACCAGCCCGTTTTATAAGGGCCTACTATCATATCGTAAGACGTCTAACGGGTAGCTCCTTACATTAAAGGTTTTACATGTACTTCGTATCTAATTCTCCGGCCCGTAAGAGAAACGCAACGTCTCTTGATCATCGTAATCGGGGATTTTCACCCTGTTAAAGGAAACGAAGAAGAAGAAAATAAGGCATGATGTTGCGTGAGCTATACAGATAAGAGTTCTCTCATCTGCTTATTTTTTCACGTGTCCTAAGAGAAGATTATTAAATAGCCTAAATGGATCACGTGGCCTATAGATGGAATGGATTTGTCAAATATTTTGATTTATTAAAAAATTTGGTGGGTTATGTGTCATTTTGTTACATGAATTAAAAATTTTTGTAGATATTCTAAGAGAAAAAGCACCTCGTACGTGCAGTGGCTTCACGTTGTTTGATATTTGTTACTGCGTTTCGCCAATTGATACGACCTTGTTGATTTTTTGAATAGAGAAAATATTTCTAGATAACGTCAGTCAACGAAATGAATATGTCTTTAAATATATTTTTGTTTACATTTATTTGTATTAAATTAATATTAGCCTTTGTATTTTTAGTAACTACTAAATACTTCTAAATCTGTGGTAACAACCTATTTCGTAACGTCATAACTACACCTCAATGTTGTTCTGGGAACAATACTGTAATTGTTGTTCCATCATTCACCAATTAAGAATTTCATGCAAACGGAAAAGTTTTCATACGAAAATCAGACGGATTAATTGCGATATTAATTGGAAATGAAGCCCAATTCGATGATCTAAAATGTGAAAGACTAGATATTGCTTCATTGTGCTTTAAAATACATTTCAACTATTTATTATGTTACTGCATGTTAAATTTAAGGTTTATTTCTTTTTTTCCTTATTAATATTTATAGGATTAGTTTTAAAATTTAGGATCTCAACACAAACACTAAATAAACTCACAAATCAACAAACAAAACATACTACACACAAACACTTAAACTCATTCGTCAGAATCGTGCTTACTCCTACACTATTCATAATCAAACATTTCATAAAAATTTCATTACTCCTGATAATCACTCACCATAATCGACATAATATGCTTAACTGCGCTATAAGATCTTGCTTTAAATTATATACGTTATTGCACGTCAAACGCTGTACTAACCATTATAAAACATATGCCCGTAAATAAGAACTTAAAAATACCTCATTTATTACATTTTTGCTTGTGTAATTACTAGTAGTTTGCTTGTGTACTTAGTATAACTACATCAATTCATTACAGTTTATTGTTCAAATAAACAATACAATCTTATTCTCTTACATACACAAATTATGCGTGTTAAATGCTTATAATAAAAATGGGGAATAATATTAACTCATACATCGATAACATAAACCAGTGTACATTAAGTGAATCCTATTATTGTACTCCGGAAGAGGCTAAACATTACATTAAACAAACAAATAAATCCCTAAAAATACTGCATCAAAATTTAAGATCGATAAATTGCAACTTTCTTAGTTTACAAACCTTACTTGACCGAATCTCATTTGATTGCGATGTATTGGTTTTAACGGAGTGCTGGTGGCCCTGCTCAAGTAATCACAATATTCCTTATATACAGCACTATACTATGTACAAAACTTGTGAACACCAAAATCAAAGTGATGGGGTAATTATTTACATTAAATCATGTTATTTGGTAAATATTGAAGAAATAAATTTTAATAACACAGCATCTGGACTAATTGCTACGATTGATTCAAATACAGTGTTTATTTGCATTTATCGATCACCATCAAATGAAAACATAATCGAGTTTCTTTCGACACTCAACGCTACACTTACACCGCTTTCAAAATGTAAAACAGTCATAATAACTGGAGATATAAATCTTGATATAAAATCTTCTTCCTTAGTCACCCGCAGCCATGAATATCTCAATTGTCTTGCATACCATAGTCTTCTTCCTGCTCACAGTCTCACAACCAGAGGAGACAACTGTATTGATCACTTTATGTTGCGCACCAAATACACGGCTATAGTTATGGTTTTCGACACCACTATCACTGACCATTATTGCTCTATTTTGTGTATCAAAAACGAAACAAAAAAATGTAATTTCCACTGTTTCAAAATTTGCCTTTGATAATCTTGATAAAACAGTCGAAAAACTTAACTTAGCACCTATTTATTCCATGTTAGATCCTAATACAGCAACTGAAGCTCTTATTAAACTATTATCGGATGCAATAGCTGAAAATTCATCACTTAAAAAAAATTCGTCAAGAAATAGAATACTTAAACCATGGATGATACCAGGTTTGTAAAGGTATATAAGAAATAGAGATTCAATGCTTAGAAAAGTAAAAAAGTTTCCTAATAATTTTGCGATGTCTATCACTTATAAGCGGTATAGAAACTTCTGAACAAAAAATTTAAAGAAAGCAAAGAGACATTATGATGCTCAAGAAATAAGCAAAGCAGGAAAAAACCCTAAAGCACTTTGGGAATACTATCAAAAAAATCACAAATACATTCCACAATAAACAAGCAACATGTCAGTTAGTTACACAAGCAAGGTCTCTAAAACAATCATGTAGTAATTTTAACAAATTTTTCGTTAATGTTGGAAAGGAGCTTACGGACAATATAATCAAGTCTAACAATTTACCTCAGTTTACTTCTTCACAATCTTTTACATGTATTTCTTCTTTTGTTCTTGAAAAACCCAATACTGATGAAATAATATCAATCATAAAGAGTTTTAAGTCAAATGTAGCTACCGGTTGGGATTGTATATCTTCCGCAATATTAAAAAGATACTCTACTACGCTAGCACCTGTGCTAAGCCATATATTCAATCTCTGTTTCGAAAATGCTATTTCTCCTAACTCTTTAAAAAAGTTTATTATTCATCCCATCTTCAAGGGTGGTGATTGGACTTTAGTTACTAATTATCGTCCTATTGCCGTACTATCAGCTTTATCTAAAGTCTTAGAACGTTTAGTGAACAATAGACTGGTCCATTATCTTGAACACTTTAAATTAAATTCACCTCAACAATTCGGATTTCATAGAAATAAATCAACTTCTGATGCAGTTCATGAATTAATAAATTTCATAGTCACTAATCTAAATAGTCATAAGAAGGCCATAACAATATTTCTAGATCTAGCAAAAGCCTTTGACACAATTCCTGTTTCTACTCTTTTAGCCAAGTTAGAGAAAATTTTAGTCAGAGGTTTACAGTTAGACTTTTTCAGAAGTTACCTT
Organism: Parnassius apollo; assembly: GCA_907164705.1. NCBI lineage: Eukaryota > Metazoa > Arthropoda > Insecta > Lepidoptera > Papilionidae > Parnassius > Parnassius apollo. The sequence goes on from CAJQZP010000810.1 coordinate 4,755,892, forward strand.
ATGAAAAAATGACTAGCAGAAGTCTGCTAGTCATTTTTTCATACATAAACACTCACGCCTGTCACACAGAGGGGTAGGCAGAGACTACAGACTTCCATTTAGCGCGATCCTGACATACCTTTCTCGCCTCTTCCACATCCATATACCTACGCATACATGCTCGTCGGTTAAGGGTACTCTTAATTTGGCCCATTTTTAGTATATCGCCAATTTGGTCGACAAACTTCCGCCTAGGACGTCCCTTTCCAACTCTTCCATTCACTTCTGTAACATATATTTGCTTTGTCAGTCTTTCCGCATTCATTCTTTCTACATGATCAAACCACCGAAGCATTCCTTTCTTAATCCTGGTCACCGTATCATCTTGCAAACCACACTCTTCTTTTATCACACAGTTTCTCACCCTGTCACTCAGATTAAGCCCTAACATACTCCTTAGCGACCGCATTTCTACTGCATTTATTCTACTCTCGTGCTTCTTCTGCCACACCCAACTTTCACTACCATACGTTAAAGTAGGGACTAATACAGCATTGTGAATTGCCACACGTGCCTTTTTTGACACATTCTGACTTTTCACAATAGAGTGTAGAGCCCCATTTACTTTATTTCCTGCATTCACTCGTCGTTCAATATCCTTATCATATCTCCCATCCCTGCTGAATACACATCCCAAATATACGAACTCATCCACTTGCTCAATTAACTCTACTTCTATTCTTATTTCACATACCGTTTTGCTTTCATCCCTTTCAAAAACCATCACTTTCGTCTTACTTGCGTTCACTTTCATTTCCCTTTCTTTTAATGACCTGTTCATTAATGTAACCATCATTTGCAACTCGGCCGCCGACGACGCAAGTATGACTTGGTCATCGGCGTACAAAAGGCATTTGATGGTTAACTCACCCATTCTTAACCCGCATTCTTCAACTTTCAAATTTTCCAAACAGCTGTCCATAAATAGGTTAAACAGCCACGGGGAAGCTACACAGTCCTGTCTGACACCTTTATGGATGCCCAACCAGTCCGGGTAGACCCCGTTGATTCTAACACAAGCACTCGAGTCCCTGTACAGAGACTTTAATGCATGTATCAAACCAACGCTCAACCCAAATGCGTTCAGCGTTTCCATCCCTGTCCACTCTGTCATAAGCCTTTTCCATGTCCATGAACACACAAAAAACTTTTTGGTTTTTCGCCAAAAACTTCTCCGCGATCATGCGCATGGAAAAGACTTGATCTGTACACCCTATTCTCTTTCTAAATCCCGCTTGCACATCCCAAATTTTTCATCAGTTTCTTTCATAACTCTTTCAATTAGTACCTTAGCATACGGTTTTCCCAAAATGCTAAGAAGGCTGATACCACGGTAGTTTTTACAGTCCTGCTGTGACCCTTTTCCCTTATATATTGGGACTATCACGGCTTTGCACCAGTCTCCCGGTACCCGCTTTAGTTCCCAACATAAATTAAACAAGGTGTCCAGCAGGCCTGCTACCACGTCCTCTCCAGCCCTTAGCATTTCGAGTGAAACTCTATCATATCCGGCCGCCTTACCTACTTTCATGCTTTTCATTGCTTTCATTATTTCATCTATACTTATCTCCCTATCTCTTTCATCTTATTTCGGAATTTCTATTTCATTTAGTTCACAGTTCTCCTCACTCATAAATATGCTTTCAAAATATTCCTTCCATCTCTTTAGACTCAACACTTCACCATTCAGGATACAGCCATTCTCGTCTCGTATCGCATTCAATCTAGGCTGTTTTGAAAGTCCCCTGGTATTTCTTACGAGTTTCCAGAACATTTTTATATTTGCCTGGAAGTTATCCAATATTCTTCTATCATTCTTGTCCGTTCTTTCTTGCTTTTTCCTTTCAACTAATTCTTTTACTCTCTTAATTAAACGTTTAAACTCTGCCTGTTTTGTTTCATTCTCATCATTCTTACCGCCAGAATTACCAGCTTTGGTCGCTAGTAAATCTAGCCATGCTCTCTTCTTTGCTTCAACTTCCATACGTACCTCATCATCCTACCATAACGTATTGTCTTTCCTTTCATTCGTTATTTTACTAATACCACATACTTCGGTAGCTACATCCACTAAACCTTTCTTAACATTATGCCACACATTCTCCAAGTCTAACTCATTCACACACAACTCATTCAAATTACTTATATTTTCTCTCAGTCTGCATTTGTACTTGTCTTTCACATCTTCATCTTGTAACCTCTCAATTCTTATACGCTGTAACGCAGTGGTAGACACAGATGTCCTATGCCACCAACGTCTGAATAAACCCCTAATTCGGCATAAGACCAGGTAGTGGTCCGTCCCTACGTTGGACCCCCGGTAAACCCTTGTATCCACCACTGCGATCCTCATTCTTTCATCCACAATTATGAAATCTATCATGCTTCTATCATCACCTCTTTCCCAAGTATACATGTGAATCTTCTTATGACGAAAGAAAGTGTTCGTCACAAAAAGATTCCTTTCCACACATACGGTGAGGAGGCTTTCACCATTCTCATTTATACTTTCATCACCAAACGTTCCCAATACCCTTTCATAACCAAGCCTCCTCACCCCAACTCTTCCATTAAAATCTCCTAGCATAATAATATTTTCATTTCCCTTACACTTCATTAACACCATCCTTACTATTTCCCAAAACTGCTCCCGGATATAAGTGGGCTTAGACATGTCTGGGGCGTAAACCCCTAACACAAAAAACTTCTTTAAGCCCACTTTCATTTGTATCCATAGCAGTCTTGGGCTTACACATTCATAATCTTTCAAACATTGGCCCATTCTTTCTGAAAGGATGATACCTACTCACTGGCATGCCCGCTCGATCTCGTCTACACCGGACCAGTATGCGGTATACATGCCATGTGCAGTGGCATCCTTCCCCTTCCTTTTCGTCTCATTTACACATAATACATCTATTCCTCTATCATACATCATATCGCATACTTCATACATTTTATCATTCATTGCCCCACATATTGGTTCTTTCTGGCAGACAGATCTCTGGCAAAGACTTTGGAGCCCTGGTTCCGCTCGATCGCTTTTTTAATACGAGCAGTATTAAAGTTGCGTAAGTCTCGCCGCACGCATTTGGAGATCTGTTTGTTCAGTTGCCTGTATGCTGTCAAATCTGTTGACGATTGCAGCCTCATCTTCTGTCTAACAGCCATGAGATTAAGAATGTGTTCGGAGAGTTTTTGTGTTTTTCTGCGGCGGGTCTTGCAGAACTTAGCTCCTACCGCATGGACAGTTTCCACGAGCTTGTCATTCATATCGTCCATTGCATTGCAATCTTCTAGGCACTGAAAGCGGTTACGTAACTCGAGCTGAAAAGTCTCAGGATTCTAGATTAGAGCACGAGGGGGACGGAGCGTTGATTTCATTAGACGAGACCTCTCCAACTTAACGTTTAGGTTCAGTGTGCCTCTAACCATTCGGTGATCGCTGCCGATTTTCACCCTTGCGATCACTGAGACATCACTGAACAGTTGACGTCTGGTCGTCATAATGAAGTCAATATCATTTTTGTCGAACCGTCGGGGCTCGACCAGGTCCACTTCCTGAGGGGCCGCTTCTGGAAGAAAGAGTTCAATATAAAGAGTCCCTCTTTCTCCATAAAGTCAGCCAGCTGCTGGCCCCTACGGTTCCGTTGCCCTACTCCAAATTTCCCTAAATTCAGCTCACCGCCTTCTCTTGTGCCTAGTTTTGCGTTGAAGTCTCCCATCAACACCGTGTAGTGGGTTTTGGAGGAATGCATGGCTCTAGAAATATCCTCATACATTTCCTCCACGTCCTCATCGGGATGTGCCGAGGTTGGTGCGTAGACCTGTATGACCTTTAGCGAATACCGTTTGGTGATTCTGAGTATCAGGTACGCGACCCTCGTCGACACACTCCCAATCTTTACAACGTTGTTGACGAGAGACTTGTGGACGATAAATCCGACACCTCCTTGGGACAGATGGTCACCCTCCCGGTGATAGAACAAGTTGCCGGACTCGAGGATTACCGTGTCCTCCCCCTCTCTTCGGACCTCAGATAATCCAATAATATGCCAGCGCAACTTGTCTACCTCTTATTCCAGCTCCAGTATCTTCTCGTCAGTCCTCAGGGTGCGTGCGTTATACGTTGCCAGGTCGAGTCATCGTAGGTGGCAACCGAACCTCCACCGGAGATTCTTAGCACCCCCTGCACCGCCGTTACCATGGTCGCCACCGTAGCCAGGAATAGCGGGGCCGCCGGGGACTGGGGGCCGTTTATTTGCGTCGTTGCTCATGGGGGGATATTTGCCATAGTTGCCACGCTTGGCGAGCGGGTTGGCAACCGCAGTTTTTTATTATGTTATTGTTGTTATTAGGAAGATGCTGCTGCCCATCTCTTTTCTGTGTCCCTCTGTCGCCTATTACGACACCCACGGGAAGATATGGGGTAGTGGATATTCTCAACCGCCACTACACGGCTTTCACATTCAATAGCATTTTATTGTCTCTACACCAATTACATAATCTATTAATATCTTCTTGCAATAATACACTAACGTTTAATATGCTTCTTATTGGCCTTAACATTTTAAGGTTATCCACAAAAATGTAAGGTTCCGAGTTAAGAAAGCAATTAACTATAATATTTATAAATATTGAAAACGAGAGTGGACCAAGGTTTGAACCTTGAGGAATACTTAACGTTTTCAAAGAAAGTATTCACATTTTCCAATACAATATTAGCAAGAGAGTATTAATGTTAAAAATTCTATAAAACTGTGTGGAATAAAATTCAATGAAATAATTTTTTTTGACAGAGCATTATTTTCTAAATATTTATAGGAACGCTGTTTCAGTGAAACCTGTTATCAGGCTTGACATAAGGACACTTCAATGCCGGAGGTCCGGGACAAGAGTTGCTGAAAAGGTCACAAAACTTTAGGAATTTATATCATGTTAAAATTAACCGTAATAAAATCTAATGATTTCTTATATTTACGCGAACACTACACATTGAAATAATACTAGTTTTTATTACAAAATTGTATGGGTTACCAAAAATACACAAGCCCAATGCTCCATTAGTCCCATAGTGAGCCAAATCGATTCACCAACTTACAGATTGGCTCAACACTTAGCAAAAATACTCTCACCACTCAGGGGACATACAAGAGCACACATAAATGATTCCTACCATTTTGTCAGCGAGATTAAAGACCTACATCTGGCAGACAATGAAACTATGGTCAGTTTTGATGTGCAGTCATTGTTTACATGCTTACCTGTTGAAGACTGCATCTCAATTGTAACTAGAAAGCTGGAAGAAAACAACATGCCCGTAGAATATGCAGTATTACTCAGACACTGCCTTACATCTGGCTACCTATTGTGGAAGGAGGAGTTCTACAAGCAAGTAGATGGTGTGGCGATGGGCTCACCTGTATCTCCCATTGTCGCCGACATATTCATGGAAGACTTTGAGGAGAAAGCCCTGCTTAGTTCTCCATTAAACCCAAGGTTCTACAAGCGGTACGTAGACCACACTTTCACAATTCTACCTTTAGATAAAGTAACTGCATTTTTAGACCATCTTAACTCTATAAATTCTAAAATTCAGTTCACAATGGAGTTAGAGGCAAACAATTCCTTAGCTTTTCTAGATGTGTTAGTAATTCGGAATCCTGATAACACCTTGAGCCATACCGTGTATAGAAAAAAGACCCATACAGATAGATATTTAAACGGTGATTCTCACCACCATCCTTCACAGTTAGCTACCGTGGGTAAATCTTTGTTTCAGAGAGCACGAGGGATCTGTGACAGTAAACACCTGGCTGCAGAGCTCCACCATGTCAAGCAAGTTTTGCATGACAACAAGCTTCGAGTCCCGCGCCTACGTCACAGTGAACGAGTGAAGCCGGCCACAGTCGAGCGTGTACCTGCTGTACTGCCATATGTTAGAGGAGTCACTGACAAGATTGGCTACATCTTGAAGCGCGCTTCCATCAAAACATACTTCAAGCCGCTGAAGAAGATTGGTCAGTTTTTACCATCGGTCAAGTGTAATGTCCCTCTGCAAGATGCAGGAGTGTACAAGCTTGATTGTGAATGTGGTCTCTCCTACATAGGACAAACTAAAAGATCAATAAAAACCCGCGTTAAAGAACATATAGCTGATGTGAAGAATCGACGCTCCGGGAAGTCTGCAGTCTGTGAACACGTACAGGATCGCCCCCGTCACTACATCAGATTTGATTGACCGCAAAGAACACCGATTCCTTCCAAGGATGATTCGCGAGGCTATTGAAATCAAAAAATATCCTAATTTCAATAGAGAAGATGGCTGGGTGCTACCATCTGCTTGGGATCCTATAATAAATAAAATTAAATCCCAACCCAAGCATACAACTTCAAGACTTCATGATACCATAAGTTCATACTGCATAGATCGGAACAAAAGTTAAATTTTAATCTATGGTAACCGCGGTTAACTATGACATATGGACGTTGAACATCTCAGTCCTGCCCGTGACCATGAGTGCTGTAAAGCGTTCGAAACGTCGGGTAATTAAAAAGTTAAATATACGCGATAAATTCCGTAAAAACTAGTATTATTTCAATGTAATAAAATCTATCAAAAATATTATTCTATTTTTCAAGGCGTAGTCATGAAAATACTGTGAATGAAATGAAATGAATATACAAGAAGTCATTATAACGACGTTATACGTAAATTTTCTTTATGCACTTCTAAACTCTCCAGGAAACATATTATCAAATTTAAATAAAATTAAGTATGGGGATTTAATTGCGTTTTTAAAATACCCATTCTTCGAGCGCTTTGCACTAATTGAGTTTTTTACAAAATGAATTCATGATACTTCGTAAAGAAAACCAATTATTTTAAGAAATGAAAATGTTCCAAATAAATATGAAGGCTGCCTATTCGTACTAAATAAAGTAATACGGTGCATTCTTTTCAATTCGATAAAGAGATAAAATGAAGCCGTTTCAAAATTTACTTTTAAATTTTTCATGAAATTTTCATTTCGTTTCATTGCATAGAGTTTTATGAATTGCTCTACTAATAGGATGGTTCCACAATCTAGATATAGAATATTCTTAAGAGTGCTTAGAACCAATTTGATATAATAGTTGTGAAAACGTATCCTGAATGTATAATATGCAAGTGAATTATACTTATATTTTTTTTTATAGAAGAGGGGCAAACGAGCATGCGGCTCACCTGATGTTAAGTGACTACCGCCGCCCATGATCAACCGCAACACCAGGGGAATTGCAGGTGCAGGTAAAGGGCTGGCAACCCCTTTAGAAAGGAGTAAGCTCTTTTCTTGAAGGTCCCCAGGTCGTATCGGTCCGGAAAAATCGCCGGTGGTAAACTATTCCACAGAGAGGTTGTATGCGGAAGAAAACTCCTTTTGAAACGTACTGTGGTGGACCGCCAATCATCCAGATAGTGTGGATGGTATCGGGACGTTTGCCGCGTAGTGCGTTCACGAAATTTGGCGGCTGGGATTAATCCGAACAATTCCTCAGAGCACTCTCCGTGGTATATGCAAAATAAAATGCAAAGAGATGCAACATCTCTTCGCAGAGCCAGTGAATCGAGCCGATCGGAAAGCACTTGGTCGTCGACGATTCGAGCCGCTCTGCGCTGGATGCGGTCAAGTGGAAGGAGCTGGTACTGGGGAGTCCCAGCCCAGAGATGGGAACATTATTCCATGTGCGGCCGAACCTGCGCCTTGTAAAGTCGCAGGCGGTGTGCCGACATGAAATACTGTCCCGCTCTGCTGATCACGCCAAGCTTTTTAGAGGCCAATTTGGCCTTCTCTTCCAAGTGACCACGAAACTGCACGTCACTCGATATGTCGACCCCGAGGATTCCGATACTGGCTGAGGCAACAAGGGGAGTGCCTTGAAACTGAGGAGATACGACAAAGGGGTTCTTTTTAGCGGTTAACGCGCAAACTTGTGTCTTCTGGGGGTTAAATTGGACTAGATTTAGTCGCCCCCAATCCGAGACCTGTTCAGCAAAGACTCGACTTCAGACGCAAGTTTGTCCCGGCACTCGGAGACGTTTTCCCGAGAAATATTGGCTCGGCCGGTGTAAAGAGCATCACCAGTGCTGTCATCTGCATAGCAATGAATGTTACGGGTTTGCAACATATCATTGATATGCAGAAGAAACAGCGTTGGCGATAGCAATCAGCCTTGGGGAACACCAGCATTAATAGGCTTGCAATCGGAGCTTGCACCGTCTACAACGACTTTGATGCTCCGATCTGCAAGAAAGCTGGTGATCCAATCGCACAATTTCTCGGGAAGCCCATAGGAAGGGAGCTTCGAAAGAAGCGCTTTGTGCCAAACCCGATCGAAGGCCTTCGCAATGTCCAAACTAACGGCCAATGCCTCCCCCTTGGACTCCTGTGCCTCCGCCCATCTATGAGTTAGGTAGACCAGAAGATCACCAGCTGACCAACCACGGCGAAAACCGTATTGGCGGTCACTAATCAGCTGGTGATCCTCAAGGTACCTCATGAGCTGACAGTTTACAATGGACTCCATTGCTTTGGAGAAAAAGGAGGTGATGGCGATAGGCCGGTAGTTGGACGGGTCTGAACGGTAGCGTTTTTTAGGGATCGGGTGGACGAAAGCCGTCTTCCATGATTTTGGGACTACGCCTAGGGAGTAGGAGTACCGGAAAAGACGCGTTAAAACCGGTGCCAACTCTGGAGCACACGTACTCAGCACAATTGGGGGGATTCCGTCAGGCCCACTCGACTTATGGATGTCCAGAGAGAGGAGTGCTTTGCGAACCGAGCGCTGTGTGAACTGCACTTCCGGCATGGAGCACTCACATCGCGGGATGGTCGGCGGCGTACTCCCCCCGTCATCGAGAGTCGAGTTGGACGCAAAGAAAGAGAAAGCAACTGCGATTTCAGCGTGAGTGGCACACTCCGGACAAGACAATGGTCCGAGGAACCTAAAGGGGCTTCGACGGAAATCTGATATCCGTTCGGGTGAGAGGTCAGCAGAAGTTCCAACAGGGAAGGTGCATGATCCTCCACATCTGGAATCCGCATAGGCGAAGTAACCAGTTGTGTCAGACCATATGCCAAGGCAAAATCATGAACAGATCTCCCCGCATGATCGGTTAAACGTGAACCAAGCCATTCGGCGTGATGGGCGTTAAAGTCGCCGAGGATCACGATCTCTGCGGAAGGGATTTGCTGTAGCAACGAATTTGTAGCCATTTGGACGTGGTCGAAGAGTCGGTCTGTTTCGGCATTACCGCTATGGGACCTATAGAGGCATCCGTAGACGCGCGGATGGTCGTCGCTGTCTACACGTAGCCAAAGGATGGACAGGTCCGAACCTTCAAGTCTGCCGAGGCGTCGAGAACAGATGTCCTCTCTGACGTAAACGCAAACTCCAGCCCGAGGCACAAAGGAGTGTTCCAGTTTGTACCCCGGGTAGGAGAGATACGAAACATCAGCCGGAGAGGACACCTGCGTCTCGGTCACGAAGAGCAGAGCCGGCCTCGCCGTCTAGAGATGGTAGTGGACGGCGTTTAGGTTAGAGTGAAGTCCCCTGATATTGCAGAAATTCACGGACAGCGTGGCAGGGGTCGCCTTGGTCTTTTTGCTCCGTTTGCCCCGAGCAGTTGTAGTCTTGAGCGGAATTTGCCCCCCCCCCAAATACGCGGGGCAGCCTGAGTACCCACGCTCAGAAGTGGAGAAACATGGTCGTGGATGCTCAGCGAGGGATTCTCCAGGGGTGCTGGTACCCTCCTGGGGTAGTCTATCATTATTTAATTCCGCTACCATGTTGATGGGGGGGGGGGGATTTGGGCCTCCGGCCACCTGCACTCACCAGACGAAACGCGGAAGCAGAGCTTCCCCTTTCACGCCGGTATTCTGTGAGGTCGTGGTACCACCCCGGTTTGAGCCGGCCCATACGTGCAACAGCAAAGTTGCCGCGTGGCATATGTATTTCATTGTATCGAATCGCTATGTTCCTATAAAATATTTTTATTTATTTTATTTATTCAAAAGGCTATAACGGTTAGAAGATACATTTTCATGGCTTGAAATGGATAGATCAATAGCAGCTCTGTTATAGTAATACCTATGACAAATAAGGATACCGAAAAATTTATCACTGATACCTTAATCAAACTTTCCGTACAATACCTCATACTGAGCATACACAAACACCGTATTCGTACCTCCTTTCATCTTCCACTCTCCGGGCTTACCTAGCGGGCGATAGAACTCCCCTTTTCCCTGGTGACACCGATGGAAGCTTAATGGTGTGGTCTGCAAACTCAGAAAGTCGTGGTTTTGAATCTGCACATTCAACTACTGTAGTAAACCGCCTCTAATATTAAAATGTTAAAAGCGTTGCTTGTATTATTTTAAAAAAGAATAAAATTACCCTCCTAACACCCGCGTCACAGTTTATATTGATTCTTAAAATATTTCCTGTTACCTTTTATTTATTAAGTTTTTCCATCTTTGAGAGTGTATACACTCCCACAAGATTATCAACTTTAGCAGAACAAAAAAAATTATATCCAATCCCCTTTGAATTTTGAATAATGCCTCGGGACACGTTTAGCCATTTTATAAAGTACGAGTATTCTAAGAAGTAAATAATCAATTTTTTTTAATCTAAAAGTTTAAAATATTACATTTTTTTGTGTAACGGTATTAAAAATTATGGTATTTTACTAAAATTATATTATTTTACTATCGTATTTGATAATAAATTGTTTATAAATGTGAAATTAGCTCGACAACGATTCACATAATGTATGTCTTGTTGGTTATTCTTATTAAAATGAAATAGCATTGCATATCGATAGGTGAAATTCCTACCGCCCGACTGCTCTATATCTAATATGGCGACAATTGACTAAGATATCGTATAAAAATTGTAATCATACTTGAATAATTATTTTATTAGATAAAGCAGTAAACTCTATTATGGTCGAATTAAGAAGTCGAAGAAGAGAGAAGTATTCAACGATCTGTCTGAGTATAGTCATAGCACCATCATGGAATACACCCCTTTTGTAACGTACGCAAATAACAATGAATGAGAACTATGTCGTCACCTATGCATGCCTAATTATACCTACTATATATAGGTACCTTTGTAATAAGACAAAGGTCATATGTAACATCCATGTCACAGCTTTGTAGGTTGTTGTTGGAAACAACGCTTATAGTTATTGACGAGAATGTTTAACAAGGACAAATTGTCGGACTAGGTAAGTTCAACTACGACCGAAAGTTCAATCGATTGATTAAACTCAGTTGGGCAGCGTTCAGGTGATTACAATAGATCTTTTAGTCAGGTTTACCTGCCACTTGTAAACAAGGTTGTACAACTAGTGTTTGCATATAGATCTAAAAAGTGGTCCCTCAATGCTGGCCGTATGAGGAAGCTCAAAATCGCTCAGCGAGCTATTGAGCGGGCTAACTCGAGATTTACCTTCGTGATACACATAGAAAAGGCGATATCTGCAGCAGAACCAGAGTAACGGATATAGATCAACGTATTACATTATATACACTACTAAGCTAAAGCGGCAAAGTGGTAAGCAAGTATTGTGTGGAACCCAAATTATATAACGTACATACAATAAATAGAACGAATACAGAGAAAATTCATTAACGTCTTGAATTTTCGATGTCAAAATAAAACAAAAAATTATATACAATCATGTAATTTTCATGAATTAATGCAGTTGAAAGATCGCCGCCCTCTACTTCAGATGCCATTTCTACATGATATCTGCAGTGACAAAATTGATAGCCCCGAATTAGTTTCCTGTACTTTACAACTACGAGCACTTACTAAGCGCAATGGATATACTCAGTTATTTAATGTTTTTTTAGGTAACTCAAATGCCTCACAGAATTCAGTAATATGTCGCATACTTAAAATCTATAATAAAGAATTTTCCTCAACTGACATCTTCCACCAAAGCAAACCAGTCACACACACACACACACACACACACACACACACACACACACACACACACACACACACACACACACACACACACACACACACACACACACACACACATACACACATGTATATATATACATATACATATATATATATGTATATATATATATATATATATATATATATATATATATATTGGTATGTGTATATATACGCACTCAAATTTGTACATTATAATATGTGATGTAAATTTCATTTATGATATTTATTATTGTATAGTCAGACAGTTGTTGTGTAATATTTTTTTGTCTCTGCTTATTGTCTCTTTCTTTTTGTTAAACTTATTTTTTAAATAACTTTAATATATTTAAGTACTTTATAATTAATATTATTAATTTGTAATATTATTAATTGTAATATTATTAATTGTAAACTATAACAGGCGATAGTATGTACATTTATATAAAGTAAGAACCTGTTATTGACATTATGGATTATCTGCAAACCTCTCTTAATATTTATAACGTGCTGTTGTGCGTGTGTTCTATGATAAATGAAGAAAAAAAAATCGATGAGCTTACAAACGATGGAAACGAAAAGTTCTCGAGTGACAGTCTCGTACCTGTAAGCGAAGTGTAGAGCGGCCTCTCGATAGACGGAGTATCGACCTGGTTTATTGGCTCAGGACCTTGCTTTGTGTAATTTTATTTTTAATTGAAAACACTGAAATAAATTCGTATATATGAATGAATGTTTCAAAAAAATTGTATTGTACGAGTATGTAAAATTTTTTCAATTACGCAAATAAGAAAAAAAACGAAAATGGTCATTTGATTTTAAAATATGGTTCGTTATAATATAGAAACAGATTATATTTATTTATTATATCAAGACATGTATATATATTTCTTTGAAAATGGACAGCTATATTATGGTTGTAGCAAGGATGGGTCGGCTCGATCGGGTAAGGACCACGTTCTCACAGAATACCAGCGTAAATTCTGTTGTGTTTCATACGGTCAGTGCAAATATCCGGAGACCCTTTTTTACTGGCAATGAGGCATTTCATTTTAGTCCTCGGGATGACAACTCATCTGCATTTTGATTCTTAGTCGAGGATGAATGTAGATGTCTATGGGCCATAGCTTCCACTTACAATCAGGTGAAATGTGTGCTCGTTTGTCACCCATATATGATAAAATATGTATAAAAATGTTCTTTAACTGCAACCGCAAACCGCTTGACGGATTTCAACCTTAGTCAAATCATATTAGAATTTTTAATTTTTCAGTAAACTTTTCGACGAAGTCGGCTTTTTGTTTTTAATTTACTGTTTTATTTCTTGAGCTTGTTAGCTTTGTGATGCAATATCAGATATATATATATATATATATATATATATATATATATATATATATATATATATATATATACCTTTATTAAAAATGTAAAAAGTTTTCCCTTGTATTGTTTGGGATGATATATAAATTTACGGGAAAAATTACGCCATAACAGATAACTGTCACTTATGGAACTGAAATTATAACTTCTATATAGAAATAATTCTTATTTATAATTATCTCCACTAACACTTTTATCTTCAAAAAGTGCTTTGTAAGGCCAATTTTGAATATAGACATGCAACGTAGCGATGGAAATATGTTAAGTTTTCTTCATTATATTTTACTACTCAGAAGCAAAGATTTGCCTAATGTAGTATAAAGGTCTATAAAAAATTTCATTCTGATCCATTGGAGCCGTTTTTACAAGTTTTTGGCACAAATATTCTATACAAAATATTAGATTATAGACGAACTATCGCTAAACTCAAACGATTTTAATTTCTGATCACAGAAAAATAAATTTACCTACAGTCAGATTTATAAGGCTTTAATGCCAAAGCCGCCGGTGATAATTAGTGAGGTAAAATAAACTTTGATTCGTCGTCAAATGGGCTTAAGGCTTTTAAGTGTAATAAATTCTTGATCGTTTTAATTTCTAAATTATAGAGTTAAAAGGGTGATGCGCAAAAGCAATTCATTAGTTTTGATTTATTCGTATTTAAAGGTGTCAAGCTTAAAAAGAATAAACTGAACCCATTAAGATCACTTTGTTGTCCGTATGTATGTCTGTCCGTCTATCAAGACCCTTATCTCAAGAAAATTTCGAGGTTTTAAGTTTGAATTGATTAAAAAAAAATCTAAGTTCTTTTTGGAGGTGTAAAATATTCAAGGATATTAGTTAACCCAATTAAAAGATACGATCAGTTATGTCACATATTTAGAGAATCGCAAGCGCAATCATTCTTCGACACTAATAGTTTAGTTCCCGTATAAACGAACTATCTTTATAAATAATTAAATTTATTTGATCCCTTAGGGCGCAGGTTGCACTCACACCTGTTGTACCACAGTCCACTGTTATTTTACATTGGCCTCTAATATGAGATTTGCCAATATCGCCATTCTTGACAGTCCGATTGGCGATCGGACATCACAAGTATCCAATAAACGGCGCTACTTCTATCCTAACGGGTAGATGTTTCATATGCCAGATACTAATACATCTGATCGAAAATTCATACACAAAACAGATGACGTGAGGATTTATTTGGATTCCTAGTCTAGACTATCCTAATTCTGGCGGTACGAATGATGATATTGAAAGACAAGACTGCCTTTCTTCTCTTTCTTTAGACATCTAAATAAGAGAGTAAAAGAATTAGTTGAAAGGAAAAAGTAAGAAAGAACGGATAAGAGTGATAAAAGAATATCGGATAACTTCCAGGAAAATATTAAAATGTTCTGGAAAATCGTAAGAACTGTCGGGGGATATTCATTCACAAACAGCCTACAATGGATGCTATAAGAGACGAGAATGGCTATATTCTGAATGATTTGAGTTTAAAGAGATGGAAGGAATATTTTGAAAGCGTGTTTATGAGTGAGGAGACGACGTATGAACTGAACGAAATATAAACTCCGAAACAAAGGAAAAGAGGTAGCGAGATAAGTAAAGATGAAATAATGAAAGCAATAAAAAGCATGAAAGTAGATAAGGCAGCCGGATATGGAAGAGTTTCACTCGAAATGCTAAGGCTGGAGAGGGAATGGTGGCAGGCCTGCTGCACACCTTGTTTAATTTATGCTGAGAACTGAAACGAGTACCGCTAGACTAGTGCAAAGCCGTGATAGTCCCAATGTTTAAACGAAAAGGGTCGCAGCAGTACTGTGAAAAATACCGTGGTATCAGCCTTCTTAGTATTGTGGGAAAACTGTATGCTAAGGTACTAATTGAAAAGGTCATGAAAGAAACTGATGGAAAAATTTGGGATGTGCAAGCGGGATTTAGAAAGGGAATGGTGTATACAGAACAGTTTCCATGCGCATAATCGCGGAGAAGTTTTTGGTCGAAAACCAAAAGGTTTTTTGTGCGTTCATGGACTTCAAAAGGCCTATGACAGAGTAGACAGGGATATGCTATGGCAAATACTAAACTCATTTGGTTTGAGCGTTGGGTTGATACAGGCATTAAATTCTCTTTGTAGGGACTCTAGTGCTTGTGTTAGGATTAACGGGGATTACTCGGACTGGTTTGGCATCCATAAAGGCTATGTGGCTTTTCGTGGCTGTATAACCTTTTTATGGACAGTTGTTTGGAAAATTTGAAAGTTGAATGTGATTGAAAGCGGATTAAGAATGGGTGAGTTAACCGTCAAATTCGTTTTGTAAGCCGATGATCAAGTAATTCTTGCGTCGTCGGCGGCCGAGTTGCAAATAATAATTACGTTAATGAACAGATCTTTAAAAGAAAGGGGTTTGAAAGTGAACGCAAGTAAAACGAAAGTTATGGTTTTTGAAAGAAGAAAGTAAAACGATATGTGAAATAAGAATAGAAGGGGAGTTGATCGAGCAAGTAGATAAGTTTGTATATTTAGGATGCGTATTTAGCAGGGTGGTAGATATGATAAGGATATAGAACGACGAGTGAACGCGGAACATAGAGTAAATGGGGCCCTATACTCTATTCTGAAAAGTCAAAATGTGTCAATAAAAGCATGTATGGCAATTCACAGAGCTGTGTTGGTCCCTACTTAACATATGGTAGTGAAAGTTGGGTGTGGCATAAGAAGCACGAGAGTAGAATAAACTCAGTAGAAATGTGGTCGTTAAGGAGCATGTTAGGGCTGAATCTGATTGACAGGGTGAGAAATTGTGTGATAAGAGAAGAGCGTGGTTTGCAAGATGATGTTGTGACCAGGATTAAGAAAGGAATGCTTCGGTGGTTTGGTCTTGTGGAAAGAATGAATGACGAAAGAGTGACTAAGAAAATTTATGATGCAGAAGTGAACGGCAGAGTCGGAAAGGAACGTCCTAGGCGAAAGTTTATCGACTAAATTGGCGATATATTGAAAACGGGCCAAATTAGGAGTACCCTTATCCGACGAGCATGTATGCGTAGGTATATGGATGTGGAGGAGGCGAGAGAGGTGTGTCAGGATCATGCCAAATGGAAGTCTGTACTTTCCGCCTACCCTCTGGGTGACAGGCGTGAGTGTTTATGTTTTATTTATATGTTATCATTCGGTAAGCTAACGTGATAACTATGTGATGTCATCGCACCACAATGATGCCAACGCAGCGGACAACACCTGTAACCTACATCGCCCTATCGAAAGGCTTTGCTTTATATAGATATATAGAACCTACATTCTTATTAACGGACCTAATAAGTAACCTAACGGTAGATCTCACTTTTCCACTGATTGGCAAAATGCTACCAATATCTCCAGTAATCACTTAAATTTGCTAGTGATAGGCTCTAGATTGCTCTCTAAATAAAACAAAATAACAATTTGATGAAGTATGCAGCTCGTTCAGAACAATGTCTTGTGGCCAATATATGAAGAAAAAACATATGTGAAAGTCTTTAAAGATGAGGATGTTGATACTAACTTTAAATAGAAAGCTTCTTATGTAAAAGAACATTTAATCGTAAGGGAAAAATTATAATATTTACCAACCACGATAATGTAAATTTCTTCTAACAGAAACTCTTATGAACATTTAAAAAGTTTTAAAAAGTTAACGCAACAATTAGGATAATTTTATTCAGAAACTTTATATGGAATATTTACCATATTGGATTAAATATTTTTTAAAGAAATTGCTTAACAACTACGCTCGTATTTTGTTATTTACTGATAAAGTTTATTACATTTATTCATTAAAATGTATGTTTGGGCCAATATATATATAAAAAATATATATAATATATATATATATATATATATATATATACAGTGTTAGTGTAAACACCGTTGTCCTTGAAACCAGTGGTTTGGTTTCACTTATAGAAAGTAATTTCAATGAAAAATAACAACATTTTTTTTTAGTCAAATCTCAATTTTTCTTACAATTATTTCACCCTAGGCAAGTACCTACAGAATTCACAACAAAAAACTCAACATATCATAGGTAGCGGCAGCGATTCGCGGTCAAGGCCAATGTCACAGTGTCAGTGTGTCAGTCACCTTCGCTGCGTCGGGACGGAATGTACGTGTTAATTTGATTTAAAACCGCGCCGCGCAGTGCCGACATTCTATGTCGCTTTAGGTTGTAGTTTTGGTGCGAGTGTATTTAATTTGTAATTATGTCCTACATAAACTTGCAGTGGAAATGTACCTCTTCGTTCACTGAGAAACCTCTACTACAAACATGACGGTGCCCCTGCACATTTTCAGCTGCAAATCAGGGCTATGCTAGTTGAGGAGTTTCCTGGACGATGAAGCGACCTTACCCCGCTGGACATTTATCTTTGGGGAGAAGTGAAGCGCCGAGTGTATGCAACTAAGTTCCGTAATACGTCCGAACTCAAAAGGCGAATTCTTAGTGTATTTAGAGAAATGACACTGTTGTGCTTCTAGCTTTTACGATTAATGTAAAAGCTGATCAAAATGGAATTCATTTACGAGCATTTTATTTAATGGATTAGTGTAAATAACCAATCAATCAGGCTACACATCAAGCTGTACAAATCCTATGTCTTGGCCTCGCTTTGTATGATCTTTCCATACAATGAACGGTCAGCTTATGCTTCAAATGCTCTTTGCGTTCCAGGGCCCGCGGTACGGTATACCGTAAATACGCCAAAAAATCCTACCTAATGATTTACTATTTACTATTAGTAATGTTTAATTTTCTTTGTTGTTAAATCTAACTTACATTAATTTGGACTCGTCACGTAACACAAAGGGTAGGAATTTTTATCTGTCCTAAGCAAGTGTGAAAGTATGAAGGAAAAGTTTCGTGATAGGTTATGTGTACCATTGTGTTTATATTGAAATGTTGTGTAGGTAGCAAGGGCGGGCGGTGATCTTTACAGTGTTTACGTCAGTCGAGCGCATAGGGTATCCATGAATTTACGGACGGTGTCGGACAGAAACTTTTTTAATTTTATAAAAGAAAATAGCGTTTTTTTTTTTAAAAAATTCGGATAAATATTTTTATATTAAAGCCAACCACCTATGGTTTCAGTGACAACGGTGTTTACATTTACACACTGATATATATATATATATATATATATATATATATATATATATATATTATAACTAATATATATATATATATATATATATATATATATTACAGTATAGATTGGCGATCGAGTGATTATAACGAGTTAGTTAAAGTTAGAGTTACAACCTATATACGTCCCACACGCTGTGCACAGTCCTCCCCTCATTTCTGAGTTTTTTAGGGCAAGGAAGTGTCCGCCGCGCTGCCCCAATGCGTGTTGGCGAATTTCACATGTCTTTGAAATATTTTTTTGTCTTAATTCGCAAATATGCAGGTTTCATCACGATGTATTACTTTACCACCGAGTACGTGGTAAATCAGCACTTAAAATTGCAGTTAACAATTTCATTGGTGCCAGCGGGATCGAACCCGGTTTGCTCGCGTACTGTAAAATTTACAGCGAGAACTAACCATCTGAGCTACAACGGTTCGATTAGGACGAGATCAAAATCAAAATAAACCAGTGTGAGTGTAATGTGCATGTGCGTGTGACAAATAGTGCATTGCCTGCTTCAACTTCAATTATCGATACCGAATGGAGCATATTCGTGTCTTCTGATTTGACGCAAAAGTTTTAGGTGAATAGTTTTACCCAACTAAGGCAAATGAAAAAGGATGTTTACAATTTTAGAAGGCTATATATGTATGTTCATCTAAGCACTCAACCTTCTAAATTACTCATCGTATTTTGACAAATTAGATATCTTAAAAGCTTTGTGGTTTTTCGCAGGTTTAAAGTTACATGAAATTACATTAAAACTATCATGGCGGCTTATTGTGGTATGTCCACATGAATCAAACATTGAAATACATACAATAGTAAAAACTATAATAAAATAAAACTAAAACCCCGTGGTATCGCGTCAAGAACGCTGGCTGTGGTTCCTCGCTGAAAATCTATAATAATACAAGCAAATATTGAAATATTGTGTCAGGGAATCTAATAAAAAGTTAATATTTATAACGTTTTATTACAAAACTGTTAACTGAAGTATCCAAAGAATTTACAGTCCACCTGAGGATGGTAAGTGACTATTGCAGCCATTGGAAACCTGCAGCTAACTTCAAACAAAGAAGGCCGTTGTCACCTACACTTTTACTTACTTTACTTTACACTAGTTTGGGAGCCTATGGATCCAATTAAACATTTATTGTAGTATTTTTATGTCAAAATTCAGTTTACTATGTTACTATGTATCCTCTATGGACTGAGATGCAATGACTAACAGCCTTATCACTTAGTTCATACGTAAGGTTTAAAAGTTAAGCAATTAGTTAATATAAAGTCGCTGAAAGAAACGACGTTCTTAAAAAATGATATGCATGTTATGATGTGTATATAAATCAAATGTTGATAAATAAAATCAAACTGCGTTATATCATAAAGGTATCAATCAAAGGTACGATGTGAATGTTTTTAGACTCTTTTTTTTAACTATTTAATTCTAAAAATGTTCTAAGCTAGCCATGCCGCAGTTATATTACGGGTGCAGTACGAATGGGCCCGCTCGACTGGGGATCGATTACGATATTACAAAATACCAGCATAAAATAGCAGCTCGATGTTGTTGTGTTTTGATTGGTGAGTAAAGAAAACCGGAGACGCTTTCTACTATAAATGAGGCTTTTTATCTTAATCCTCAGGACCGGCAACTCATCTGCATTTTGATTCTTAATCGAGGATAGACGTAGATGTTTATGGGCCACAGCATGTACTTACCATCAGGTGGACTGTGAGCTCGTTTACTATCCTTATTCTATAAAAAAAAATGTTATTTAAAGATATTTTAAATTTTGCTATGTATTTTGTTGTAATAATAAAATCAATATGTAATTTTAATAATAAGTGTTTATGTTTGTATGTGTTGTAGTTTTACCCTTAATGCACCTCTATGTTACCGTTACAATCTATTAAAGTTTACTGCTGTACATAGGTCTCTCCCATAGATCTCATAGGGATATATTTGCCATAGTTGTTCCGCTTGGCAAGCGGGTTAGCAACCGCAGTTTTTTATTTTAGTCGTTATTATAACACCCACGGGATGTTATGGGATACCTAGGCGATATTCTTACACCGCCACTTTACGCTGGGTACCTTCGTGAGAGAAACATTTTTTTTTTCAAAGTACTTACTGCATAAATAGTCTAAAATGTCCTTTTGGAATCCATTCTTCCGTATTTATTATTTTCGAATGTCTTTATTTTGTGAAAATCTCGCACAGCATCCACTTACCATTTGGTGGACTATGTGCTCGTTTGTTTTTCCATTCACTATTCACATGCCTACCTATTGAAGACTGCATCTCAATTGTAACTAGGAAGCTAGAAGATAACAACATACCTGCTGATATGCAGTGTACCAAACGCTACGAAGAAGAGTAAAGGGCAATAAAAAGTAGATTTAATAACACACAGACCCCTTGCAACCCGGGGGCGCCTAAAAAAAATACGTAAATGTCAACTAAAATGTATTTTTATTTTATTTTAAATGTGAAACAGGGTAACATTTAGTCAACGGTTATCCATATTTAAAAAAACCTATTTAAGCAATTTGTACTTTCTTTTTAATTCAAATTATAGTATTTAAAAAAAACCTATTAATATATGAAAATATTACATTAATTTCAAAGTTAGATCACAAATCAGTTTACATATTTATTTCTAATCATTTGGTTTCAGAAATATCTAAATTTGAGATTATTTTACAGTGAATTACTATTGTAATCCATGCGACCACTTTAGGGTTAAACACTTATTTTCACTTTGAAACTACAAGCGGAATTTGTTTTGTTCCCGAATGACATCAGCCTGATATAGCCCGATAGCACGTACGTGAATGGTCTAGCCTATCTTTCTCGATCGATAACATATACGTTTACTATGGCTCTTTCTCTTTTGGATTACCAATCTATTCTAACGTTAGTTTATACTAAATCTATGGTTAGGTCTGACTGTGAATTACAGGGTGAGAAATTGTGTGATAGAGAAAAGTTTTGTGTAAAGAAAAGGAATGCTAAAAAGATGATGTAAGGTTTTCTACAATATATATATATATATATATATATATATATATATATATATATATATATATATATATATATATATATATAAAAGTATATAATCTACAAACACTACAAAACCTGACAAGGTATCTTTGATGTTATAATTATTGATATCATTGTCATCATCATGTTCATCTTAAGCTTTGCAATCTCATAAAATCAAAACTAGGAGAAGGACAGAGACAAAAACACAATTTTGTATACTATATCTATATATATATATATATTTAAAAAAAAAGCAAACAAGCTTTGGCGATAAATAGGAACACTTTGGAAAATCTAATTAAAAAACTAACTACACTACACCATACTATTAATTCATCGACAAGAATAATTACTATAATGTCAACTGTCAAAATAGTGTCGATAAAGCAGTGCCCTTTTGACCCTTTATTATTTGATTGACCGCTGAAGAACTATCGTATCACAAAGTTATCTATTCAGACATGTCTGTAGTTTTTGAGTTACAAGAAAGTGACCATATTAACCAGATGACCTTATTACACTCACGTACTATAATCGTAGAAAGTTATGGGAGAATTCATTACAGTATTAAACTAAAGACTGCACTCATTGTGTTTGCCGAATATTGATAATATTTAAAATTTTGCGTAAAATCAGAATAAATGAAAAAAATGCAATCAGAATAAATGAGAGGTTTAGTGGAAATAAAACGCCCTTGGCGAACACTTTACAGATTTTCTACCACATTCGCCAGTCTAGACGGCGTATATTTACAACGACAGTGTTGCTGTACATTTCAAATTGTGTAAGTTTATCGTATCATTTGAAAGATGAGATTGATTGATTGAGATTTAGAAAATTGTAAAACTTGAGAGCACACAGTGGTAAAATATATGTGAAGTGTGTTATAAATTACCTGGTTTTAAATAATCCCAATGTCAAATTCTACTTGGGAGTTAGATAACCACACTCGGTTAGTCCTTTGCGGGTCCAAAATTAGAACCAATAAAAATTATCTATAATAGTAATTGGTTTTCTAACAAATATGAGTATAGAAATGAAGGAAGGAGGAAAGTGTTCTTCACTGAAGACTGG
Source organism: Parnassius apollo (assembly GCA_907164705.1). Taxonomy (NCBI): domain Eukaryota; kingdom Metazoa; phylum Arthropoda; class Insecta; order Lepidoptera; family Papilionidae; genus Parnassius; species Parnassius apollo. The sequence goes on from CAJQZP010000810.1 coordinate 4,778,621, forward strand.
GTAAGACACAATTTAATTTTCAAGCGGACTTGCTAATTAATTTTTCCATCTTCGATTTATTGAATGTTTGCTTAGATTTTATTAATAACTAACTTTTTACTTCGCTCACTCATTAATACTACTCAACGCCAAAATTAGCAAAATAGAATCACTGTAGAGTCACTTCGGCGTCCTTCTATCTATGTCTGTTTGTCACAGGATTTTTTTAATTCTCAAAGACTATTGGACGTAGATGATTGAAATTGGCAAATATATAACATTCTACAGGAACAAGTCATTATGTGAGTTTTTTTTAGTTCTGTATTAACATCATACGTTAAACAATACCTACCACTTTATTATATCGGGCATGTCTTCTGGTATGTCTTTATGAAGAGTAAATTGTTTTGGATTTCAAAATTAATTATTTATATTTTATTAATTAATTACTAATTAGTTATTTTAATTTAGTTTTGAGAAAAATGATGTTGGAGTTCTTGGTCTTCTATTAATATACGGCCGAAGGTTTTTTTTTAATTTATTTTATGTACACACATTAAGATACAGAAGCAGTCTTATAGTAATTACGTACAAAGGTTCTACTTATTCCAAATTAGCTGAAATATCTTCCAGTAGACCCATAAAGGAAATTATATTGAAATTGAAAACTTAGTGCATACATTAGTACTACAAAAAAAATAATATACACAATGTTACGTAAATTATATAAAATAAAACAATAAATAAAAATAAAATAAATCAATAAATAATAATAATAATAATAAATACAATAGTTACGTATGATATATATAAACTAAAACTAATATAATAGAATAATATATATAAATTAACAGGATGCAAAGTAGTTATCTCTAAGACGATTCTTGATTATATTTGACGGTTTATTTGCGATATTTGATAAATTTCATTGGTACTGTTGGAATTTTATTTATTTATTTATTTCCCACTGTACAATTATCTTTACAGGTTTATCACCTAATGCGATAATGTAGACAACTATTTTTACACACTACGACTACACAGCTATAAACTGTTAATTTTCGATCATAAATATGTACTTATTGCTACTTTAAACATCATATTTATATCATAGTAGGACCATAGCTTATTTCAAAGGAAGCTCTCACTACGAACCCACCCAGAGTGCAAGAAAATAGATCTATGTCTTCTGCTATACGGTTGAGGATACAAAGTGCGGGCATAAACGGTGCTTCAGTCACCAGCTTAGTGCTGCCGCGCGGCACAGCTAGCAGCCGCTGCCATCGCTGCCGCCGCCGCCGCCACCCGTATCTGTGCGGAACACACAACATGCATACTTGTTGCAATACGTCTGGATTGTGAATATTTTCAAATCAAATCAAATCATTTATTTGCAATCTAAGTGTACATAATTGGTATTAAATTAAAAATGTGCTTACAACTTAGACGCCCTTTTCAGGCACTGCAAATTTGACAAGGGCACTGCTTATATACTATTAACATACATAAAATAAAATAAAATTAAAAGCTATAAAATATATAAAAATATATAATAGTGTTATTTCTTATCTAAATACTCTTCTACTGAGTAGAAGGGGTTTTGTTTTAAATATTTACCGAGTCTTGATTTAAATTTGGTTAATTCTGATATATTTTTTATTTCCTGTGGTAATTTATTATATACTTTTATTGCCATATAGTAGGGGCTTGTATTTAACATTTTTGTTCGCGACTGTGGTAGGTATAATTTATTTTTGTTACGTGTATTTAAGTTATGCGTATCTTTAATTTTCTTAAAACTATTATTATTTTTGTGGACAAACAGGCATAGATCATAAATGTACATACAGGGTAAGGTAAGAATATTTAGTTGTTTGAAATACGGTCTACAGCTAGTAGTGTTATCTATCTGGGCTGGTATTCTAACGCACTTTTTCTGGGTAATAAAAATCTGCTGCATATCGACGCTACTTCCCCACAACATAACTCCGTACTTAAGCCACGAATGAGCATAGGCATAGTAAGCTGACAATGCCGTGGCTGTGTCAGTGGTGTATTTAATTTGAAATAAAGCATACGTAAATTTCGAAATTTTTGAAATTTTAAAATTTTTGAAATTTTGAAATTTTCCCTCATCACCTTAAAGATATATGAGACTAGCACTAATTTCGTTCTAACTTTTAGCTTATTGTATCCTACCATATCTAAGGTAAATTAGGTAGAATACTTAGGCTAGGTTTTACACGTTTTGGTTACATGTTCTCGAAATTATTAATTCTTTATTTCACACAAAAAAAACACAACAAAATTAAATTTATCCCTTCAGCCCCCAAGCAGTCTTATGAGACCGCGGCCATATTCCGTCAAATCCCTAGCGGTCTGATGAGGTCGCACCCACCCACAGCACTTTAACCCGTAAAAACTTATATAAAGAGACTACTTTTCTATGAAGAAGTTAGGCATTATATAATCAATATGAAATACTCTATTCTCTAGTGCAATAAAAAAAAACTGTTATCCTATGAATATTTATTTATAATCTACATTTATTTCGTAAGCCATTTTCGCGTGAATGTTATTGTGTTGATTTTTTGATTTTTCTAGTGTTTTATTATAAAATTGTAAGGATAGTTTTTGTATGAATATAATTTATCTTTTTACGTAAATAATTTCGAGTAATATATATTGAAATAATTGTGATTTTCACGCTGCTGACATTCACTTAATATGTTTTGTTTTTGTTATCAAAATACAATAGTCTTTTTATAGAGAAACCTGACCTTTATATAGAGAATTTCGTATAGATTTTATAATGCCAAACTTCTTCATAGAAAAGTTTTAAGGGGCCTGAGGAATTATAAAATGTACAGTTAGGTGGCCTTATCGCTAAACAGCGATCTTTTCCAGGTAAACCTTGGTGAAGGAGATATTTTTCATTTAAATATATAAAAGAAATTCTAGTTTAAAGGAGATATTAATCCTTAGATCTCTGACTTCTGACACTTTCGCTATTGGTACCCCGTTAATTTGGTATTATTATACTGAAAATCATAGTTATGCATTTAGAGATGTTAAATTATAAATTATTATGATTGCTCAAGATTACCACCCTATCTATATCATGTTGTAACTTTTGGCAATTTGCAGTCTCTGTTAGGAAACAGCAAAATATAGTTTCAGATCATCTGCAAACAGAGTGCAATGAGCATCTCCGACAACCGTCAGAAGGTTATTTATTTTAATATGAATTACAATGGACCGAGGTTGCTGACTTACTTTGGAGCTAGTAAAATGATTTTTTTTATATGATAGGGTGACAAACGAGCACACAGTCCACCTGATGGTAAATGGTTGCTGCGGCCCATAGACATCTACATCTATCTTCCATTACAAATCAAAATGCAGATGCGTTGTCACCCGTGAGGACTGAGATGGAATGCCTCATTTCCAGTAAAAAGGGTCTCCGGTTCTCTATACTCACCATACGAAATACAGCAGCATTAAGCTACTATTTCACGCTGGTATTCTGTGAGAGCGTGGTCCTTCCCCGGTCGAGCCGACCCATTCGTGCTACAACTATACTACTAATATAATTGCAGCATGACTCTACCACGTAAATTAAATTACGTAAATTTTCTCACCTACACCCCGCATATTATACATACTGCTGCCTGTCCTGCATATAACTAGAAAAACAGGTTAGTAAATGGAGAGTAAGCCTACCTAAAACCTACCAGTTTTGTGAGCAGTATGTCATTATCCACTAGGTCGTAAGTTTTTTGTATTCCAAAGAAAGCTACATCTGCCTGTCCTCCAGCATCTACTTTAGGCACAATATAACTGATGTAATTATAGTTACCCAAATCTAAGAAATAAATTTTGACAGCTGTCAGACTTATTGCATCAAGCATGCAAACCAAAAATGGGAACGTACAATTTTCGATTCTTAAAAAAATCAATATCGATTATTTAGAGTTGGTAATCATTTACAGTCTAGTTTGAATAATACCAGAATAAAATAAAAACGGATACTTTAAAACACAATATTTATCACTTTCTTCTTATTTGTTGTTATTGCTTATTTCTAGAGGCACGGTTATAAAAACTTAAGATTGAAACAAGACTAAAAAAAATTTATTCAATCACTCTCAGTACAACTAGTAGAGCTGTCATTGTTTAGATTAATTATTATTTGATTTCCAATAATGCAGTCAAAATTAATGTCTCTTTCAAAGTCATCTCTATTCAATTTTTTTGTTTTTTATACCACTTATGTCCAATCATCCTTTAAGTTAAGCCGAAGTTTTTTTCCTTTCAGTACCTTGAATATTTCCTGCACTAGTCTTCCTCTTATGATTTGCTTGTCAGGATATTTCTTTTTTTTTGTACAGCAATCCATAATTCATTTTTTTTGTTACTTTCCATCTTATAGTCTGTATTATCTGTCGATAATTGTTCTTTATCAAAACTTTCCGTAGCGGTTTCTATGTGGCATGTATATTCCGGTTTCGTGGCCATTCATGTCACTACTCTTATCTTAGTTCTTATATTTGTTCACTGACTGATTTCTACTCACTACCTGCTTTTGGTTTTGTGTTTGTACATTTGTATATGGTATAGTCTCCTTTCTGCTTTCCTTCGCTGTCTTATTTTTTTCGTTTGTAGGCTAATTTTCAATCAGAAAATTCCGTTATTGCTCATTTTTGCTCCAATATTTGTATTTGCGCTTTTAGTTCATCTGTTTTGCTCGCCTTTTTCTGCACTACCTTCATAGCATCTCGCAATTTATGTAGTTTTTTTTTGGTATCGACAAATCTATCTTTGTCCAAATTGTACCAACTTATTTGCTCATCTATTTTAAGGTTTATTTCAAACCAAAATTCTTGCAACTCTTGCAGTATTTTACTATTGATATCCACTTCTGTTACTTCTTTTGAAATCATCCAATTGCCTTAGTCTATGTTTATACAGCAAGGGGTAAATGCTTTAATCATTATATCCTGGTTACCTCGAACTGGTGTATCCGAATTATCTCGCTACGTTGCACTGAAAACACATTCCGGGCATCTTCAGCTTCATATTTATGCTTCGTCAGAGCACTTAAGATGAACACTTAAGATGGTTTAACATTCATCTCTTGCACATGGCGTATACGAAATGTCGCATATTACGGCATCGCAGCCATTACATTTTCGACACATTGATTTGAAAAATGCACTTTTCCGCTATTAATTACGTTTAACCGATAACACGTCCACTCGCTCGCGCTTAAAAAACATCAATGAATATTGATTGGTACCGTAAAATAGATACTGATATTTTTTTACGTTCGATTTGACTTCAAAATTTTGTAAAAGTAGTTCTATTCGCGGTGAATGAAACTTTTGGCCGTGACCGCGAATCCATAACTCCATAACTTCCCAGAGGGAAACTGAAACAGAAGATTCGCAGCAGCATCTTCCTAATAACAGCGCAAACTAATAAAAAGCTGCAATTGGCAAATATCCAGCCTATTTGACAATCTATGGGGGAGTCCTATGTTCAGTAGTAGACTTTTGATAATTTGTCGATGATGTTGTACTCATCTTCGATACCCTTTATGTTAAAGGTAAAAAGAAAACAAAAATGAAACATCTCCGAAAATAAAAATGAAATAAAAACTGCATATAGACTTCTTAAATTTATAAAATTAACAGCCTATATACATCGAATATATAGGCACAGGCCGCAGCAAGTTTTGGGATAAAAAATATTTAGATGAGAGCAATTAATGCGGGGGACTGGTTGAATTATTTAAAATAATGTTTGAAACAGCGATAAATTGATCGAAATTTCTTACATAATAAACGCGTTCCAAATGTAAATTGTAAATGTAGAATGACATTGTAACGTGTTTTGTCATCAGAATAATTGTATATTCATTACTTGTTTTACTTTTGTTTTCTAGTCTGCTTATACCAACCGAAAGGAGACAATCATTTTTGGGCCCACTAGAAATATTAACGTCGTTTAATGGTAATACACCAAATATAAAAAAAATATAAAAAAAATAAACAAAAAAAAAAACAAATTATAATAGTAAATGGCCTCTAGATTTTTCGAAAATGTAAAAAAATTAGTTGTTTTGACATTCGTGTTCTGATCATTGGCTAAGGTAATGTAATATTTAAAAAAATATTGTCTTAGGGATGTGCCGTGATAACTTGGAAAAAATCGACTTGAGTTGAAATTCAGGTAACTCGATTTTGAGCTCGAGTTACGCAATTCAAATTAGATGAACGAAGCTGTGTCAATTTGTCACAAATTATTTTTGTAATTGTTCTTCCATATAACACAATTATTATTACTACACTTTACCTGAAAATGTGGAATCTATTATAACTCCCTAGTTATATATTATTTTTGGTATGCGTATCGACAATCTTCATAAAATAATATCACTCTAACGTGTACACGTAAGTCTTAATGTTATTAATAATTTGACTATCTAAAGCATATATAATCAATTTATATTATATATAACATAAATTGATACAACATTATGAATATATTACCCAATATCAATTTATTTATTACATAATATATCAATAAATTTCTCGAATTAGTAAGTTGATTTCATCACTAAATTGTAGAAAAACACTGCATTGGCCGTAAGATAAAGATGCGATTCGAGTAGAGTTTTGTGACTCGAGCCACTCAGGTTAATTTACGAGTATGTATGTATATCATTCTAGTTGTACACTAGTTTTTGAGTAAATCAACTATTTACAGAAAAGTTTATCACTAGAGTTGAGAGTAGCGATTACTTTAGTTAAACATTTTTAAATATGTACCTTTATAAATAAGTAATATGTGGCAACATGAAATTAAAACTATAAATCAATACCATAAATCAAACTATGTTCAGGTTTGTTTACAACATAACAACATTTGTTTACAACACATATGCAAGTTTGAATTTGGATGCAACTTGTGATGTCACCCGCAGCGACTTATTATATATACAAGTAAATTAGTGAAGTAATATCTATATAGCACCCTCTGAATCTATACGATGCGCCGAGTTAAATTGGTAACTCGGTAAAATTTATTTTCTATCGATTATCGAGTTGGACAAATTCACTCGATTCACTCGAGTGAAATAATACATAGTTGGAGTCGCATCATTATGGTAAGAACAAAATGAAGTTTTTTTTACAAGCATTATTAAACTAAGGTTTAAGAAAATATGGATATTATTAATTATCAGGAAGGTTAGCCAATTATTAATTGACACAAGTACGTACGTTTTTCTCTTTTTATTTTTTGTGGTAAAATTCGCAAATAGAATATAAGAGTTTATTAATTTACACCTATACTAGGTTGTGAAAATCTGTTATTAAGTTTGTATATTTTACCTAAAACAAATACAAATAACAAACAGGTCTTAGAACCTTATTAGTTCTTTAAAAGTGATAAAGTATTAAGTTTATTTTATTAGTTAAATCTAAATTAAATAATAAAGAAAGGTTTAGTGGATGCAGCTACCGAAGTATGTGGTGTTAGTAACAGAAAGAATGAAAGGAAAAATAATACGTTATGGTGGGATGATGAGATACGTATGGAAGTTGAAGCAAAGAAGAGTGCATGGCTAGATTTACTAGCAACAAAGGCTGGTAGTTCTATCGGTACGAATGATGATATTGAAAGAAAAAAGGCAGTCTTTAAACATCTTAATAAGAGAGTAAAAGAAGTAGTTGAAAGAAAAAAGCAAGAAAGAACGGAAAAGAATGATAGAAGAATATCGGATAACTTCCAGGCAAATATTAAAATGTTCTGGAAACTTGTAAGAACTGCCAAGGGACATTCAAAACAGCCTATGATGAATGTTATAAGAGACGAGAATAGCTATATTCTGAAAGATGAGGTTTTGAGTTTAAAGAGATGGAAGGAATATTTTGAAAGCGTGTTTATGAGTAAGGAGACAACGTGTGTACTAAGTGAAGTAGAAACTCCGAAAGAAGAGGAAAGAGGTAGCGAGATAAGTATAGATGAAATAATAATGAAAAGCATGAAAGCAGGTAAGGCTGCCGGATATGATAGAGTTTCACTCAAAATGCTAAGGGCTGGAGAGGAAGTCGTGGCAGGCCTGCTGCACACCTTGTTTAACCCCAAGTCCCGCCCTTAGCATTGAACATCTAAGGTACGATTGAAAGGGTCATGAAATAAACTATGAAAAAATTTGAAGCGGGATTCAAGGAATGTACAGATCAAGTCTTTTCCATGCGTATATCGGTGAAGTTTTTAAAAACCAAAATTTTTTGTGCGTTCATGGACTTGGAAAAGGCCTATGAGTGGATAGGGATGTGCTATGACAAACACTGAACTCATTTGGGTTGAGCGCTGGCTTGATACAGGCATTGGAGTCTCTTTATAGGGACTCTAGTGCTTGTTTTAGGACCAACGGGGTCTACTCGGACTGGTTTGACATCCATAAAGGTGTCAGACAGGGCTGTGTGGCTTCACCGTGGCTGTTCAACCTATTTATGGACAGTTGTTTGCAAAATTTGAAAGTTGTAGAATGCGGATTAAGAATGGGTGAGTTAACCGTCAAATGCCTTTTGTACGCCGATGATCAAGTTATCCTTGCGTCGTCGGCGGCCGAGTTTCAAATGATGGTTACAATAATGAACAGATCATTAAAAGAAAGGGGTATGAAAGTGAACGCAAGTAAGACGAAGGTTATGGTTTTTGAAAGAGAGGAAAGTAAAACGATTTGTGAAATAAGAATAGAAGGGGAGTTGATCGAGCAAGTAGATGAGTTTGTATATTTGGGCTGCGTATTTAGCAGGGATGGGAGATATGATAAGGATATAGAACGACGTTGAATGCGGGAAATAGAGTAAATGGGGCCCTGCACTCTATTGTGAAGAGTCAAAATGTGTCAAAAAAAGGCACGTATGGCAACTCACAATGCTGTGTTGGTCCCTACTTTAACGTATGGTAGTGAAAGTTGGGTGTGGCAGAAGAAGCACGAGAGTAGAATCAACGCAGTAGAAATGCGGTACTTAAGGAGTATGTTAGGGCTGAATCTGAACGACAGGGTAAGAAATTGTGTAATAAGAGAAGAGTGTGGTTTGCAAGATGATGTTGTGACCAGGATTAAGAAAGGAATGCTTCGGTGGTTTGGTCATGTAGAAAGAATGAATGAGGAAAGAGTGACAAAGAAAATTTATGTTGCAGAAGTGAATGGCAGAGTCGGAAAGGGACGTCCTAGGCAAAAATTTATCGACCAAATTGGCGATTTATTGAAAACGGGCCAAATTAGGAGTACCCTTAACCGACGAGCATGTATGCGTAGGTGTATGGATGTGAAGGAGGCGAGAGAGGTGTGTCAGGATCGTGCCAAATGGAAGTCTGTAGTCTCTGCCTACCCCTCTGGGTGACAGGCGTGAGTGTTTATGTATGTTATGTATAGAATTAATGCCCAAAAGAAGTTATTATAATGTTAAAAGAAAATTAGAATCTTTGGGTCGAGGGACTTAAAGAGGGTTTTGAAGAGCAATTCATATAACTGCATTTGTGTACAAATAGGTACATTATTTATTCAGAAAGTTGCTTAATAAATGGCTTTTTTCGTTAAGCCAAGCAGTCATAGTAGATAGGCAATATAAATGTTACATATATTTATGTGTAAAAAATGTAGTAATTATTTGTACTAGAAGCAAATATAAAGTTTAATAATAATAGTGTTTGCATAAAAAAGTGTACTTAATGGTTTTATCTATTATGCTTAGACAGATGTGTTGTTCACTGTGCAGAAAGGAATATTATTTTGTCATCTAGAATCAGATATACTTAATATAACAATAATATCTTTGTCTCCTATATACATGAAACCGGCAAAAATAAAATGTAAGACCACTTTTAGATGGTTGAATATCATTGATGTTAATCAATAATTACTGCTTCTGTATTTGATCAGCTGGAGCTGATTAATGCTGTATAATTTATAATAATTTATTTATTATTTAACATATGAAAAGGCAGATATAAGGAAATACTCACAGAAATATGTAAATACAGTTTATTGACATTGAAGGCATAGTCTTATCTCATATCTCTTATTATTAAAAATGTCATTTTAATTCATAATATATTGATAAGAATTATTATTTTAGACACCTTTAAAATTTTCATTAACTTCTTTTCAGGTGGATCGCTAAGAACAAATCTGTACGCTTTGCAGGCTGAAAGCTTGCAGAGACATAAAGTGCATGGATATTGAAGACAACAGTCTTATATCATATCTCTTAAAATTGAAAATGCCTTCTGATTGCTTACAATATCATAAATCTACATGTTACCATCTGGCAAGTAAGGTATAGTTATTTTCAAAAAACCTTCAGAAATATATATAACAGTAAAATGTTTCTACCTATGTCCGTTATAGACAAAACATAAGAAACCATCCAACCAATTTCAATAAAAATGTTTGTGTGTGTTCCTGTGTCCCTAGATGGATCCCTAGATGGTTTATTTACATTTGGACCAAGTAGATGGCGCTGTTGTCGAGATCCATAAATCACCAGTGCACAGCTGAGGCGCATCGCTAGTAATAAATACATTTAAATTAAGCCTGTGTTTTTGTAATCCTTACACAAACAGTTTGAAACATCTTACTTCCTCACTAATTATCATTGTGTAATAACATAGATAGGGCATGTTAATTCCTAGTCATTTTATTATGATGTATGCTACTTACTAATCAACCAAAACATATTAAAACAATGTCTTGACACCGCTCCTGTCTATATATGTCAGTCAATCATCAAAGTTCAAAAAAAGTATTAAATTAAGTTTATATAAAAGGGGTTATTATAGTATAAAGGAATTTATGGCTGACAATAACCTGTGGGTAAGGTGATCGCTACCAAGCTATTTCTAATTTGTTCTGTGTTGTTAATTATGACATACATGATTGTAAGCTGGCTTTTTTTTTTAAAGACCCACTGGGTATTTTGCAAGTTCTCTTAAAGTCAGAGGTTTTTTGCGAACCAGTGGTAAATTAAAAAAGTGACTTTCAATAAGTATTATTTATAATCTAAATTGAATAAAAGGTTTGTTGTTTCTGTACCTACTACTGTTAATAGAATACTTAAATAAATTATGATTTACAATAATAAATAGAGTTGCCTACATTATATTTTGCTTTTTGTAATACAACCAGTTTAAAACATTTCTTACTGTGTGTTGGTAATATCATAAATATAAATAGACATTATCCCTTAGCCATCTTGGTATTTAGAATTACGCTCACAATCAATCAAAACATGTCAAAAATCGAATCCATACGACATTGGTGCATAGACAGGCACTATGTTTTGCTGGAACTAGTGAAAGGTTTTACATCGATTTTAAAATATTTATAAATGCTGAATATACCTACAGCTTAGTATTATATGTACTATTATTCAAGTGTGCACTATTTTAACTTATAATACCGATGATTCTACTAGAAAATCGCTTTCAGTTTGTTTTTAGGTTATTGTTAAATTCACATTTTATTTGTTAATTTCTCAGGACTCCGTTTAGATGCAGTAAAACTAATAACTTTATTGTAATCAATGGATTATAAGGAATAAATCGACATGCATTTCATTGATAATCTTTAAATTTTGTAGTGGGCCCACTCTCCATAGAAAAATTGATTATCTCCTTTCTCGCAAACAGATAAATACGTATTCTGCAAAAGGAAGTTTAAACTGTAAAATTAGCCGAAAATTAGCTTGCTAGTATTTAATTCTTGGTGAAATGACGAAAATTGCCTTATGAGTTTTAGGACATAAGCCAAGTAGAAACCGTTTCGAAAACTTTGATAATTAGTTCTACTCTATCAGTATTCTCATCAATGCTATAATAAAGTTACGACAAACCAAACACTTAACAGAGCATCCAAAGTTTGTTAATAGACAATGCCGAGTACAAGGGCTCTCCTTGGGATAGAACATCTGTCGCAATTACTTTCCAAATGTATATATCCAATAACAATGGTACCTTGGAATAGCTATTAATTATAACAAATAACAAATATACAATTTTCTGTTAACAACAGGTGACATCTGACAAGGATAATACATACACTTAAATTAATTAATACGAGAAAATCGAAAACTGAAGCAAATTTTCTTGTACTTATTAGAGAGATACTTTAGTCGTGAACAAAGAAAACTATAGGGGTACGTATTAAATAAAGTGAGCATAATATACACACATGATTTTTCCAACTAATTAAGACTAATCGCGTTTATGACATGAAAAATATTACAGGTGGTTGCGCGGAAAAACCGGGTACTCTCACATTTTGTTTAGTTGGTTATTGTTTATCCAGTGCCCCTCTCCATCCCATCCGCGCATTCCATTTTACACGCACTGAAGGGGGGGGGGGGATCTAGAATGTGGCGTCATTTTTTCGGCCAATGAAGAAACGCGCCCCACCTAAATGAAGGTGGAGATGGTTGGCGAATAAAAAGGACCACCTCTGCCTCCGCTCGCTCTCTTTCGACGCAGTCGCAACACCACGGGCATCGTCCTCGAGGCTGAAGGCTGAAGCAGAAGGAACCCCACCCCTGTAAGTGCTCCTTTAAATTGTGTCTGGCTGCTCTTTATTTTCTTTACTGTGTCATCTTTCTCTTAACAGCTCAAGTTTAATTACATCGCAGGGCACTGGCTAAATAATCTCTATTCAGGATATATTTGCTTACACCCTGTTTGATAACAGGTGGTAAAATTAAAAATTATTGTTACGAGCTTGAGGTTCGTGACAATAAAAATTGCCGATAGAATTACCAAAATTAACTCTTCCACACAATAATTCACTTTACACTAATTAAACTTAAAACACTAATAACTAATCACATTGATTCACTTTATTCCGCTCCGAAGCTTCGCTTGTCTCGCCAAATTCAATACTTTCCCGATCGCATCTTGCAGCGCCTATAAATACACATTAGCACCAGAACATCCAGAACATTCAAGTAAATACGCGCACCAATCGAAAAGGCGCCGAAAGTTCGAGTGTCGGCTTCTAGAAGCTTAGTTCTTTGTTTCGATACTAGATGGCGCTGTCGTTTGAAAGATTAGTGATGTCATTTTCGGAAAAGCTCCCCTCGCTCTCGTCCCCGACACTAGATGGTGCTAGTGCCGGGTACATGACGTCAACTTAGGCGCGCAACATTATGAACAACCGAATTCAATATGAACAAAATGAAACATTATCAACGCATTATTAAGTACGAGTATAACTAAAACTACTGGTCAGATCTTGATCAAATTTATATGGGACAACAAGAGAAACAACAGTTTTCGGGAAAAAAGGAATCATCAAAATACTTTCACCAGTACAGTCGAATTGAGAATATCCTCCTTTTTTGAAGTCGGTTGAAAAATAGTTTTCATTCACAAATCGGATAAGTTGTAAAGATTAGGAGTGTGTCTACGAGGGTTTGCTTACCTTATACAAAGAATCACCAAACGATTTTCGCTGAAGGTCATACAGGTTTACGCACAAACCTCGGCACATCCCGACGAGGAGGTGGGAAAAATGTATGAGGATATCTCTAGAGTCATGCGTTCCTACAAAGCTCACTATACGGTTTGTTGGGAGAATTCAACGCAAAATTAGGCACAATAGAAAGCGGTGAGGTAAATGTAGGGAAATTTGGAATAGGACAATGGAACGGCCAGCAGCTGGCCGAATTTATGGAGAAATTGGGACTCTTTATGATGAACTCTTTCTTTCAGAAGAAGCTTCCCCACAGGAAGTGGACCTGGACTCTGACGGTTCGACAAAAATTAGATTGATTTCGTTTAATTATGACGACCAGATGCCAACTGTTCAGAGATGACTCAGTGATTGCGAGGGTGAAAACTGCACACTAAACCTAAACATTAAGTTGGAGAGGTCCATCCATCTAATGAATCTAACACTCTGTCCTCCTCGTGCGCTAATCCAGGGTCCCGAAAACTTTAATCTTGAATTACAAAACCGTTATCAGTGCCTAGAAGACTCCAATACAGTAGTAAAATATTAATGACTAGCTCGTGAAAATTGTCTATACAGTCGGACCTAAGTTCTACAAGACCCGCCGCAGAAGAACACAAATGATCTCTGCTCACACTCTTAATCCCATGGCTGTTAGACGAGAGATGAGGCTGCAATCGTCAACAGATTTGACAGCATATAAGCAAATGAACAGACGCGGCGGGACTTACGCAACTTCAATACAGCTCGTATTGAAGAAACAATTAAGCGGAACCAGGGTCCAAAGTCTTTGCCAGAGATCTGTCTGCCAGTAAGAGCCAACATTCAAAACTGAAGACCGAGTATGGCATTGTTTTCGGGATACCTGAGATTTTGGGTGAGTTAGAGAGGTTTTACGGGCAGTTGTACACGTTATCTTTGGAGCCACACGCAATTATGATTAATAATCCAAGAGCAAGTCCTCTCCGCCACTATTCCGATGATATTCCGCACGTTTGTATAAATAAGATTAGAATGGCTCTCCAGCACCTTAAGAACGGCAAGTCTCTGAGCGAGAATGGAATTACAATGGAGCTTCTTAAAGCGGTTGAATTACCGGTACTCGAAGGCCTTCAGAAGCTTTTAATTCCATCCTCCATGGTGGCACTACTCCAGAGATGTTGAGAAAAAGTGCGGTGGTCTTGTTCTTCAAGAAAGGTGACAACGCTCTCTTAAAATACTACAGACCGCTTTATCTTTCTAGGACTAGGACGCAGACTCGATGATTTCCAGCCTCCCGAAAAAACTGGTTTCCGAAAAGTCTTTAGTACCATAGACCACATAAATATCCTTCGGAAAATTGTTAAGATGACCAAAGAGTACAATCTGCCACTTTACCTAGCATATGTGGACTATGAGAAAGCCTCTGATTTTTTGACAGCGGTACCAAGTTGACTATCGGTACATCGAAGTGTTTGTACAGTAGGACTACGATGGTTGTCCGAGTACAGGACCAGAGTACGAAACCTATTAAACTGCAGATAGGTGTAAGACAGAGTGACTTTATATCCCAGAAACTCTTTACCGCTGCATTGAAGACGTTTTCAAGCTACTGGACTGGAAAGGATACGGTATAATATATGTAACAAGTAACATCAATGGCGAGTACGTCATTCACCTTCGATTTACCGACGATATTGTCCTTATGGCAGAATCGCTGGAGGTCTTAAGCACTATGTTCAATGACTTTAATAGTGCCTCCCAACGGAAAGGTCTTAAGATGAACATGGACAAAACAAAGAACATGTGTAACGTCCATGGTCACACTTATACCGGTAGATGTTGGGAGCACTAAGCTGTAAGTTGTTGACAAGTATGTTTATCTGGGACAAACAGTCCGACTGGATAAGTCCAACTTCGACCGAGATTTTGATTTGATTGATTGAGAGGTCAAACGACGGATTCAAATCGGCTGGGCAGCTTTCGGGAAATTATGACACATCTTCTCGTCAGACATACCTCAAAACTTCTAGACATCTAGAACTGAGGCGTGGTACTTCACTGCTGAGCTCAAAATAAAAGTCAAAAATCAAAATCGTTCAGCGAGCTACGAAGAGGGCTATGCTGGGGGTTTCTCTGCGTGATAAACTTAGAAATAAGCATATGCGCAGTAGAACCAGAGTGACCTACATAGAGCTATGGATTAGTTAACTGAAGTGGCAATGGGCCAACAACCGATGGGAAAAAAGGTTCTCAAGTGGCAGCGTCGCACCGGTAGGCGAAGTGTATGGTCATCAAGTCATCACTCCATCACTAGAAGGAGTGAAAATTTTATAACAGAAGCAGGAAGTCGATGGATGCAGATGGCTCAGGACCGTGCTTTGTGGCATTCCTTGTGGGCTGTAATGATAATGATAATGATGATAATGAAGCAGATGAGTGAAAGTCAATGTCAATTTGGATCCAAAGAGTAATTATAGCATGATTGACTTATACTATACATTGATTAATTACTAATTAGATTAATTACTAATTCCTTAAATAAAATTAAAAGAAATTATACACACACGCATGCCGAAAGCGTTTCACGAGGATATTCGTTATGCTACCGAAAAACAGATGTATTCGTGGTTATTGGATGACTTTAAAAATTTGTGTAACTCTGTAATATCATTTTTTTACTCTTGTATGGCGACGATCAGCGCTTGTAACCAATAAATGTTGTTTGAATATAGTAACCAGGCATAAGAGAAAAACAATGAAAACTTGTACTATTTGTTAAGCCACGTCGGTCGATGCTTGATGAGGGATTTGAGAGTCACATATGGACGCTAATTTGTCATATAAACATTGGCACGATGATAGCTGTCAGGGTCACCAATTTTTCCGTCGTTGGCCAAGGGCAAATTAGACAGTTCGGAGCTTCTTATATACATAAATAAAATGAAGAATCGTTCGAAAACATTGTTGACAAAATTTAACCTCCGGCTGTTATTTGATCTGTTTAATTCAAACCTCATAACCTTTTTTAATAATAAAGTAACACACATTGCTACATAGTGTCTCCAACACAAGCGCCTACAAACAAATCCAAAGAAAATTAGTTGCAGAAATAAGGCTAGAAATACGATACAAAAGTCTATAAATAAATGAATTAGACTATGAAATAGACTTCAAAAGCCTTTCAGATTTTCTCACGATATTTTCCTTCACCGTAGACCGATACGGTTACCGTTACTGTTATAGCCTGTCCACTGCTGAACACATGCCGTTCCCATAGATTGTCTCATAGGGGAGAAATTTGCTATAGTTACCACGCTGGACAAGCGAGTTGGTAACTGCAGTATTTTATTTTAAGTTGTGATTAAGAAGACGCTGTTGTCCATCTACTAATTTGTTTTCCTCTGTCTCCTCTTACGACACAGACGGATTAATATGGGAAAGTAGATATTCTTACACCCCCACTACTCCGTATTTATCATAGATACTTGGTTTATTAGTTTTTAAAATTGCAATCGCAATTAAAGAATGGGTTGGTACCGGAGGGGTCAAACGCGAGTTTCTTGCGGATATTCTGTGAAATTAACGCGGCTACTTTACTCCTGAGCTACCGGAGCGCTTTTAAAATAGTTTCATATAAATTTCAACTCTATTGATTTATCATCATTGCTTTTTTACTTTATAAAATACTAGCAATGATCATTATTAATATTATCTTTACCTACTCCTGGAAAGCTTACAATGATTGTGTTAGGAGTCGTTTACAACAGTAGGCGAAAGGTGGATTCAAACCCACTACCTGCTATAGCTTTAAATTCGATGTAATAATTGAAATTTGAAGCTATTTATAACTCATAACGACGATATTGCTCTTATGGCAGATTGTGTATATTGTTATTACACGTATGTTATAGGTTCACATGCACATAGATGTGAACCTTAAATAACATTTAACTTCGGAGACTCTCGTATACGGGGAGCTTCTTTGACTAAAAATAAAATCCTCATTATCTCACAAAGAACTATCTCACAAAGAAGAAATGCCTTGTTAAAAGAGGATAAACGTTTTTCGTGCGAACGCTTTTGGGTCGCTAATGGGTGGCAATTTTTACCTATTTACCTTATTACATTAGCGATTTACTTTATAACAAAAATAATTTATAACATTTATTCCTATTATTAAGTACCTACTTAAACCAGGGGAGGTATCAATTATACAATAAACAAAGCACACACTCAAGACCTCACTACTTGAGCGCCTTTTTACGTCACAATTACCAAATACCTTTTTACTAACACCTTAAACTTTCACACTTTTAATCACTTCCACTTCCATCTGTCACCGCGCCGGTCCGGCCGTTTATATAGGCATTTTCCATCATTAAACATCTAAAATCTTCCAGCAAATACCGATCCCGACCGACTAGATGTAGAAAATTCGAGTGTGGACTTTTCTAGAAAGGTTAGTTCTTCTATTCGATATTAGGTGGCGATGTTGGTGGAAAGTTCAGGCATAGCATTTTCTAGAAAGCTCCCCTCGCTCTGCTCTCCGACACTAGATGGTGCTAAGGGCATTAATAATAGCTTGCAACACTATGAATATGCTGTCATTGATGGTCGGTGATAAGTCTGGAGTACGGAAAAAATACGTGCCTCATCACTCTATAAGAGGAAGCTTTAAGTACTCAGCGAGCAATAGAGACAGCTGTGCTCAGAGTTACTCTGCATGGTATAATAATAAGACGATATACAGAATTAAAAAAAAAATTGTAAAAAAAAACATTTTTGTAAATTCGAATTCAAATTCCTTTGCCATAATATATTATGCATTTGCTGTAATTCTTTTTTTTAAACGTTACCCCCACACTAGGATTTTCTCCTATATCGTGGAGGCAGTTTACAAACATAAATTGCACAAGGACAAACATCCAGACCCGGAACAATTATTTGTATACCATACAAATACTTGTACCGTACGGCATACGAACCCGCGACCTCCAGCGCAGCCACTCGTTGCTAAGCCACTGCGCCACAGAGCTGTCCATGCTAGCATGCCTCTAGGCTTTAGTATATTATTTCATACGCAGTATTTAATATCTCATGTTACATACTAAAAAGCAAATTAATAAATAATTATGCGTTTAAAAAACATAATATATAAATCTTAGTGATAATATATGATATATTCCTAGATTTTTAGAGCATTAAATGAATGAGCGAACGGTAGGAATTTATAGAAGAAGACAAGTGTTTATAAAGGTAGGTTTACGATTAAAAGTGATACAATCGTAGTGAGGCTAAATTTGTAAAAGAATATACAAGAAAATTAGAAAATAGTGTGTTTTTCAGTTGGAAATTAAAATTAAAATGACATAGATCGTTATTAATAGCGAAATTGATAAGGTAGGATACTCGCAATGCCAACTTCGAACACTGATTCAAACTTTGAATGAAACATGCAAACAAGCGTTTTGAGATTAGGTAGAGTAGTTTCAGGAAATCTTAGATGTGAAAATAGAATTGCTAGCATTCTTTAATAACTTAAACTGAAAACCGTTATTGTAACTGTTAGGTATTCGTATTTAATGCCTTTGATGCACAAAAGCTGTGTGTTTATATTGTGGAAACGATATACTAAAAATAAATAGAATAAAACACATATTGAGTATATACAAGAATAGATATTGAAATCATTTATATTTTACTATTGCTTTGGAAAAACTCTCTGTCCTGGGACAAACCAGAAAAATCCCTACGGAAATTTTTTAATAGATTTATTTAAAATATGGTTTATAATTAAATAAAGAAACTTCATGGTAGCGAACCTCTTTTACAGTGTTCATAATAAAATAAAATTAATTTCCATTTGGAGAAAAAAATATTAATTCAAGTCTTGTAAAAATATGTAATGGAAATGTGTTTTTGAAGAAAAGCTGTACCTTTATCATGGTTGTAGCACGAATGGGTCGGCTCAACCGGCTCTCATAGGATAGGATAGGATAGGATTTGACCAGCGTAAAAGCGTATCTATAAATATCATCAATTAAGAATTAAAATGCAGATGCAGACTAAGATGCAAAGCCTCGTTTTCAGTAAAAAGGGTCTCCGTACTCTACACTACCCATACGAAACGCAGAAATATTAAGCTGGTATTTTACGCTGATATTCTATGAGAGCGTGGTCCTACCTCGGTCAATGTACGACCATTCGTGCTACAACCACAATAAAGTTGCAGAGCGTCTCCACTACATAGCATCTTCCTGATAAGTCATCGTGGCGCTGTGTTAAGACGTCTCAACAATCAACCCGGCCTGGATCACCACCTCCTGAAACTACACGTTAACTTACTCTTGATAATGTTATGATTGAACTGCAGAGCTTTCGTGCCAATTACTGCCCCTTCAAGAAGTCATCAATGATATTCGAATAATCAAAAACGATATTTTAGATCTACGTAAATCTAACAACAATATGCTAGAAAAGCTTGATAGCTTTGAAAAAAGACTTCAAGTAGTTGAAAATGCTGAGCAAAAAATATCGTCTCTAAAGGAACAGATGAATAAGATGAAAGCAGAAATTAATGAAAAAGATCAGTGGCTTCGATCAAATAACTTTGAAATCAAGGGAGTATTTAACCTGGGGAGAATCTTTTTGATATTGTAACTAAATTAGGATCTATAATAACCTATCCTGTGTTGAAGAGTAACATTAATTATGTAACACGTGTCCAGACGCGAGATGCTGGGTCGTACAAGACCAAACCTATTATTCTTTCTTTTATCAACAAATATATGAAAGAAGACTTCATCGCAGCTTCTCGCCTGAGTAAACATATTTCTACGGAAGATATTGGTCTAGAAGGAAACACCCGTATTTACATAAATGATCACCTTAGTTATTCCAAAAAGATGCTGTTGAATAAAACTAAAACTGCTGCAAAAGAAAAAAACTATAAATACGTATGGGTCAAGCACGGGAAGATATTTGTGAGGAAAATCGATACATCGCAAGTCTACAATATAAAATCGGAATCGGACCTATTCAAGCTGCGTTAACTTATAAATACTCCTTTGTTTATTTATTACTTTTAAGTTTCTGGTATCATTTAAACATTTACATATATTTTTCAACAACAGTCAAACATAGTTTGAGAACCGGTGTTTCTTTCCGCCTTATCACAGTCTTTTGTCTGCAGTTACGCCTAATACCCACCTGTTTAAATTGTTGTGTGCATGCAATTTGTGTTCCTATTATCTTTATACCGGAGATCACTTCTCACACTGCAACTGTAAGTAAACACGATCATTTCCATATTAATTTATTTTCTAAGAACCACTTACGCTATTACCATTTATTACTTTTGGTTATATTTTCTTATATATCGGGTCGCTTTTTCCTTCTCAGCGCAGTAAACAATACTTATAACGATGTTTCTTGTTTACTACCGTTTTATTATATAGTAGTATATTATATATTTTGTGAATTTGATAAAGTAAAAGTATCTAGTGGCTGTAATTATATTACATTGTTAATTACTCGTATTACTAATCTTAGCTATTCAATTTATTCATTTGTATTTTCACAAGTAATATTCTACACTAAAGCCGTGAATTTCGACAACCGCTTTAATTTCTGTGTATTGCCGCTTATAGTATCAAACTTGGTTTATAAAACAAATGTATTTATTGCATATTATTTTCATATAGGATGGTATAGGAAAAAAATAGTTAATTATTACTGTGCACTGTGCACACACAATTTTAATGCTTGAAATCTTATTTATAACTTTCTATTTAGTTGTTACCGTATATTTATTTTTTACACGAATAACCAACAAATACTTTATCTGGCATTATAAGTTGAATTTCTTATGTATAAATTTTATTCTTTTATTCATATTGAATGTTTCAAATAATCGAGATGGCTTCCTTTCACGCTTACTACCAAATTGTTAGGGGCCTTAGATCGACAACTCATGAGTGTTATCGTAATGTTGCAATTAACAACTACGATCTTATCTCATTAACTGAGACCTGGTTATTGGATGGCATATTTGATGCGGAATTATTCGATGATCGTTATTGTGTTTGGCGTCGCAATCGTGATCTTAATCGAACTAAACAATCGCGAGGCGGTGGTGTGCTTATAGCGGTAAGCAAGAACATCGTAGCGTTAGACAAACCTGTTCCTCAGCTGAAGATGTCTGGGTTTCATTGACGCTATCATGCCCTCGCTCTAAGCGCCACATAAAACTTAACATATGTACTGTATACCTTTGTAATGAAAATATGGGTGCTTCCTTCTCTGATCAAGTTATTAACTTTTGCAATACATTAGAGTCACTTATATCAGCAAATCCTAATGACAAATTCCTCATTATAGGTGATTTTAATATGAGTTCTATTTTCTGGTCTAATACTCAAACAGGTCTCGAAGCTTGCGGTGTTAAAGGTGAACATGTGCAATATTTTATAACTTTAAATTTGTGTAACTTCAACAATTTAATCGAGTACACAATCCAATCCAATACATAAAAGTTGAACACTGCCAAGACCCCTTGGTGCCGAAGACCAGCATCACAAAGCTTTATCAATTTGTGTTAACTTTGTCGAGCTTCAGTCCCTTCCATACTCTAAACATGTCATGAGACATGTAGAGGTTCGACTAATTCGGCAACGAAATTCTTAGTAGTGGTAACGTTGATGATGCGGTCAATACTTTTTACAACATAATATATAATATTCGTGATAAATATGTTCCCCCGTCATTTAAACACAAAAGAAAATATCAACCATGGTTTAACCATGCACTTATAAAATTAATTAATGAAAAAAATAAGTATCGTAAGAAGTTTAAAGTGTACGGTAATTTAAGTGATAAAAATACATTTATCTTATTAAGAGAAAGGGTAAAGAGAATTGAGAAGGATCTGTACGGCAAATACATTGGTAATGTTGAAGATAGCTTAAAAAGTCATTCTAAAATGTTTTGGTCCTATATCAGAAATAAAAAGAATAATATTTCATATCCTTCTTGTATGACGTACTCTGGTATATCTGCTAATTCAGGAGAAGATATTAGTAATCTCTTTGCTCAATATTTTAATTCTAACTTCATTCAATCTAGTAACTCAACAGTAAACCTAAATAATATAGCTGCCATAACTTCTAATGATATCTCTTCAATCGAAATTAGTTTTTGTGAAGTAAAAAGGCTGCTAAAATCACTTGACTTAAACAAATCAGCTGGTCCTGACGGGATTCCGGCTATTTTCCTAACTAAGTGTGCCGAAACTATATCTAAACCTTTATCATTTATTTTTAAAAGATCTATTTCTGAGGGTTCAATGCTTGCAAGATGGAAATCCGCATTTATAACTCCCATTCATAAAAAAGGTGCTAAAAATCAAATTGAAAACTACCGTCCTATATCAAAATTAAGTCTAATCGCCAAAGTATTTGAAATAATTGTATATAACCAGTTGTATCCTGCAATTAAACTTACCTTTATACCTCAACAGCACGGTTTTCTTCAGAAAAGATCAACTACGTCTAATCTTTTGCTATTCACGGACTTTATTACTTATAACATGGATAAAGGAAACCAAAGATGCCATTTTCACGGACTACGCCTTCATACCATTCTATACTTCTGCAAAAATTATCTGCTGCTGGTATCAGGGGCGATTGGTTTAGATGGTTTACGTCTTATATTTCTAACAGTTCACAAGCGGTAATTTTAAACGAATTTACATCTTGCTGGACGGGTGTCCCTTCTGGCGTTCCGCAAGGTTCGCTACTTGGCCCTCTGCTCTTTGTCATATTTATCAATGATATTGCTGAATGCTTCCAGAACTCCGAGTTGTTGCTTTTCGCGGACGACATGAAAGTTTTTAGAGTAGTCAACAACTCTTATGATTCTAATCTCCTACAAAACGATCTTATTAACTTAGATAATTATTGTATCCGTAACAAATTAGACTTGAATGTTTCGAAGTGTAATACTATGTCTTTCGGGCGGAAGCGTGATATACTTTATTTTTCTTACACACTTAAAGGTTTGACAGTAACTAGACGTGATAAAATAAGGGACCTTGGAGTTACTATTGACACTAAGCTTTTGTTTGATCAGCATGTGGAAGACATCGTTAATAAAGCATATAAGGTTCTGGGTTTTATTTTAAGGTCTTGTTGCAAATTCCGTCAGTTAAAATCAATGAAAATATTGTTTTGTTCTCTTGTTCGTAGCCATCTCGAATATGCGTGTCAAGTATGGAATCCTCAATATAAAATATATATTAACAAAATCGAAGCGATTCAAAAAAAATTCATTCGATATGTAGGTTCTAAATTTCATATATCCAAAGGAGGCTACGAATTGCAGTGTTCTCATCTTCATCTCCTCCCGTTGCAAACTAGGCGCTATACAGCTGACCTGGTCTTACTAAGTAAAATTGCTCAAGATCGTTTAGACTGCCCTGACTTATTAAAAAGATTACATATCTCAGTTCCCTCTCGTTCACTGCGCTATTACAATCCCTTACATGTTTCTTTATGTAGATCAAATTACAGGCGAAACTCATTCTTCTTAGGAGCATGTAACTCATTTAATAAATTTTCTAAGGACTGTGATAAGGCTGACCTCTTTTCTACTAGTGGTACTACTATCTGCAAATTAATAACATCTGAATTCAGTAGCAATTTACTCTTGAACACTTAAATCTAATCAACACCAATGTATAAATTATATCTACTTATATATGTTGGATGTATTTACTCAAACCGATTACTCATCTATGAAAACTTTTAATAGGCTTACTTTGTAAATTATATTATATACAATATAGTATTAATTAAAAGCTGTAAGTTTTCCTTTTATAAATAAATAAATAACAACTCAAAATGTAAAAACTGCGCTTGCCAAACTACCCGCCAAACGTGGCAATTGAGAAGTCAATTCCTCAGTCTATGGAGGAGGCCTATATTCAGCAGTGGATTTTTGATAGACTGTAAGGATGTGAAATGAAGGAGTAAATTTTTGCAGCACATCAAGTAACTTAAAAAATCAATACCAATTAATTAAATTGGCATTTCATTGGCAATCAAAAATCACAAATAATACAAAAAAAACTCGTGAAAAAACACTTGAATGATAAATCATTCCCATGTCTAGACGATTTTACTATTGGCAAAGCGTTTTCCTCACATTAAGAACTTTTCTAATTAAGATAATCCTTTAGCATGACATTATGACTAATAAAGTTGAAATGTTCGGCGGTAAAAGCAATTTTATATTGTCTGCATTAGAAACAACGTTTTGTAAAAAATTCACCACAGATTATAATTAAGACGCGTGCTTTCTGCGTAAAATATCAAGTGTATTCTTATTCTGTACGTATCCCGGCTACTGCTAGGGCCTTCTTTACTTTGCCCGTACTCGAGAGTAAATGGTAGTTAGTAGTAGTAGTAAACTATTTAACCCTATTACATATTTAATATTCAACCCCTTTACGTCAAGTCGCGTTACGCTATACACCTATATTAGGTATAATATTATTCTTGTGGGTGACAAACAAGCACACAGGTCACATGATGGTTAAAGTTTGCTGTGGCCCATAGACATCTACATCTGTTCTCGATTACCAATCAAAATGCAGATGAGTTTTCACCCGTGAGGGCTAAGACGGAATGCCTCGTTTCCAGTAAAGAGTGTCTCTGGTTCTCGACTCAGAAAGAGACATACAAAAATTTCAAAACGCATATTCATGTCTTAATGGCATGCAAATAGGGGGTTATACCCCTCCCTCCCCCAGCTCTATATAAGACTATTATTTTTATATAAAGGATAGACACTTCAATTTTACTTATATGTATGAATAGATAATAAATTAATTCAGTTTAACCCCCAGAAGACAGAAGTTTAATGCGCGTTAACCGCTAAAAACAACCCCTTTGTCGTATCTCCTAAGTTTCAAGGCACTACCTTTGTTGCCTCAGCCAGTATCGGTATCCTCGACGTTGACATATCGAGTGACGTGCAGTTTCGTGGTCACTTGGAAGAGAAGGCCAAATTGGCCTCTAAAAAGCTTGCCGTGCTCAGCAGAGCGGGACAGTATTTCATGACGGCACACCGCCTGCAACTTTACAAGGCGCAGGATCGGCCGCACATGGAATACTGTTCCCATCTCTGGGCTTGGGCTCCCCAGTACCAGCTCCTTCCACTTGACCGCATTCAGCGCAGAGCTGCTCGAATCGTCGACGACCGAGTGCTTTCCGATCGGCTCGATTCACTGGCAATGCGAATAGATGTTGCATCTCTTTGCATTTTATTTCGCATATACCATGGAGAGTGCTCTGAGGAATTGTTCGGATTAATCCCAGCCGCCAAATTTCGTGAACGCACTACGCGGCAAACGTCCCGATACCATCCACACCATCTGGATGCTTGGCGGTCCACCACAGTACGTTTCAAAAGGAGTTTTCTTCCGCATACAACCTCTCTGTGGAATAGTTTACCACCGGCGATTTTTCCGGACCGATACGACCTGGGGACCTTCAATAAAAGAGCTTACTCCTTTCTAAAGGGCCGGCAACGCACCTGCAATTCCCCTGGTGTTGCGGTTGATCACGGGCGGCGGTATTTACTTAACATCAGGTGAGCCGCATGCTCGTACGTCCCCTCTTCTATAAAAAAAAATTCTCAGTTTAACCTTTGTTGTTTCCGTTTTTCTAAAATGTGAAAAAATTCGTCTCTTAATTCGCTGCAAAATTAATTTTTAAAATAAATATATTTTTTAAACAGTTAGGCCAATTTGTTTTACATACAAATTAATTACGAAAATATTGGCTTAGGTCCCTAATTCACTTAAGGTTACTTTTAAAAGAAGAGTTTACGTAATAAAAAGAGAAGTTTCCACTTAGGTATGAAATTATTTACAGAGATTTTATTTTAAAAAATATAACGAGTTTTTTTAGTAATTTTTCATAAGCGATTAATATAGAAGCTACTTATATAGTATTCTGTATAGTAATCTGATTGTGCAATATAATACATGATTGTAAAATAACAAATATCCTTTCAGGTTTCTTGCACGTCCTTTAAGGCAAGGGGTATTTTCCGTGCGAGCGGTAAATCTGAGGGCACGGCAGTGCCCCCGCCAAATCGAGCAAAAAAGCGGCACGGCCGTACCTTTCTTTTCTCGAAGCAATTCAGCCCATTATCGATCGCCTGTAACTTCATTGTGGATAATGAGAAGCCTGAATTTACAGTAATCAAGTAGGCATTGTATAAACATAGTATATTTCAAATTTCATTCAATTTGTACTAGTAGTTTAAGAATTATAACTAGTCAAAGTTTCTTAATTTTATCACTCACTGACTGACCGATCATTAAAACTCTAACGCACTTATAGCAGACATAGAAACTTCAAATATAGAATAAAATTAGGGTTTAGTGTATAAATCAAGGAAAAACCAAAATATTTTTTAATTTCACTCAAGTTTTCTAGATACAACAACTGCATAAATAACTTTGTAGTATCATATAAATATTTTTCGTCGAACGGTGATCGTCCTCTTCTTCACCACAATCTGAAAAATGGGCGAGGGACCACCAACTTGACAAACTTTTCATTATTTTGAATATATTTTACAAATTCCTTGTTGTGTTGATTGTATATTCGTAAATAATTTATCCTCTTCTTTTTATTGTGTCTAGTTCCATATCCAAGTAAAAGTCAAACATAATATGTTTTTACTTTTAATATTAAATAATTTAATATGGAACTTGATACACTAATATTAGTTAAGATTTATAAAAAGCTCTTATGACTGTTAAAAGCTATTACGGGCTCCATCCTCGGGATTTTCTTGTTATTTTTTAAAAAGTGATATTGACATTTTACATATTAGTATAGTAGTTGAAAGAAGGGCGCGCGAAATTGTGGGTGGAGATTATTTATTTTAGTAAATTTTATTTAATTTTAGTAATTTTATTTGTAAATACCCCCCCCCCCCTCGGTAAAAGGTGGCGGGCTGTGGCTCGGACGGGTAACTCGTTTCGTTCGGTGTTCTGACCGGTTAGAACTGCTCATGGAAGAGTACCGCTCGAAGACGAGAACTGCCCAGGGATTATGTTGCTCTTTCATTGCAATACTCTCGTAGTAAAGTAAAAGTAAAGTTACAGCCTATATACGTCCCACTGCTGGGCTCAGGCCTCCCCTCATTTCTGAGAGGGTTTAGGGCAAGGAAGTGTCCGCCGCGGTGCCCAAATGCGTGTTGACGAACTTCACATGTCTTCGAAATATTTTTTTTCTTATTCCTCAGACATGCAGGTTTCCTCACGATATTTTCCTTCACCGCCGAGCACGTGGTAAATCAGCACTTAAAATTGCAATTAACAATTTCATTGGTGCCGGCGGGGGATCGAACCCGGGTTACTCGCGTTCTGTTATATTTACAGCGAGCGTTAACCACTGAGCTACCACGGTCTCGTATATAGAAGTAATTAAAATTAAAGTACTTTCTTTAAAATGATATAATAATAATAAGTATTTTCGATTTTCTCATTGAATAGACCATTCATATTATGCAGATGTCTATAAATATAGCCTTTTAATACCCGCTGATTCGATTACGTCAAAACAGAACAAAAGGTAGCATTATTCGAAGTTATGACAACATTTATGAAATAAATGTATACTTTTTCATTGTTTCATTATCTGAAATTCTATTTCAGACATAATTTAAAATAATTCTCTAGAAACTATTTATATAGGTACATGCATTTACATATATCTCTATATAGAAAAACCAATTGCTTTACATGTGACATATGGTATGACAGCAAAGCCCTAAATATGTAAGCAGAAACGGAGTATATGGGGCTTTCAAATGAATTATTGCTTATTACATCATTTCTTAATAAATTTATGCTGCCACTGCTTGAAAATGTCTTATAATTTCAAACATTTACCCGCGTAATTAAATATTCCCGACACGAATTCTCGTATCCCGCACGAATAGGTGACTGACGAGTTAATTTACATTTATATGTATTAACGTAATGTTATAATATAATCAATATCAATAAATCGTCAATATCAATATCAATAAATCGTCAATTGATTTATGTGTTATAAAATTATTGAAAGCGAGTAAGAAGTATCGTCTCCGTCAATCAAGTAAAAGTGTCATCCACCTACCAAGCGTGGCCACAATGGCAGATTGCCAGAATGCCCTTAAAAGGCAATCTATGGAGGAGTCCTAAATTCAATGTTGGATTTTGGTATAGGATGTACTCCGACGGTATGAAGTATCGTGTAGATTACACGAGCACATCTTCAAGCTGTCGGTGGTAGCTCGAAGGTTAGTAGCTCGTTTTTAATTAATATTATGTGAAATATATGCCACAAAACCGTCTGTGGAGCCGAGTTAGCTAAAATGATTTTCAACGATGGCAAACTATAAATAAATATAAAAGAGAATAAGAATGTCTTAAGTGAGCGTTAATTCACATGACAGTCACGTAAGACGACTTTTAGCACGCACACACTCACATTAAGATTTTTAAGTTATTTTGATGAAAATGAATGACATTACAAGAACTTTCTAAGTTCTTGTAATTTCAAAGATCTAAATTACGATATGGAACGGGCCTGCTGGTACAAGTATACATAATACTTTAAAGTTTTGGCTCCTTTAATTGTAACAAACCCTTTGAATGTAATAAAACCTTTGATTGTAATAAAAACAACTGTCATAGATAAAGATGTGAACATTTTTTGTATTTTTTATCAATTATTCGAGCTATATAGCCGGCATATTATCACTTCAGCCGTTTGAACCGCTGATGAGCCAAGTCATGTAGTTTTGTGCTTTTACTAGCTAGCCTAGTTACGAATTTTACTGTAGAAACTCCGAGCTTTTCATTGCTTGCTAAATAATTGTCCTCATACTGCCAATGGTGGACTGGTGATGATCTGTAATGATAAAATCATGACAATGAACAACTTGAAGTATCTCTTATATAACTCGATTTCGGAAGTTAGGAAAACAGTCACATATCTGAGAGATAAATTTTAAATTTGAAAAGTAGGGTATTGATATGGATTAGTATCTCAGACGTTTTGATGTGGGTTGGTTCTCTTAAGTTTAATTTCTAGTGGGGTCATCTTTTATTCTGTCGAAGGTAAGCAATAAAAGGAAACAATAATATTTGTTGTACCTTAAATATTGTTTATTCAGAATTTTCTCAGAGATGCCTTTGAGAAAGCAAAAAGCTATTAAATTGATCCTTATATTGTTAAACTTTTAAACCGCAAAACTTTTTAATACAAATTGTGCTAAGGCATCCATTTACCATCAGGTGAATTGTGTGCTCGTTAGTCATCCTTATACTATAAAAAACATTGTGGTGTATTTGGCACGAAGTAAAAACGTAAAAAGTATTCATATACAAAAATGTATGAAAACGCTAAGTGTTAATTCATAAAGAATTGTGATGAGCAGCAGCAATAATGTTGTGGGGATAATACACCTGCGATAGTGAATAAGAACGGAAACAATGCATATTATAAAATAATTTTTATTTTGCGCTAAATATTTAAAATTACATTATTTCACTATTTAATTATACCGCAGATATTTGAAATTACATTATTCACTATTAAATTATATTGCAGATATTTGAATTTACATTATTTCACTATTTAATTATATCGCAGATATTTGAAATTACATTATTTCACTATATAATTATATCGCAGATATTTGAAATTACATTATTTTAATGGAAGGGCTATTAAAATTAAATATAACTTAAATGTATGTATAAACTCGTTAAACGACAAAATCTCTATTAAGTGAAGTTAATGTCTAGTCGTTTTCTGAACATTAAGAAAAGTATCTTTAAAAATAGGATCAAATACATTATATTTTATTCAATTAAAAAACTTTTGGCAACAGTAATACTTGAGTGTATAAAATACAAAACTAAAATATAAGTTAATGGGTCGTTTATTTCGAATACCTATCAGTTTAATATTATGTTTAAAGTGGTCACACCAGTATTTTTTATAATATAAGGGTGACAAACGAGCACACAGTGTACCTGATGGTAAGTGGTTGCTATGGCCCATAGACATCTACATCTATCCTCGATTATGAACCAAAGTACAGATACGTTGTCATCCGTGAGGACTAAGATGGAATGCTTCGTTGCCAGTAAAAAGGTTCCTCGGTTCTCTACACTTACCATACGAAACATAGCAGCATTAAGCTACTGTTTTACGCTGGTATTCTGTGAGAGCGTAGTCCTTCCCTCGTCGAGCCGACCCATTCGTGCTACAACTATACTTCTAATATAACTGCAGCATTGCTCTATCACATATAAAATACGAATATATGGCTGATATATTATTTCTGCTCCCGTTCATCAATTTGATTTCCTCCACAGAGTGCCAAATAAGTTGGATATTTGCCATAGTCGCCACGATTGGTATGGGAGTTGCCAATGGCAATTGATATCGAAGACGGTGCTGCCCATCTTATGCAGATTTCTACTCCTGTACATGAATTTATTTCTTCTCACACGTTCACCGTAAACAGAACTACATTTATGAAATTTGATTTCTACTCGAACGTAAAAAAATACTGGCATGTGGTGCTAATCAATATTCAATGGGACCAATATTAATTAAAGACCATGAAATTAATACTTATTTTATCAAAACTATCAACTTTTATAATGAATATTATGTAAAAAACGTATTCTGATTCCAGGACAATTTTCCCTTCATAAAGACACATCGAAAGATGTGTCCGATTAAAGAAAAGTGTTGCTTGACGTATGATATTTATGCGATTCTGATAAACTAACTTATGCGTTTCTTTAACCTATAATATTGCCAATATAGAAACAGATACCGATGTTTCTCTAAGAGTGATCCGGGTTAGCTAATTTTAGTACGAAATAGTATTGTCATCAACATCATCATCATCATTACAACCCTTCACAGGCCCACTGCTGAACACAGGCCTCCCCCAAGGAATTGCCACTACTGGCCGCACGAGGACGCTCAAGTTTGCTCAGCGAGCGGGAGCGAGAGGGCTATGCTCGGGGTTTCTCTGCGTGATAAACTTAGAAATGAGGATTTCCGAGTAGAAGCAGAGTGACCGACATAGCCCAACGGATTAGCAAGCTGAAGTGGCAATGGGCCGGCCATATAGCTCGAAGAACCGACAACCGATGGGAAAAAGGGTTCTCGAGTGGCAGCCTCCTACAGGAGATCTGGTAAGATATACAGGAAGTCGATGAAGGCAGGTGGCTCAGAACCGTGCTTTGTGGCATTACTTGGGAGAGGCCTATGTTCAGCAGTGGACGTGTGAAGGGCTTTAATGATGATGAATGATAATTTTAATGACCTCCTTACTAAACTTCAGTCTCGGCGGCCAGTGTGAACCGAGTGTGAAAAACCTGCGTAGGACAGAATTATAGTTCAATAGTGTGTGCGCAGACACAGGTGCACTCCGTATTCCCTAACATTCATAGTCCAATGGGAAGGCACGACCGGAGAGGGATCAGGTGGAAAACCAGCGGTCTTTCCGAGACACAGGGGTGATACAACTTTAACTTCCTGACTTCAAACTGCTTTTGAGAATTTTCTGAGAGAAAAGTCTGATAACCAATTTTGGCCTGACCCAGGATTCGTATCCAGAACCACATTATCAGTAGTCCGCTTATGAATACTAAAGCAAAGTGGCAGTCTGATCAAAAAGGCAGAGAAACTCGTAATACTTTGTGTGGCGTAGCCACATTGTAAATCAAAAAAAAAAAGCGTATTACCTTTCCTAAAAAAATAACTCTTACTTTGAAGTAAATGTCAAAAATTACTAAAAAGTATTCACATAAAAAGATAGAAAAACTTAAATTGTAAATGTCAAAATTTAAAAAGATAGTTCTGACTGACAACTGTCATAAGCGCTATTCACTTCGTTTCCTAAAATATAAAAAGTAGTTGCAGTCTGATCAAAGAGGCAGAAAAACTCGTAATACTTTTAAAAATAGTCGACTAAACGTAAACTATCACTTCTTTCCTAAAATATAAAAAATAGTTGCAGTCTGATCAAAGAGGCAGAAAAACTCGTAATACTTTAGATAAAATAGTTCACTTTTGAGTCTGCTTTTACCTTTTATATCATTATTGAATATCCATTTCTATTTTCAATCTAGCTCATGGCGCACTGCGGGGATTTCTTATAATTCAGAAATTTTGCAACATTTCCTTTTGCAACGATCCACCGAAATACGAAATGCTAACTAACTCTGCAATGGATATTCAAATCAGAGAACTTTTAAATTAAATTAGATTTTCTTTAAATTTCTTAACACTGGTTTTAAGTTAATAAAGATTTTTAAATAATTTTACACATTTTCCTGTGCATTTTGCTACTCTTTGAAATACGTTGATCAACGTTGTGAGTTTTGATTTGATACTCATGTTGATTAATTAATTGATATTTAGGATTTGAATTGTAGTTTCTCTCAAGGTAACTCAGGTATTACTTATAAATTATTAACGACTGTATTGGAATATTTTTCCATATGCCTAAACATATTTATAATTTTAGTGTTGGTTTTTTTTTATTTATAATTACAGCCCTTCATAAGTCCATTTTAACATTGGCATCTCTTGAGGAATGCCACAGATGTTTTTATTTAACTGTTAATTATTCCTTTTGAAGCTGTTTGACATTCTACCAATTCCAATCAATTATCTATTCTATTTCACATATTATCTGATTTCTAATTTTGTAAACATCATTTATTATTTTATTTTGCATGTGTATGGAAGTATAGAATTGTTTGGTGGCGTTATGGAATGCGATCTATTAGCCACATGGTTTGATTTAAATAAAATAAATAAATAAATAAAAATTAATTATAAATGCTGATTTACCACGTGCTCGACCGTAAAGAAAAACACCGTCAGAAAATTTGCATGTCTGAGAATAAAACTTTAGAGCAGTGTTGTTAACCATCACGTTATAATGTAGCGCGGCGGACGAATTGTGTCATAACCAGGGATGTTACAAAAGTCACATTTTTCAATTCGAATTTTAGGGATGCGAATGTGTGCATGCGAATTCGAAAGCAAATGTTTGGGAATAACATTAAAAAAACTTAAAT
Organism: Parnassius apollo; assembly: GCA_907164705.1. Taxonomy (NCBI): domain Eukaryota; kingdom Metazoa; phylum Arthropoda; class Insecta; order Lepidoptera; family Papilionidae; genus Parnassius; species Parnassius apollo. Next base: position 4,812,289 of record CAJQZP010000810.1, read on the forward strand.
CAACTTTAGTCATCATTTTTATTACTAATACTATATGAATATGAAAAAATACTACAACAGTAAATCAGTGTTATACATATACAGAAATTATATCTAACAGTAAAAGTTCAAAAGAGGAATATTATATTTCAGGAAATGTTGCCACCTTTTCGTCCATGAGGTAATTGCTAAGAGGCTTGTATATTAGGCCGGCTGCACTGTACAATTGCTAAGTGGAGCGCTCAGATATATGTGGGCCAGATCTATCAATTTGTCATATTTTAATTTAGTTTTCCACCAATCGAGAGTTGCTTATAAGACTTTTACCAGAATTTGATGAAGGCTCATCAATTTTGCTTGTTATAATACTTAACCTTTTAGCGCCTGAAGCTTAACGCGGATTATTATCTATATCCCGGTTAGACAGATTTAGATCTAATTCAACAACATCAGAGTAGACTTTATATTTCACGATATCACTGAAAAATTTATGATTGTATCGTGGGTCCAGAAATGTGGAGATTGTGAGCAAATAATAATTCTTGTTCTGCGCTTTACATGCTAATTCAGCTGCAGCGTGATAGAGATTTGCTGTAGCTGTATTATAGCCGCGAAACGAATGGGATGTCTCAACCGGGGCAGAAACACGCTCTCAAAAAATACTAGAATGAAACAGCAAAATAATGCTGTGTTTCGTATGTTGATTGTAGAGGCAATCTTTCTTAGTCTAAATATGTGATAACGCATCTGCATTTTGCTTTTCAATCTAGGATAGATGTAAGTAAGCCCAAGCATCCACTTACCATCTGTATGTGTGCTCGTTTGTCACACTTATTCTTATATTTTTATCTTATTTTATTTATGTATACCTACCAAACAGACGAGAATACCACTAAAACATATTTTGATACAATATAGTTCAATACGATAATATTGATAATATTAACAGTTTTATATTTTATATTGCAAAAATTACACCCCGCCGAGACAACGTTTCGCTCTCGTCACCAGGATTCGAGCCACAACGTAGGGTCCTAACGACTAGACGGTGACGGCTGTCGGAGCTATTACGGATTGGAGAACCACCAACCTATGAAACCGTTGCTTTTAGTAATCCAAAAGAGACTTCCTGGAATTATCTAAGCTAAAGCTGTATCTAAGCTTAAGCTAAGCTAAAAAAACTTAGCTTAGCTTACCTTAGCGCTCAAAATCAGCCTTAGCTTTATTTTTTAATTAAAAGTGAAACAAATAAACATCAAATAATGCCTGTAACATTGAAATAACTAACTTCTATTACGCTCAGGGGGTTGTTTGTATGGTATTATGACATAAATATCCATTTTTAACTTTTTATTTGTCTGTCTGTCTCTTTCCATCTGTCCGAGCTAATCTTCGGAATGACTGAATCGATAGTGATAAACTTTACAACTAGATAAAGAGCAGTGCTAGGAAGGACCTAGGGTACCCATATTATATCTGAAAAGAACGATTTTTTAAAAGAAAAATCTAAGTAGGTATTGATAAACCAAAATATCTTCGATCATTTATCTCAAACTTAAATAATGAATGCAGAAGTATTGGCGATAAGATCATGACGTCACGAATCGTTTTTCAGCACTCAAGCGTTGATAGCGGTATAGATAACACCAGCGCGGGACGTTGTCGGTGAAAATGGGAAGGACGATCAATGATAAATCAGTTATCTGCGGGCGAAACACAAACACAAACATTCTTTTACAACATTTTGTGTTTGTGCGCCGCACTGAATCTGTCTTTCTGATCTTCAATATAATAAGTATCGCAGCCAATGACAACACCTAGCAAATGGGAAGTTAATAATCAAAAATATTTTTTAAAAATATTTTCTTTGACCAAGCTTACATATTATTTTAATCTATCGTCAAAGCTATTTTAAATAAAATTCAAATTTATAAAGACGCGTGTCATCTTTAAAATTTATGAAACTTAGAAATAGGATATTCAGATAATGTTTAACTTTCCAAACTTGGTTTGACAAGTGTATAAGTATGTTAATATATTTGAACCACTTTTCAATATGCTTTTACAAGCATCAGTCTGATCTGCATGAAAGTAAAGTAAAGTTACAAGTGAAAGTAAAAGTTTCAATAACGTCCCTATGCTGGGCACAGGCCTCCCCTCATTTCTGAGAGGGTTTTAGGGCAAGAAAGTGTCCGCCGCGCAGCCCCAATGCGTGTTGGTGAACTACACATGTCTTTTCGGGATTCATGTTTCCGCACGATGTTTTCCTTCACCGCCGAGCACGCGGTAAATCAGCACTTAAAATTGTAATTAACAATTTCATTAGTGCCTGCGGTTTGATCTGTATGTTTATATGCAATATGTATGTATGTATGAATGTTAAGGGATTTGACAATTCAGTTTTCACCGACTTCTGAACGTCTGAATGATTTAAAAATTTGCAGATGTAATAAAAATTGATAACTGATAATTTCACTATTTTAAGCTAGTTTTCTCGATAGGATCATCGTAGTTTATGATCAATGCGTGACGTGAGAGTTTTTTTGACCCTAATATTATATGTTTAATTTAGACATTGACAAGGGAATATGTTCAAGCCTTAAGCTTAGAGTTATAAAAGTTTAACAACAAAACTCACATCGTAAAACCATCCACTATTGAAAATAGCGTTCGCTTTTATTGAACATTTGCTTGGGTCGTAAAGTTGCAAGGCTTTGTTTGATACGATAGGAACCTGTGTGCTACGTGAATAGAACATTAACATATCACATTATAATTAAGATCTAAAACACAATACGTCACAATTTCGCTTAAATTTGGTGTGGGAAAAATTCCTTCTCCATGTTTAGCAGTTGTTGTGGAAAATCACTATCTGTGATTCCATGAATATGAGCTATCATATTTGTTCGAAATTTAATAAATTTTCAATCGAAGTCCGTAACGGAGACGATGTTAAGCACGTTTTGATTATATCTGCTCACATACCTCTGTTAATGACGGAAAGAGTCTATCTGAAACCTCCAGCAAATATAAAAGTAATCCCGCTCGTGAGAGCAGAGGAGTTTCTAAGATCTTTTAAGGTTCTGTCCACGGACTATATATGTGCTCTATGGCTCATGGTGCATTCATCCCACATAATTAACAAGGCATCTTGTAGTAATTTACCAAGAGGCCCATTTTTGCGAATAGAACACGTCGATTGTTGTCCAAAAGTTACGGATAGCAGAAGTTAAAGTTCAAAAGCAGAAAGAGCAGGTTTTCCATCCTTTAATAGAGTTCAGCAATTCCTGACGAAGCAACTGCTATCGTTATCTTCCCCGATTGTCGTATCTTAGGAAGAACCAAATTTAAAAAAAAAACGTCTTTCCTTTGGCACATGGCGCATCCAAAAAAATTGTTCCTTTGTTATTATTCACGCTATCGACTATAGTCTCAAAAGCATGTGTTTGATGTGGGACTAATTTTGGCAAAAGCGGTCGAACTATTTGTATTATAGTGATGAGTATCCGTATCATTGTCCTTTGTACGAACTGAAGAAGGTAATCGCAAATCACTTAAGTTTTTATCATTTAATTGCAATAGTCTATTTCTATTTGTATCAAACCTTCGTTATAAATGTCTTCACTGTATGGTAACGCGAAGCCTTGATTTTAATCGTCTTTGAAATTGTCCCATAATTTAAATGGTTCCGATGGCTGACAAAATAAAAGTATGACTACAAACAACTCAGCTCAACAATCAGTTGTGCTTGTACCAGCCAGCGTTACTATTGCATTTTTTAATAGAGCATAATTGTAATAGTTAGAGAAAAACTGTAATAGTAAGACATATATATCACAAATTTTTTGTAGATATTGATATCTTCTGTAAATCTCTTGTAAACACTTTGCTCTATTGTCAATAGTTTCCGCAGCGTACGCGATATAAGGATTTTTTAGCGTTACTATTGCATATTTTAACCTGAAAAAATGGTTATTTTGGCATTACTGTAATAGTTAGACGTATAGTATCTGGGATTTTCTTGTAGATATTGATATTTTCTATAAAACTGCCCGATAAAAGGATTTTTCTCATATTTTAGCATGGAAAAGTAGTTTTTCTAACATAACTTTAATAGTTATACATATGTTATCGTAAACTTTTTTGTAGATATTAATAATTTCTATAAACTATTGTACATCACTTTGCTATATTGTCAATAGTTTCCGCAGCGTACGCGATATAAGGATTTTTTAGCGTTACTATTGCATATTTTAACATGAAAAAATGGTTATTTTGGCATTACTGTAATAGTTAGACGTATAGTATCTGGGATTTTCTTGTAGATATTGATATTTTCTATAAAACTGTAGTACGTCCCTTTGACCTATTGTCAATAGTTACCGCAGCGTACGCGATATAAGGATTTTTTTTACTTCATATTTTAACATGAAAAAATGGTTATTCTGGCATTACTGTAATAGTTAGACGTATGGTATCTGGTAAACTTTTCTTGTAGATATTGATATTTTCTATAAAACTGTAGTACGTACCTTTGCTACCTATTGTCAATAGTTTCCGCAGCGTACGCGATATAAGGATTTTTTAGCGTTACTATTGCATATTTTAACATGAAAAAATGGTTATTTTGGCATTACTGTAATAGTTAGACGTATAGTATCTGGGATTTTCTTGTAGATATTGATATTTTCTATAAAACTGTAGTACGTCCCTTTGACCTATTGTCAATAGTTACCGCAGCGTACGCGATAAAAGGGTTTTTCTCTAATTTATGCATGGAAAAGTAGTTTTTCTAACATAACTTTAATAGTTATACATACGTTATCGTAGACTTTTTTGTAGATATTAATAATTTCTATAAACTATTGTACACCACTTTGCTATATTGTCAATAGTTTTAGCAGCATACGCGATATAAGGATTTTTTTGGTATTTTTTTGACATTAACGAAGTTTTCACACGAATTCTTAACTTTTTGAAAATATACTATAGCCTATGTTTATCAAGGATAATTAAAATTCCAATGTGAAAGAATTTGTCATATCAGTCCAGTAATTTCGGAGCGTATCTATTCAAACAAACAAATCCTTCCTCTCTCTCTCTCTCTCTCTCTCTCTCTCTATATATATATATATATATATATATATATATATATATATATTATTGGTGTAGACTAGCTGGTATCCGGCGCGCCGCAGCCATAGGCAAAATAATTGTGGGAAAAATCGTTTAAATTTGGAAGAGTTATATAGCTTATCTTTAAAATTAAAAAAAAAAATAATAATTTGTCGTTCGTATTTTATGTGCTGCCATATCGTTCACAAAATTGCAGTAAAACTTTGTCAACATATTGCTTGCACCTGCCAAGGTTATAGGCATAGTTGGACCCGGTAGGTGGCGCTGTTGTAGAATCCAGATATCACCTGTGCGAAGACGGGGCAGATCGCTAGTTAGTAAGTAACTAATACATTCATTAAAGTTGAATGATATATAGCTTTCAAATAAGTAGGTACGGTACGGTAACTTAATTGTACTACGCTTATAACATTGACAAGGTTTTAGCGCAATCTGATAAACGATATGGCAGCGCATAGAAACCGAAAAAACAAAAAAAAAATACGTGTGGCACTCGGTGACTGCCGCGGTAAAGCTATTGCATAGCATTTTTTATCAACTTATGCAATTATAATTATTAATTTATTTTATTTATACAGTTAAGTCTTTGATATTAAATCAAGTTACACTTTTTGAGCGTGGTGACCGATAAGAAAACAATTTTTTTTCTCTTATTGAACAAATGAGAAGTTAATATTGTTTAAAATATTTTTAATATCTTACAATACATGTAGGTTATTCAGGAATTTTTATCATTGAGTTAGCAGCTAGTGTACACGCATACGTCTAGTCGCACGCACACAAACACCGTGCCGAACTCTGCCGAGTGCCGAAGTCTGCCGAACTGAAACGACGTTAGACGATGCACGGCTTTCAACGCCACACCTCCGTGCCCGTCGGAGTGGGGAGCGTGAGGTTTTTTTCGTTACGGAATTTCTGGATTCGGTCCCCGCGCTTAAGGCCCGCGATAGAAGCTATGCAATAGCTTAATAATAACTTTATATATTAGATGTATAAAACCATATTGTAAATAGTGCAGTGAAACAAAGATTAGGAAATTAATGAGGGCAAAATTTAACGCCCGTTTCATATTCGCTTCAATAAAAATGATAGGATTAAATAATTTCGAGTACTTTAACCGTAAGAAGGTCCAAATGACGCTCTTGAATGTTTAATTAAAATAATTTTACTCGGATATATGCTTCTTAGTACTCAATATAAGGTATTTAAATCTCATTAATTTAATTTTGATTTTAAAAGTAAAGAACTTTGTTAAATTAAATTCAAAACGAAGTCGTTTTGTAATAAATTCTAGATCGAGTAGGAAATCTCTGTTATATACGATGCGTATACTTGAATTCTTTAATTGAATATCATTAGATTCAGGCGGTCTATGCTTAAATAATAATAATAACGCTGAGGTCTTTAGTCTATTAGATCTGTGACGGTTTATGTAAATTAAAACGCTGAAAGGTTTAGTAGACCGATTACAGGGGGCCTTATCATTCCCGTGTGTCTGTTATAGAAGTAAGTGGATGCCATGACCCATAGACGCCTACAATTATTCTCATAATGCCTCTTTACCAGTAAAAAGGTTCTCCGTATGGTTCTTGTACTCTCTATCAAAAACAGCTACATCATGCCACTGCTATGTTACGCTTATGTACTTGGTCTACCACGGTCAAGCATAATACGCCGCAGCGTGACTACAAATAAAATAAAATATTATCACATTATATTGTCATTATTTAATTATGTGGTGACATTAGAAATATTAAGCTTTGCACACAATTATAAGTAATTTGCATAGACATATCAACAATCTGAAGGCAATAGGTATATATGAGTGATGTCTAAAACACAGGTACTCAACCTAGTTCAGGCAGGTAGCTAATATTATAAACTTGACTTTTTTTATTTTTCTTTTGTATATTCTACATTATTAAGCTACACATAGTTTTAATTTTATCATAGTATGTTATCTTTGTTAGACTTATGGTTACTTTATTTAATTGTTATCATTTTTATTCCTGTATGTAAACATGTGTAATTGGAAACGAAATAAATTTATTTATTTATACGGTAATATTCCTGAATATGTATTCCCAATTAACGTTATAATAGCTTGAAGGCATGTTCTCTTATTATAACGCATTGTTGGCGACGCGCCTATAAGAATATTTCAGTTTATTAAGTCAACCGATGACGAATAACGTCTCAAAGGCATATTGTCCAATAGCAATGTTCTAATAAGAGAATGCTTAGTTAAATCTTTAAGAAATGTCGAATTAATGATATTGTTACGAGCTTGAGGTTCGTGACAATAAAAATTGCCGATAAAATTACCTAAATTAACACTTTAATTTACTTTACACAATTAAAGTTAAAACACTAATAATTAAACACACTAATTCACTTAATTTCGCTCCGAAGCTTCGCTTGTTTCGTCAAATCAACACTGCCTCGATCGCATCTTGCAGCGCCTATATATTTGAATTAGCAAAGAAATATCCAGAATGTTCAAGTAAACACGCGGAAGGTACCGAGCGTTCGAGTTTCGACTAGGCGCTGTCAGTTGAGCGATTTGTGATGTCATTTTCTCAATGCTCCCCTCGCTCTCGTTCCTGACACTAGATGGCGCTAGTGTATCGTTGACTGGAGCGCGTAACACTGCCCCCTCCTAAGACATGCTCGTCCCGAGCATTATCGGCCCCATAATAACGCGCCAAGCGATTCACATGGACGATCTTAGGAGTCCCTCTTGCGCCTTTCTGTAACGGCTCCGCAATGTCAAGGGCTGTCCTATCCCGTTGTGCACCAACATTGTACAATTTCGGTGCTCCTCTACTACGTGTCCGAGGTCCCCGCTCGGCCGCACAACTTGTACATGTACGAAACCAATCCTCGACATCGTCACGATAATGGACCCAGTAAAACTGTTCTCGGACCTTCAGTAGAGTTCGTTTAACTCCCAGATGGACTCTTGAACGACCATTATGGCACAACTGTAGAACGTTCGGCACTTTAGCTAATGGTTGTCATTTGCAAACGACAGCTGTCTCTTCGACCATTGTCCCATTTACGGCACAGGACACCATCCTGAATCAGCAAGCTGTCCCATTGGGCCCAATAGCTTTTCGTGGTTGAACTCATCGCTGAGACGTCCCTCCACTTAGGCTTGGTAGTACGGGCCTTCATCCATCCCAGAATCGGCTTGATGTCCGGATCTTCCTGCTGTGCATGTCGTAGGTTGTCCTTCCACCCGTTGCTGAGGTGGTCTGTCCTGAGCATCCTCACGGATACCACCTCCTTACTCTCTTGCCTAACACAATGGTTGCAATCTTCAGGACAAGGTCTTCTTGACAATGCATCTGCGTTGCCGTGAGATTTCCCGCTGCAGTGTCTGATAGTAAAGTCGTATTCCTGCTGCTGCTGGGCGGTGCTGTTAGCCGCACTTCCTTTCTGAGACCGTTCACCTTCCCTTCGTAGGGTGTGCTCAGGGTAGCTGGACCGAAGATGGCCCCTTTCCCCACAGCCATAGCACCTAGGGCTGTATCTTTTATTGTGGTCGCGAACCGTAACTGCTGTAACCTCCCTAGCGTGAGGTGAACGATGATCCTGTCGCCGCCAGGCAGTGTCGTTAGCTGCACTACCCTCTCGAGATCGATCAACTCTCCTTTCCACGGTTCGTTTAGAGCAGCTGGATCGAAGATGGCCCTTTTCCCCACAGCCATAGCACCTAGGGCTGTATCCTTTGCTGCGGTCACGGACTGTAGCTGCTGCAACCTCCCTGACGCGATGGGAACGATGATCCTGCCGCACGGCTTCCACTTCCAGTGCATGGGCCAAGGCGTTCTTAAGCGTGTCGTGGTGCCCGAGTCTCACAGCAGCTCTGACTTCAAGGTCGCGGATGCCGTCGATGAATGTCTGAACCAGGTTTCCTTCAATGAGCGCAGGTACAGACCGGTAAGCTTTTCGCACCAGCTTCTCCACTTCTAGAGCCCACTGCTGCAGGTTTTCGTTGATGCGCTGCACACGATCTTTAAGCTGCGCACGAAAGACGTGTTCCAGGTGAGCGTCGCCATATCTCGCCTCCAATGCCTCAAGGAGTTGCTCATAAGTCACTTCCTCACCGAGAGCTTCCAGAACTGTTAAGGCCTGATCGCGCAGGCCTAGTGTGAGAGCAGTCATGGCCTGACTTTTATTCCAGCCGTTCGCCTTCATAACAGCCTCGAACTGGATTTTGTAGGCTGACCAGGAAGAAGTCCCGTCGAATGGTGGCACCTTGAACCCACGTAGCGAAGGTGTAATAGCTACTACGGGAGCTGTAGTTCCATCCCCCAGTTTGAGGTCGTCCAGCGTTTTCTTCACGTCAGCCATCACGTAATCAACCCGATTGTTTACTTGGTCGATTTGGGTTTTAGCTTCCTTGATTTGGTATTCAGCTTCCGACAGGCGGTTGTCACGTTGAGCAACCCTATCCTTCACCTCCCTAATCTCTTTCCCGAAGTTAGCGTGAATCTCCTTCACGAGGAGCATCTGCTCTTCCTGTCGGCGAGCCTGTTCCTCCTTTCGGCGAGCCTGTTCCTCCTGTCGGCGAGCCTGTTCCTGCAGCATCACCATCAGAGCACCTAAATCGGGTGCTGCAGATGGAGGAGCTACTGACGGGCCTGCAGCCGGCGGCTGGCCCTCCGACGTCAGCGGCGTTACACCACCAAATCTTCTTTGGTCCGTCTCCTGCTGGCGTTGATTTCGGGTACGGACACCCTCCGTTTCCTCCTTAGGTAAAATCGGCATGATTTTATCCCACTTCTGACACCAATTGTTACGAGCTTGAGGTTCGTGACAATAAAAATTGCCGATAAAATTACCTAAATTAACACTTTAATTTACTTTACACAAATTAAAGTTAAAACACTAATAATTAAACACACTAATTCACTTAATTTCGCTCCGAAGCTTCGCTTGTTTCGTCAAATCAACACTGCCTCGATAGCATCTTGCAGCGCCTATATATTTGAATTAGCAAAGAAATATCCAGAATGTTCAAGTAAACACGCGGAAGGTACCGAGCGTTCGAGTTTCGACTAGGCGCTGTCAGTTGAGCGATTTGTGATGTCATTTTCTCAATGCTCCCCTCGCTCTCGTTCCTGACACTAGATGGCGCTAGTGTATCGTTGACTGGAGCGCGTAACAATATGAAGGTCTTGGGTTCGACTCCCAGGCCGGACTAGTTTATTGTTTTCCTAAGTAATATCTCTCAATAAATTCATATAGGGAATTTTAAGATATAAATTATGTTACCGGATTGGTTCCCCGGTTGAAATTATATTTCCAATGATGTAAATTTAAAAGAATAATTAAATAAAGTTAAAGATCGGATTTGTTCCCCGGTCGAGATGATCACTCTGTGCATAAATAGAATTAACGGAAATTAATTGCATAAGTATTGTTTTATATGAGTTTGATATGTTTTGTACGAAAACAAGGCATTTGTTTTCGTAAGAAAGCAAGAACCGTTAAGTCTACCCGACTACGGACGATTTAGCAGCTTTAAGAAATTCCTTGGGGCAACTACACGCACCTTACAAGCGGTAGAAAAGTTCAAGAGTTTAAGAAAGTCGGTTAAAGGACCCGACAGCGCAGCCGAAAAGTCGGTTATGTGTTCCAACAAAGTTTTAGCAAAGTCGGTTAAAAGATCCGATGGCGCGTTGGACATAGCGCTCTTGAAAAAAGCGGAATTGTTAATTTGGAAGTTCATTCAAGACGAGTTTTTTCATTCGGAAATAAAATGCTTGAAAGCAGGCAAAAGCGTTGAAAGAAGTTCACGTACGTTCACGTTAAGTAAATTATCTATGGAAATAGGAGAAGATAACTTACTCCGTTTAAATGGACCTTTCAAGTCTAATTTGACCGAGGAAAGTAGAAAACCTGTCATATTGGACGGTAAACACGAAATCGTTAAAATGATGATTAGAGAAGTTCATCATCATTTTGGACATGCCAATCACCAGACGGTGATGAATGAGGTGAACCAGAAATTTTATGTCTTGAACTTGCGTAGTGTAGTACGAGGTGTGTCACATCACTGTCAGTGGTGCAGGACATACAGGTCAAAACCGCAGAACGTGCCACAAGGAAATATTCCTCTGGAGAGAATAGCTCATCATGAACCACCTTTTACGAGCTAGTGCTAGTTTATTGTTTTCCTAAGTAATATCTTTCAATAAATTCGTATAGGGAATTTTAAGATATAAATTATGTTACCGGATTGGTTCCCCGGTTGAAATCATCTTTCCAATGATGTAAATTTAAAAGAATAATTAAATAAAGTTAAAGATCGGATTTGTTCCCCGGTCGAGATGATCACTCTGTGCATAAATAGAATTAACGGAAATTAATTGCATAAGTATTGTTTTATATGATTTTGATATGTTTTGTACGAAAACAAATGCCTATTTGTCATGATTGATTTATGAAAACATTCACTTATATTGTTTGATAAGAAACATGATAACTGATAGGAATCTGATTAGAGATAGTTTCCTACAGTTCGAAAATTGTGTAAAAGCATTTAATTTACCTAATATTGTTAAAATTAGTGTATATCAGACTTCCATTTTTTCTGATAGCCGAGAGCCGTGCAAAAGTTAGTTGTTCAAATAGTGTGAGTTCACGGAAGCACGCTGGCCACGCCCTTAGGAGGCCGAATATGTAAAAATTTAAAATGTTTGTAATTTCAGCAATTTATGTAAAAATGACTTATAAAACATTTCAGGTTGATTGTACGTGCTAAAAAAAGTGAATTCTGTGTTATTTTTATGTGAAAATTCCTGTGTATAAGTGAAATAATGATAGTTTTGTATAAGAAATTTAAAAGTGTTTTAATTAGTGAAATAAATAGAGAAAATATAAATTAAACTATTGTATTAGTTAACTTATGTATAATTTCAAGTGGAAAACATTGTTTTAACTTTCTGTGTTAAATATTTAAGAAATTTCGACTTCGAACTTGTGAGTAAAATAGGCATATTTCATTTAATAAATAAAAGGTTTTTCGTGATATAAAAATGTAATGTATATCGTAGTGTAGATATTGTTTTGTGCTATCTATACACGTAAATTATGTTGATGTATGACTTATGCAAATAAAGTAATTAAGTAAAACGTGAGAGAGTAATAGAACAAATTCATGTAATTGGGTTGCGCAAGCGCGCGAATGGCGCGGCTCACTTTCGCGTATAGCTCTGGGGTAGCTTAGTGAACGGGTTTTATTGCAATTCGTTCGGGGAAAAAGTTCGGAAATCATACCAGCAGTCAATAAGAAGAAGAAAGAATAAGTGTAGGGAAGTGATAGGGAAAAGTGATTACTCTCTCACGGAATGGTTTGAAGATAATTGCTGTTTTATTCCCAAGAAATTCATCCCTCAAGTTATACAGTCCACATCGAAGAATTAAGGCGTTGGGACCGGGACGACTTCGGAAGACCCGTAATCCCCGTCTGAACGTACTTTCTTCAAAGGAAGATGTTATCGCCCTTGTGTGTTACTCCGTTGCGGAGATCACATACGTTGTTCCCGAACCCAACGTAGGCGTTATAGGAGGCCGGATCGAGAGAAGCCTCGATTCCTCCCTTCTGTTTCTTAATCGAACGTTTAATCCCCGTTGGTCCTTTTCAATTGGTCCTTCGCGGCCAGATCAAGAGGACTCGCCAACCTGGGTTCCTTTTCAATTGGTCCTTCGAGCCGGATTAAAGACCACCCGAACCCCGCCAGCTGGATCAAGGAACCAGCTGTGGACTGCTGGTTGTGGAGAAAGAAGACCTTCGGAGCCGAGTGAAGATCAGCAACCGAAGGAAGCTGGAGGTTTGAGCTGAAGCAATAGGACCAAAGGCCAGAAGACCAGGTCATCAGCACAGAAGGACTGGACCTGGAACTATCGGAAGAAAGAAAACCGGGATTGCGGCTTGGGGCGTGTGCTCGCATGGGGCACGTATCGCAGCCAGGCGCAGGTGCCTTTTGAAGGCACTCATCGTGGCCAAGCAGGGCTTGGCATTTTTCCTGTCATGCAAGCGTGCTCGGCATTTCCTGTCGGACGACCGTGTCTGGCATTTCGTGTCGGACGACCGTGTCTGGCATTTCCTGTCGGACGACCGTGTCCGGCATTGCCTGTCGAGTCATCAGGGTGCAAGAAGAAGCATCCACCGCTGCTGCTGCCAGGCGAGGGTGCGCATGGGCACCTGACTGCATCGCGGCCGGAGGAGGGCGCTTGGACGACGCGTCTCCGGCAACTGGGCGGCGAGCACAGCATACATCCCGACCACCTAAAGGTGCCAAACGGTCGGGTTCTGGCACAACACCTTCGGGTGGAGCAGTTCTCTCAAGCGAGACTGCGCTTGCACTACCGCTCGACTGTTTCGTCATATTCCTTGGCGGGACAGTTCCTAAATCTTTCCTCCATTCCATTCCTACACGACTCCATCCCTGGACGGCTCACCTCGGTAGGCCCCGTTCAGGATTGATGGGACTGATAGGGCTGTTAGGGTGGTAGTAGGGTTGTAGGGTTGGGAGATAAGGGGGGGAGGGGTAGTGGTGTTAGGTTGGGGTGTAGAAGGGTTGTAGGTAAGGGACAGTTAAGGACCGTAGGCCAACAATCACCTTCCTGCAAGATGAAGAAGGCACAAGACCAGACAGAGAGGAGCGAAGGGAGCAGGACAAGAACAGGGCTCTCAAGAAAAGCTAAAGAGGCGGAATCATCTGGAGCGACCACAGCTACTGCGTCAAATGGGGCAACTCCTTCAAGTGGAGCCACCACCGACACGTCCACATGCACGTGGGACTCAGGGACGTCCATGGCAACGACAAGCAACAGGACGGACACCAGTGGTACGCAGGCCAGCACCGCACAACAATCCGTTATATCCAGGAGTGAAACGGTGGTCGAAAAAGTAGGTCAAAGGACCGAAGAAGCGGCATCGTCAAGGACAGTAATTGGGCACACTAGTGACAAAGGGTCACAGAGAGGTAGTAGGTCATCGCGATCGGCGAGGCTGAAAGCCGAATTAGAGGCGCGGATTAAATTCGAACGCTCAGAGCTCGAACGAGCACAGGCAGCTGCTGCCTTAGCCAAGTCTCAATTGGAGTTGGCACGACTCCACCGAGAAGAGGAGATCGACTCGAGTGAGGATGATGAAGAGCGGAATACACAGGTGGAACCTTTCGTAAGGAGTTGGGTTCAGCAGAACATAATGAGCGCGCCGGTTAGTGTGACGCAACCCGATATTACTGATAAGGAAGCGTGTAAAGGATCACGCCGCAAAGGGGCGGAGATCGAGCGCAACCAAGGAAATGCACAGAAAACACACGCGAGTGAGGTGTCAGAATTGACCGAAGCGATTGTGAGTGCAATAAAAATAGCGGGTAAAGATAAGTCTTCCCAGCTTCATTTCCTCCAGGAATTACCGGTGTTCGATGGAGACCCGGGTGAATGGATAATTTTCAAAACGGTGTTTGAAGACACGAGAAGCCAATTTTCAGGGGTGCAGAATGTCGCACGCCTTAGGAGGGCATTAAAGGGCACCGCTAAGGAGGCGGTTAAGTCATTGTTATTTACTTTGTGTGAACCTGAAGAGATAATGAACGCTCTCGAGAGAAGATTCGGTAGGGTTGAGATGCTCATTCTAGCCGAAATCGAGAATGTAAAGCGTATGCCAAGATTGGCAGAAGATTGCCGAAATATAGGATCTTTTGCAAGTCGTATTACGAACGTGGTTGCCACAATACAAGCGTTGAATCAACCACAGTATTTATTCCTTTGGAGCCAGAGTTACAGAAGATGGCCAAGTTTTTAAAGTTATTGAGTGAACAATTTGGAACGTCCTTAAGCAATGAAAATGCGCCTGAAAAACGGAAGCGTCCTGAATTCAGGAAGCAAACTGTACACACTGCAAAGGGATGTGTACGAAGCTGTGCCAAGAGCGAGCGCTATATGCGCCGAAGTAATACGAGCGAGCGTCTAGAACGCCGAAATAATAAAGGGCACAACCGACAAGTGGTTATGACAACCCAGGACAAGCCTGTAAGTCGGGTAACACATAAGTGTGTTATATGCAACAAGGAGCACTCTATAGTGAGTTGTTACAAGTTTAAGGACATGAATATTCGCGAGAAATGGGACGCGGGCAAAAAAAGCGAAAGTATGTTTCCAATGTTTGTCACCTAACCATAGGAGGTTAGAGTGCAAAGTGAAAAAATGTGGTGTAGAGGGATGTAGAATGTCACATCATCGAATGCTACACCGATACCCCAATGAAAATACCTCGCCACAAGGGGACGAGGGGGGGTAAAGAGGCTCAGATTACAACTGATAATACAGTGAATGCACTAGCATGTGCATACTTAAAGATTATACCGGTCGATTTGTATGGACCTAGAGGAAAGGTCAAGACAACAGCTCTTCTGGATGAAGGATCGACCATGACACTCATAGAGGAGTGGATGGCTCAGAAGTTAGCGCCTCGCGGACGTAAAGAAGAATTACGTATCGAAGCCGTGGGAGGTAAGCGAATTAACGACGACAGTTCGTATCGCTTAAACGTTAAGATAAAAGGCATTTACTCGAATGACTTAGAAGAGATAAGTGTACAAACAATTAAGTCACTTAACCTTTCTCCTCAGTCAGTAAACCGAGAATTATTGCAACGGTGTTCTCATTTGACACCGATTAAGGATGAGTTGATGTATGAGAGGTCCAGACCTACCATATTAATTGGCCAGGACAATTGGCATCTCATAGTTACTCGTGAATTAATTTCAGGAGGTAAGAACCTACCTGTAGCATCGCTCACCAAACTTGGATGGGTTTTACATGGTCACATATCGGGTGGTATTAAACCAATCAAGATGGTTAACCACATTTCCACCAAGAAGGAGGAAGATATGGATAAGTTGATCAAGGATTATTTCAGTTTGGAATCTCTGGGAGTGTCTGCGCGAAAGCCCGCGAACGACCCGGAGGAACGAGCTTTAAATATTTTGAACAAAACGGTACGTCGTATACCTAATAATAGGTACGAGACTGCTTTGTTATGGCACACAGACTATGAGAATAGAGAGAATATGAGAAGCAAATTGAAAATCTCATCGTTAACGGTTACGCAGAAAAAGCGAACCATATTCCCATTTCCCCACGTACGTGGTACCTTCCTCACTTCGCAGTGACTCACCCACAAAAAAAGATAATAAGGATAGTTTTCGACGCCGCCGCAAGGATGGGCGGACGTTGTCTCAATGATGCATTGTTAACCGGACCGGACTTATTGAAGTCGTTGTTCGGAGTTCTGCTACGATTCAGAGAAGGGAGCGTGGCAGTGATGGCAGACATTAAAGAAATGTTCCTGCAAGTGAAAATCCGGGAAGAAGACAGGGATAGCCTTCGATTCTTATGGCGGCACAATCGTGACGCGCCACCGGAAGAGTATAGAATGACGTCACTCATATTTGGAGCGGCATCATCACCATGCATCGCTATATATGTAAAGAATAGAAATGCGCAGGACAACGCACATATCTATCCAGAAGCAGCTTCCGCTACGGAAAGCAACTTTTATATGGATGACTATCTACAGGCATTTCTCGACGTGACGACGGCCGAAAGGATAGTAAACGATATGTATGAATTACATAAATGTGCTTCTTTCCAACTAAGGGGATGGGCTAGCAACCGACCCGAAGTTTTAAGTAAAATGGAAAATAAATATAAGCGCGACAGTGCTTCACTGGGAGATAAAGAGCACACAGAGCGCACATTAGGTTTGATTTGGAATATCAAACGGGATATAATAAGTTTCTCCATAAGTCTTCGTAACACACCGGAAGAGGTGATGGAAGGTTTACAACCGCCTACGAAGAGGGAGATAACTAGCGCTGTGATGTCAGTCTTCGATCCTTTGGGACTCGCATCACCCATAACGATTCAAGGGAAGTCGCTGATCCAGCAAGTATGGAGGACAGGCATCTCTTGGGATGTAGAAGTTTCACACGAATTACACGTGTTATTTTGTAAATGGATATCGGAAGTGAAGAAATTAGGACATTTAGAAGTACCTAGACCCGTTGCTGAAGGCGTCGGCAAGGGAGAGTTACACACTTTCACGGATGCTAGTGAAAAAGCATACGCTGCCGCGGTGTATTACATCACCACGGACGAGCTAGGAGAAAGGCGGATTACGCTGATCGCCGCAAAGGCAAGAGTAGCGCCGCTGAAACCAATTTCGATTCCAAGGCTTGAATTGCAAGCAGCTCTTATGGGCAGCAGACTGGCTGCATCAGTTAGTGAAGAGAGCAAGTACGAGATATCCGAGAGAGTATTTTGGACAGACTCACGTACAGTGTTAGCGTGGATTAAGTCAGATCCTCGCGCTTTTAAACCATTCGTTGCTCATCGATTGACTGAGATCGAAGATCACAGTAAGCCATGTGAATGGCGATGGGTTCCGACGTCACAGAACGTGGCAGACGACGCCACTAGAAATTTTCCTTCCACCTTCGATGTAAGTCATCGCTGGATTCAAGGACCTGAATTCCTCAGGAAAAGTCCTTATTTATGGCCCAAACAAGTGGACACCATAAATAGCTTAGAAACAGGTGAAGAAAAATCGCCAAAGTGCGTAAATGCGCTGAGAAAGCAAGAACCGTTAAGTCTACCCGACTACGGACGATTTAGCAGCTTTAAGAAAATCCTTGGGGCAACTACACGCACCTTACAAGCGGTAGAAAAGTTCAAGAGTTTAAGAAAGTCGGTTAAAGGACCCGACAGCGCAGCCGAAAAGTCGGTTATGTGTTCCAACAAAGTTTTAGCAAAGTCGGTAAAAGATCCGATGGCGCGTTGGACATAGCGCTCTTGAAAAAAGCGGAATTGTTAATTTGGAAGTTCGTTCAAGACGAGTTTTTTCATTCGGAAATAAAATGCTTGAAAGCAGGCAAAAGCGTTGAAAGAAGTTCACGCTTAAGTAAATTATCTATGGAAATAGGAGAAGATAACTTACTCCGTTTAAATGGACCTTTCAAGTCTAATTTGACCGAGGAAAGTAGAAAACCTGTCATATTGGACGGTAAACACGAAATCGTTAAAATGATGATTAGAGAAGTTCATCATCATTTTGGACATGCCAATCACCAGACGGTGATGAATGAGGTGAACCAGAAATTTTATGTCTTGAACTTGCGTAGTGTAGTACGAGGTGTGTCACATCACTGTCAGTGGTGCAGGACATACAGGTCAAAACCGCAGAACGTGCCACAAGGAAATATTCCTCTGGAGAGAATAGCTCATCATGAACCACCTTTTACGTGCTAGTGCTAGTTTATTGTTTTCCTAAGTAATATCTTTCAATAAATTCATATAGGGAATTTTAAGATATAAATTATGTTACCGGATTGGTTCCCCGGTTGAAATCATCTTTCCAATGATGTAAATTTAAAAGAATAATTAAATAAAGTTAAAGATCGGATTTGTTCCCCGGTCGAGATGATCACTCTGTGCATAAATAGAATTAACGGAAATTAATTGCATAAGTATTGTTTTATATGATTTTGATATGTTTTGTACGAAAACAAATGCCTATTTGTCATGATTGATTTATGAAAACATTCACTTATATTGTTTGATAAGAAACATGATAACTGATAAGAATCTGATTAGAGATAGTTTCCTACAGTTCGAAAATTGTGTAAAAGCATTTAATTTACCTAATATTGTTAAAATTAGTGTATATCAGACTTCCATTTTTTCTGATAGCCGAGAGCCGTGCAAAAGTTAGTTGTTCAAATAGTGTGAGTTCACGGAAGCACGCTGGCCACGCCCTTAGGAGGCCGAATATGTAAAAATTTAAAATGTTTGTAATTTCAGCAATTTATGTAAAAATGACTTATAAAACATTTCAGGTTGATTGTACGTGCTAAAAAGGTGAATTCTGTGTTATTTTTATGTGAAAATTCCTGTGTATAAGTGAAATAATGATAGTTTTGTATAAGAAATTTAAAAGTGTTTTAATTAGTGAAATAAATAGAGAAAATGTAAATTAAACTATTGTATTAGTTAACTTATGTATAATATCAAGTAGAAAACATTGTTTTAACTTTCTGTGTTAAATATTTAAGAAATTTCGACTTCGAACTTGTGAGTAAAATAGGCATATTTCATTTAATAAATAAAAGGTTTTTCGTGATATAAAAATGTAATGTATATCGTAGTGTAGATATTGTTTTGTGCTATCTATACACGTAAATTATGTTGATGTATGACTTATGCAAATAAAGTAATTAAGTAAAACGTGAGAGAGTAATAGAACAAATTCATGTAATTGAGTTACGCAAGCGCGCGAATGGCGCGGCTCACTTTCGCGTATAGCTCTGGGGTAGCTTAGTGAACGGGTTTTATTGCAATTCGTTCTTGCGCCCTCCTTTCTGCCAAGGAGGGTCGCGTTCGTATACGGCTTAGAGATCTCTAGTCAGATCGTTAAGCCAATTACCAAAAGGTTGAGTTTAGTGGGTAAAAGTCTCCACATAACCACGCAGCCGGCTGCGTGGTATGCTATGAGCATTCTCAACCTCCCTCCCCCGCTTTCCCGAGGGTTGCCCATATTTGCTTCGGGCGCAAAAAAAAAAAAATGCAATTCGAACGGCCTCCGAACCTATCTCTGTGTCCAATGATGAGATCTCATCCCTCATCAAAGGACTTAAGCCTAAAAAGGCTCCGGGCGCGGATGGCATCTCCAACCAAGCCCTAAAACACTTTCCCGAGCAGGTGTTAACCTTTTTATCTATTATCTTCAACGCCTGCTTCAACCTTAGTTATTTTCCCACTACGTGGAAAGAGGCTACTGTGATTGGAATTCCCAAGCCAGGTAAGCCTCTCAACCTCCCCCTCCAGCCATCGCCCCATTAGCCTCCTCAAGGCAATGGGCAAGCTCTTCGAAAGAGTCATCCAAATTCGTATGAGGCGCTATCTGTTTCCCACAGACGGCGACCCTCTTATCATTCCCCATCAATTCGGCTTCCGAGCCAAACACTCATGTCCCCAACAAGTTCACCGCATTGTGGAATATATCCTCAGCGGTTTCTATCCTCGTCGTCATAAGACCATCGCGGTCTTTTTCGATATAGCCAAAGCTTTCGATAGAGTCTGGCACACAGGCCTCATCTACAAGCTCTATAAAATAGGTCTCCCCGATCGTCTAGTTCGTCTCGTGGCCTCCTATTTAAAACATCGTACCTTTCGTTTCAGACATGAAGGCACGCTTTCTTCACAGCGAACTATCAAGGCTGGTGTCCCTCAGGGCTCAGTACTTGCTCCTGCTGCTGTACATCCTGTTCACCAACGACATTCCCATCCCGTCGAAAGGTGTTCAACTCTCCCCTCTTTGCAGATGACACTGCCATCTACTGCAAAGGTGTCTTACTACCCCTTATACGGAACAAGATCCAAAAGTCAGTTGATGACCTAGGAGCTTGGTTCAAAAAATGGCGCATCGATGTGAACCCGGAGAAGAGCTCCGCCGTCCACTTCGATTATAAACGACGCCGTCTCAAAAACACTCCACCAATACGTATGCTAGGGATCCCTGTCCCCTGGCATACGTCCGCCAAATATTTAGGTGTCACTCTAGACACAGGGCTCACTTTCAAGCCCCACGTCCAAAGAGTAACCCGTCACGCACGGTTTTATCTGAGTAGGCTCAACAGTATGTTGGGCCGACACAGTAAAATGTCCCTTCGAAACAAGCGTACCCTTTACA
The DNA here is from genome assembly GCA_907164705.1 of Parnassius apollo. NCBI lineage: Eukaryota > Metazoa > Arthropoda > Insecta > Lepidoptera > Papilionidae > Parnassius > Parnassius apollo. The sequence continues at coordinate 4,833,179 of CAJQZP010000810.1, forward strand.
AGGTCTGTATACGACCAGTCATGTCCTACGCGGGCCCCGCCTTTGCCCACGCAAACCCTAATATTATAAATGAACTCCAAATAGTTCAGAACCTCTTCTGTCGTCGAGCTGTGAACGCACCTTGGTACGTCCGTAATGCCGACCTTCATCGGGACTTAGAGCTCCCAACAATTCAACAATTTCTTAAAAAACTCTCTGAGAACTTCTTCAAAGCCTCAGAGTCGCACCCAAACCATTTAATTCGTGAGGCAGCTTCTTATGCAGCCCCACCCCCCTCTCGCTATCGTGTCCGCAGGCCGAGAAACTCTCTCTCGGACCCGCCTAATAAACTTTCAAACGACCTGAACTGTCTCCTGGCGGCTCAGGCCAACTCTAATTAAATAAAATTATTGTAATATCTAACATTAATTTGCCTTCGTAGGCACTCCCTCAGCGGCACTTAGCCGCCTGCGCCCTCTTTTCCCAAAAGAGGGTCGCTCATGATAAGGCACAATAGAGCTTAATCAGCCGGTTGCCTGTCCCCAAAGGCGGTTTTTAGAGGGTATCACTTAGGGTCCCCGGTAGGACAGTGAGCCCCTCATAACCACGATAGACCGGCTATCGTGGTATGCGTAATGCATTTTCCGCCTCCCTACGTATAGGGTAGCCCTTTAATTGCTTCGGGCGCAAAAAAAAAATTGCAATTCGTTCGGGGAAAAAGTTCGGAAATCATACCAGCAGTCAATAAGAAGAAGAAAGAAAAAGTGTAGGGAAGTGATAGGGAAAAGTGATTACTCTCTCACGGAATGGTTTGAAGATAATTGCTGTTTTTTTCCCAAGAAATTCATCCCTCAAGTTATACAGTCCACATCGAAGAATTAAGGCGTTGGGACCGGGACGACTTCGGAAGACCCGTAATCCCCGTCTGAACCTACTTGCTGAAAAGGAAGAGGTTATCGCCCTTGTGTGTTACTCCGTTGCGGAGATCACATACGTTGTTCCCGAACACAACGTAGGCGTTATAGGAGGCCGGATCGAGAGAAGCCTCGATTCCTCCCTTCTGTTTCAGAGCCCGAAAATTTCCACCCATCTGGGTTCCTTTTCACGCATAGATATAAACCTCACTTAAGTTTGACTATCCTTACATTTCTTTTTTTAGCCTTCTAAGTGTCTGTATTGTGTCTGGTACTACTTCTCATCAACAGAGTTTCCAATTTCAATGTTCGACAGCGGCAGTGGACTTTAAAGTGTAAGTTTAAATTGGAAAGTCAACCTTTTCTAGAGTAAGAAAAAGAGGGTTTGATCACAAAGACTGAAATAACGAAAACGGTCTCATTATTTTTTCTATTAATAATTAAGAGAACTACCTAAAGTAAAAAAAATATTATTACAATTTTTATTGAAATTAATATTATCCTATCTTTTCAGTAAGAGGTAGATAGTGACAAAATATTTAAATTTCGTACGATGCTCCTAATACATAGCTTAATATTATCTTAAATGAAGTAGTATACCGACAGATCATGAAACCATATTCGTCGTCCATTACGTATCATATTTGCGAAAAATATTAGAATAATTCTTCTATTGTCTATACATCTATACAAATAAATAAAATTTAGTGGCTTCTTGTAATATTGAAGTAACTGCCTTATATTGAGGTAAGAGTGTTACTTGCATACCTTAAATAACTTTCTTTCTGTCTGTTTGTTTGGACTTATCTTCAACTAATGATTTCTTAAATTTACGCGAACACTACACATTGAATAAAACTATTATTTACGGATTTTATCGCGTTTAATTACTTTAATTTATTTTTATTATTATCCCGACGTTTCGGGTGCTTTACAGCGCCCATGGTCACGGGGGGGACTGAGATGTTTGACGTCCCAATGTCATAGTTAGTCCGGCTACCTTCAGTTTTTTAATATTAATTTTTGGTCTGATTTACGCAAAACGAGCTTATAGTATCATGAAGTCTTGCAGTGGTATGCTTGGGTTTGGGTTTAATTTTGTTGATTATAGGATCCCAAGCAGATGGTAGCACCCAACCATCTTCTCTATTGAAATTTGGATGTTTTTTAATTTCAATAGCCTCGCGTATCATCCTTGGTAGGAATCGGTGTTCTTTTGCGAGGATTTGTGGTTTATGAAATCTAATGTAATGGTGGGGACGATCTTAAACATGTTCGTAGACTGCAGACTTCCCGGAGCGTCGGTGCTTCACATCAGCCATATGTTCCTTCACGCGGGTTTTTATAGATCTCTTTGTTTGACCTATGTAAGAGAGACCACATTCACAATCTAGCTTGTACACACCTGCATCTTGTACAGGAATATTTCATTTGATGGATGGTAAAAATTGACTAATCTTCTTCAGCGGCTTGTAGTATGTCTTAATGGACGCTCGCTTCAAGATGTAGCCAATCTTGTCCGTGACTCCTCCAACATATGGTAGTAGAGCAGGTGCGCGCTCGACGCAGTCTGCGAACATGTTCAAGATCGTCCCCACCATTACATTAGATTTGATAAACCACAAATTCTCGCAAAAAGAACACCGATTCCTACCAAGGATGATACGCGAGGCTATTGAAATTAAAAAACATCCAAATTTCAATAGAGAAGATGGTTGGGTGCTACCATCTGCTTGGGATCCTATAATCAACAAAATTAAACCCAAACCCAAGCATACCACTGCAAGACTTCATGATATTATAAGCTCGTTTTGCGTAAATCGGACCAAAAATTAATATTAAAAAACTGAAGGTAGCCGGACTAACTATGACATTGGGACGTCAAACATCTCAGTCCCCCCCGTGACCATGGGCGCTGTAAAGCACCCGAAACGTCGGGATAATAATAAAAATAAATTAAAGTAATTAAACGCGATAAATACCGTAAATAATAGTTTTATTCAATGTGTAGTGTTCGCGTAAATTTAAGAAAGCATTATGTGAACCAGTACGGACTGGTAATAGCAAATAAAATTCGCCGATTAGAAGATCTTAAAACCAAGCGCGCAAGATATATAACATCTTTAAATTTCTTGAAGAGATGCAGAGACCATAATCTCATTCCTACGTGTGTCAAAATATCAACAAAGAAGGACATTCGAGGAAGCGCTAAGATCTTAAATCAGGCAAGTAAAAAGTTGTTACGGACGGTGATTCAGCAGAAACGGTTCGATTTACATTTCATAAACAACACCATAGACAATTTGTCCAGTGAACTAAAGACAAATTTAACGACATTTGATTTTAATAATTGCATCGAAACTTTAAACAAACGAGAAACATCAAAATACAATGAATGCAAAAATAAACAAATAGAAAAATACCAAAAATTAACGATCAAATCAAATGCCAAACATCCAAGTCAACGCCAGAACAATAAACAACCGTTGACCATAGACACAAACTATAAACAACGCACTGTCTGTAATTTGTCAAAACATACACTGGACGAACCGACAATGAAAGTATTAGCGAAGGGAATGAACTTCGCATTAACTCCGCGAAAAAATCCCGTACGAAGAAATTATCTGCAGTGTTGAGGATTGTCTGTTTAAGAATAATATCGGTAAGGAAGATTTGGAGGCCATACGTCAAGATATTTCGTCCTTGTTACGTCGCAGTTAAGTGCCGAAACCAAACCTTCCCAAAGACGAATTTACAGCGCTAAATAACTTACGGAACAGACCAGAACTCACGATTCTCCGCGCGGATAAAGGAAATGCTACGGTAGTAATGGACACGTCGGAATATAATTTTAAAATACAACAACTTTTATCGGACGAAAGTACATATAAAAAGGTCAAAACAGACCCTACAACTAACACGCTTAAAACAACTAGCGATTTAATAAAGAAATACTCCGAAAAATTAAATCTCGACGTGAATTCGCTAATACCATCATGTGCCAAACCACCGAGGTTGTATGGGTTACCGAAGATACACAAACCAAACGCTCCACTACGTCCCATAGTGAGCCAGATCGATTCACCAACTTATAAGCTGGCACAATACTTAGCAAAAATACTATCACCACTGAGAGGACATACCAGAGCATACACAAAGGATTCATACCATTTTGTGAGTGAGATAAAAGACCTACATCTCGCTAACAATGAAACTATGGTCAGTTTTGATGTTCAGTCACTATTTACATGCCTACCTATTGTGGACTGCATCTCAATTGTAACTAGGAAGCTAGAAGAAAATAACATGCCTCAAGAATATGCAATACTACTTGAACATTGCCTCACATCTGGCTATCTATTGTGGAAGGAGGAGTTCTACAAGCAAGTAGATGGTGTGGCGATGGGCTCACCTGTGTCTCCCATAGTCGCCGACATATTCATGGAGGACTTTGAGGAGAAAGCCCTTCTTACTGCTCCTGTAAATCCAAGGTTCTACAAGCGGTACGTAGACGACACTTTCACAATTTTACCATCTGACAAAGTAACTGCATTTTTTAGACCACCTTAACTCCATAAACTCTAAAATACAATTCACAATGGAGTTAGAGGCAAATAATTCTTTAGCTTTCCTAGATGTTTTAGTCATCCGAAATCCTGATAACACTATTGGTCACACTGTGTATAGGAAAAAGACCCATACCAACCGATATCTAAATGGTGAATCTCACCATCATCCTTCACAGTTAGCTACCGTGGGTAAATCTTTGTTTCAGAGAGCACGAGGGATCTGTGACAGAAAACATCTGGCCGCGGAGCTTCAGCACGTCAAGCAAGTATTGCAAGACAACAAGCTTCGGGTCCCGCGCCTACGTCACAGTGAACGAGTGAAGCCGGCAACAGTCGAGCGCGCACCTGCTCTACTACCATATGTTGGAGGAGTCACGGACAAGATTGGCTACATCTTGAAGCGAGCGTCCATTAAGACATACTACAAGCCGCTGAAGAAGATTAGTCAATTTTTACCATCCATCAAATGTAATATTCCTCTACAAGATGCAGGTGTGTACAAGCTAGATTGTGAATGTGGTCTCTCTTACATAGGTCAAACAAAGAGATCTATAAAAACCCGCGTGAAGGAACATATAGCTGATGTGAAGCACCGACGCTCCGAGAAGTCTGCAGTCTGCGAATATGTTCAAGATCATCCCCACCATTACATTAGATTTGATAAACCACAAATTCTCGCAAAAGAACACCGATTCCTACCAAGGATGATACGCGAGGCTATTGAAATTAAAAAAACATCCAAATTTCAATAGAGAAGATGGTTGGGTGTTACCATCTGCTTGGGATCCTATAATTAACAAAATTAAACCCAAACCCAAGCATACCACTGCAAGACTTCATGATACTATAAGCTCGTTTTGCGTAAATCGGACCAAAATTTAATATTAAAAAACTGAAGGTAGCCGGACTAACTATGACATTGGGACGTCAAACATCTCAGTCCCCCCCGTGACCATGGGCGCTGTAAAGCACCCGAAACGTCGGGATAATAATAAAAATAAATTAAAGTAATTAAACGCGATAAAATCCGTAAATAATAGTTTTATTCAATTATCTTCGACTAATTCGAATGTAATGAAATTTCATTAAGAGATAAAAATAAATGTTTCTGATATTGCGTTTTATCTGATTTAGAGTATGCTTTACCAAAAAAAAAATTAGATATTATTATATGTTTAGATATTATATATATTATTATATGTTTAGATATTATATATAGGTATTAGATATTATTATATTATTATATTATTATTAGTACATATGTTAGAGGAGTCACGGACAAGATTGGCTACATCTTGAAGCGAGCGTCCATTAAGACATACTACAAGCCGCTGAAGAAGATTAGTCAATTTTTACCATCCATCAAATGTAATATTCCTCTACAAGATGCAGGTGTGTACAAGCTAGATTGTGAATGTGGTCTCTCTTACATAGGTCAAACAAAGAGATCTATAAAAACCCGCGTGAAGGAACATATAGCTGATGTGAAGCACCGACGCTCCGGGAAGTCTGCAGTCTGCGAACATGTTCAAGATCATCCCCACCATTACATTAGATTTGATAAACCACAAATTCTCGCAAAAGAACACCGATTCCTACCAAGGATGATACGCGAGGCTATTGAAATTAAAAAACATCCAAATTTCAATAGAGAAGATGGTTGGGTGTTACCATCTGCTTGGGATCCTATAATTAACAAAATTAAACCCAAACCCAAGCATACCACTGCAAGACTTCATGATACTATAAGCTCGTTTTGCGTAAATCGGACCAAAATTTAATATTAAAAAACTGAAGGTAGCCGGACTAACTATGACATTGGGACGTCAAACATCTCAGTCCCCCCCGTGACCATGGGCGCTGTAAAGCACCCGAAACGTCGGGATAATAATAAAAATAAATTAAAGTAATTAAACGCGATAAAATCCGTAAATAATAGTTTTATTCAATTATCTTCAACTAATTCGAATGTAATGAAACTTCATTAAGAGATAAAAAGAAATGTTTCTGACATTGCGTTTTATCTGATTTAGAGTATGCTTTACCCAAAAAAAAAATAGATATTATTATATGTTTAGATATTATATATATTATTATATGTTTAGATATTATATATAGGTATTAGATATTATTATATTATTATATTATTATTAGTACATATGTTAGAGGAGTCACGGACAAGATTGGCTACATCTTGAAGCGAGCGTCCATTAAGACATACTACAAGCCGCTGAAGAAGATTAGTCAATTTTTACCATCCATCAAATGTAATATTCCTCTACAAGATGCAGGTGTGTACAAGCTAGATTGTGAATGTGGTCTCTCTTACATAGGTCAAACAAAGAGATCTATAAAAACCCGCGTGAAGGAACATATAGCTGATGTGAAGCACCGACGCTCCGGGAAGTCTGCAGTCTGCGAACATGTTCAAGATCATCCCCACCATTACATTAGATTTGATAAACCACAAATTCTCGCAAAAGAACACCGATTCCTACCAAGGATGATACGCGAGGCTATTGAAATTAAAAAACATCCAAATTTCAATAGAGAAGATGGTTGGGTGTTACCATCTGCTTGGGATCCTATAATTAACAAAATTAAACCCAAACCCAAGCATACCACTGCAAGACTTCATGATACTATAAGCTCGTTTTGCGTAAATCGTACCAAAATTTAATATTAAAAAACTGAAGGTAGCCGGACTAACTATGACATTGGGACGTCAAACATCTCAGTCCCCCCCGTGACCATGGGCGCTGTAAAGCACCCGAAACGTCGGGATAATAATAAAAATAAATTAAAGTAATTAAACGCGATAAAATCCGTAAATAATAGTTTTATTCAATTATCTTCAACTAATTCGAATGTAATGAAACTTCATTAAGAGATAAAAATAAATGTTTCTGATATTGCGTTTTATCTGATTTAGAGTATGCTTTACCAAAAAAAAATTAGATATTATTATATGTTTAGATATTATATATATTATTATATGTTTAGATATTATATATAGGTATTAGATATTATTATATTATTATATTATTATTAGTACATATGTTAGAGGAGTCACGGACAAGATTGGCTACATCTTGAAGCGAGCGTCCATTAAGACATACTACAAGCCGCTGAAGAAGATTAATCAATTTTTACCATCCATCAAATGTAATATTCCTCTACAAGATGCAGGTGTGTACAAGCTAGATTGTGAATGTGGTCTCTCTTACATAGGTCAAACAAAGAGATCTATAAAAACCCGCGTGAAGGAACATATAGCTGATGTGAAGCACCGACGCTCCGGGAAGTCTGCAGTCTGCGAACATGTTCAAGATCATCCCCACCATTACATTAGATTTGATAAACCACAAATTCTCGCAAAAGAACACCGATTCCTACCAAGGATGATACGCGAGGCTATTGAAATTAAAAAACATCCAAATTTCAATAGAGAAGATGGTTGGGTGTTACCATCTGCTTGGGATCCTATAATTAACAAAATTAAACCCAAACCCAAGCATACCACTGCAAGACTTCATGATACTATAAGCTCGTTTTGCGTAAATCGGACCAAAAATTAATATTAAAAAACTGAAGGTAGCCGGACTATGACATTGGGACGTCAAACATCTCAGTCCCCCCCGTGACCATGGGCGCTGTAAAGCACCCGAAACGTCGGGATAATAATAAAAATAAATTAAAGTAATTAAACGCGATAAAATCCGTAAATAATAGTTTTATTCAATTATCTTCGACTAATTCGAATGTAATGAAATTTCATTAAGAGATAAAAATAAATGTTTCTGATATTGCGTTTTATCTGATTTAGAGTATGCTTTACCAAAAAAAAAATTAGATATTATTATATGTTTAGATATTATATATATTATTATATGTTTAGATATTATATATAGGTATTAGATATTATTATATTATTATATTATTATTAGTACATATGTTAGAGGAGTCACGGACAAGATTGGCTACATCTTGAAGCGAGCGTCCATTAAGACATACTACAAGCCGCTGAAGAAGATTAGTCAATTTTTACCATCCATCAAATGTAATATTCCTCTACAAGATGCAGGTGTGTACAAGCTAGATTGTGAATGTGGTCTCTCTTACATAGGTCAAACAAAGAGATCTATAAAAACCCGCGTGAAGGAACATATAGCTGATGTGAAGCACCGACGCTCCGGGAAGTCTGCAGTCTGCGAACATGTTCAAGATCATCCCCACCATTACATTAGATTTGATAAACCACAAATTCTCGCAAAAGAACACCGATTCCTACCAAGGATGATACGCGAGGCTATTGAAATTAAAAAACATCCAAATTTCAATAGAGAAGATGGTTGGGTGTTACCATCTGCTTGGGATCCTATAATTAACAAAATTAAACCCAAACCCAAGCATACCACTGCAAGACTTCATGATACTATAAGCTCGTTTTGCGTAAATCGGACCAAAATTTAATATTAAAAAACTGAAGGTAGCCGGACTAACTATGACATTGGGACGTCAAACATCTCAGTCCCCCCCGTGACCATGGGCGCTGTAAAGCACCCGAAACGTCGGGATAATAATAAAAATAAATTAAAGTAATTAAACGCGATAAAATCCGTAAATAATAGTTTTATTCAATGTGTAGTGTTCGCGTAAATTTAAGAAATCATTATGTGAACCAGTACGGACTGGTAATAGCGAATAAAATTCGCCGATTAGAAGATCTTAAAACCAAGCGCGCAAGATATATAACATCTTTAAATTTCTTGAAGAGATGCAGAGACCATAATCTCATTCCTACGTGTGTCAAAATATCAACAAAGAAGGACATTCGAGGAAGCGCTAAGATCTTAAAGCAGGCAAGCAAAAAGTTGTTACGCACGGTGATTCAGCAGAAACGGTTCGATTTACATTTCATAAACAACACCATAGACAATTTGTCCAGTGAACTAAAGACAAATTTAACGACATTTGATTTTAATAATTGCATCGAAACTTTAAACAAACGAGAAACATCAAAATACAATGAATGCAAAAATAAACAAATAGAAAAATACCAAAAATTAACGATCAAATCAAATGCCAAACATCCAAGTCAACGCCAGAACAATAAACAACCGTCGACCATAGACACAAATTATAAACAACGCACTGTCTATAATTTGTCAAAACATACACTGGACGAACCGACAATGAAAGTATTAGCGAAGGGAATGAAATTCGCATTAACTCCGCGAAAAATCCCGTACGAAGAAATTATCTGCAGTGTTGAGGATTGTCTGTTTAAGAATAATATCGGTAAGGAAGATTTGGAGGCCATACGTCAAGATATTTCGTCCTTGTTACGTCGCAGTTCAGTGCCGAAACCAAACCTTCCCAAAGACGAATTTACAGCGCTAAATAACTTACGGAACAGACCAGAACTCACGATTCTCCGCGCGGATAAAGGAAATGCTACGGTAGTAATGGACACGTCGGAATATAATTTTAAAATACAACAACTTTTATCGGACGAAAGTACATATAAAAAGGTCAAAACAGACCCTACAACTAACACGCTTAAAACAACTAGCGATTTAATAAAGAAATACTCCGAAAAATTAAATCTCGACGTGAATTCGCTAATACCATCATGTGCCAAACCACCGAGGTTGTATGGGTTACCGACGATACACAAACCAAACGCTCCACTACGTCCCATAGTGAGCCAGATCGATTCACCAACTTATAAGCTGGCACAATACTTAGCAAAAATACTATCACCACTGAGAGGACATACCAGAGCATACACAAAGGATTCGTACCATTTTGTGAGTGAGATAAAAGACCTACATCTCGCTAACAATGAAACTATGGTCAGTTTTGATGTTCAGTCACTATTTATATGCCTACCTATTGTGGACTGCATCTCAATTGTAACTAGGAAGCTAGAAGAAAATAACATGCCTCAAGAATATGCAATACTACTTGAACATTGCCTCACATCTGGCTATCTATTGTGGAAGGAGGAGTTCTACAAGCAAGTAGATGGTGTGGCGATGGGCTCACCTGTGTCTCCCATAGTCGCCGACATATTCATGGAGGACTTTGAGGAGAAAGCCCTTCTTACTGCTCCTGTAAATCCAAGGTTCTACAAGCGGTACGTAGACGACACTTTCACAATTTTACCATCTGACAAAGTAACTGCATTTTTAGACCACCTTAACTCCATAAACTCTAAAATACAATTCACAATGGAGTTAGAGGCAAATAATTCTTTAGCTTTCCTAGATGTTTTAGTCATCCGAAATCCTGATAACACTATTGGTCACACTGTGTATAGGAAAAAGACCCATACCAACCGATATCTAAATGGTGAATCTCACCATCATCCTTCACAGTTAGCTACCGTGGGTAAATCTTTGTTTCAGAGAGCACGAGGGATCTGTGACAGAAAACATCTGGCCGCGGAGCTTCAGCACGTCAAGCAAGTATTGCAAGACAACAAGCTTCGGGTCCCGCGCCTACGTCACAGTGAACGAGTGAAGCCGGCAACAGTCGAGCGCGCACCTGCTCTACTACCATATGTTGGAGGAGTCACGGACAAGATTGGCTACATCTTGAAGCGAGCGTCCATTAAGACATACTACAAGCCGCTGAAGAAGATTAGTCAATTTTTACCATCCATCAAATGTAATATTCCTCTACAAGATGCAGGTGTGTACAAGCTAGATTGTGAATGTGGTCTCTCTTACATAGGTCAAACAAAGAGATCTATAAAAACCCGCGTGAAGGAACATATAGCTGATGTGAAGCACCGACGCTCCGGGAAGTCTGCAGTCTGCGAACATGTTCAAGATCATCCCCACCATTACATTAGATTTGATAAACCACAAATTCTCGCAAAAGAACACCGATTCCTACCAAGGATGATACGCGAGGCTATTGAAATTAAAAAACATCCAAATTTCAATAGAGAAGATGGTTGGGTGTTACCATCTGCTTGGGATCCTATAATTAACAAAATTAAACCCAAACCCAAGCATACCACTGCAAGACTTCATGATACTATAAGCTCGTTTTGCGTAAATCGGACCAAAATTTAATATTAAAAAACTGAAGGTAGCCGGACTAACTATGACATTGGGACGTCAAACATCTCAGTCCCCCCCGTGACCATGGGCGCTGTAAAGCACCCGAAACGTCGGGATAATAATAAAAATAAATTAAAGTAATTAAACGCGATAAAATCCGTAAATAATAGTTTTATTCAATGTGTAGTGTTCGCGTAAATTTAAGAAATCATTAGATATTATTTTTTAAATTAATTAAAATCGTACGTGATAGAGCCACTGTAGCACAAATGACCGGGAAAGGACCACACTCTCACAGAATTCCAGCGTAAAATAGCAAACTGGACTTACGTATGTCTCCAAACAGAGACATACGTAAATTTAATACTGCTCGTATTGAAGAAGCGATTGAGCGGAACCAGGCCTCCAAAGTCTTTGCCAGAGATCTGTCTGCCAGTAAGTGCCAACTGTCAAAGCTGAAGACTGAGTGTGGCAGCATTGTTTCCGGGACACCTGAAATTCTGAGTGAGATTGAGAGGTTCTATGGGCAGCTGTTCACATCATCGTTGGAGCCACACGCAAGTGTGAGTAACGATCCAAGAGCGGGTCTTATTCGATACTATTCCGATGATATTCCGGACGTCAGTCTGAGCGAGATTAGAATGGCTCTCCAGCAGCCTAAAAACGGCAAGTCCCCGGACGAGGATGGAATTACAGCGGAGCTTCTGAAAGCGGGTGGAAAACCGGCACTTGAATTCCTTCAGAGGCTCTTTAATTCCGTCCTCCATGGTGGCACTACTCCGGAGGCGTGGAGCAGAAGTGCGGTAGTCTTGTTCTTCAAGAAAGGTGACAACGCCCTTTTGAAGAACTATAGACCGAAATCCCTTCTGAGCCGCGTCTACATGCTGTTTTCGAGAGTCATTACGAATCGTCTCGCACGCAGACTCGACGACTTCCAGCCTTCCGAACAAGCCGGTTTCCGAAAAGGCTTTAGTACCATAGACCACATACATACCCTTCGGCAAATTGTACAGAAGTCCGAAGAGTACAATCTGCCACTTTGCCTGGCGTATGTGGACGATGAGAAAGCCTTTGATTCCGTCGAAATTTGGGCGGTGCTACAGTCTCTTCAGCGGTGCCAAGTCGACTGTCGGTATATCGAAGTGCTGAAGTGTTTGTACAGTAGGACTACGATGGCTATCCGAGTACAGAACCAGAGTACGAAACTTATCCAACTGCAGAGAGGTGTAAGACAGGGTGACGTTATTTCCCCGAAACTCTTCACCGCTGTATTGGAAGACGTTTTCAAGCTACTGGACTGGAAAGGATACGGTATTAACATCAATGGTGAGTACATCACTCACCTTCGATTTGCCGACGATATAGTCCTTATGGCAGAATCGCTGGAGGACTTAAGCTCTATGCACAATGACCTCAATTGTGTCTCCCAACGGATAGGTCTTAAGATGAACATGGACAAAAAAAGATCATGTTTAATGTCCATGTCACACCTATGCCAGTAGTTGTTGGGAGAACTAAGCTCGAAGTTGTTGACGAGTACGTTTACCTGAGACAAATAGTCCAGCTAAGTAAGTCCAACTTCGACCGAGAGGTCAATCGACGGATTCAACTCGGCTGGGCAGCGTTCGGGAAATTACGACACATCTTCTCGTCAGGTATACCTCAAAACCTGAAAACTAAGTTGTACACAGCAACCAGTGCGTGTTGCCAGTGATGACATATGGAACTGAGACGTGGTTCTTCACTGCTGGCCATATGAGGACGCTCAAAGTCGCTCAGCAAGCTATGGAGAGGGCTATGCTCGGAGTTTCTTTGCGTGATAAACTTAAAAATGAGGATATCCGCAATAGAACCAGAGTGACCGACATAGCCCAATGGATTAGTAAGCTGAAGTGGCAATGGGCCGCCATATGGCTCGAAAAACCGACAACCGTTGGGGAAAAAAGGTTCTCGAGTGGCAGCCTCGTACCAGTAGACGAAGTGTAGGGCGACCCCCACCCCCAGTGACGACCTGGTAAGACATGCAGGAAGTCGATGGATGCAGGTGGCTCAGGACCGTGGTTTGTGGTATACCTTGGGGGAGGCCTATGTTCAGCAGTGGACTTTTAAAGGGCTGTAATGATGAATGATGATGAATAAATATTTAAATACAGATACCTGCCGAGACGGACTGTAGAAAGAAGAAGACAGGAAGATGGTAGAAAAGGACTCCTATCACTAGTAAATCTTCTAATCCTACTAGTACACTAAGAAAATCTTATAATGGTGAAGACAAAATAATGCTTGTAGTATGTGCGCACTTTTTCTTTGCTCACAATTATTGATTTATATATTACACTAGATTAGTAACTACCGCGCCAAAGCGTTGCCACTGCACATGTGGCCACAGCCATATGCCTAGCTAACGTCATGTCAGCTCTTTGTACAATGTGACGCCAACAGAGTTGAGCCAAACGATCCGCGACAACAATGGTTAAATGCGTAGTGAAAGAATGCCATTCAAGGTCACAAAAACATAATAAATCAAGCGGAGTCACGTTCCACACATAAGTGTTAGTTCATGTTTTCATATAATTAAAATAGGTAATAAAATATTAATTATATTTTATTACCTATTTTATATTGTTTGATTTATTATTACAATAAAAATACTTATAAAAATATGTTTTATTTCATCAGTTATGCTAACTTTTACTCACCTGATAAGAAAATATACTTTTTTTTAAATAAAAACATTTATTATTATTATTATTAGTATTTTTATTGTATTTGAATATTAAATATAAGTATTTTGGGTTAAATTTCATATAGTAAGCCACACCAACCCACCATTGCATGATTGGTGTGTCTACCTTTATCTAATTTTAGCGACGGTATTGTTTTCGCAACTTGTGTGAGACATATATATGTTTATTAAAAATGTTTATTAATTTCAAAGCTATGTGTAAACTATTTACTAATCTGTGGCTACGTCGCCACGGTTGGATAGTGTATACACTTTTTTCGACGCGCGGTAATGTGGTTTGCTCCTCTAGTTTTGTATAATTCAATGCTCACAATAATAAGTAGCTAACTAAAGGCTTGCTGTTATCAGGTACTAGAAAAAACGAAATAATTACAACATGTAAAATTAAATATTCTATAAACCATACAGATACCCCACCGTCGATATTTATAGAATCAGTGGCTTACTCTCAGTTAGAGAACTATATTACTTAATCACGACCCTATACTCACAAAAATCTATTCCATTTAGCCAAGACAGTCAGGAGAGAAGACGAAAGGATATAGTGGCTTACTCCCCAAGGGTCCGAACCGCTTTTGCACGGCGTCAGTATGCAATCCAATCAGTCTATATTTATAATAAAAGAATAAATTCCACAATAACACTGGTTTGGTTAACACTGAATGAAACCTTAACATACGAGGAAAACAATTTTAAAAAATTTAAAAATTTCTTACTTATCAATAATGTATGCACTTACCAGCATTCATTAACATAACACTGCACTTCAAAAAAGACACACACACACACACACACACACACACACACACACACACACACACACACACACACACGCACACACGCACGCAAGCACGCACGCACGCACGCACCTATTCACGCACGCACGCACACACACAGCAGCACAAACCCTGTTTAAAAAACAAGATGCACTGAGTTCCGTATAGGCTTACAACTACAGTTACACAAAGAGCTGATAATTAGTTTAGAAGTCAATTACTGTTATTTTCTATTTTATTTTTTCTTTTTAAATTAATTTTCACTTACATTTTATAAATTAGTCTCAATCTTGTTAATAATTAAGGGAAGAGCGAGATAGCCACAACACAAGTATTATTAATTACTTACTGGGGATATCTCATTTATAATAAATGTAACTGTTTTGAGGCAAATAAAACATTTTCATTTTCATTTTTAATTTTTTTTAATATCACAACGGAAGTCTTCGTATCTTTTTAAATAAGCTGTGTCCTTCGTAATAGCTTTTTAATGACTAAAGTTAAAGACTCTAAATGTCTAGCCAGACAAATAAGAAAAACCAATAAAAATATTTGGAAAAGAAATTGGATTTAAAATTATTTACACACGTTAGTCCCATTTATATTAAGATATTTTTGTATTTATAAAATGTAAATAACAGTGGCGGTGTAAGCTGTGTATCAGTGGTGTAAGAATATCCTCTCATCCACATCACTTGAAGGCAGGTCGGCAAACGCAGTTTTATTTCGAGTTGTTACAATTATAAGGAAGATGCTGCTGTCAATCTCCTGTTATCCAGTTTTCCTCTATTACCTCCTACTAAACCTCTACTAAATTCTCTTACTAAATACCTCTAACGACACACACGGAAGGATAGCAATAGCCACGGGAGGATGTTATGGAGTAGTGGACTTTATTATAGGAATATATAATTATATTCAAATATATGTCTCTTTACTCATAGGCCAGTAAAAATTCATTGGGTAAGAGCATCTTATTTATTCGCCATTGTATATAAAGTAAAGTAAAGTTACAGCCTATATACGTCCCACTGCTGGGCACAGGTCTCCCCTCATTTATGAGAGGGTTTTAGGGCAAGGAAGTGTCCGCCGAGCTGCCCCAATGCTTGTTGGCGAACTTCACATGTCTTCGAAATATATTTTTTTTTCATTTCTCCGACATGCAGGTTTCCTCACGATGTTTTCCTTCACCGCCGATCACGTGGTAAATCAGCACTTAAAATTGCAATTAACAATTTCATTTGTGCCGGCGGGGATCGAATCCAGTTTGCTCGCGTTAACCATCTGAGCTACAACGGCTCTTGAGCTACCACGGCTCTCGCCACGGTACGGCGCCATTGTATATGATTTGCCTTAATCATCACGCTCAGTAGGAAGAGCGCTGTTCTAGAAGTTGCACACATTTACGCTGCACAGTGTTGCCGGTCTAGGTATTATGTTATGCATCTATCGTAAGCATTAAAAATGTAGACCCTCGCATAGTCGCCTCTTACGACACCTATGGCATGAAATGAATCCATTCATTACGTCAATAAAAGCTCACTCAGACTGAACACAGAAGACGGAGACAATGATGTTGCTGCCCACGTTCTGTTTCAATTTCCTTCAGTCACCCTCACGACACCCACGAGATGTTATGGATAATGTATATCCTTTTTTTCACCGCCACTACACGGCATTATATTATATTAGGGGATATTACAGTCATAATCGACATCCTTGACATGCAATTTGACAAATGTTTATTGTATGTTGAGCTATGCGTAACTTTATATTGTTCAAAGAAACTGAACTCAGAATAAGGAAGGATACGTATAAGTTATTATATATTCTCCTTTGATAGGCTTTAAAAAGCTACTACTAGATATAGAGGGTCTATCAGGACACCGCCAACAGGACTGAACTTAAAGATTTACTCAGTATTCATCACACATATCAAGAAAGTTGTTAAACAGTGCTGGCATTCTTGCGCTGGCAACGGAGTCGTACATTATTATTTCCCCAAAGAATGCTTCATAAGATAAGGATATTTGCCACAGTTGCCACGCTTGGCTGGCGGGTTGGCTATCGCAGTTTTTTTCTCTAGTTGTTATCATAAAGGAGCTGCTGCCCATCTCCTGGTTAATTTCCCTCTTTCGCCTCTTCTGACACTCATGGGCTCATATGAGGTAGTGGATATTCTGACTCCACCACTAAGTGGCAAGTTTTTCACTTTTTTCTTAGTTATTTGATTTTTCCAACGATTTTTTTCTTTGCCGAGGGTGAAGCGCGTGATAAATGAGCACTTAAAATTGTAATTGACAATTTTATTGATGCCGGAGGGATCGCTCTCGTATTGCTCACTCACAATGATATTAAGTATAACGCTTATATCCCTAGCTTTAATGATTATCCGTACGTTCACACTCCACAACTTACGCTTTTAAAAAAATCTAAAGAAACTTATCTATTCATTACATTATTTAAAGCATATTAATATTATTTTATTCGAGCAGTCTGTGGGCACAAAGTATGAGGTTACGACTTCCTGCAAATGCAGCATAACGGTGCGATAACATCTTTAGGGTGCTGTTGGGGTAGTCGCGTCTCAGCCGCTCTGTAGCGCGTCAGGCATGTACGCCTAAATGCGCTTAGATGGTTGCCATACCTTGATGCGCAAGAGGGTAGTGCCTTACTCTGTGGTAGTGTTGTTTTTTCATTGTTATATATATAAAATTCTTACCTTCGTACATCTCCTATTTTACTATCTTTATATAATTTACTAGCTGTTACCCGTGTCACTGGGAAATGAGCTTTCCATTGCTTTTTGAATTGAAAGAAAACTGAGTTTTATAGATTTGTCAGAGATGCAGCCATTAAAAGGAAACAGCAAAATTGATTCGTCAGCCTATTTAAATGTTTCTAAACGCAGCGTATAGGAAAGCATGAAAATAGCCTGTTTATTCCAAATGGAAATGGGATATTTTTTTAATTAAAGGAAACTGAGCATAATTATCCGTCAGGGATGCAGACTTTTGAAAAAAAAAACTGAGCTAAATTGATTCAGAGATGCGGTTTTCTAAATTGAAAGGAAACTGAGCCAAATAAAAGATCCGTCAGAGATGCAGCCTTTTGAGTTAAAAGGAAAGTGAGCTTAATAGGTCCGTCAGAAGTGCAGCATTTGGAATTGAAAAGAAACTGAGCTAAATAGGTAATTTTGAATTGAAAGGGAAGATCTGTGGGAATTCTGATTAATTGATTGTGGGAATTTTGAAAAAAAAAATAACTGAACACTATTTTAAGACGCTACTGTACACAATGTTATATGTTTTTCCATTCGGGAAAAGAATGTGGAATTTCTGGGCATTTGACACACGCGAACATGCTACATACAGCTTACCATGAGAGAAGCACGGTTTTTCTAAGTTGACCCCGCTACCTGTAACGTGTGCCCTCGCGCTTTATTAACTGTCATTGCAAAACTGAGCTTAATAGGGAACTGCAACCTTTTGAATTGAAAAGGAAGATCTGTGGGAATTATAGGTATCCGTGGTATAATAACATTTTCACCTTTTCCTACGCCTGTCAAAATTGTAGCAAAGATTATGTTCCGTCCAAGATGTGTCACACACAGCGTTGTCCCGTTACATAACCGAAGAGCATCTAAATCGCATTAGCATGACTGGGACGCCTAATTTTAATTGAAGGTTATGTGAGGGCACAGCTGACAACTCTAGAGAATTTAGAAACTCTACGGGATATGAAGTGCTCTGTTCTGTGTCCATAACTGTGTCTACTGACAAATACTCTGTTATTTCTCCTGCTACTTCGCTTAATATATCTGAATTTATTTTGTTAACGCTCTCATTTTTTGGTATAAGAATCGCTCTTTCACATAACCATTTGTCTTCATGCATGTTCTTCGTTAAATCTGAATAAACGCTCGCAATTAATTCGGAATGACTCTGTACTAAATTACAAAAATCTCTCGTCAATTTAGCGCAGCCCTCAGCATCCGTTTCCAACCACCCATCGCCAATTCTTAATAGTGTGTCAGAATAGTTTCCAGCATTGATATCATTCTACAAATGCACTCTCATATTCGTAGTTAAAATGAATTTTATCACCTTGTTCCATAAAATAGACGACTTGAGCCATGCTTTAATTTCATCTGCAGGTGTGCCCTTTTGAATGACAGGTAAAGTTTGGCGAAAGTCACCAGCCAGTAAAACCACCATTCCTCCCATTACATCGGTATTGCTGCGCAAATCCTGGAGCGTTCGATTCAGTGCTTCTACTAGTGGTTTATCAAAGGTGCATTGTAGCGACTTTCATGCTCTCCTCGAGGGGTCCGATCTGCGTGAATAACGACTTTATAATCTTCTTCAGGTAGATTTTCTATAGCAGTTTTAAATGTTTTGACTAAAATGTTACGTTCATGCGAGAATCTTTGAATTTTGAACACTTTGTCTCTCTCAACTCCTACTCTATTCTACCTCAATTTCTTCGTCACCCATAAAATATACTTGTAAAAATTTATGCTGTTCGTTTTCAGCTATAAAAAGTAAAATCGTGGCTTAAAAAGGTACCGTCAATTGTTTGTGGTTGGTTTTACTGTTACATTCAAAAACAAATGAATAAACCATCAATACTTTTAAGTGTACCAGCTCAAACGAACGAATCATGCATGATTGACACATGTCTAACATAAACAAAGTTTGCTTACAACGGACTGACAGTGCGAAGTGAAAAATATTTTGTGACGATTTTTATAAATGAAAGTATTCAATTAATTTAAAAAAAAAACATGAATAAGTTAATCAATTATTTAAATTCTTTAATTCATTATCAATAGAACTTTGCTTAACTGTAATAATTGCTTTTTTTATTGTAGCCCGATATAAAGAGCGTCACATCCATCTCGGGATCAAATTTCTACTCTTTTGGACCTTTTAAAAAGAAATCCAAGTTTGTCAAAAAAATTTTCAACAGTGCCTAGTGCAAGAGATGCCACTCGGAAAATGTGGGAGAAAAACACTCTACAATTAAATAGCTTGGGAGGCTGTGTTAAAATTTCGAAGCAATGGATGAAGGTTTGTTTATCTTAAATGAAATTCGTCTATTAATTATATATTGTAGTATGCTTACAAAAGCTTAAATTGGTTTTAGTATTGGACCGATAAAAAAAGTTCAGTAAAGAAAAAGGGGGCTTTACGGTTTCGTGCAAAATATAAGACTGGTAGTGGAGCAGAGGTTGTGAAATTAACAGACATAGTGCAAAGGATTTTGACCTTAATGGGTTTTGAAAGTTTTGCCATAGGTGATAGGCACTTAAAAATTAACCCTTTTGAAGTAAGTATTTACATGTTTATGCAAGTTTATTTATAGGTTCTAAGTATAACTGCATATATTACAAAATTTTATTCTTTTTAATATACATCATGATGGACTAGATTCTCGTACTGGTAGCAGTCCATCATTGCTGGCCAACCAATTATTTATTGGTTTTTATGCAGCGGCGCCAAACACAACGGTAAGTGGATAATTATTTTGTCGTATTTTATTTACGATATTAAATAGTGTCCATTAGTGTGCAGTTTTTATATATTAATAAATATTTATATTATAATTAATTTTTCTTGGTAAAGTTAAATTTATAGTGAGATGATAATAACACATACTTAAAATATTAATACTTGTGTGCTTATGTTTCAATGTGTTTCAGGAACAAGATTCTTCAACAAATATTCTATTAACCGAAGCAGATCAGTTATCGATATTCCTAGAATAGAGGTATGATATATTTTTAAAGTAAATTAATACAACTACAAAAGCTATTTAAAAGTATAGGTTATAAATTCAAAAAGTTATTTTGTGCTTATGTGAAATAGGTTAGGGACATTATATAATATATACTTTTTCAGCAGTGTCTTACATTTTCAGACACCACAGCGACCGAGACTTGAATTTGTTCCTGGGAAATCGCATTTGTCTTCACGGCCAAATGAAGTATGTATAGTATGTAACTCATTTAAAGGTTTTTTTTTTGAATCCTTGTGAAATTGCATATTTCTATAAAAATCTTGGTTTCAGGTGTCTCAAAGCCCCATGCCAAGGGAACAGGCTGTGCCCAGCACCCCTCCAAGAGTTGGTTTGCCAGTAATTCTAATGCCTACAACACCTGGATCGGGCAGACACCCACTGTGAGGTGTACTAAATGTTCGAAGGCAGCTGGCTAGATCCTCCCACTATGCCAGTAATTATATTTTTGGACTATTATTACAAACATGAAAGTGTGTTCATTTGTCAGTCTTTCATGTTGAAATAGAGTGACGGATTAATGTGATTTTTTATGGGGGGATGCCTTGGGCATTGTGCTAGCTTTTTGAATATACTCCTTAGTACCAAAATATTTTTAATTAATTTTTTATGTGTATAGTATTCAATATTTTATTAAAAAATAAGGTTCTGTATGTTTGTGTCCACAAATCTCAAGACGTGATTGATGAATTGACTCCATAACTTTACATGTGATTGCATTGACCAAGAAGTATTTTATACATTGTTTAGAAGTTCCAACAGAAACGGAAAATTCTATGTGTTTTATTCCGCTAATAGTTAATATCACCACCTACCCACCCATAGTTGTGCCCAAATGTTTACTCCACGCGGGAATCGAACCCGTGATCTGCGACGCCGCATTCGGGTGGTTCAGCCACTTCGCCAAACGTGTCATTAAAAATAATATATAAATTTAGAAAATATATTTAAGTATATATTATTATATTAAAATAAAATATTCTTTTAATGTGTCGTCAAGGCGCTATTTAAAGGCGAAAGCTTTCTTCTTGTTCGCGTAGGTACCTACTTTTCCTTTATTTGGAACCTTTCTTCAAAGTTTTCAGCGAATCGAATATATTTTTTGATGACACTCGGATGGTTAAAGGCTTCCACAACCTCATGAACACAGCGGGACTCTGAAGGCTGCGACACATAAGTGTAGATATTTTTGCCGCATATTCTTTGGTAACTACCACTAGCAACTAGAACGACAGTGCATATAGTACCTGTAAAATATACCAATAATTAATTAATGAAACAACTGTTTTTGTAAGCTAATATTATAGGGTCTCTCATTTAGATTGGTATGGTGGAGACCACTTGACTTCAGTGACGTCATAACTGCAGCCGCTTATCTAAGTTATGCAAAGTACTTTTAGTTCCATGGCAGCCACTTATACACAGTTAAGCTTAAAGAAGTTGGATTTATGTTGTAAAATACCAATGGGCATTTTAAAAAGACTTATCTTTAATTTTACTGACAATCCGCGTCACCGACGCTGCGGAGTTTTCAAAAGATGTTTGATATCTTCGAAAAATGTATTAATGATTTCTTCCGACGAACGATAATTTTCTATAAAGTCTTTGTGTTTATTAATCTAAATTCACGAAAGTTGCTAGCATGACGACGACTTTTATATAAATCCAAAGAATATGCTTCTTGCAATAAACTATATAATATGAAGGAATGAGCCATAATACTATTATTTATATTTAAAATTTATATAAAACGATTAAATTACACAGTTAAAATTTATTCTAAGCACTACTTCCAACACAACTCGATAGCTCTCGCACAATTTTTAAAATGACAGATGAATTCGGGCTTCGCCTGTGACGAAACTCCACAATCGAAACTCGAATTTTCTTAGAGAATACCAAATACATACAAAAAAATAAATTCAAATTTCAACATTCCCACTCACGACAGTTCGTCTCGATTCCGCACTCGATTGAGAGGCACCACCGGCGCTTTTGAATTTAACAGAATGCGAATTTGATATTTCACCGCGGATTCAGCTTTCGAGATACAAAAATGTTCTTACAGAATAGCCTTACAGAACGTCAAACACCAAACGTTCCCCGATGGCCATGGGGCCATAAAGTATAAATGAAGCAAGATAAAATCCTTGGAATTCGTTTTATTCAATGTGTAGTATTCGCGTAGTCATCATTATTACAGTAAACCAAAGTCCACTGCTGAAAGTCGGCCTATCCAAAGATTGCCTAATAAGGCAAATTGCTATAGTGGCTGCGTTTGACACGCGGGTCGGCAACAGCAGTTTTTTTTTTATAGATGTTAATACGGTTGAGGAGGGAGGTAGGCAGTAGCGTCTGCCTATCTCCTGGTTTGTTTTCCTGAATCGCCTCTTACGACACCCACGGGATGAAATGGCGCATGACCAAGAACTATTCCACCTCAATTTTTTTGCTGATCTCTCAAATTGTCATACTGATGATATTAATTCATGTTGCCATGGGGCAACTCGGTGCCATATTGCTTAAACTTGAGGACTAATATGGAATGCCTCGTTTCCTGTAAAAAGGGTATCCGGTTCTCTACTCTCTACATACGAAACACAGCAGCATTAAGCTAATATTTTACGCTGGTATTCTGTGAGAGCGTGGTTCTACCCCGGTCGCAGCATGGCTCTACCACGTTGAATACTATTATACTTTCATCATTGAGTAAAAAGCTGTTGTTTTGGCATTACAAACAGATAATTCAATTTCAATTATTTATATAGATGCACTCACACACGCACACACACATTCACACGCACACACAAATGCATGCACGCACCCACGCGCGAGCGCACACGTGCACACACACACACACACACATTTATATACATTAATATTTCAATTTTAGTTTTATTAATAGATTTTTTTTATTTTTGTCAACGTATAAGTAATCTATATAGTTATTTTTGTGAGAAGACACTGGCTCCTGATATACAAGTTTCACCTACTTTAGGAGTCAGGAACTTTAAATTTATTTCTTAATGTATTACTGAAAATAAAGTATTATTATTATTATTATTAATTATCAACATCACAAGTTGCCAGTAAATAGGATCTACTCGTTCTTGATACTCACCTTAAAAAATACAGTACCTTACGCTGATAAGCTATTAAAGCATGGCTATTCTTCAGTCAAACCGACCCAGTCGCGCTAAATCAAAAATATACTCGTAGCTGCGGTGTGACTATAGCACGTATACTAATAATGTTTGATGTTATTATGACACATATGAAAAACTTATCGTATATTGAAATCTTTTAGTAGTCCAACGAAAGGGTAATAGCGGTAAAACTTTTATGACAAAACTATAATAAAACAAACATGAGTGTTTCATGCACTTTATTGCTTTACAGATATTATTCTCCATAAAATCTCAAACAACCACATTTATAACAACGAAACGAGCACCCTGACGAGGCAGGGTTAACCGTAGTGTACGGGGCACTGAGAGACAGGAATCACAGATCGAAAAAGCTTGAAGGGGGCGGCCGTGGAGAAAGTGCGGGACGCGCGAGAGTCGGGTGAAAGGCTCTTATCACTGCTTCATTCGTGAACGAGGATCTATCTTCCCTTCTATCTGCAGTTAATGCATGCCTGTTAAGTACCCAATACGCGGCAGCATACATCGCTGAGTGAGCGTGACCTAGCAGCACTAGACCTAGCATATTGTGCTATGATAAATGGTGCGTGAATTCCAAAAGCGCTTAATATAACAATAGCTGCATGGGGACACAAACGCGCGGTGAATATTGCACCGATCGCAATGAGAACGTTGCCAAGGCGTCTCCTGGCCCGCAGACCATAAATAATAAATAAACAGCTAAAGGTACTCCGGGTTAAGATTGACATCGGGACGTCAGTCACTCCAGTCCCCCGTGACCATGGGTGCTGAAACGTCGGGAATTAAAAATCATTTAAAATTAAACGCGATAAAATCTGTAAAAGTAGTTTTAATCAACGTATTTATGAAACTTATTTAGTACACGTTATCATCTCTGACTACATCACTTACTATCACTTGAGAGCATTAAAAATTAAGTTGTGGTAAAGTTTGTAATTTACCACAACTGGGTCTAATAAAATCTTTTATTTTGTTTTCTCTTTCTTATATTTTTGTTGTGTAAAATTACTCACCCAATATAAAGGCCAAAACCCAAACAGCTGCTACTACTACATACGGTCGAGCACACAACGAGTTTCTCCGTCCTCGCAGAACTGCTCCGCACCGGTCTGTCGCCATCGCGACAATCGACAGTGTACTCGCAGCCACAGGGAAGGACTGTAATATAATTAAATAATTGTAATTATGGATTTGGAGTTTATCTTTCTTTAATAACCGAATTCCAAGGACCAGAATGTTCTCTATTCGACGTGTATGGTTTTAATACAAGTTTACTCATTTCTCGTAAACGAATAAGTTATGCTTTAGGGGTGGCTCCCGTTTTTTTTTAAATAAACACTGGAACCTTAGGTATATATTTAAAATAATTTCATATAATATTAACACACAGTCTTAATCTATACACATAATAAATCTGTAGAAAGTTCGTGTCTGTAATTCTAATATATTCTGGAAAAAACAAGTTCAGGGGACTAAGTAAAGGGTACTGAAGCCAAATTAGTAGTTTTTAGAATTTTTGTCTGTCTATCTGTCACGTTATAACTACTGAACCGATTCCCATGAAATTTTGTACGTAGGTAGTAACCCGGGCAACTTATAGGCATTTTTATCCGATTACGGAACTTCTAAAAAAGTAGGTTAAGTATTTTCCTTTCTCCATATGTTAATTTTCTATTATGATTCTGTTAGTTACATGTATATGCAGGATGACTGATTTTTTTTTAAATAAATACCATATTTACAAATAAAGTTTCAAATTATTTTTAACCTTTGTTTAATAATTAGAAACTACGCCAACGATCTACATTTTAGTTTACAAAACAGCGACATCTATTATCAAATAGAAAAATACTTTATGTATTCAGTTGTTAATTATATAATATAAAATACAATTTTATAAATTTTATTTATATGTTGAAATAATAGGACAAATAAAATTATTTAAAAATCCTAACGTTTATTTTTTAGCTTTTTCGTTATTTTATTTTAAAAGTGTAATAATTTAAATAGATAATAGTGACGTTTATCAAAAGTATGAAAATCTATTGTATATGGAATATGGTTTTTAGTTCAATTATTAATATATTATGTAAACTAATTTAAGCTGGTCTGCCTGCAATTATTTCAAAATTCTCTTTATCCTTATAATTTGATCAAAGAGATTTTTATATATGTTCAGGCCAAATCGTTGACTGTCCATAAAGTGGTCTATCATTTCGTGAAATAGTAGTAGTAATTTAACACTGTTTGTTGACCATGTCATAATACAGCTTATCTGAATCAATGAATAGAGATCGTAAATAACATTGCTATTTTTGTAGTTTTTCACCACTAGCGGCGCTGATAGCGTATTTTAACACAAACAGAGTTTTCAGCAGAATCAACACTACTTTATGCCCTATTTATATATTAAATAAATGCTCGCGGCTTTCCAATCGCACACTAACATTCTATTGCTAACGTCACTAGATTCTTTCTTTACGCCAACATAGTCGCTTCCTATTTCTACCACGGTTATTTCTTACGTTACGTTAATGTTTAATGTGTATTCTGATCGTAGGCGTCACAGCTTTACCGTTCGAAAGCCGAAGCCGAAGCGAGACTGAGCAGGAGTATCGGGCGACAGGAAATAATATTCAGGACGCCGAGAGTTTAGGCAATTCCTTTTTACAGTGAAAATAATGGTAATATAAAAAAAAACGTAAGCCCTACTTTATAGTTATTTCAGTTGGTATACAAAGTTTCATGATCTAATTTAAAGTATTTTGTGACTACCATCGTTTTATTGTTCGGTTTGGAGGTAAATTTGGATTTTTTTTTCTATCGAGATAATTTTACGAAATCGTGTTTTCGTCTAACATAGTACTTAACAGTAACCCTCAACTTTACTATATGTCATCTACGTCTTCGAAAATTCAAAAAAAAATCTTTGACAAACAGACATAGAGACACAGACTAAATTGAATACCACGCGAGCGAAGCCGCGGGTAAAAAGGCCAATGTTTAATTATATTAGTTATTAACATATGAAATTGCCGTTTTATTAAATAAGTTTACGTTATTTTTTCTACAATTTTATTTCTATTAATAAAAGTAATGGCCCTTGTAATCGATGCATCTTTGCCAACGTATCGGCAGTTTATTGATGACCTTGTATTATTGAATTTTATTCCCGCCAAAATGTTATGAAAATTCTGGAAAAAGTAGAAGCCTGTAGGTGCAAGGTCTGGTCAGCACGGCGGATGACGGAGAGTTCCAAGTCCAGCTCTTGTAACTTGGAGACCGTCTGTTATGCAGTATGAGTTCGCACGTTGTCGTGCAAGAGCTGGGGGGCGAGCGATTGACCAAAGCTGGAAAGAGAAGTGCGAGCTTCTCCATCATTGTGTTCAGTTCTTCACAGTACATATCTGCAGTATCATTTCATCAATTTTGTTGAAAACCACAGATAATAATAAAGTAACTATAAAAGAAGCGTACTGTCACACTTGCCCCATTGATGGGTATGTCTTCCACCTCATCATTACTTTTACTTTACTTTTAATTACCTCAAATCACAAAATGCTACTTGCAGATACTAAAATGCTTGATCAAACATATAACCACTTAATAATTGATGTTATGTAACTGAATTCTCTATATTAAATCTTTACAGAGTAGAAGTATTTAAATGTCGATTATAGTGTTTTATTTAATTTATGTCACACCTGCCCCAGCTGACCTTATTTTTATTTTTCTACTTTAAATTTTGTTAGTCTTCTTGTAACTCTACACACTTATCTCAGCGTTATTACCATCTCTCTAACCCGCACAAATAGTAATCTGCTTTTTCTCTGTAAAATAATTGTTCACTAAGGTGATTGCTTCTTAATTTGTCGAAAATCTCTGTCCTCCGAGCGCAATTTTTAGATGAGGGAATAAAAAAAGTCGTTTGGGGCTAGATCTGATGAGAGAGGTGGATGGTCAAGCAGTTCCAACCGTAATTTGTGAATTTTCGCCATGGCGACTGCCGAGGTGTGAGACGGCGCATTGTCATGGTGAAACAGGATTTTCTTTTTCTACAAATGTGGACGTTTTTCCGCAATTTCTGCCTTCAGTTTGTCAAGTAATGACGCGTAGTAAGTATACTTCTGTAATGGTTTTTCCTTTTGAAGATAATCGATTAATACTCTCTCTCCATACTCCATGACTATCCCAAAAAACAGTCGCCATCAATTTCCCAGTCTAAAATTACAGTTATTACTTTTTTTGGGTCTGGTTGCCCCTTTGCACTCCACTGTTTCGACTGTATTTTTGTTTCGAACGTATAATGGTGTATCCAAGTTTGATTGAATAAAACCACTTATACGGATTTTATCACGTTTAATTACCTATTTTTACTTATTTTTAATTCCCGACGTTTCGGGTGCTTTACAGCACTCATGGTCATGAGGGTACTGAGATTTTTGATGTCCTTCAGTGTTTGAATATTAATTTTTGATGCGATCTACGAGAACGAGCTTACAGTATCTTGAAGTCTTGCATTGGTATGCTTGAGTTTCGATTCAATTTTGTTAATTATGGGATCCCAAGCAGATGTCAGCTGCCATCCATCTTCTCTATTAAAATTAGGATGTTTTTTAATTTCAATAGTCTCGCGTATCATCCTCGGTGTTCTTTTGCGAGGATTTGTGGTTCATCAAATCAGATGTAATGGTGTAAACGATCTTGAACATGTTGATAGACTGCAGACTTCCCGAAGCGTCGTTGCTTCACGTCAGCTATATGTTCTATCACGCGGCGAAACGTCGGAAATTAAAAATAAGTTAATTAAACGCGATAAAATCCGTACAAGTGGTTTAATTTAATGTATAATGTTCGCGTAAATTTAAGAAATCAGTATCAAATTTTCGCTTACATCAATTAATCGGTGCCAAAACTCGGATTTATTGCACCTAAACTGCGCCAACAGAGCGTAGGAAATATTCATTCAAACACGTTTTTGGTCTAACGTGAACAAACGTGCACCACATGCCTAAATCTTGATTTAATTGACATTTAGTGAGAAGTCATGCAGTTTTTAGACGTCCCGAACGTTCATCGTCTCCCAAGCACTCATGGCTACGTTTAAATAGAGCTACCAAAATTTCACTATGGTAAATGATGGTGAAGAATCTCCATACAAAGAGTCCAACTCGTCTTTGATCGATCGATTCGATCCTGAATTTTTTCCATTTTCACAAAAACACATCCACTCACTCAAACGACTGACAAATAACAACTACGCGTCCAAAATTGCTGAAATTTTGGTCCCTAACTGTCAAATGATGCAAAACTACATCCACTAGCTATTATTGACAAGTGCTGCTATCTTCACGTTGAAGTCGGAAACTTTTAAGACCACCTGGTGCCGTAAAATGCCCTAACTTTGCACGAACTTAGAGGTTTTTGTGATATTTCTTGACACGCATAGAAAGTGACATATCACATATAAAGAAAAAAGTAAATCAGGACTTTATAATGTAATGTAAATCGTACGAAATTCGTCACTAGTGGACTCCACCCGCTAGTTAACAGTAAGAGCAAACTCTCCCTAAGACACAAGCTCCACCTCTACAAAGCTTGCGTAAAACCTATCATGTCCTATGCAAACCTAGCCTTTGCACACATAGCTGATAAACGTTTGAACTACCTACAAGTCGACCAAAATAGATACGAGCCAATATAGATTAGAGCTCGGTGGTACCAGCGGAACTCAGATTTACACAGAGATTGTCAACTTCCGACGATCTCTGAATATTTCAAGGAAATATCTCGGCGCTACTTTGAGAGCGCTGAGACACATACCAACTCGCTAGTGGTAAACGCAGCAACCTACGCTCCTACTCAAAACATCCGAAGGCCCCGCTACGTTTTAATTGAACCCCCAGTTCCGCTAGATTCCAACGACATAAACGTCGTCGGCCCGTCACACGTAGACACTACACACTCACCTAGTGCTACAAACACTGATAGGACAACGGATGGGACACAGCGAGTCCGCAGACGGTCCTGCCGCGTACCCTTCCACACCGTGTACACACTGTACACCCGCGTCC
Source organism: Parnassius apollo (assembly GCA_907164705.1). Classification (NCBI taxonomy): domain Eukaryota; kingdom Metazoa; phylum Arthropoda; class Insecta; order Lepidoptera; family Papilionidae; genus Parnassius; species Parnassius apollo. The sequence goes on from CAJQZP010000810.1 coordinate 4,863,282, forward strand.
CAGGGTGGTCACCTCTCACCGCCCAGAACATCGAACGATACGAGATAGCCGTAAGAGACGTGCACTGTACACAGTCATAGGAGGTATCGTTACGCAAATAACGATGCGGAGTGTATGAATTTACATTCACTTTATAAAAAAAAGCCCGCGTGCCCTGAATCCTACGAAGCTGTGAGAACCGCATAGGCTAGCAGCATCAACATCATCGAAACCAGGACTTTGTGCGCGTAGCAAAATAATCCACTATAGTCTACACCTCATATTTTCTGAGAAATAAGCTTCGAAATATCCAGGCAAAGTTAATGGCATTTCCTTTACTTCGCCTAGGCAAAAATATCGCAGTTTAAAATGCGTTTCCAAATAAACATATTTCGCTCCCATAAAGTATTGGTTTATTATTCCTACTTATCCATGATATATAGTGTAAAACTTTTAATTTTTTTAATTGAGAAGGTAGGCAATGTTAAGCAGATATCTTGAACGTTTAGTCATTTTACGGGAAATATTTCAGGGTTGTCACCTTGTAACCACGGGAAAATAAAACAACTTATTTGTTAAAAAAGGTCATTCCGTTTATCCACCCTAAAGTAAAATAAGTTAAATATGTTCTTTATTATTATTGTAATAAAGTAGTATACATTTCAGGATGGATAAACGGAATAACTCGTTAAAACTTTAAACATCATCAATGTTGCTTTGTTTTATGAAGTACCTACGTAACAATTTGTACTTACGCAATAATATATTTATGATTACAAAACGATAAATAAATAAAGTGCATAGGTAATTTTCTATTCCGATTAGGTACATTTCGATTAGGTTATAATAGTTTGACAACTTTGGCATGATTTTAGACTATAAATCAACATGATAAGGCAAGTAGTTACATAAATAGCTAAAATAACAAATTATACTTAAAACATTTGAAAATTTCGTTTATAAGCTAAAATTATTAATCAATAAAAATAAGTACTATCTTCAACCTGCATTAAAACATATTCGTCAGGATTTTTCATAACAAAATAGGTATGTTGACTTTATTAAAAATGGTACGCCTGAAAATTCCGAATCACTTTTGTGATATGAGGATAATTTCTTAGATTTTATGAGATCAACCACTAAGTTTAGCATTTTGGTAGAATAATTCACGTACTGCCGACGATTTTTTCATTTATTTTTGTTTTGAGAACTGTTTTTTTTCTTGTTTCGAGGCACCTTCTACTTTCTAAAAATTAAAAGGTACGTTTAAGACTATTCAGTACGTAAGTTCTAAAATGTAGGTATCTATCTTAACAAATAGATGGTAGTTAAACGGAAGTCTATTCTGAAATAAAAATGCAACAAAGTTATTAATTTTGTAGGTAGTAACATATTAAAATAATAAGTTTTTTTGAGATATTTATTTAAAACGTAAAGTTTATATTATGTTCTAACTACGTACACGCTTGCGTGTATAAAACCGCGGAATTCCGTAATAATAATTGACAACGCTACCACTAGGCAAAGTTTTGTCGATTTCTCATAAAAAGTGACACATAAATGTTTGTCCTGATTTTATCAACTTAAACTCGTTCTAGGAGATGATAACGTAGACAGAAGGATAGTTGACTATTTTTCATTTAATTTGGTTCGTAATACACAATAAAATTTTGAAGAGCTGGCAAAATATCAGCGACCACTATTTGCACAATGCACACAACGTTCACACTTTTTTGTCAGAACCAAAAGAAAGCGTTGATATGCGACAAAAATACCATAAAATAATGTCTCTAGCTTGAATAGCCTGCCTGTTTAGGCAAAGTAAGACAGGAGAAAGTAGGAAAATTAGGGCATTTTACGGTATATAAAAAGGTATAAAAGATGCATAAAATAAATAAAGAAAAAAATATATATAAACAAAATGCACATTTCAAAACTTTATACTGCTAGTGTACTGATAAAATTGTTATCTGTTTAGCAATTTTACAAGAATAAAAGTCAACTCTAACGCTACATATCAAGAAGTCTTATAACTTAAGAATACTTCATGCAGACACTTCATAAAACAATGGAAGTATCAGAACAATAGAAACTACTCAACAATGTAAGAGTGAGTTCTGTTTTTGGAATCTTGCTCTTACAAGTTCTTTGTCTAAATACCTAAGATACGATACAAGCTGCTATAGTGTGAAAACTTATGGCCGAGAATTTATTGATTCATACTCGTACGTTTCAGCATATCTGCGGTTACCAACCTGCTTGCCATAGTTGTCAAGATATGCAGTCAGATTGGCAACCACAATTTATTGCATGGCGCGTGGTATGTTCTACTAGCACTATAGTAGCGAGTGGCGGATTACGTGGGTCGAGCGGCACGATCGGCTCTATCGCGCACACCTCTCTAATTGGCATTTATTGCAATTTTCTATTGCATGTCTTAAGCGCAAAGCACGTAGGTATGTTCTAGTAGCACCTAAAAATCCAACTTTTGTCGCATGAAATCGTATCTGACAATCATATTGAACATAAAAGTACATTGTCAGAAAGATAAATGATTGTTGAACTTATTTTTTTTTAAATCAATCAATTGCTATTTTTACAATAAAAAGTGGATTTAGTAGCTTATGCTATAGATTTATCACATCCGCATGGAGGGGTAAATACGATAACTTCTGAAAATATTAAATGTTCAACTCAATCTATTTTTTGATCTTTTCATTTATCATGTGGGAAGCCATGGAATGTGAATGGCTGTTTTATTTTATTTGGTTAACTAATTTTTTCCGCTTGGAAAATTAGAAATTTTTGGTGTTTGTACAGCCTTGTAATAATATATTTACTAAATACAGATACATTTTGACTTACTGCGGGCTGTGTCATCGTTGTGAGTGGATTACTGTATCGTTTATTTACAGCGACACGTGATGAAAAATATCGATCGCTGTAGAAGTACAAAGTATTCCAAAAACTAAATTTGATACATTCTTGACCAAGGTAAGATATTATTATTATTTTTAAAATCACAAATTTTCGTTGTGATATATTGTTTCGCTAAAATTACGTAGGATTTATACATACTAGGGCCGATGCACATACAAAGGTGAAGCCTTTTGCTAGCATCATAAACGTAGCGGAGTAAAACTCTAAAGTCATAACTATCTTTATTTCAACAAAAGATTCAATCCAATGGTGTGACATTGCGCAGATGTAAATTAATCAGCTCATCTAATCAGTTCAAATTAATAAGCTTATCGAGCTTCGCTCGCTCAGCTTCAATAAATTAGATTAAATAGTAAAAGAAAAAAAAATCAAATTCAGATTTTTATTGTGTATTGTGGAAAAAAATATGTAAATTGGTCTACAATAAGGAAAGGAAATAGATTTCAAGGAATCGTTTCCATGCGCCATGAGAGCTCCGCTCCAATAAATATAGTTATACGTCTTAGACTTAATGGGAGTGACCTAAAAGTGTACTTTGGTGAATTCTAAATTAAAATACTGGTTATGACTAGATGAAATTTTGTTTGAAATCAAACTACAGTTGATGAAAAAAAAAATTATTAGCGAGTCTGGAAAATACTAGTGTTTGCGATAATGCCTAAGTAAAACCTAAAAGTTAAAGTAATATATAAGTTTTATTCCGATGGTTTAAAGATAACTCTGTTAACTTCTTCAATCCCCATAAAAATCTCATACAGTCGCATGCGCCCGACAAATCCCGAGCACCCACCCACATCACTTAAAACCATTAAAACTTATATTTGGAGACTACTTTTCCGTGAAGAAGTTTGGAATTATAAAATCTATACAAAATTCTCTATCCTGTGGTCAAAATTTAGGTTTTACTTCATTACAAAAAGATTTTTTTTGTATTTTGATAACAACAAAAACATATCAAGCGAATATCGTCAGCGTGAAAATCATAATTATTTCAATGTATATTAATCGAAATTATTTACGTAAAAAGATAAATTATATTTCCACAAAACATTTCATTCCAATTGTATAATAAAACACTATACTAAAACACTAATAAAACACTAAAAAAATCCAAAAATCAACACAATAACATTCACGCGAAAATGTCGTACGAAATGAACGTAGATTATAAATAAATATATTTAGGATAACTAACTTTTTATTGCATTAGAGGATACAAAATTTTACATGGAGCCTATAATACCAAACTTCTTCATGGAAAAGTGCTCTCTATATATTAGTTTTTATGGGATAAAGTGCTGCGGGTGGGTGCGGTCGTATTTCATCGCTTGAATTTTGACGGAATATCGAAGCGGTCAAAGGCGAATGCCCATTTTGGCCATGGAAGGCCTAACAATATGCATTTGTTAAAAAATATCTTTATATATGGTTACTAATCGCAGTATTCATTTATCCTATAAAGATGGGTATATTTTTGCACAAAAAAGGTACTGAAATGATAAAAATAAAATTAGGTAAATGCGTAATTCATTAGTTTGTGGATAAAATAAAAAATGTTGCCAATCACAAATCTCATTAAAAATCGATTCCCTTTTTTCAATCGATTATTTATGGTGTCATTATTACAACGCTAATATAACTTTTCGATAATCATCATGATGTTATGATATAGGTGTAAAGCAACCGTTGACAACAGATATTTGTAGTCAACCAGTTGTTTATCCGACTACAGAACCAAAAGGATGATTATGTTTTTACTGTGTGTGCTGGTGGCTAAGCTGAATCGCTTTTTGCAATGGTGCTTAAAAACTACTTGACCGATTAAAAAATTCTTTCACCATTCGAATTCTATTATGACTGTAAAACGTAGGATGCATTTTATGATAGAGAACGCTGCTTTCAACCAATATATTAATTCAGCTAAACACGTAAAGTACTTTCACCGCTAGAATATTATCTATAATTATAGATATCTAATGTAGGATGCATTTTATTATAGAGGGCGCTACTCTCTACGAATACGTTTTATTAGCTAACCTCGAAAAAGTTAGTTATTTTAGATAAAAGTTAGTTAGTTGAGTGATAAAATTATATTATTAAAATAAGTATTTGTGATATTAATACTTTATAAATAAATAAAAGTAAACATCTACCTAAGATGATCAAATCCTATTATTACTTTTACAATTTAACAACCGTATTTACACACTTTACCTACTTAGGTTGATTGTTTTAGATATAGGTAATAAATCTAAAATAAGAGAGCTCCACTTAAACGAAAAAAATATTAATAAAATATAACTAAAAGTTGGAAAAAGTGGCCCAATGTGAATCAGACTCGCAAGCCTATGAAAAGTTCAGTAGTAACAAGCGTAAATCTATATCTACATCGAGTTAAATAAAATACCATTACCATTATCGCCAGCAAAAAGTTACTTTGTTTTCCTAGTGTTTGTATAAAGGACAAAATTGTAATTGTGGTTCTTGAAAATAAGCTACTTGTAGCTCAAAAAAAGGACTAATCTACATTATAGGGCTTTCTGTGGTTTATTCATTACGAAAGAGAAACACTTATTGCACAAAAAATATTTTTATCAATTTGAAGCCAAAAACAACCGTTGTTATCGGATTGGTTGAAATCGTTGACAACCGCCTTCACATCTGTAGTTATGATAATTAAATAAGCAATTTACTAGCTGATTTATAATGAATTCTTTACAGTATACCAAAACGCTACTGCACAATATAACTGTTATTCTTATCTGTTCTTAACAATACATTTAAAAATGGAATCTTGTTATGATAATTAAACAAGTGAATTTCTAGCTGTTTTACCATGATTTTTTTAGAGCATAACAAAATGCTACTGCACAATTAACTGTTCTTAAAAATACACTTAAAATAGAATTTAAATAAATAAAGTAAAATACCTACGTTTTAAAAAGTAAGCAGAACTTAAAACGCCTCCAAGATTATTCTCTTTTTATGAAATTATTAATCGAATAATAATCGAATCGCTATCGATATTATGATGTTATGATAAATAAACAAGCGAACTACTAGCTCATTTACTATGAATTCTTTAAAGTATAACACAATGCTACTGCACAGTTTAGCTGTTACTGTTATCTGTTTTAACAATACATTTAAAATGGAATCATGTTATCATAAACAAGTGAATTTTTAGCTGATTTACCATGAATTGTTTAGAGCATAACAATACGCTACTACGCATTTCAACTGTCCTTAAATATATATTTAAAAAAGAATTTAAATAAATAAAGGAAAATATATTTTAAAAATCGTGTAGAACCTAAAGCGCCTCAAATATTATTTTTTTTATTAAATTGTTAATCGAATAAAAATCGATATCGTTTCATCGTATTTATGTTAGTTATGTGGCAACATCAAATCTGACAGCTAGGAAATCTGTCATGCGAATGATATCACAATTCAACAATCAACAAGTAAATAGGTACTAGAGAATTCACAACTAAATAGTCGCAATTGTGTTATTTTGTTTGTTATTTTTCAAATAAATTCTCAAGAACTCATATGGAGTGAGTTTGGCCATCACATTGTACGACTTGAGGTAAGTATTCAACAGTTTTTAATTTATTAAGTCTAGTGCTGATATCTGATAGTGATACATATTTTTACTCTGATTGCATATCAACTCAAGAAGTTGTTTTATTTTTTAACATATGCACAAGCTATATCTGACAAACATAATAGCTTATTTATAACATGGCGATAAGATTAGCTAGCTAACACCAGATAGTTACGAAATTGACAATTTTTATCAAGGGTATGTTCCGAAATACAAATCAGTACACTGGCAAATGCAAATGACGTCATCAATTGACACTATATTGTACTGGCGTGCCACCGCCATTTTGCGTCGGATATCCGGCCACAATAAAACAATTTTTAATTGTGTGTGCGCCGAATGAAGGAAGCATGCCAGAATTTGTTTTTATTTATTCAAATACAAAAAATTATAGAATAATTGCTAGTATCTTCATTAGGAAGATATAATGATTTTGCAGCAAAAAATTACAAAATAATCGCCAACACTTTTCCAATATAGCGTAAATGTATGACGTCATATACTGTCCTATGTTTTGGAACGAATCACCAGTATAGCGTCGATTCATGACGTCATTTGCATTGGACAGTACACTAGGTTCTATTTTGGAACATACCCCAAACACCAAGAAATGAGGCAGTCGTTTCTTAATAGTTTTTGGACTACTGGTAGTCAGTCAGTTCTTAATTATTAAATAATATAGGGCATTAAGTTTTAAGTAACATTTACCTATATTTGAGTTTAAAGTAAACAAATCTATTTTATTTTGTTCACTTTGTCTTAATTTTTTTTATTTAATATTATTTCAGTTGCCATCGTCATCGCGTGTGTGTCATAATTGCTGGCGAAGGACTGATAAAGTAGCATCACGTTGAACTGCAGAACGGGAACCATCTGAATCATCTAGTCCGTCCTCGTTGCAATCTGAAGTGAGTAATGTATTGCACCCAGAACAACAAAGCTTAGATCATCAATATACTGCTGCCTAAAATATATAATCATCATACAATATACTGCTGCCTAATTATGTAAGAGCACCACTCACACAAAATAATGTTTTTTCCTGGTTGTAACAATTCCAATCAACTCACTGTTCCATCAGCATTGCGGATATGTCTTTTTACGAATACAATTACTATGTACCTCCAGAATGTAGAATCAGTAACTACCAATGACTCTTGGGATTTACTATTAGAATTAATATATAACCATATTAAACATTTAGTATAGCACAAATTATAGATTTTGCTACATTATTGTAAGATAATATATACCATCATATAGACTGAAAATATTCACAGTATGCCTGAACATACTGTACATTATTATCTAGGCTTATCAAAGGCACAATACCAACAAATTCTCTCTGAAGTTCCCAAAATGTCAAGTAAACATAGTGGTTGTTTTGCACTTGCTGTATATTTGATGAAAGGAAGAACAGGAGATAGTGACGAATAGATATAGGCATTTTTGCAAGTGCCAAGAAACAAATTAGAGCGGCTCATGAACATGGCCCGCGAAATATTAAATCAGGGTTCTTCCTATGAATTTTATCCATCGTTACCACTCTCTGTGCCAAATTCCATTCAGTAATTATGATATTATATTAGAGGCAAATAATTCCTTAGCTTTCCTAGATGTTTTTGTCATCCAAAATCCTAACAACATCATAGGTCAGACTGTGTATAGAAAAAAGACCCACACAAACTTATACTTAAAAGGTGAATCTCACCATCATCCTTCACAGTTAGTTACCGTGAGCAAATCTTTGTTACAGAGAGCATGTGGGATCTGTGAGAGCAAGCACCTGGTCGCGGAGATTCAGCATGTTAAGCAGGTTCTGCACAACATCAAGCTTCGGGTCCCGTGTCTACGTCACAATGACCGAGTCGAGTGTGTGCCTGCTGTACTACTGTATGATAAAGGTGTCACAGACAAGATTGGCTACATCTTAAGCGAGCTTTTATTAGAACATTCTACAAGCTGCTGAAGAATATTAGTCATTTTTCAAAATCCATCAAGTGTCATATTCCTCTACAAGATGCAGCAGTGTACAAGCTTAATTGTGAATGATGTCTTTCATATATAGACGGCAAGACAGCCCCAACCAGATAGACATACATCAGATTTGATAGACCACAAATGCTCGCGAAAGAACCTTAATTCCTACCAAGGATGATATGTGAGGTTATTGAAATTAAAAAAAACATCCTAAATTCAATAGGGAAGGCGGCTGGATACTACCACCTGCTTGAGACATTATAATTAATAAAATTAAAACTAAACCCAAGCATACCACTGCCAGACTTCAAAACACAATTAAGTTCAATCTGCGTAGATTGGACTATAAAAATAATAATAAAAAGCTGAAGGTACTCCACGTTAATACTGACATTGGGATGGCAGTCACCTCAGTCTCCCCCCCCCCCGTGACCTATAGGGTACTATAAAGCACCTGAAATGTCGGGAATTAAAAGTAAAAGAAATTAAAAGCAATAAAATTGGTAAAAGTAGTCGTTAAAAAACTGTATTTGTGAAAATAAAAACTTTTATATCATAAAAATCTCGACTTTTTTAAACCAATTCCTTAACCATTTCAATCTTTTAATTGCATGTTATGATTTCCATATGCTTTTATATGTGGCCCATGACCGAAGTGTCAATGAACAGTGGGCATTCCCCTTTAGCCGCTTGGTGTTTGAGAGGTTAAAAGTTTTTTTTTTTCAATTTACAATGATAAAAATAATTGAATGTCAATAATAATAATATAGTAAAATTAAAATAAGATATTTTTTATTGTTGATTGAGATTTTTTTTCTACATTTTTTCGCGATCATATGAGCATTATGAGTCGTGGACTTTTGGATTTTCAAAACTTTTTTTGTTGACGTTTGACATAAAATTATCGGAATATTAGCAGATAATAGAGTAATAGGGTTATTTCTGAAAATTTGTATGTATTTAAAATACTTTTAAAAAAATGACTTATAAAATGAGCGCTCACGCACATTTGGATTTACCAAAAGTTTATTTTAACATTGTTTTTGTAATTTTTCTCTGGTATCTATCACATTAACTTTCTTGCGTCGTGTCGCTTGCCGATTAAGCTTAGCGGTCAGCCACCGCAGTCTACATCACCTGAGGTTGCCTCGTGTAGAGGCGAAACACGTGTCGTATTATCGTCGATGATGTGTCGTTCCTAGTGTAGTGGTGTTTGGGAGTGGTAGTGATGGGATTAGTGGTGACGGAATTAGTGCACGCAATTGAGATCCCATATTTTTATTTTATTGAACGGATATGGGCGTAGTAATTCTTATCCACTTCAAAAAACCGTGGATCGTCCTAATTTAGTAATTTTCCTTAGTCCTGATTTTATTTTATTTTATTTATTTACGCGTGAAATAAAACAAAATCAGTATTTTTAACTTCCCATTCTGATAACCCTAGCAACTTATTGTTTATGTTGGCTGTATATTCCCTCTTAGGCTGTGGCAATAGCTTAACAATGAATTGCAGCACTAGGAGCCACGGGAACAAGTATTTGTCTGCCCTACAAGTAATTGTTTCGAGATTGGATGTTTGTCCCTGTGAAATTTATGTATGTACATTGTTCCCACGATACAGGAGAAAATCCTAGTTTGGGGGTAACTTTTAATTTATAAATAATTAAAGAAGTTGCATTGCTTTGCACAGGCATTACTTATCACTTCTGTGAGAGTTTTGAAATTTATTGGCAAACTACACAAGTCTTCTGAATATGTTTTATTTTTGTGATATAGACACACACACGATGTTTTCCTTCACCACCGAGGACGGGAATTAACAACCTCAAATTAAAATTAACATTTTATTGCATACTAATTGAAAGCGTAGTGTTAGAGTGTATTTTTAATACGAGCACCCTACCGCGAGTCTCCTTCTTTTATTTTCTTTTCTTTATCGAATAAGGTGACCAAGCACACAATCCACTTGATGGTAAGTGGATGTTGTGGCACATATATATCTACCTTTATCCTCAATCAAAAATGCAGATACGTTGTCATCCCCAAAGACTGAAATAGAATGGCTCGTTTCCAGTAAAAAAGGGTTTCCGATTCTCTACACTCACCGTACGAAACACAGCAGCATTAAGCTGCTATTTAACACTGGTATTATGTGAGAACGTGGTCCTACCCCGGTGGAGCCGACCCATTCATGCTATAACCATAATATAGCTGCAGCATGACTCTACCACGTCTATCTTCTTTTACTTTTCTAAGCCAGTGCTTGACTACTATCTCTCCTACTGGTAAGTGGTGATGCAGCCGAAGATGGCGGAATGACTTAACAAAAGCGTATTTAGTATTGCCTTGAAGACAACCGCATTTTAATCGGATGGAAATGATTTTCTTTCGCATGATCTTGTTAAAGTTTACTGCGACATATGTGCTTTGGTGCTGAAAGAATTTGCCTTAATCACAACGTCTCGTAACTTTGATACTAATTTGGATATTTCACGTTTACGTGAAACAAGGTGATTATACGAGTACCGCCATCTATCGGTATCCAATGAAATGAAACGAAATAAAATAAAATGAAGTATCTAAAAAAAAAAACATTTCCGCGAGAGGCTTCTTACGATGATGAAACAAGGTCATGTGTTAGACGGGAAGAAAAGATAGTTTTTCTTGCCTATCTTATGGATAACTTTAATTTTAGGCACTACCAAGCTACACCTATGCTGTGTTTGTTTACCTCTTAAACATACTCATCTTGAGCAGTTTTTGGATAAATGTAGTAGCGTTATGGATGACTTGAATGATGACGTGCTTTTGCTTGGTGACTTTAACCAGCGAGATATTGTCTGATCTCCCACTGCAGATGCATTTCTAAGACCTACTAATTATGACAGTACTATCACCCGTGACCTTGTTGACTTTTTCTCTGCTTATGATCTGAGACAGTTCAACCATGTATTGAACCATCAACAACACATACTCGATTTAGTATTAAGTAATTCTAGATGTGGTATTATAGTGCAAGAGTCACAAAATATAATTTCACGAATAGACTTATATCATCCTCCTTCGCAAGTGCTTTTATCTGTGCGGGGGCCTCCACTACTGCCTCCCGAATTTATACCTAGGTACAACTTCTTTCTAGCAGATTATGGGATAATAAGAAATCGTTTGAACAAAGTGGATTGGAACTCAGAATTGGAACCATGTTTAAAATAGATGATGCTGTATCTAAATTTTACAATATTTTAAATCAAATTATTGCTGAGTATGTGCCCATCCGGTAACATAATAATAAGAAATATCCACCATGGTTTTCCTACAACCTCATTCGTTTGTTGCGTGAAACGGAAAAAGCTCGCCAAAACTATAAAAAAATTTAAAAATTGCTTAGATGAATTGGAATATAATATATTGAAAGAACGAACGTCGACCATGATAAAAAAATGCTACAATAGTTATATAGAAAAAGTTGTCACTAATGTTGTAAAAAATTCAAAATACTTTTGGGCTTATATTAAGAATAAACGTAAAGTAAGGAGTGACATACCATCAGTCATGAAATTTGGAGACAGAGTTGCTAAAGACGGTGACAGCATTACTAATCTTTTTGCAGACAATTTTGCTTTAGCGTATGAATCGGCTAGTGATATTGTTTTGGATGATGAAAGTATATCTCATACAACTGTAACATTAGGTCAGATAAACATAACTAGTGATAGAATAGAAAAGTGTTTAAAAACTCTTAATTCTAGTAAAGGAGCAGGACGCGACGGCATTCATCCAATATTTATCAAAAACTGTGCTACTAACCTAACAAGACCCTTGCATATCATTTACAATCGATCCCTTGTAGAAGGTTTTTTCCCCAAACTGTGGAAAGATGCTGTAATTATTCCAATCCATAAAGCGTGAGAGAAAAGCAATGTAAATAACTATAGACCCATTAGTATTCTCCCAGTTCTTGCCAAAGTTTTAGAATCATTAGTATGCCCTAGTTTATCGTGGCACATAAAGCTAACGATGTCAGAGCAACAACTTGGTTTTTTAAAGAAACGTTCTACAGCAACCAACCTTTTAACATTTGTAGATAGAATAATTACTAGTATGAGTTCGGGTAATGAAGTAGGTGCAATCTATACAGACTTTAGTAAAGCGTTTGACAAGGTGAATCACGCATTATTAATACATAAACTTAACAACAATTTTGGTATTCATGGGTCACTTTTGAATTGGTTCTCATCTTACTTAAGTAGTCGTATACAGCGAGTAGTACTGAATGGTTTTACATCTAGGGATATTTACACTGCCTCCGGAGTTCCACAAGGCTCGCATCTCGGGCCGATTCTGTTTGTTATGTTCATTGACGATATAAAACATTGTATTTTTAATTCTCAATTTGAACTTTACGCAGATGATTTAAAGCTATCCAAAACAGTTAAGAACAGTATCGATCAGATAAAACTTCAAGCGGACATAGACAGGGTTACGGAATGGTGTCGACTAAACTTTGTACATTAATAAGTGTTGTCACATAAAATTTTTCCGAAAATTTAACAAATTTTCTAGCTCTTACAACATAAACGGAACTGTGTTGAACAGAGTCGATCAGGTTAGAGATTTGGGTATTGCTCTCGATTCTGAAATGAGATTCACAAACCATATCAATAACAGGGTTAACAAATGTTTCAGAATGTTAGCGTTTATCTTAAGAAATTCAAAGGAATTCAAATCTGTTCAGGCAATGAAAGTTTTGTATTTCGCCTTTGTGCGTAGCTATGTGGTCTATTGTAGTTCTGTTTGGTATCCATTTTATCAGAATAATATTCACCGTATCGAAAACATTCAAAAAAAGTTTGTGAAAAGAATCTCTTTTATCAATGGTAGTTACCGCAGCGTTAGTAGTTATTCTGATAGGTTAAACCAATTAAATTTGCTATCACTAAAGCAACGTAAGGAACAGATGTCCATAATTTTTTTGTATAAGTTATTGAACCATGAAGTGGATTTTCCGTCTCTCCTATCACAAATTAATATATTAGTTCCTAGAGTTACGTAGTATCCATACTATAATTATATACATAAACCATTTTTAGTGTCCTTGAGAAAAACGAAATATGGTAGCTCCTCTCCTATTTGTACAATGTTAAAAAAATTTTAACCTTTTATTTCAAAAAATGGTAATTTAGATATCTTCTGTGAAAAGATAGATACTTTTAAAAAATCGATTTTGGATTGTTGTAAGATTCATTTGTAGTTTTTTTTGTTTTTTAGTTTTGCAATTATTGTAAAATAAAATCCTTTTATATTTTTACTAATTTAAAATGTTTAATTTGTAATCTGTAAAACAACGTCTTTATTATAATAAGAATGTTGTGCATACCTTTAATTTAAACGCATATGTATAATGCATTTCTCCAAAAAGTGTGATATCATAAGTTCTTAGCCTTATTAAATAAATTAAAAAAAATTTAAAATCTTTTCCATTTAACCAAACTGAGCCACAGCAACGTGTGGCGGGGTACAACTTGTATAATATATTAGTATATAGAACTAATAATATTGTTCTATAAAGAACTATTATATAATACTATTAATAATGATATCATAGTATCGATCTTTTCAAAGTATTATTAAACAATAATTATTATTACTTTATAACACTTTTGAAAATACTTCGAAAATCTAAACAGTACCTAAGAAAATCCTTAGGTTTTACGTTTGTTATAAAATTGTTATTAACTTTGAAACCGTATTTTAATATTTCGTTCCCTTTATTAGTTTTTAAAATTGTATTTTCAAGGAGAAAAGAATGTATTGATTATCAAATTTGGGACGAGACTTAACAAAGAAGCACGTCTCAAGTACTGTTGCAAGTTTTGCAATTATGTTAAGGCTTACGTTTTGTACGTAATCTTATGAGAAACTAAACAAAATCGTTTCAAACATAAATCTTTTATTGCGCGGTGGCCATACTTATGAGGAATCTTATGTATATATAAAAACAAACTTTCTTTGCTAGTCATCATTCGTCCATTCATCCGATTACTTATTTTTATTACTTTTTTAAATATACACAGAATATAACAGATTTTTACTGATTTATATTTTTGAAATTTTTCGAAAATAAGAGGGGCATTTTAGGCTTTAGCGGGTAAGAGAGACAGAAATCCATGCTACGCTACATGTAAGCTCAATTCACTAGGTGATAGAGCTTCTTTTCAACCTGGGAGTCCGTCTGGGTTGCCACTCTATTACCTATATCTACCGCCTTTTAGCAGTTTGGTCACTATTGAGCTCCGATTCAAGCCGGAACAGAAATACTGTAAGTAGGATAAGGTATTTCATGTTAGCCCGTAAGGGTGACGCATCTGAACGCATCTGTGTTATTTGCAAGTATCGTTTTTTACAAAATCGGGATGACAAACGTGCAGCACGCAATACCTTATGGTAAGTAAATTCTACGGCCCATAGACACATTTACCCTCGATAAATGTAGATGCATTGTCACCTCAGAGGACAACGTTAAAATGCCTCGTTACCAATAAAATTTCTGTTTCTTTACACTAATTATACGAAATACAACAGCATTAAGCTGCTATTTGACGCTAGTATTCTGTAAGACATTTGACATTATTTGAGTAAATTTTCATCCCATTTTGTTGAGTATTATACAACTGTTAGTTAATGAACCTAACGTTCAACGCAAGTGCGTCGTTCAAGAATATGTGCTGTTCTATTAAAAACGTTACGATAAACTTTTCGAATTCCATTACCATTCCACCACCGAAAACCATCACAGATTACCAACACACTCTTAAGTCTAACTCTAGACTTCAGTTATAATTAGTTGCATTTAACAGGGATGTACTCATATTATCACTTAAAATTCTTTAAATTTCTAGTCTTATTATTTAACAGATATTATTCCCAAATCTAATTCTTTACACGTGCGTTTGTTTTTATTGGTAAATGTTTACGACTTAACTACTCTTCACCACATTCTGTTGATGCATTAACACTTATTGCACTACTTATCGCAACGAATCTCGATCTTAAGTGCTTTTTTTGTCTAATATAAGCCCGTATTTCAATTAGATCGCCGCCTCCACAAATAACCGTGATCGTCAAGCGGTTAGGAACGTACGGGGCGTTGTGGCCGTAGTAATCCAAGTTAGAACCATGTTCACGGCAGCCTGTCGCTGTCACGGTGGAGATTTTTCTTATTTTATGTCAATTTCACTACTAGAGAATACTAGAGTTAAAAGTAATTAAGATAAAATAATTTTTTTAATCTTTTAAACTTTATATTTATTATCATAATAATTTTTTTATCTAATTGGATTCGTAACGTACTCCTAAATTTAAACGCCGATAAAACACAATATATGTTATTTTTAATGAGAAACAATAACATACCTACTTACCTAAATATTTACGCTCATAACTGTAGCTCCTATCCTATGATGACACTGCATGTGCATGTCACACATTAACAAAAACATACAATATAAAATATCTACGTATCACACTTGACACAAAATTTAAATTTCCGCAAGCACATTGATTTGCTTTAGGGCGGCACTGAAAATTTCGGGAATCAAGGAAGTGACACAACATTACTATTTAAAAATGTATTTATTGCTTTTCGAAGTATTCTCCGCCAAATTTTACACATTTTTCCATACGATGGAACCAATAATTGAAGCAACCATTCCATTCGGAAGTTGGGGTCTCCAAAATTGCCGTTTTGTAGGCGTCCACACCTTCTTCAGGTGATGAAAATCTCTGTCCACGCAATATATTCTCTATTTTAGGGAAAGTATAGAAATCATTAGGGCTTAGGTCGGGGCTGTACGATGGATGGTCTAATAATTCTATGTTTTCTTGCTCTAAAAACTCTTTTGTTCTGTGTGCGATGTGAGAACTCGCATTGTCGTGATGGAGGATGATGCGGCGGTTGCAGTTCTCTTTACGGAGTTCAGAAACGACCTGTGGCAAACAAATGCTAGCATACCATTTTGCATTAAACGTTCTTTGTCCCTCAAGAGGAATAGTCGTAACATGGTTAATGGGAAAACAACTTTTTACACCTAATTGTTCATGCAAGATTATTTGTATTTGACTCATGCCAATGTCTAAAGTTACCTGAATTTCGCGGTATGTCACATGTCGTTCTTCCTCAATCAGCTTACGCACAGCATCAACGTTTTCTTGGGTGACTGCAGTTTTTGGACGACCTTGACGAGGATCATCACTGAGCTTGACACGTCCACGTTGAAATTCAGCAAACCAGCGATAAATTGTGGTTTTGGATGGGGCTTCATCACCAAATGCAGAAATCATCCGGTCAACACACTGTTTTTGTGTTAAACCACTTCGAAAGTCATAATAAATCATCGTTCTTGAATTTTCTCGAGTCAATTCCGTTTTCTCAACGACTAAAAAAGTTTGACAAAACCTTGTGACAAGACCGAGAATCTTTTTTTAAATAAAATAAATGGTATTCGATTTTTAAAACCAAGGAGTTTTCTATTAAAAAGATTTTATTTATATGACAGGAACAGTGGAAATATTCCACTCCCGATACTTTTAGTGCAGCCTGTGTATGCTAGAGTTCGTAAATTAATATATATTTTTAAATATCTCCGTAACGTCGCTGACTTTAAATTGATAAGAGAGGTCTATTTAGCTTTGTGTCAATCCATACCAACTTATGGCAATACTTCCTGGGGTGGTGCTTCTAAAATAATGTTGCTCCCACTAGAACGTGCTCAGAGAACTATTTAATGTAGCCACTTTCCGTCCATTCATGTTTCCTACACATCTACTTTACTTGGCATGTAGTGTGCTAACTGTCCGTCAGTTGTTTATCCTCAATATCATAATAAAACAGCACACTGAGCTTAAATTTTACTTAAAACCCATAGACAGGAGAAGGATGGACTTAGTTTGTGTGAACCCTCAAACCAAACATGCATTTGTGAACAGATTGTACAAATAACAAGCGCAAAAAGTTACTAAAGATATATAGTGTAAGTTAAGAAGAAAAAAGAAAGAAATGTAAGAAAGAAATATAATATCATTGTAAGGGAATATGTGAATAAATTGAATTACAAAGACACAGAGAAGTTAGGCTGTATGTGATGATGGCCTGGTCCCAGTAGAGCTTGGTGTGGTCATTTTTGAGCATGGCTTCCGGCAAGTACTTATAATACGGCAATTTTCGGTCCACGAGACCGTACTTCAGAGCAAGATCCTGGTGTGGAATTCTGGCTACTAGGTTGTGCCTGTGCAAGTACTCAGAGCTAGAAAGCGCCGAACAACCGGAAATGACATGCCTAAGTTACTCACCGGGATGGCGATAAGTACGACAGACGTCGACGGTGCCATCCTTTAGGATGTATCTCCGGTAGTTGTTGGTCTTAATAACCTGATCCTGTATTACACATACAAACAATCGGTTTCCCCGAAGAGGTCAACAAAGCGTAGCGTCGAGGGAGGCTTACGAAAGGCTCATGTAGAAAAAAAAAGAGCCTTGTAGAACACCCCGTGGAGCTCTTTCTTCTTCCATATGGTCTTCCAGTCGAAAATGCTCTGCACTGCCGGGTCTTGTCATTGCTCGTTGGCTAAGGATAGAGGGGTAAGTCCTTTATCACAAGAAATGACGTCCTTATGGAATGGATCAGCCGATCTCGCCAGGAAGTAATTACGGAGGCTGCATACTTCGCGCTTATGTATAGTAAGCGCGCTCAAATAGCCACGCTCAACGCTCAAATAGTAGATGATTATAAAAACAAAACTCGTGTCTAAAGATTCAATTAACCGGGACCAAAGGTGCAACGAGACTCAATTTACAGAAGTTTTGTATGATATAGATGTTGGCTTATCTTAATATATATAAATTACGTGTCACGTTGTTTGTCCGCTATGGACTCCTAAACTACCTAACCGATCAAATTTGCACACCGTGTGCAGTTTGGTTCAACTTGAGAGATAGGATAGTTTTTTTGCCCATGAGTGACACACAATTTTTTTTACGCATTTAAGGATTTTTAATACGACATGACAATGGGTCGTCGAAAGGGCAGAACAACGTCTGCCTGGCAAGCTAGTATGTAAATAATTTATAAAACCTGAATTCGCAACGGTCTTATACTTTAGTCATTGTAATGTGACGGTAAATGTTAGTAAAAGTAATTGTGTTTTTAAATAATTGTACTTTAAAAAATACAGTTCAAGCTAAAATGTACATAAAATTTAAATGACTTTATGTCAAGTACTTTTTTTTTATATTTCTTGATCAAATGATTTAATGTTATCTTTGTAATTTAAAATGGTCTCTAGATGTTTATTGATTGATCTAATTAAAGTTCTATTGTTCTGTATTTATTATTATGTTTCAATAAATGTTTAATTTTTTTTAAAATAATAAAATATTATATACTTTATACGTGACTTTATATTATATACCGTAAAATAATCGGCTATTCGGCTAATCGGTGGTTTAAAGTCACCGTGTACTATAATTTTTTTTAATTATCACACAGTCCTATTCCCTTTAAAAATAACAGTAGGAGACAATGTAGCTATGTGCGTCACATTCAAACACTCAAAGGCGCCTAGTAAAAATTCCAAATAAAACTAGTTGCAGAAATAAAGTTTTTAAAATAGTTCCATATAAATTTACACTAGATCTAATAATTGACTAAATATAAAAAAAATAATTTTGTGCATGCTAAAATACATTTAAATAATTTCTAATTACTGAGTTTTTCATAGTGGATACAAGGAGCTTCTTCGGCTAGAAACATCAAAATCTTCATTATCTCACAAAGAACTTAATCCGTTCATGAAGGGATCTCTTCGGAAATGCCTTGTTAAACGGGGATATAAACGATTTCCGCGCGAACTCTTTTGAGCTACGATTGTTAGGACTAGGATGACTGAAAGGCTGCAATTTTTACCTATAATACCATTTACCTTAGTAAATTCACGATCTTTACTTATCATATATCATTTATAACATTTTTATCTATCATTAAGTACTTCTTTTAAAGTTATTTTTATATTATGTGCATAGAATTTTTTCATGGTCCTTAGTGGTCTCGAGTTATTCGAGTGAGTCTTTTTAGTCAACTTCAAAAAAGAACGAGGTGTACAATTCTACTATATACTGAAATGACTAACAAAACAAGTGATGGTCACTCCAAGCGAGGTTGACAGGCTCACGCTGAAATTAAGTTGTTGGACTACAGGGCCTCCACGGCTCTACGGCCCAGATATATTTGCGTTGGGTACTTGAACTCTTTTTTATGATGATGTCCGACTGTTTTAATACGGCATATCTAGTGAATATGCTGTCAGTGCTGGCCGGTAATAAGTCTGGTATATGGAAAAAATACGAGGCTTCACTGCTAGTCATAATAGAAAGCATAAAGTACTCAGCGAGCTATTGAGAAGGCTGTGCTCCAAGTTTTTCTCCATGACAATAATAGAATTTAAAAGACATTAAAGCAAGTTTAGTAGAAAAAAAACTAATTTGCAAGTTCAAATTTAAATTCCTTTGCTATAAATAAGGTAGGTATTATGTTTTTACAGTAATTTTTAATGCCTCTACTATAGATGTATGTTATGTCATACACAGTATTTAATAACATCTCATGTTACATACTAAAAATCAAATAAATAAATAAAAGTTTTTATAAAGATACCTTAAGGATCTTAGGGACTACTCGTATATATGATAGAGTCGTAGATTTTTTAAAGTATTCAATAATTGAGCGACGGTAGGAATTTATAAGAGCAGACAAATGTTGATAAATGTAGGTTTACCATTAAAGGTGATATAATCGTAGTGAGGCTAAATTAAAAAAAATACAATTTCATTTGTCATTGCATTAAAGCAAACAAATTACAATAAAATTAAAATAGAGCAAAATTAACAGCGAATTTCGTCATGTCATGTCTCGCAATTCCAACTACGAATACTGATTCAAACTGTGAATGAAACAGCGAACAAGCATTTTGAGATTAGGTGGAGTAGTTTATGGAAATGTTATATGTAAATAGAATTAGTAAATATAATTACTGGCATTCTTAAATAACTTAAACTGAAAACTGTTATTACAACTATTAAGTATTCATATTTTATAGAAAATCTGTGTGCGAATATTTTGGAAATAATATACTTAAAATAAATAGAATAAAATACATATTATATAAATACAAGAATACACATTGAAATTTATTTTTTTACGTTTTATGCTTTTATCACTGGTGTGTAAAAATTTCGATCTGGGATAAATCAGTAAAACACCCAGCGGAACTTAATTACAAAACTCTCATTTACAATATGTTTTATAATTAAATATTAAAACATTTAGAAATATCATGGTAGCGAACCTCATTGCCAGGGGTTATTATGGATCATATAATTAATTTCATTTTATTTTTAAGTTAGTAACGAACGTACCCACAACGTGATTCAGCAGAATATGCCAGTGGCATTATGTCATATTGTCAGAGCCAAGGTTGTAATATATTAAATCCTTAAAGAATAAATAATTAAAAGATTTATTAAAACAGAAATTATTTCAATTGATACTCCATACTTCAGTTATTACTACAAAATTTAATATTATAATACTACGTATCGACCAGTTGTAGTCGATGCAAGACTTTTCTGTTCCATTTTGTACAAAAAAAAATATTAATTCTCGTAAATAATTTGTCAAGGAAATGTGTTTTCAAACCAAGCTGCAACTTTATTACAGTTGTAGCACGAATGGATCGGCTCAACCGGGGAAGGAACATGCCCTTATAGAATACCAGCGTTAGGAATGCACCGTTTCCAGAAAAAAAGGTCCAGTTCTATACACTCACGATACGAGATACAGCAACATTAAGCTGCTATTTTACGCTGCCATTCTATGAGAGCATGTTCCTTCCTACCCCGGTCGAGCCAACAAATTCGTTCTACAACCATAATATACCTGAAATGTGGCTTTGCCACTGAGACAGGAGATGGGCAGCATCATTTGCTTCATAACAACTCAAGGTGTTGGCGTGGCAACTGAAAAGAAAATTCCCCAATCTATGGAGGAAGCCTATATTCAGTAGTGGATTTTGATAGACTGTAAGGATATGAAATGAAGGAGTAAATTTTTTATAGCACATTAAGTAACTTAAAAAAATCTTCTAAAAACTCATGAGAAAACACTTCAACGACAAATCAGTTCCAGGTCTAAACGATTTTACTACGAAAGCATTTTCCTCACATAAATAGCTTTTCTAATTAAGATAATCCTTTAGCATGACATTATGACTAATAAAGTATTCGGCGGTAAAAACTATTTTATATTGTCTGCGTTCAAAGTAATGTGTCATAAAATTTTTAGCAGAAATTAATGTAAGATAAATGCAAATGCTTTCTGTATTAAATAAGTGTATTTTTCTTCTATACGTATCCTGGCTACTGCCATGGCATTCTCTGCTTTGCTCGATGTGAAGATTCTTTGGTAAGGTGATTAATGTGTACGTAGAATTATTATTTTTAAATACTTACTACAATTGAATAAAACTATTTATACGAATTTTATCGCATTTAATCAACTTATTTTTAATTCTCATATGATTATAGTTGTTGAAACGAAGATGCTCTCTCGATACGGAGGTTTTTTGAAAATTGCACATAAACGACACAATTGTTTTGTAGGTCATGTTAAATAAAACTACACATCGAGACAACAAATGTTTTTAAATCACACGAAACGTCGCGAATTAAAAACAAGTAAAATTAAACGCGATAATATCCGTAAAAATGTTTTATTCGTTGTTTAATGAAGAACGGTCAAAGAGAATAGAATGAAGGTATATAAAGAAACGAAGGTATAGAAGTCTTATATCGCTTCTTTTGCGAATAGGTAGCCACTTCAATCCAGAACGTGTCAGGAATGTGGTCAAATTTGCGTAGATAGACAATAAAACGATTCGCATTATTAACAAGGCGTCTTACTTACCTAGAGAGGTCAAAGTAACACACATCAGCACAGTCAATTATTAAGAAAATAGGAGCTTAAATAAGGCAGATCTTTCTTTTATTAGAAGGAAAGTTTCTGGGCACATTTAAAGATTTTTATACACGACGTATAAATTGATATAGTGTAAATTTATATGGAACTACTTTAAAAACTTTATTTCTGCAACTAGTTTTATTTGGAATTGTTACTAGGCACCTTTGAGTTGTAGGAGACAATGTAGCTATGTGCGTTATTGTTAAAAAAGTTTCTAAGGTTTGAGTTTGTGGCGGCACTGTCGTCGCGGCACTGTAATAGCGTAAAACGGAGCAAGAAAAAAACAGCCGAAGGTTAAATAATGTTAGCAAAGTTTTCAAACGATTATATATATATACATATGCGGTTTCGTGGTGCAGTGGCTAAGCAATTGTTAAGTTGCTGCGCGTTGGACGGCGGGTTCGAAACAAGTAGCTTGACCAACAGTAAAAAAATGATTTTTTTTCTCTAATGCCTGGTTTCTATATTTAAAGGAAAGTTCAAGTGTTACTCGTTGCCCTGAACGACGGGATGATATTAAAGTTATGCATAACTTTTTAACGTCGAATATATGCTTGTCGGTCGCATAACACATGCATACGCGAAAGCGTGTCACGAGGATATTCGTTATGCGACCGACAAGCATATATTCGACGTTAAAAAGTTATGCATAACTTTAATATCATCCCGTCGTTCAGGGCAACGAGTAACACTTCAACTTTCCTTTAAATATAGAAACCAGGCATTAGAGAAAAAAAAAAGATTTTTTTACTGTTGGTCAAGCTACTTGTTTCGAACCCGCCGTTCAACGCGCAGCAACTTAACAATTGCTTAGCCACTGCACCACGAAACCGCATATGTATATATATATAATCGTTTGAAAACTTTGCTAACATTTATTTAACCATATCGTTACAACGAAAACAAGAGTGTTGCTCTTATAACGATATTGCGACGTTGTTACAAAGGAGGTTGCTATCACAGACTATGTAGAGGATTTGCTGATTACTAAAACATACAAAAGCTAGTATGACTTTATAAAAATAAATACAAATAGAAATGTTCGAGAAACATCTAGATAATATTGTTTTTGTTATTTAAAAATATTTTCTCTACTAGAAAAAAAAAAAAACAACAAGTTCTATCCGTAGGCGAAATGGCGGTAATAAATGTCAGAAAACTTATATTCACTGCTTATACGAGGTGATTTTGTCTAAGAATATCTGCGAAAATATTTGTTTCGTGTAAAACACACGACATGTTGATGTTTTTTTATGTAAAATAAATACTATCAACAACTCCTATTATGGTTTTGACTGCTCAATACTTGTCTTATATTTCTTAGGCACAATTGTAAGCATTAAAGTAGCCAGATAAGAGAGAGGCGCATAACCCGCCTAATATTGTACCAACCTACAGAAGGTCTATTCCATCACAATGGCTCACAAATTCATTCCATCTTTCGAAGGCCATGTGATCTATTTTGGCTATTCAATAATCTTCTTTTAGCACACGTGACAAAATAAGCAGTTTTGAGGTAGACATCGATGACTAAATTGGAACTTTGCTTCAAATATGTCTAGATCTAGATAATCACGAACTACCTAAGTATAAATTATTATGCCCTGATATAAGTACATACAACATCAATCTTAAATATACGTTATTCAATTAAATGATTACCTTAGTAGTATCCTCAATAATTATTGTTGACGATAACGTAAAAAAGAAATCAAAAATAAACTAACATCGAACTTCACCCAATTGCTTTCCGTATGTAAAGTATTTTTATCAAACATTAAGTTATAAAAAATTAACTATTTTTACTAAAATGTTTTTATTTTAGTTAGAATTTTAGTAACTTCCAAAAATCATGAAAAATTTTCAATTTAAATTTGCATTATGTAAATGTATAATTTACATAATTAAAATTTAAATGATTAAAACTTGGTAATAAATTGCCAAGTACATTAAAATTGTGCTCAAAATTATCATCATAAATAAATTTTTGCCAGGGCAATCCTCTATATATATATATATATATATATAAATAAATATATATACATATATATATATATATATATATATATATATATAAATATATACATATACATAATATACAATGCAAATTTAAATTGAAAATTTTTCATGATTTTTGGAAGTTACTAAAATTCTAACTAAAATAAAAACATTTTAGTAAAAATAGTTAATTTTTTATAACTTAATGTTTGATAAAAATACTTTACATACGGAAAGCAATTGGTTTTAATTTACATAATTAAAATTTAAATATTGTAATATTCCAAGTAATAAAAAAATATATATATATATATATATATATATATATATATATATATATATATATATATATATATATATATATATATATATATATATATATATATATATATATATAAATTTTATATATATATATAAATATATATATATAGAGGATTGCCCTGGCAAAAATTTATTTATGATGATAATTTTGAGCACAATTTTAATGTACTTGGCAATTTATTACCAAGTTTTAATCATTTAAATTTTAATTATGTAAATTATACATTTACATAATGCAAATTTAAATTGAAAATTTTTCATGATTTTTGGAAGTTACTAAAATTCTAACTAAAATAAAAACATTTTAGTAAAAATAGTTAATTTTTTATAACTTAATGTTTGATAAAAATACTTTACATACGGAAAGCAATTGGGTGAAGTTCGATGTTAGTTTATTTTTGATTTTTTTTTACGTTATCGTCAACAATAATTATTGAGGATACTACTAAGGTAATCATTTAATTGAATAACGTATATTTAAGATTGATGTTGTATGTACTTATATCAGGGCATAATAATTTATACTTAGGTAGTTCGTGATTATCTAGATCTAGACATATTTGAAGCAAAGTTCCAATTTAGTCATCGATGTCTACCTCAAAACTGCTTATTTTGTCACGTGTGCTAAAAGAAGATTATTGAATAGCCAAAATGGATCACATGGCCTTCGAAAGATGGAATGAATTCGTCAGCCATTGTGATGGAATAGACCTTCTGTAGGCAATATTAGGCGGGTTATGCGCCTCTCTCTTATCTGGCTACTTTAATGCTTACAATTGTGCCTAAGACATATTATTAAGACGACAAGTATTGAGCAGTCAAACCCATAATAGGAGTTGTTGATAGTATTTATTTTACATAAAAAAACATCAACATGGCGTGTGTTTTACACGAAACAAATATTTTCGCAGATATTCTTAGACAAAAGCACCTCGTATAAGCAGTGACTATAAGTTTTCTGACATTTATTACCGCCATTTCGCCTACGGATAGAACGTGTTGTTTTTTTTTCTAGTAGAGAAAATATTTTTAAATAACAAAAACAATATTATATAGATGTTTCTCGAACATTTGTATTTGCATTTATTTTTATAAAGTCATACTAGCTTTTGTATGTTTTAGTAATCAGCAAATCCTCTACATAGTCTGTGATAGCAACCTCCTTTGTAACAACATCGCAGTATCGTTATGAGAGCAACACTCTTATTTTCGTTGTAACGATTTGCCAATTAGGTAAGGTGAAGAATGATACACCTTTGTCTTACGTGTTATTTTCATTAACAAAATTCTTTGCAATATGCTGATGCGTCACAAATTGCGAGTTATTTTAAAATTTTGACAACAGCTGGGATAATTAATTGATGACAATAACATCTCAAGAGCGGATAAAAAACTTGATAATTATTACACATCAAAGCACGTTGTTACATCGTTCACACCTTCACAGTCTGTGGTTTACACAAAAGTTCACACGAACATACACCGAATAACTTTGGGTTATCGCACTATTTTACGTGTTAAAATGCACTTTAAACCATTACTAAAATAAGAAACACCTATATAAAATCAATATTGATAATACAACTAATACGTGCTGACATATATATCTGAGAAGTGGTCATTCACTGATGGCCGTATGAGGAGGCTCAAAGTCGCTCAGCGAGCTGTTGAGAGGGCTAGCTCGGTGTTTCCCTTCTTTATATATTAAGAAAAGACGATATTCGCAGCAGAACCAGAGTAACCGATATAGCCCAACTGATTAGTACGCTGAAGTGACAATAAGCCGGCCATATAGATTCGAAGAACTGACAACCGATGGGAAAAAACGTTATGAAGTGAAACCGTTAAACTGGAAAAGATGGATGCAGATTGCTCAGAATTTTGCTTTGTGGCATTCTATTATCTATTATTTGTTATGGTGACGATGGTTAAAATAAAGTCGCAAATTTGAAAGAACGTTTCCAGGAAATTGTATTGTAGAATTAAAAAAAATCTAAAATTGAGTTTCGTTTTATAATATAGAAATAGATTTCCATCTATTTATTAAAAACATTTCTTTACTCAACATAGATTATGTCTTAAGAGTTTTTTTAATATTGAGTTATACATGGATAATGAATAAGTTATATCCCCCAGGAATGAGAAAATCACTACTCAGCGTTTTTTTATAATAAATTGAAATAGGTTTTGAAAATGCCGCTGGGTTTTATTGTTCATTTTTAAATATATTTTTGGGAACAGTGGAATTACAAGAAGTACTGTTAAAGTTATTTGTAACATATGGGTATCATATAATATACATTTCATATTTATTTAAATTATTTTTTTTTATTTTAAATTAATGTTATTTTATATTTATGATTAATTTAAATTAATGTTATCATATTCATAATGTTATAAAAAACCAAATCCATTAAAATAGTCACTTAAAATTTATAAATCAATTACATAGATTAAAAAATATTAATGTTATTAGTAATGCACATTTAAATTTTAACCAAATATAATGAAAAATAGTTATCATACCCAAAATTATGACATTAATTATTATCTCAATCAAATTCATTCATTAATATAGAAATGAATTAATGAATAGAATTAAAATAAAATAAAATTAAATAAATATATTAAAATCTAAAAAAATAATAAATTAATGCATTTAAATCTACAAAAAAGATTGATATATATATTAATGTATTTAAAAAAAAACTAAATTTATATTTTCAATTTCCTTTATAAAATGCAAATTACATTGTAAAAAAGTTATATTGTAAAACTTATTTAGCATGGAATAAAAGGCTTTCTTTATTTATTTATTTTATTTACTTCTCTTAAATATTGCTTGTTTGTCACCCCTATTCTATTAAAATGTTCAGAACTTGTTTGCGAAATTTAGGAATGTTTTGAAAATAAACAACCAAGTTCAACTAAATTAACACAACTAAGAAATATGTCCCAGTCTTAGAAAAAAAGGCTCCATTTGTCTGCACGTATTGGCTTACGTCCAAACCATGCTCATTCACCAGGTAATGTTTTCTTGTGGATACAATTTTGTTTTAATTAAAAAGAAATGTTTACTTCCTGTTTATCTGTTCCATTTTATAATGTTTAATGGATGGAGTAAATTATTTTAGATGGTCCTTGAGGTGAAATCCTAACTCCTTTGTTATTTTATGTATTTAATTTAGTATCAAAAATCTTATATTACAGCCCGAGAAGCTGTGTGAGCTTTATCATCACCATCATCATCATAACAGTCCTTCACAAGTCCACTGTTGAACAAAGTACTTTCCCAGGGAATGACACAAAACCGATCAGTGCTACTTGTATTCATCGACTTCCGTCATCCCAGGTCATCACTCCATGTGGCAAAATAATGCTGTGTTTTGTGTGGTAAGTGTAGAGAACGCGACTCCTTTTACAGACGAGGCATTTCATCTTAGTCCTCAAAGGTGACAACGCATCTGCATTTTGATTCTTAATCGATGATAGATGTTGATGTCTATGATTAATGTCAGCATCAACTTACTATCAGGAGGACTATGTGCTCTCTTGTAACTCTTATTCTATATAAAAAATCTCTGGAAAGCTTATGCGTCAAAATTGGAGGTAAATTTTTTTTTAATTTTGATAGATATAACATTAATTTAGCTATTATTCACAATACAAAATACTATCACCAAAATAATAAAAATAGTTAATGAATATACTTTGCTCTTGTTGTATGATATTTTTATTTTAATTTTCAGGATTAATTAAAAAAACGTTACTCTCAAATTTTAAAATTGAATAAAAAATTAACATTTAGAGAAGATAACAATAAAATGTGTTAGAACAAAAAAGAAAAATCACGAAAAATAATGATAATTGAATAAAACACATTGCATATGCTTAATATTTCTGTTTTTAATTATCAAGTTTTACTAACGAAAAGAAAGAAAAGGTCACAGATGCGTTCAGTACTCTGTGGATATGTTATCACGCTCAGACTAAGGGGTTTTGGCGGGAACTTGTCCGTAGACGGATTGTCGCTCCTGTTTTGTTGCTTGAATAATGGTTTGAAGTGGATTTTGATTCGTAAAAGTGATGCGATTTTGTGAATTAAGTGTCCGCGCGTGTGAACTATTAGAGAAAACGACGAAACAAGTGCTTTGATGTCGATATAAACCTCAAGTTATTTTGATCGCTTGGGCGCCTTATGAACTTGAGTGGCTGTAGTCATCAACTGTTCGCTATGTTAAGCTGTCGTCAAAATCTCCCAAGGGCTTCGCAATGTGACGCATCAGCATATTGTGAAGAAAAAAAACATAAAATGAAGATTCCAAAAGAGAGGTCAGAAGGTCTAGAAACCAGAGCCGTAAAGCCAGTTAATAAAGAAAGCTCAGACTAAGGTGGAGTGTCGCACAAAAATCAGACCACTAAGCCGCGCGGTCATCTGTTACCTTGCTTGCTAGTCCACCTATCTAGAATGTTGCTGACGATAAAAAGCAAAAAACCATAGGAGTGACATGTAGTTAAACAAGATATAATTATATTTACAATATTATTTATTTCTAATTTTTTTTGTTTGTGTATTTATTATATTTTACTTTAGATTAAATAAAATTGAATGCCATTTTAATTTTATTATTTTGTAAATAAAATTAAATATATTTTTCAATAAAAGCAATCGCAAGAATATATGGAGATAACTGAAAAATAAATCTAAAATGTGAAAATAGAGGTTTAATAAAGAAAGATGGAAGAATCGTATGTTTGTTTTTAAGTATTTTTAATTACTTTTAATTACATATTTTATTTTTAATTAGTTTTTTTCACACCTCAGATATCAAAATAATTATTAACCCAATAGCAAGCACTTATAAAATAAAATGGAAGAAAAGTAAGCAATCTTTTTTTATTTTCTAGCATTTTGTAAAATCTCAGTTGAGGCAATACATTTTCGTTTTAAATGTTAAGTACACAATAAGACAATTATTTAATATAATTGTCTTATTGTGTACCTTTAAATTATGGTTACTCCAAAATTTACATTTCTTTTAGTTCAGAATTTCTATTGTATTTTATTACAAAGTAACTTGATTTCAGTGGTCATTTTATGAAGGCAAAAGTTATGAATAAAATTGTGCCAAAGGCACTATGATTTTTGATAATGATATTTATTTTTGATGTACATAGACAATACCATCTAGATATACTCCGAATTTAATTGACCAATTTGTTTTAATGATATATATATCCTCACATATTTTTCAGACTAATCTGTAAAATCATGTTTATTTGTCTTGATTTTTATCGAGTTTAAGTGTTACAGCAATAGTACTGCTTTATTATTATTGTTTTGAGTGGTTATCAGGAAGATGCTTCTGCCCATCTTCTGTTTAATTTTTCTAAGATTTCACTCACGGAACGATATATGGCAGTGGATATTCTTAAACCGCCACTACTACCAAACCACTAGTAGACTATTATTACGATAGTGTAATATATTACGCAACTCTTGATTGTGTTCAGTTTTAATCGTTTTTTAAGATCTTATTTATAATAAAATATTTAACGGTGTTAAAATAAACTTGCCAAAAGCTATAACCTTTTATTGGGTCTGAATTAACTGCAATTCGTAAGTATTTCGTAATCTCAAAGATTGCAGGGCTTCTGAAAATTGCCAACGACTATTTTTGGAAATAAACCGTTTTTACCCAACTGAAGGAGGGCGTTGTTTTTCGAATGTATTGATGAATACTTTACTATGGTATTTATGTTTATTTCTTCATACGCTCTGTAACCTAAACATCTTTATGTATTTTAAAATATGGAGTGTCGTTAAATTCGTAATATATAATATTTTATTTTGCTCTTTTCAGTAAGCTTTCTACGCAGTCGAGGTCTTTTTAATACTGTTTTAACTCTGCGGCTGGTTAGCTTAGTATTGCACATATAATGTCAGCAACTAATCGATTAAGTGGGGGTACTAAGCCCCCCTAAAAGAACAATTTAATATTTCACCCCTACGTCGAGATTGCAACCATAACTTGCGCGGGGTCACGTGCGGTCACGCATAGCCTATTATCTAATCTGTTGCAAAAAATTATATTTCTTTCTTTATCCTTCCAATCATCATTGCAATTGCAAGTTGTATGATGTGTGTATAATATTATAGTACCTGGGTGACCAAACTTTCCTCGGAATTAGAAAACATTAATAATTTTCTGGTTTTGTATACACGTAAATGTGTAAAGTAAAACCCTCACAGTTTAAACGTACATAAGGCGCTATACAAATATACGTGACTCGCAAATAATAATAATTGATTATGATTGTAAACTAATAAAATAACAAAGACATCAAGTATACATTTGATGTTCTAACCAACCCGCCTGCCAAGCGTGGCAACTGTGGTAAAATCCCCCGAATATAATCTATAGGGGAGACCCACGTTCAGCGGTAGGACTTTCATAGGTTGTAATGGATGGATGGTTAGACATCATTGCCACTCTGAACTTTGTCTTTCCGCGTAAATTCCTTTGCCACAGACATACGCTGCGCTATAACTTTGTAAATTGAAAAAGCGCGGGGTAGTCAAGCTCCTTAACAAATTACAAAGTTATATATTTTTGTATAATATGCTTACTTATTTTGCAAATTGAATTTTTAATTTATATTAATTTTTACAATTAATGGAACGTACTGACTTTGGTCAGGCCTTTGTCACTCTTACTACCTGCTTGATTTAAATACCTACAATCGCGCGGAACCTCAGGCAGGCCTCACTTACTCTTGCTACCTACGTGAAATAATTACCTAAAATCGCGACGCGCCCGGGCGAAATAACGTCGTAAGTCAGGGCTAGCGCGTTGGAGGCGATTGAATTTTAAAGTTTTTTTTAACGCTGTTGACGTATATAACTTTTTGTAAATATTGTTGAAATAGTTTTTGTTTAGTTTTTTTTTATAGAAGAAGGGGCAAACGAGCATGCGGCTCACCTGATGTTAAGTGACTACCGCCGCCCATGATCAACCGCAACACCAGGAGAATTGCGGGTGCGTTGCTTTAGAAAGGAGTAAGCTCTTTTCTTGAAGGTCCCCAGGTCGTATCGGTCCGGAAAAATCGCCGGTGGTAAACTATTCCACAGAGAGGTTGTACGTGGAAGAAAACTCCTTGTGAAACGTACAGTGGTAGACCGCCAAGCATCCAGATGGTGTGGATGGTATCGAGACGTTTGACGTGTAGTGCGTTCACGAAATTTGGCGGCTGGGATTAATCCGAACAATTCCTCAGAGCACTCCCCGTGATAGATGCGATAAAATACGCAAAGAGATGCAACATCTCTTCGCAGCGCCAGTGAATCGAGCCGATCGGAAAGCACTCGGTCGTCGACGATTCGAGCCGCTCTGCGCTGGATGCGGTCAAGTGGAAGAAGCTGGTACTGGGGAGCCCCAGCCCAGAGATGGGAACAGTATTCCATGTGCGGGCGAACCTGCGCCTTGTAAAGTTGCAGGCGGTGTGCCGGCATGAAATACTGTCCCGCTCTGCTGAGCACGCCAAGCTTTTTAGAGGCCAATTTGGCCTTCCCTTCCAAGTGACCACGAAACTGCACGTCACTCGATATGTCGACGCCGAGGATTCCGATACTGGCTGAGGCAACAAGGGGAGTGCCTTGAAACTGAGGGGATACGACAAAGGGGTTCTTTTTAGCGGTTAACGCGCAAACTTGTGTCTTCTGGGAGTTAAACTGGACTAGATTTAGTCGCCCCCAATCCGAGACTCTGTCCAGCAGAAACTCGACTTCAGACACAAGTTTGTCCCGGCACTCGGAGACGTTTTCCCGAGAAATATTGGCTCGGTCGGTGTAAAGAGCATCACCAGTGCTGTCAT
The DNA here is from genome assembly GCA_907164705.1 of Parnassius apollo. NCBI lineage: Eukaryota > Metazoa > Arthropoda > Insecta > Lepidoptera > Papilionidae > Parnassius > Parnassius apollo. The sequence continues at coordinate 4,896,056 of CAJQZP010000810.1, forward strand.
CTGCATAGCAATGAATGTTACGGGTATGCAACATGTCATTGATATGCAGAAGAAACAGCGTGGGCGATAGCACGCAGCCCTGTGGAACACCAGCATTAATAGGCTTGCAATCGGAGCTTGCACCATCTACAACGACCTTGATGCTCCGATCTGCAAGAAAGCTGGTGATCCAATCGCACAATTTCTCGGGAAGCCCATAGGAAGGGAACTTCGAAAGAATCGCTTTGTGTCAAACCCGATCGAAGGCCTTCGCAATGTCCAAACTAACGGCCAATGCCTCCCCCCTTGAACTCTACTGCCTCCGCCCATCTGTGAGTTAGGTAGACCAGAAGATCACCAGCTGACCGACCACGGCGAAAACCGTATTAGCGGTCACTAATCAGCTGGTGATCTTCAAGGTACCTCATGAGCTATCAGTTTACAATGGACTCCATTGTTTTGGAGAACAAGGAGGTGATGGTGATTGGCCGGTAGTTGGACGGGTCAGAGCGGTCGCCTTTTTTTAGGGATCGGGTGGACGTAAGCCGTCTTCCATGATTTTGGGACTACGCCTAGGGAGTAGGAGTACCGGAAAAAACGCGTTAAAACCGGTGCCAACTCTGGAGCACACGTCCTCAGCACAATTGGGGGGATTCCGTCAGGCCCACTCGACTTGTGGATGTCCAGGGAGAGGAGTGCTTTGCGAACCGAGTGCTGTGTGAAGTGCACTTCCGGCATGGAGCACTCACACCGCGGGATGGTCGGAGGAGTACACCCCCGTCATCGAGAGTCGAGTTAGATGCAAAGAAAGAGCCTAGAAGATCGGCTTTCTCCTTTGCGGTATGGGCCAGTGAGTCGTCCTCCCTGTGCAGAGATGGAAGAGATGGCTGACAGAAATTCCCCTGGACAGCCTTGGCGAGAGACCAGAATGCACGGGTTCCAGAAGGAAGGCGAACTAGTTTAGTGTTTAGTATATTTAATTATAGGATAAACTAGTTCAAAAGTTTTAATGTTTGTTTAAGAACTACATATTATGTATATTACCCATTATTTAATAAAATTTAATATGGAAAAACGTCGTTCCTACTATAATTGTTGATAGACGCGAATGGCCAACAAAATATTTCAGATATATCATTCTTTATTACCGAAGGATTTTAGTAGGAGGTTATGAAACGTAAATTTATTTAATTTTTATTGTTAGATGGGTACTGTTATATCATGCATGCATGCAAAATAGCATGGGTAATAATATGGGTATGGGTAATAGCAAAAAAAGAGTAATAATTTATTTAATATCTATGAACTTTATTACAAAATTTAGTGAAAATTTACTTCACTATCCAAGTATCTACTTACGGACATATGCTTGCCTTTTATATTAAAATATTTTAAGCTGTTATTTTAGCATAAAATATTTTAAGCTAAAATAACCCAAACACTGAAATTAAAATTTTGTTTACCAACACAATTTTTAACTTAGTAGAATACGATTACATTTCTGTTAGGAATCGTATTTCAAGTTTATTTGTTGTTTACACTATCTACCTTTTCTTTCCGAGCCAAGCGTCGCGATTCCCGACGAATGGCCTTGCAAGGAACTCACGTAGGTGCAAAAATATGGTCTGTCGATCATAGTCAGAATAGGTATTTCACCTAAGTAACCAAATTAATATTTCGCAATGTAATTTGTTACTCTTTATTGACATCCCTCCATAACAACAGAAAGTCCACTGTAACGTAGGAAGAGGAAAATGTGCAAAGTATTACGGACATTCTCGCGCAGCGATAAGTTTTATTTAGCTTGCGAGCGCGATTTATCTAATTAATAATAATTATGTAGGCTATTAAACGTCGGCAAGCAGTCAACATTAAAATAGCGAAACTTCTGTACGTAGTACTATTATTTATTCTGTACCTCAGGTTACATACGCAGACAGGGCTAGCGCGTTTTAGGCGAGCCAAGTATTAGTGAATTTAAAAATTGTTAGACAATTTTTACGTAGATATAATTTTAGTAAATACTTGTATGAATATTTTTGTTTATTGTTTGGTATATTTAGTTATGGGATAAAAGAGTTGTATAAATTTTAGTGTCATTACGAATTATAAAAAATACGGTCATTAACGATTTTGAAAACATAATAATGAAACAAACCAGCAGATAATTTACTAAAATTACTAACGAATATTAATTTAATCATTTGACGTCTACGTTTCCCTTCAGTATTTACTTAAATTATACGTCAGATTTAGAATTTTACACACTATTAAATTTAATAACCGTTATTTTAGAGAAAATGAGCTTTATAACTGTTTTATTGCGTACTTGCGCTGATCAAACGTCGTGATATACATATAAAGAAGGTATTGCGCAGTAGCATTATAGTTTTCGAAAAGTATGAATTAGATAGTAAATAATACTGCAGGGCGTAATTTTTCGAATTACTAATTTTATACCCCGATTTTTACGCCAGCGGAGGCGGGTGACTCTATTTATAGATATGACAGCTAGTGCAAAGCTCTCGAAGAATGAATATTTCAAAAACGCAATAAAATCGGTATAGCTACTTGATTTTATTAGAATTCGATAATATGTTCCCTGGAGAGTTTAGAAGTGCACAAAGTAAAGCTATACTATGTCGTTTTAATGATTTCTTGTATTTTCGTAATTAAAATTAAAAAATGTTACCTTTCTTACATGATTTTATCAATTTCAAGTTTTACTTAATAGAAATTGCCGAGTCAGAGTTAATCTGAACTAAGACATCAAGCACTGATAATTAATTTCACTGAAATTGTGTTCCTATAAATATTTTATAAAAAAATGTTTGTGGGTACACATGCTCTAATATTGATCACTTCTTTTTATTTCACTCAGCTCTTTATAATTTTAAAATTAATACTCTCAATTTAAAAATTAAAATTAAAATTAGCATATTAAAAAAAATACAGCAAGTCATGTATTTTTACGATAAAAAGAAAAATCGTTCAATGAAATACCGTCGAGCAATAGTTGTAGCAGTTGGAAATGGATGCAATAGACCAACCTGTCAAACTTCGCTCATATATTCAAATTAGATGCAAAGCAAATAATATAGAAAAAAAAATATTTATTTTTATTTTGTAAGACAGCAATTGCCACTAAATACGTCAGAATTACCAAAATTATTATTCAACTTATCGCCTTTTATAGATAATCCTTGAGAAATATGACGAAACGCCTCGTAACCAGTAAAAATTTAAATAGGTCTTGGGCAGACGAACGGCATTTTTCCAACGATAGGAGCAACCTTTTTGGTAAAGGATAGGGTGACAAACGAGCACACAGTCTATCTGATGGTAAGTAGTTGCACATAGACATTTACATCTATCCTCGATTATGAATCAAAATGCAGATGCGTTGTCACCCGTGAGGACTTGCCTCGTTTCCACTAAAAAGGGTCTCTGGTTCTCTACACTTATCATACGAAACAAAGCAGCATTAAGATACTATTTTAAGCGTGTATTCTGTGAAAGCGTGGTCCTTCCCCGTCGATTTGAACCATTAGTGTTACAACTATACTACTAATATATATATACAGCATGGCTCTACCACGTATAAAACTGCTACAATCGCCATTTGTTATTGGCTACGGTCGACAAAGAATTTGTGCCAATATATAGAGAAGGGCCGTGGCCAGTTATTTAAAATTACTTTTTAATTATTTTAGAATGAAATCGAAGCAATGAACCATTGTCTCTACAAAACAAACAATATTTGGTGTGAATACGACTTGAATTGGTCAAGTCGTCCAAAAATTGTACGATCACTAACAAAGGTAAATGGGCAAAATTGTATGGAGCCTGTCCCATCGGCGGCCACATCTGTACTATTTATTTTCTAGTAGCCAATTATGTATACAATAAGACTACAAAATACTGTTTCTGTAAGTTCCTAGGATAAAAAGTTATCATAGGTGGATTATATTAAAAAAGAAACTAATTAAATCATTTAAAAGGAATGATTACAGTTTTTATCTTAAATACAATATTTTGTACACCTCGTGATGATGTCACATTGATATAATAATGAATTTTAAGTACATTATAATGATATGACTATGTTATTATATACGTAATATATATATGGATAGCTTAAATAAAACTAAAGGTTTAAAAAAAACATTATGCCAGATTACAATAATACAATATTACTTAATAACTACAATGTTACTTAATAACTACAATAATTATTGGAATTTAATCGTCATCAACAATTATTTCATTTAAAAAATCAGCTGGCAAAAGAATATCTTCCTCTTGGTTTCTCGCCCACCCTAAGTACCAAACTATACACATTATGTGGGCGCAGCACAACCCAGAGTGCGTTTACCGCTAAGGCAACTGCAATAATAGTTTTCTATAGCTTCCCTACCATTTTTCTGCTTGTCTATAAGAATATAAGAATAATAAATTCTAGACCGCGCATATCGCGATTGTATTCGGCAGCGGAGAAGCCAAACATTTGTAGCTGTAATGCCGTACTCGACTAGACTTGTACATTGGGTATCTCTATACACTTCTATATAATATAGGCCTTGTCGCACATGCTCCGCATAATAGCCACGAGCTAACTTCACTTGATATGTGCCAAGTGCAAAAATAATTAAATTGTCCTCGGTCAGCGACGGAAAATCACTTAAGTTAGGTTGGTTACCAGTAATACTATCAAAGCTAGCCCGTCGACGATTTAAGTTGTTGCCTAAGACATACTCTGCTAGGTGATTTGGTTGGTTCAATCGTTGGTTTATTATTGTTATAAATGTTTCTGCGTGTACACTATCACGTAATGGTTCTCTGCATGCGTTCAATAACGCAGCGGCTATTTTAAAATCCACGATTAAAAAAATCTTGCCGAAATAACTTGAAGTCGCGTTTAAACCAACCGTTTATAACTTCGATAACCCAGCGGCATATGGTAACCAACCTAGACTTATTAGCTTGCTCTGTCGTTAATTGATCTTCGTTGCGATTTTTTGTTTTTGGCAAGTGCGCTTCATATCCACAGGCATGTAAATCGTCGATTACGTCGCGAAATCCACGGTCTAAGATGAACACATCCCCTTGTCTAAAAAACCAATGAATACTGCCTTCTTCGTCTTATATTCTTCGTATATAAAAAGATATAAAGGTACAAATAATAAATAAAGAAAAATATATAAACAAAATGCGCATTTCGATACTGCAGTGCACTGATAAAACTGTTATCTGTTTGGCACTATTATAAGAATAAAACTGAACGCTTTCAAGAAGTCTTATAACTCGTAAATACTTCATGCAGACACTTCATAAAACAAAGAAAGTATCAGAACAGTAGAAACTACTTAACAATGCAAGAATGATTCTGTTTTTAGAATCTTGCTTTTACAAGTTCTTTGTATAAATACCTTAGATACAATACAAGCGGCAATTGCGCCCTCCTTTCTGCCAAGGAGGGTCGCGTTCGTATACGGCTTTACGGTTTAGAGATCTCTAGTTAGACCGTTAAGCCAGTCCCTAAAAGGCGGCGTTTAGTGGGTAAAAGTCTCCACATAACCACGCAGCCGGCTGCGTGGTATGCTATGAGAATTCACCGCCTCCCTCCCCCGCTTTCCGGAGGGTTGCCCATATTTGCTTCAGGCGCAAAAAAAAACAAGCGGCTTTAGAATGGAAACTATTGCACGAGAGTTTTTATTCATTCATACAGCCTATCTGCGATTACCAACCCGTCTGCCGTAGTTACCACGATATGCAGGCGGATTGGCAACCGCAGTTTTTAATATTTTGAATTGTAATAAAGAAGATTCTACTGACCACCACTTTTTCATTTGCCTGCGTCAACCTGAACGTGCCCATTAAAGCAAATCCTACTTAAATCGAGAGAGGGATTTATTTATTTATTTGTAAGGATCTGCAACAGTTGTACATGTTAACTTACATCTAACACATGGCTTATATCTACAAATTACTATGTACTACCAATTATAGAAGAACACATCATTCTGTCCTGTGTCCCGTGAGTCTGTGAGCCGTGGTAGCTCAGATGGTTAGCGCTTGCTGTAAATTTCACAGTACGCGAGCAAACCGGGTTCGATCCCCGCCGGCACCAATGAAATTGTTAATTGCAATTTTAAGTGCTGAATAACCACGTGCTCGGTGGTGAAGAAAAACATCGTGAGGAAACCTGCATGTCAGAGAAATAAGAAAAAAATATATTTCGAAGACATGTGAAGTTCGCCAACACGCATTGGGGCAGCGCGGCCGACAATTCTTTGCCCTAAAACCCTCTCAGAAATGAGCGGAGGCCTGTGCCCAGCAGTGGGACGTATATAGGCTGTAACTTTACTCTTTTTACATCATTCTGTAACAACAACAGTGTCTATAATTTGCCTATAAGAGATTTTCTTATTTTAAAATGGTAGCAATTTGAATGGTAGTTCGGACAAAACTAAGTTTCATCAATAAAAAAACCCATAATAGTTTTTGTTACAAAAAGAAGAAGATAGAAGTTAAGAATTATATAAATTCTTAACTTCTATCTTCTTCTATCAATATTCTATTCTATTAAATATTCAATGTAGCGAAACTTTAAATAATCTTCTTAGAATTATTTAAAGTTTCGCTACATTTTTTCATAAAAAGTGAGAGCCAGTCACAAACAATGTCCTGTGTAAGGAGGCATGTCAAGCAACGAACTTTAGCCGCCTAATTAAGAAGAAGACCAGTCCCACAGCATTAGCAGGTAGGCAGGTCTACACAAGTCTTCTGAATAATATGTTTTATTTTTGTAATATACAGGTTTCCACACGATGTTTTCCTTCGCCACCGAGAACGGCAATTAAGCACCTAAAATTGAGATTATCATTTTATCGCATGTAGTTGCTTGTGTACCAGTTATAAGTGTGTTGTTAAGTGATAGAGCCACGCTGCATCTGTAATAGTTGTGGCACGAATGAGTTGAATCGAACGGGGTGGGATCAGTCTCTCATAGAATATTAGCGTAAAATAGATAGCAACATGTTCGTTTAGAGAACCAGTAACTCTAAACTTCCATTTAGGCCTCAATCGTATTCAAAGATGATTGTGGATGTCTATGGGCCACAGCAACCACTTACTATCAGGTGAACTGTGTGCTCGTTTGACAACCTTATTATGAAAAATTAAGTGTGTAAATTTGATAGAAGCACCCTACCTGCAGCTTTCTTCTTCTTTTTTATATTGTAAGCTAGTGGTTGACAACTATCCTATCTGACGATACGTGGTGACGCAGACGAAGACGGTTAAGCACATTAATTTATTAAAAGCTTATTTAGTCTAGCCTTGAAGACACCTAAATAGATTCCGCCGCAATAACGTTCTGAATGCTATTGCCGACAGTGAGGACAGTCCATTTGCCGACCACCTATGCAGGCTCACGAAATCACTCTTAGTTACTAACATTAGTTATTAAGTTTTATTAATTTACTGACACTCATGGATTTCTTTATGAGAAATAAAAAATAAAAGTTATTATAGTTTTGTTAATAGTTTTCTTCTGCATCAGCTCGTAACGGTGTAGTGCTGGACATTGGCCTTGATGTCGATAGAATTTAAGGCAATTAAACGCCACGTCTCGTAACTTTGATGTTTTTCTGGATACTTATGTATGTAATTACTCTGAGGTATTTTATTTCTACGCGAAACAAAGGACTTACACTACTATCTATCAGAAATCAAAGAAGTGAAACGAAATTGAATAAAATGAAAGATCTTAATAATATGAAGCACTTTCAATTGTGGTTTCTTATGATATTGCAATAAAAGGCCATCTATTAGACGTAAAAAAAAACACATCACACACATTACCTTACCATTACACGTTACCTTTATTAGCTTTTAAATTTGTTAATTACAAGTTTTGTACAAGGGTTAACTTGACAAAGAAGCACGTCTCAATTACTTTTGCAAGTTTTACAATATTATTAAGGCTCACGCTTTGTACTACTAACTACTATTAATCTCTTATTGCACGGTGGCCATACTTATAAGTTATCTTCTATATATATAAAAACAAAGTTCGTTTGATTTTCCTGACCATTCATCCAATTACTTATGTTTTATTATTTTTAAATTGTATATACAGACTATAAAAGACTTACCGATTTGTGTTTTAAAAAATCTTCGAAAATGAGTAGGGAAACATTTTTAACTTTAGCAGGCAAGAGGGACAGAAATCCACGCTATGCTACATGTAAGCTCACTTCACTAGATGATGGAGCTTTTTTACCTGGGAGTCCGTCTGGGCTACCACTCTATTACCTATATCTACCGCCTAGCAGCAGTGCGGTGACCATCGAGCTCCAATATAAGCGAAAGAGAACTAAAGTAAGTAGGATGAGGTATTTTCTCTTAGCCCGCAAGGGTGATATCGCATCTGTGGTCCTTTTCGTTTGAAGTTAGTTGCAGGTGTCTTTTTTACAAACTCAGTGTGACTAACGAGCACACAGTCTACCTTATGGTAAGTGAATGTAACGGCCATAGACACATTTATCCTCGATGAAGAAACAAATTATATCACACAAACAGACAAAATCAGAATACCTGGCTGTTAACAAAATGTATCTCTGTTTCTCTACACTCATACGAAAACAGCAGAATTAATAAAGTATGTTACGTTGATATTCTGTGATAATTATAACGTTGGACACTTTCGAGTAAATTTTCATTGCATTTTAGAAGAGGATAATAAGGTAGTATTAACTACTAGTTATACTTCTTTTCACTTCTTTAAAATGTAGCCTCATTATTTATAATTTATATTTTAAATTTATATTTAACTTGTTTTATTTCAACCAATCCAATTCTTTACGCGTTCGTTTGTTTTTATTGGTAAATGTTCATGATTAAAATACTTTTTAGCACAATCAGTTGACGTTCAGATACTTATTGCACTATGTACCTCAACGAATCACAAGTGAAAGTGCTAGTGTTTTGTCAAATACAAACCCGCATTTGCGTTTAAAATGCCATCAGCTGCGACAACCGTGATCGTTTAGTGGTTAGGACTCTACGTTGTAGCCGTAGTAACCCAGGATCGAATCCTGGTCACGGCAGAGTACCTCTGTCACGGTGGAGCGAATTTTATAGTCTATATCAATTTCACAACACGCACTCACCATTGCATGGCATGGATATTTTTAAACTTTATATTTATTACTGTAATAAAGAACTAAAAGTAAAAATTTTAATAATCACACAGCCCTACTCCACGCGGTATAGTGCTAAGAAAGTTGGCTGCGTTTTCTCGCTGAATGGCTATACTTAGGCTTTAAACGAAAATAAAATCAGCCCTGTTATCATTAGTGGCGACGACAAGTCGCGGATACCGTTCCGTTCCTTTAGAAACTTCTGCTTGTCTGCTTCTGAGCGATAAGGCTGCCAATTTTGTGCCTTTATATTTTTTGTGTTTTTATTTCTCTTGTTTATTGATGTACAATAAAGTATATTTTATTCTCTCATCTCTGAGGGATTCGTATTTGCGTCACAATAAATAATAGCACTACGTTCTCGCGCCCCTTACTCAGTTCAGTCGCTTCTGATACCTTACTTAATATAAATAATAAAAATAATTATTAGTACGATAATGATTATAAATTGTTTGAATGAATATAAATTATTATTAAAAACATTTGATGTATCGACTTCTAATAATATTTGGTAAAACTACAGTTTTATTCAATATGAACTACAAATAATTATGCCGTAAGGATGTTCATGTATGCAAAATCTCCGTATCCGTAAATAAATAGTGTAAGAGAGGACATCTTCGTTTCCACAAATATGGGAATTAAATGAGTTAATCAAAGGGGATAAAGTTCGTATAATAGTGTTATTCAATTGTAGTAAGGGTTTAAAAATAATAATTCTACGTACAAATAAAAAAAAATTTAATCACTTAAATATTAACGACTATATTATACCTATAACAGGTATATTGTGTATATTTGACGTTGAAAGGTCGAATAATATGAGTCACTGAACTCACAAAGAATCTTCATCGAGCAAAATAAAGTGGGCCTTGGCAGTAGTCATTAAATTACATTAACTTCTGCTGAATATTTTATTAAATATTATTTTGAACGCAGACAATATAAATCGTTTTTACCGCCATACACTTTAACTTTATTAGTCATGATGTTATGCTAATATCTTAATTAGGAAAGCTCTTAATGTGAGTAAAACGCTTTGCCAATAATAAAATCGTCTAGACCTGCGACTGATTTGTCGTTAAAATGCTTTATGTGTGCGTGTGAGTGCATTAAAGTGCGTTTTGTTTCCAGTAAAAAACGTCTCCGTTTCTCTACACTCACCATACAAAACACAGCAGCATTAAGCTGCTATTTAACGCTGGTATTCTGCGAGGGCGTGGTCCTTCCCGGTCGAGCCGACCCATTTGTGCAACAACTATACTACTAATATTCTAAAGACGTTTAAGAAAATAAACGTTGTAAGGTTCTATGAACATGTTCATTATCGTCCCTGCCATTACAACTTACCGTTACAATAGATTGCCTTATAGGGGGACAAATTTGCACGCTTAGCTTAGCAGGTAGGTTGGCGACAACCGATGGGGAGGAAGGTTCTCGAGTTCTATATACAATATCCATTGACTGATTCTACCATTGAATAATTTCATATTGTTACGAGCTTAGGGTTCGTGACAATAAAAATTGCCGATAGAATTACCAAAATTAACACTTTAATTTTCTTTACACCAATTAAAACTTAAAACACTAATAATTAATCACACTGATTCATTTTACATTCGCTCCGAAGCTTCGTTTGTCTCGCCAAATTCAATACTGCTCCGATCGTGTATTGCAGCGCCTATAAATACACCTTTTTCACCGAAACATCCAGAATATACAAATAAATAAGCACGCCAACCGACCAGGTGCCGAAAGTTCGAGTGTGGGGCTTCTAGAAAGCTTAGTTCTTCAATTCGATACTAGATGACGCTGTTGGTTGAAATTATCAGTTAGTTTATTATTTTTTTCATATACAATTAACTCTTACTAAATACTCGTAACACTTTAAACAACTTCTCGTTCTATATTATTGGTTTACTTTACCAACATATTATCTTATTATAAATTTATAAAAATATATGTTATAATCATCCTGTGTCACGATTATTCACAGAATGTAATAAGTTCACCATGTGATTTTACGCTCATCGCCTAAGACTATTTTATATTTTTGTACCCATAAATAGTTTGTCAATTAGAAACATAACATTTAATGCACCTAATTTAAGTTGGTAATAATATTAATGTAACTTTGGTAATGTAATGTAATATAAAGTGTTAATTAGAATAATGTGTCGACAGCAATGGTGTACGGAAAAACTCTAATGAGTTTATGTTTACACTAAAACTATTCATCTTTGTAATCATAAATTTCTTAAATAAATAAATAAATAAAATAAAAATAAATAAATAAAATGTCATTTTCTGGAAAGCTCTCCTCGCTCTGTTACCCGACACCAGATAGCGCTAGTGCCAGACGTCAACTTAGGTGCGCAAAAATATTATTAATAAACAATAATGCTTTATGATCAGTTAATATTATTACTTTGCTGCCTCTTAAATACGTCTCGAACTCTTCATCTATAGTCTATGGTCTATCTATAGTATATAATCTTTTAGTTATGTATTCTTTACGGATTTAATGTATTACAACCTTGGGTCTGACAATTGGCGGGCAAATGGGCGGACATAAGGCCACTGGCGTATTCTGCCGAATCACGTTGTGGGTACGTTCGTTACTAACTTAAAAATAGAATAAAATTAATTATGTGATTTACCCCTGATGATGATGAACTGATGACGAACCCCTGGCAATGAGGTTCGCTAACATGATGTTTCTAAATGTTTTAATATTTAATTATAAAATATATTGTAAACCAGAATTTTAAAATTAAGTTCCGCTGGATGTTTTGCTGATTTTTCCCAGAAAAGAGGTTTTTGCGAACCAGTGATAAAAGCATAAATGATTTCAATACGTATTCTTGTATTTATATAATATGTGTTTTATTCTATTTATTTTAAGTATATTATTTCCAAAATATTCCACAGAAATATGAATACCTAATAGTTGTAATAACAGTTTTTACGTTTAAGTTATTTAAGAATGCCAGTTAATCTATTCATTAATTTTATTTACACATTTAAGATATCCATAAACTACTCCAGCTAATTTCTAAGCGCTTGTTTGCATGTTTTATTCATAGTTTGAAACAGTATTCGTAGTTGAAACGGCGAGACATGGCATGATGAGTTTCGCTATTAATTTTACTCTATGACATTTTAATTTTATTTTAAGTTGTCTGCTTTAATGCAATGAATTGACTGTGAAGCACACTAGTTTAAAAAAAGTATATTTTTTTACAAATTTAGCCTCACTACGATTATATCACCTTTACTGGTAAACCTACATTTATCAACATTTGTCAGCTCTTATCAATTCCTACCATCGCTCATTCATGAATGCCTTAAAGATCTACTACTATATCATATATAGTACCTAAGATCTTTAAGGTTATAAAGATTATAAGAACACTTATTTATTTATTTGCTTTTAAGTATGTAAGATGAGATATTAATAAATACTATGTATGACATGACATACTAAGTCTACATTATAAGTTTAATAAAGGCATGCAAAAATTACCGTAAAAACATAATTCCTACCCTATTTAAGGCAAAGGAATTTCAATTTGAATTTGCTTATTAGGTTTTTTTTTCTATATATAAGCTTATTTTACATTTTTTTAATTCTATTCTGACCATGATAATAAAATTCAAGCACAGCCTTCTCTATAGCTCGCTGAGTACTTAAAGCTTCCTGTTATGACCAGCAGTGAAGACTCGAATTTTTTCTATATTCCAGACTTATCATCGGCCAGCACTGCCAGTATATTCGCAAGATATGCCGGCAAATAAAACGCGCTTTATAAAAAGAGTCGCATATCATTATAGAAAAGAGTTCAAGTACCCAACACAACTATATCTGAGCCATAGAGCTGTAGAGTCCCCGCAGTCCAACAACTCAATTTCAGCGTGAGACTGTCCACCTCGGTTGGGAGTATTTATCTCCTGTGTTTGATGATGATGATGAGATGATGGAGTTTTGTACAAGGGTTAACTTGACAAAGAAGCACGTCTCAATTACTTTTGCAAGTTTTACAATATTATTAAGGCTCACGCTTTGTACTACTAACTACTATTAATCTCTTATTGCACGGTGGCCATACTTATAAGTTATTTTCTATATATATAAAAACAAAGTTCGTTTGATTTTCCTGACCATTCATCCAATTACTTATGTTTTATTATTTTTAAATTGTATATACAGACTATAAAAGACTTACCGATTTGTGTTTTAAAAACTCTTCGAAAATGAGTAGGGAAACATTTTTAACTTTAGCAGGCAAGAGGGACAGAAATCCACGCTATGCTATATGTAAGCTCACTTCACTAGATGATGGAGCTTTTTTACCTGGGAGTCCGTCTGGGCTACCACTCTATTACCTATATCTACCGCTTAGCAGCAGTGCGGTGACCATCGAGCTCCAATATAAGCGAAAGAGAACTAAAGTAAGTAGGATGAGGTATTTTCTCTTAGCCCGCAAGGGTGATATCGCATCTGTGGTCCTTTTCGTTTGAAGTTAGTTGCAGGTGTCTTTTTTACAAACTCAGTGTGACTAACGAGCACACAGTCTACCTTATGGTAAGTGAATGTAACGGCCATAGACACATTTATCCTCGATGAAGAAACAAATTATACACACAAACAGACAAAATCAGAATACCTGGCTGTTAACAAAATGTATCTCTGTTTCTCTACACTCATACGAAAACAGCAGAATTAATAAAGTATGTTACGTTGATATTCTGTGATAATTATAACGTTGGACATTTTCGAGTAAATTTTCATTGCATTTTAGAAGAGGATAACAAGGTAGTATTAACTACTAGTTATACTTTTTTCACTTCTTTAAAATGTAGCCTCATTATTTATAATTTATATTTTAAATTTATATTTAACTTGTTTTATTTCAACCAATCCAATTCTTTACGCGTTCGTTTGTTTTTATTGGTAAATGTTCATGATTAAAATACTTTTTAGCACAATCAGTTGACGTTCAGATACTTATTCCACTATGTACCTCAACGAATCACAAGTGAAAGTGCTAGTGTTTTGTCAAATACAAACCCGCATTTGCGTTTAAAATGCCACCAGCTGCGACAACCGTGATCGTTTAGTGGTTAGAACTCTACGTTGTAGCCGTAGTAACCCAGGATCGAATCCTGGTCACGGCAGAGTACCTCTGTCACGGTGGAGCGAATTTTATAGTCTATATCAATTTCACAACACGCACTCACCATTGCATGGCATGGATATTTTTAAACTTTATATTTATTACTGTAATAAAGAACTAAAAGTAAAAATTTTAATAATCACACAGCCCTACTCCACGCGGTATAGTGCTAAGAAAGTTGGCTGCGTTTTCTCGCTGAATGGCTATACTTAGGCTTTAAACGAAAATAAAATCAGCCCTCTTATCATCAGTGGCGACGACAAGTGGCGGATACCGTTCCGCTCCTTTAGAAACTTCTGCTTGTCTGCTTCTGAGCGATAAGGCCGCCAATTTTGTGCCTTTATATTTTTTGTGTTTTTATTTCTCTTGTTTATTGATGTACAATAAAGTATATTTTATTCTCATCATCAAAAAACTCATCTCTGAGGGATTCGTACTTGCGTCACAATAAATAATAGCACTACGTTCTCGCGCCCCTTACTCAGTTCAGTCGCTTCTGATACCTTACTTAATATAAATAATAAAAATAATTATGAGTACGATAATGATTATAAATTGTTTGAATGAATATAAATTATTATTAAAAACATTTGATGTATCGACTTCTAATAATATTTGGTAAAACTACAGTTTTATTCAATATGAACTACAAATAATTATGCCGTAAGGATGTTCATGTATGCAAAATCTCCGTATCCGTAAATAAATAGTGTAAGAGAGGACATCTTCGTTTCCACAAATATGGGAATTAAATGAGTTAATCAAAGGGGATAAAGTTCGTATAAATAGTGTTATTCAATTGCAGTAAAGGTTTAAAAATAATAATTCTACGTACAAATAAATTAAATTTTAATCATTTAAATATTAACGACTATATTATACCTATAACAGGTATATAGTGTATATTTGACGTTGAAAGGTCGAACAATATGAGTCACTAAACTCACAAAGAATCTTCATCGAGCAAAATAAAGAGGGCCTTGGCAGTAGTCATTAAATTACATTAATTTCTGCTGAATATTTTATTAAATATTATTTTGAACGCAGACAATATAAATCGTTTTTACCGCCATACACTTTAACTTTATTAGTCATAATGTCATACTAATATATTAATTAGGAAAGCTCTTAATGTGAGTAAAACGCTTTGCCAATAATAAAATCGTCTAGACCTGCGACTGATTTGTCGTTAAAATGCTTTATGTGTGCGTGTGAGTGCATTAAAGTGCGTTTTGTTTCCAGTAAAAAACGTCTCCGTTTCTCTACACTCACCATACAAAACACAGCAGCATTAAGCTGCTATTTAACGCTGGTATTCTGCGAGGGCGTGGTCCTTCCCGGTCGAGCCGACCCATTTGTGCAACAACTATACTACTAATATTCTAAAGACGTTTAAGAAAATAAACGTTGTAAGGTTCTATGAACATGTTCATTATCGTCCCTGCCATTACAACTTACCGTTACAATAGATTGCCTTATAGGGGGACATATTTGCACGCTTAGCTTAGCAGGTAGGTTGGCAACCGCAACAAACGACAACCGATGGGGAGGAAGGTTCTCGAGTTCTATATACAATATCCATTGACTGATTCTACCATTGAATAATTTCATATTGTTACGAGCTTAGGGTTCGTGACAATAAAAAATGCCGATAGAATTACCAAAATTAACACTTTAATTTTCTTTACACCAATTAAAACTTAAAACACTAATAATTAATCACACTGATTCATTTTACATTCGCTCCGAAGCTTCGTTTGTCTCGCCAAATTCAATACTGCTCCGATCGTGTATTGCAGCGCCTATAAATACACCTTTTTCACCGAAACATCCAGAATATTCAAATAAATAAGCACGCCAACCGACCAGGTGCCGAAAGTTCGAGTGTGGGGCTTCTAGAAAGCTTAGTTCTTCAATTCGATACTAGATGACGCTGTTGGTTGAAATTATCAGTTAGTTTATTATTTTTTCATATACAATTAACTCTTACTAAATACTCGTAACACTTTAAACAACTTCTCGTTCTATATTATTGGTTTACTTTACCAACATATTATCTTATTATAAATTTATAAAAATATATGTTATAATCATCCTGTGTCACGATTATTCACAGAATGTAATAAGTTCACCATGTGATTTTACGCTCATCGCCTAAGACTATTTTATATTTTTGTACCCATAAATAGTTTGTCAATTAGAAACATAACATTTAATGCACCTAATTTAAGTTGGTAATAATATTAATGTAACTTTGGTAATGTAATGTAATATAAAGTGTTAATTAGAATAATGTGTCGACAGCAATGGTGTACGGAAAAACTCTAATGAGTTTATGTTTACACTAAAACTATTCATCTTTGCAATCATAAATTTCTTAAATAAATAAATAAATAAATAAAATAAAAATAAATAAATAAAATGTCATTTTCTGGAAAGCTCTCTTCGCTCTGTTACCCGACACCAGATGGCGCTAGTGCCAGACGTCAACTTAGGTGCGCAACAATATTATTAATAAACAATAATGCTTTATGATCAGTTAATATTATTACTTTGCTGCCTCTTAAATACGTCTCGAACTCTTCATCTATAGTCTATGGTCTATCTATAGTATATAATCTTTTAGTTATGTATTCTTTACGGATTTAATGTATTACAACCTTGGGTCTGACAATTGGCGGGCAAATGGGCGGACATAAGGCCACTGGCATATTCTGCCGAATCACGTTGTGGGTACGTTCGTTACTAACTTAAAAATAGAACAAAATTAATTATGTGATTTACCCCTGATGATGATGAACTGATGACGAACCCCTGGCAATGAGGTTCGCTAACATGATGTTTCTAAATGTTTCAATATTTAATTATAAAATATATTGTAAACCAGAATTTTAAAATTAAGTTCCGCTGGATGTTTTACTGATTTTTCCCAGAAAAGAGGTTTTTGCGAACCAGTGATAAAAGCATAAATGATTTCAATACGTATTCTTGTATTTATATAATATGTATTTTATTCTATTTATTTTAAGTATATTATTTCCAAAATATTCCACAGAAAATACCAGTCGTAATAACAGTTTTTACGTTTAAGTTATTTAAGAATGCCAGTTAATCTATTCACTAATTTTATTTACACATTTAAGATATCCATAAACTACTCCAGCTAATTTCTAAGCGCTTGTTTGCATGTTTTATTCATAGTTTGAAACAGTATTCGTAGTTGAAACGGCGAGACATGGCATGATGAGTTTCGCTATTAATTTTACTCTATGACATTTTAATTTTATTGTAAGTTGTCTGCTTTAATGCAATGAATTGACTGTGAAGCACACTAGTTTAAAAAAAGTATATTTTTTTACAAATTTAGCCTCACTACGATATATCACCTTTACTGGTAAACCTACATTTATCAACATTTGTCAGCTCTTATCAATTCCTACCATCGCTCATTCATGAATGCCTTAAAGATCTACTACTATATCATATATAGTACCTAAGATCTTTAAGGTTATAAAGATTATAAGAACACTTATTTATTTATTTGCTTTTAAGTATGTAAGATGAGATATTAATAAATACTATGTATGACATGACATACCAAGTTTACATAATAAGTTTAATAAAGGCATGCAAAAATTACCGTAAAAACATAATTCCTACCCTATTTAAGGCAAAGGAATTTCAATTTGAATTTGCTTATTAGGTTTTTTTTCTATATATAAGCTTATTTTACATTTTTTTAATTCTATTCTGATCATGATAATAAAATTCAAGCACAGCCTTCTCTATAGCTCGCTGAGTACTTAAAGCTTCCTGTTATGACCAGCAGTGAAGACTCGAATTTTTTCCATATTCCAGACTTATCATCGGCCAGCACTGCCAGTATATTCGCAAGATATGCCGGCAAATAAAACGCGCTTTATAAAAAGAGTCGCATATCATTATAGAAAAGAGTTCAAGTACCCAACACAACTATATCTGAGCCATAGAGCTGTAGAGTCCCCGCAGTCCAACAACTCAATTTCAGCGTGAGACTGTCCACCTCGGTTGGGAGTATTTATCTCCTGTGTTTGTTAGTAATTTCAGCATATAGTAGAATTGTATGCCTCCTTTCTTTTTGAAGTTGACTAAAGGACGGTGGGAAAATTCTATGCACATAATATAAAAGAATAACTTTAAAAAAGGTACTTAATGATAGAAAAAAACATGTTATAAATGATATATGATAAGTAAAAATCGTGAATGTAATAAGGTAAATCCGTTTATCGGTAAAAATTGCAGCCCTCCTATTCTTAACAATCATTGCGCAAAAGCGTTCGCGCGAAATACGTTTATCCCAATTTTACAAAGCATTTCCGAAGCGATCCTTTCACCGACGGAATAAGTTTTTTAAGAGATAATGAAGATTTCGTTTCGCCGAAGAAGCTCCCCCGTATTCACTACGAAAAATTCAGGGGTTAGAAATTATTTAAGGGTATGTTATGCACATACTCTTATTATATATATATATATATATATATATATATATATATATATATATATATATATATATATATATATTGTCGTAAGGCGACAATTAAAAACTAAAGAACCTTACCTAACAACAACGAAACAACAAAAATAGAACAAAAACGAATAATTTATTTAAAATTTTAAAAGATATTTACAGTTTTATATAAAAAACATGAAGATGATGATGGGTGACGTGAATCACAATTATTTAAAAACAATAAAGATAAGTGAGTACTGAAAAGGAGCCCGAAGACCAAAGTGGCACACCGCGTTTGGCAGTGGTATTATATGGTAGTATATATTGGCTCACGGAGTATGCACAGGCTATGCCTGTGGTAGGTGCGCAGCGCCTGATCTAGGCACACGCAGCGTCTGGAGTAGGCACACGCAACGCTTGAAGTAGGAATACACAGCGCCCGGACTAGGCACCACACACAGCGCCCGGAGTAGGCACACGCAGCGCTTGAAGTAGGCACACACAGCGACCGGAGTAGGCACACACAGCGCCCGGAGTAGGCACACGCAGCGCCCGGAGTAGGCACACGCAGCGCTTGAAGCAAGCACGCACAGCAGCTAAAGATAGCGCGGGCACTAGTAGGTGGAGGCGTAGGCGTGGCTAGGCGACGACTTCAGGTGAAGGCAGAGGCTTGAAGGATCCATAAGGCCTTTAGGAGTTGCTTCTGGTTTGAAAGCTGAAGACTAACAAAAAAAGAATTTTGTAAATGGCCAAGAATAAAAGAGTATTTTTGTGGAAGTTTTGAAGTAAAAACATCAGACCGGTAACGAATTTGAATAAAAATTGCCATGACAACCAGATAAACAACGATGTCAAAACATGTCAAATTTTAGTTTCAGGCTCATAATAGAGAAACGGCAAGATTTAAGTGAAAAATGAGATATTATTGATATAGGAAAAAAAGGTAGCGCAACAGCGCGCACGAAGCCAGAAATTGCTGAGTTACGGAGAACTAAATAAAAGATCGAAAAAGGTAGACTCCATTGACAGCGATTTAAAAAGTGCTGATAGCGTGAAAATACGAAGTGAAAATGATTTGTTATTGTGTTCTTATGGTTAAAAAACGTTACAGGATCCTATGGAAATAAAGGTGATGCAAAATATCCAGTTTTGTGGTGAATGCAGAAAATCAAAAACAAAATGGAAAAATAAATTTAAAAAAGTGTAAAATGATATGTAAGTACCATAACACTACAATATATATATATATATATATATATATATATATATATATATATATATATATATATATATATATATATATATATATATATATGTATATATATATATATATATATATATATATACATATATATATATATATATATATATATATATATATATATATATATATATAGTCGGCTTCGTGGCGCAGTAGCTAAGCGATGTTTGGATGTATGATTAGTAGCTAAGCGATGGATGGTCTGGATGTTTATTCTTGTGGAATTTATAAACTGCCTTTATAATTTTCAACTGCTATATTTACATATATATATAATATAATAGCTCCGGAATTATATGTCCCATTTTCCACTGATAGTGCGAAGATGGCGTGATACGAATATCTGCTTGTCGGTCGCATAACGAATATCCTCGTGAAACGCTTTCGCGTACGCGTGTGCGTGTTATTTCTTTCAATTTTGTGGTTTGTTTTGCTAGTTTATGTCATAATAATATCATTTTACAGTAAAAAGAATAATATCATTGGATCCAAATTGATATCGATCTTCACTCATCTGCTTACTGGATGATAATTAACTATTTTGATTAAACATTAGGAAATATCATCACAACCAGATATATCACAGCAGATTGCGCTAGCAAACATTTATTTATGATGATAATTTTAAGCACAATTTATATACATCTCACTTTAAAGTATAATTTACATAATACACAATTTAAATAGCAAACGAAAATAGAAAATACTTCATGATTTATGAAAGTTTTTAAAATTATGATTATAATAAAAACATTTTCGTAAAAATAGTTACTTTTTGTAACACAATGTTTGATAAAAATAGTTTACATGCGCGAAGCAGTTAGGTGAGGTTAGATGTAAGTTTATTTTTCGTTTTCTTTTACATTATAGTCAACAATAATTATTGAGGAAACTGCTAAGATAATAATTTAATTGAATATCGTACCTATAAGATTCATACACTCTATACTTCACGATGGCGTAACAATTTGTAATTAAATGGTTACTAAGTAGTTAAGTGATTATCTAGATCGAGACGTATTTGAAGCAAAGTTCCAATTCAGTCTTCGTTGATCAACTCAAAACTGCTTATTTTGTCACGTGTTAAGAGAGCATTATTGAATAGCCTAAATATGATTTATTTAGATATTAGGACGGCTCGTGCTGATTCATCTGAAATAGATCTGTCGACTACATATCTAGACACCCGTTCCTACCCAGGTAGACTCCTAGACAGAGGAGTAGTCCCAGCACTCAGTAGCGGTATGCTGCTTGGTTAAGATTGTTTTTCATTGTCAAAGCAAATTGACGGCTCCGTGGCGCAATTGTTTAGCAATGAATTGCATGCTGGGGGCCGCGGGTTCACCACGAAAAATTAAATCCCTACTAATACCTAATTGTTCCGGGTCTGACCGGTTTGAAAACTTGATCCATTTATTGATGGTCCATTTATTGGTGGATAAATCATTTGTACTAGTAGAAAGTGTCGAAACAACGCTTAGTATTTTTTTTTGTAATATTTTTCCTTGCAGGGTAGCAAATGGTATTAATTTATACAGTCATGAACGTGATCCTAGTTCTTTTATTTCATTGGAAAAACCATGTCTATTTATATTTATTAAATATACATGTAATATAATGTTCACTTTATTTTATAATATACACCTCTGGTTTTGTTTGATATGCACATCTAAAATATTTCTTTATGATAAATACAAGAAAACGTACTTATACTTGATTTTCACGTAATAGTTTAAGTGTATGTAATATCGTCGTCAGATGTCACCTGTTGTTAACAGAAGATTGCACTTAATTAATAGTGTAAGTTATAATTAATAGCTATTCCAAGGTACCATGTTACTAGATATATACATTTGGAAAGTAATTGCGACCGCT
Source organism: Parnassius apollo (assembly GCA_907164705.1). Classification (NCBI taxonomy): domain Eukaryota; kingdom Metazoa; phylum Arthropoda; class Insecta; order Lepidoptera; family Papilionidae; genus Parnassius; species Parnassius apollo. The sequence goes on from CAJQZP010000810.1 coordinate 4,918,043, forward strand.
GTTATTTCTCAAGGTGAGCCCTTTTACTCGGCATTATCATTTTCCAAACTCAGGGTGCCCTGTTAAGTGTTTAGTTTGTTGTAACTTAATCATGACATTGATAGGAATACTGATAGAGTAGAAGTAATTAACAAGGTTTGCGAAACGGTAGCTACCTTATTTAAGTCATAAAACTTATTTAAGGCAATTTTCGTCATCTCACCAAGAATTAAATTCAAGCACATTTATTTTCGCCTAATTTGACAGATGAAACTGCTATTTGCAGAAAAGGTATTTGTCTCTGCTTGCGTAAAAATTCGGCGGGCTTAAGTAAACTAGAAAAAAAAACAAAACCAGTAATCAACACTATAATTAGATGATCACAAAACATTTTATAATTTATTCCTTCTTTCTGTTTTCCTTGATTCAAATTTGGAACGCGTTTAATATAAGAAACTTCGCTAATTTAAATATTATTCCAATTTTAAAATTTAAATGAGGCCATAAATTTATTTCCGTTATTCGTTATTCCGTTACAGCGTATTAAAGTCCACTGCTGAACATAGGCCTCCCCCATAAATTGCCTTAAGGAGGGGGGATGTTTGCTATAGATGTCATACTTAGCAAATGGGTTGTCAACCGCAGTTTTTATTTTTATTTTTAGTCATTATTGGTAAGACGCTGTTGCCCATCTCCTAATTTGTTTTCCTCTGGCTCCTCGTAAAACACCCACGGGAATACATGGGTTAGTGAATATTCTTACACCACCACGGTTTAATTCTTAATATATTATTTATTTATAATACAAAGTTACATTTATACGTGTAGATATTTTACGATATGAACATAAAATTTACAGCTTTACTTCACACCAGTGCCATCAACACAATAGGTACTGTGTTTTTTATTTGTGTCATAGTATATCATGAAAATTATGCAATGTGTACAGAAAACAGAATTGTAATGATATTATAAATATATGCGAACATAACAACAAACTAATTTTAGTCTTGCAGTGGTAGGCTTGGTTTCGAGTATAACTTTATTAATTTCGGGATTCCACGATGGTGATTATATCCAGCCGCCTTCTCTCTTGAAATTAGGATATATTTTTATCTTGCTCGTACTGTCTATTAATATAATAAATATTATAATAAAATCGTATCCCATCATATCGCATTTCACTCCATTTTGCTGTTTTGTAGCGGCGTTGGAGAATTCAACACCATGTTTCGTCCTGTAGGTGCCATGAGAGTCAACTACGACGTGTGCCAAAAAGACCCAATGACTTTTAATAGATGTAGGTGTAAGTACCTCATTTTGCTAATCTATCTAATAAAAATAAAAGGTATTTTACACCTAAAAATGACAGAGAGCAGCGCTTTCCATCCATTCATCCATTGCAGCCTATAAAAGTCCACTGCTGAACATAGGCCTCCCCGTAGACTGTCTCACAGGAGGGATTTTGCCGTAGTCGACACGTTTGGCGAGCGGATCGTCAACCGCAGTTTTTATTATATTGAAATATCCGCTTGAAAATTAAATTAATTAAGTGTTTTATCCAGACTTACTTTGAAGAACACTACCCTCCCTCTCAACTGCGTGCACTATTACTGCCACCCAACTACCACCTCTACCATCCCACTCCTATTAAGAAATAAAAACATTTGCTGTATCAGTTGATTAAACACGGCGATATCGAGTTACATACAAAAAATCTAATCTAATGGATAACCATTTTTACCACTATATCTATTAGAAAACAAATTCCTAATATTGAGAATTTTTATTTACTCTGGACCCACGAAGTAGTAAAAGAGTGTATTTATCTGACCAGTAAGCCACATTTTCTACGGAGATTATTTAAAAGCAGATTATACAAAACACAGTTCGCAGACGTATATTTCACCACTGTGTGCTCTGAAGTTTTACAGTTTTCTAACAAAACAAAGTGCTACGATCGACGGAATTGGAAATGGATGGCAACACAGTCGTTGTTTAATACACGTCGTCTAGACTGGCGAATGTGGTAGATAATCTGTAAAGTGTTTTATTACCAATAAACCTCTCATTTATTCTGATCGCAGTTTTACAAGAAACTAAAAAAAATTCAATATTATTATGGAAAAAATACAGATTTAGATATAGTTTTGCATAGTTTATAGATTATATTAAGAAAATTATTATAAATTTTATTTAAATTATCTTAAATATTTACAGACTGAATTCACTAGTTAAACAATTTCTTCATATGTTTATCTCTTTTTTATTTTATATCTACATTTCAATTACTATAACCAGAAATAAGGAAAGAATTATACTTTAATTTAATATTATATTGTTGTAAACTCTTAGAGCTCTTGGGTCCATCTGTACGATTACCATGTTACGAATTAGCACTTCTTAAAATAAGCTCTCGACGACTCTTAAATATTTAATTTATTTATTTATCATTGTTTTATTTTATGTACACATTTCAATGACAAGCATAGTAGCAGAAGGAGTTACAAATTACATTACAAAAGATTTTTATGCTGTCGGCTGGTGAGGCTCTGTACTCCATCTGTGTGGTTACCATCTTACGGGTGCCCACTTTTCCCTAACCATTCCATTAACAGTTAATAATAATAATAATTTAATAATAATTTATTTTTATTTTGATAAACTGTACAAATTCTTCCAATAAGTCTTAACTTAAAAACAGTTTACAATAACAGTTATATTCCAGTTGAAAGAAGACGGGACGTCCGTTCGATTAAAGTGCGTTGAATGGCTCTTACGCAAACGACCCAACTTAAATTAATGTTCGATGCCAGCATAACTTAAATTATTGTAATTATTTCTTAAATTGCTGTTGATAACAAGTTTATGCTTTAATTTACCACGTTTTCAATGATGATGTAAAATAACATTTAGACATTATAGCGCGGTGGATACTTCCTTTCCCTAAAACCCTTACAGAAATGAGGGGAAGCCTGTGCCCAGTAGTGGGATGTATATAGGCTGTAACTTTACTTTACTTTTATTATAGCCTAACCACTTATAGAGGCCATTAGCCTACTTGCAAAGAGAGAGAGAGAAACCACTTATGATTTTGATGTAATATGTTACCAAGATGGTTAAGCAGAAGCTACGGAAATCGCTTTTTTCACAGCTATAGACATGCGCATACATACATGTTCGTTAAGGATACTCTTAATTTGACTCGACATATTGTTAATTTGGTCCATAAAATCCATCTAAGGCATCCTTTGTATACTCTGCAACTCAAAACTACCGCATAAATTTCATTTTCACTCTTTTTTCATTTATTAATTCAGCATCGCTAACACGACTGCTGGCAGGGAGAGGTTCTGATTGATCCGGCATAACAGGACCGTTCGCTCCCATTCCCGCGCTAGACATGTTGCCAGCGTATGGGATGCATAGACCTGGTCCTGCTCACTGCAGTGGAAACAGTTCGACGTCGCTTCGCATCTAATCTTACACAAATAATCACCGAAGCACCCGTGACCGGTCATTATCTGTGTAAATCTGTAGGTGAGTCTTCCTGCGCGTCGATGCATTCAGGCTTCGAAGTGCGGCAGGATTGCTTTAACAACGTGTACGACCGGACACGTGTCCTCCGCCAGAGCGGTGGGAGTGAGCTAGGTGAGTTGTTCGAAGGAGTTAAGTGTCAGGAACGGCTAATATAATTCGCAACGTGGCGCGCTCGTCTCTCTGAAGAGCGTTATGCGCGCAAAAGCGTTGTTGAAGCAATCTATGGAACAATCTAGAGCCTAGCACTAGCAAGTTAAAGTGATTACTGGAAATATTAGTAGCGTTTTAGTAATCAGTGAAAAGGTGAGATCTACCACCAGCTTACTTATTGAACCCTTAACGGGTTTTTTACTATATTGTAGCTTCTAAATTTCTACATACCAAAGTCGTTCGATTTAGGTTTCAGTTATTGTGGTCCACTGCGTTGACGTCTTTGTGGCGCGGTGACGTCACAATGTTCATAATCATCATCATTAGAGCCCTTCACAAGTCCACTGCTGAACATAGCCCTCCCCCCCCCAAGTAATGCCACAAAGCACGGTCCTGAGCCACCTGCATCCATCGACTTCCTGCATATCTTACCAGGTCGTCACTCCATCTAGTGGGGGGTTGCCCTACACTACGCCTACCGGTACGAGGCTGCCACTCGAGAACCTTTCTTCCCCATCGGTTATCGGTTCTTCGAGCTACATGGCCGACCCATTGCCACTTCAGCTTACTAATTCGTTGGGCTATGTCGGTCACTCTGGTTTTACTGCGGATATCCTCATTTCTGAAACTATCACGCAGAGAAACTCTGAGCATAGCCCTCTTCATAGCTCGCTGAGCGACCTTGAGCGTCCTCATACGGCCATCAGGGAAGGACCACGTCTCAAATCCGTAAGTCTTCACTGGCAACACGAACTGGTTGTACAATCTAGTTTTTAGAGATTGAGGTATACCTGACGAGAAGATATGTCGTAATTTCCCGAACGCTACCCAGCCGAATTGAATCCGTCGATTGACCTCTCGGTCGAAGTTGGACTTACCTAGTCGGACTATTTGTCCCAGTAAACGTACTCGTCAACAACTTCGAGCATAGTGCTCCCAACAACTACCGGAATAGGTGTGACATGGACATTAAACATAATCTTCGTTTTGTCCATGTTCATCTTAAGACCTATCCGTTGGGAGGCACTATTGAGGTCATTGAGCATAGTGTTTAAGTCCTTCAGGATTCTGCCATAAGGACTATATCGTCGGCAAATCGAAGGTGAGTGATGTACTCGCCATTGTTGTTAATACCGTATCCTTTCCAGTCCAGCAGCTTGAAAACGTCTTCCAATGCACCGGTGAAGATTTTCGGGGATATAACGTCACCCTGTCTTACACTTCTCTGCAGTTGGATAGGTTTCGAGCCCTGGTTTTGTACTCGGATAGCCATCGTAGCCCTACTGTATAAACACTTCAGCACTTCGATATACCGACAGTCAACTTGGCACCGCTGAAGGGACTGTAGCACCGCCCAAATTTCGACGGAATCAAAGGCTTTCTCATAGTCCACATACGCCAGGCAAAGTGGCAGATTGTACTCTTCAGTCTTCTGTACAATCTGACGCAGGGTATGTATGTGGTCTATGGTACTGAAGCCTTTTCGGAAACCGGCTTGTTCGGGAGGCTGGAAGTCGTCGAGTCTGCTTGCGAGACGATTCGTAATGACTCTCGAAAACAGCACGTAGACGCGGCTCAGAAGGGAAATCGGTCTGTAGTTCTTCAAGAGAGCGTTGTCGCCTTTCTTAAAGAACAAGACCACCGCACTTCTGCTCCACGCCTCTGGAGTAGTGCCACCATGGAGGACGGAATTGAAGAGCTTCTGAAGGACTTCAAGTACCGGTGTTCCACCCGCTTTCAGAAGCTCCGCTGTAATTCCATCCTCGCCCGGGGCCCTGCCGTTTTTAAGGTGCTGGGGAGCCATTCTAATCTCGCTTAGACTGACGTCCGGGATATCATCGGAATAGTGTCGGATAAGACTTGCTTTTGGATCGTTACTCACACTTGCGTGTGGCTCCAACGATGATGTGTACAGCTGCCCATAGAACCTCTCAATCTCACTCAAAATCTCAGGTGTCCCGGAAACGATGCTGCCACACTCAGTCTTCAGCTTTAACAGTTGGCTCTTCTCTGGCAAAGACTTTGGAGCCCTGGTTCCGCTCGATCGCTTCTTTAATACGAGTAGTATTAAAGTTGCGTAAGTCTCGCCGCATGCATTTGGAGATCTGTCTGTTCAGTTGCCTGTATGCTGTCAAATCTGTTGACGATTGCAGCCTCATCTCCCGTCTAACAGCCATGAGATTAAGAGTGTGATCTGAGGGTTTATGTGTTCTTCTGCGGCGGGTCTTGCAGAACTTAGCTCCGACCGCATGGTCAGTTTCCACGAGTTTGTCATTCATATCGTTCACTGCATTGCAATCTTGTAGGCACTGAAAGCGGTTACGTAACTCGAGCTGAAAGTTTTCGGGATTCTAGATTAGAGCACGAGGGGGACGGAGCGTTGACTTCATTAGACGAGACCTCTCCAACTTAACGTTTAGGTTCAGTGTGCCTCTAACCATTCGGTGATCGCTGCCAGTTTTCAAGAGTTCATCATAAAGAGTCCCTCTTTCTCCAAAAAGTCGGCCAGCTGCTGGCCCCTTCGGTTCCGTTGCCCTACTTCAAATTTTCCTAACTTCAGCTCACCGTTTTCTCTTGTGCTTAGTTTTGCGTTGAAGTCTCCCTTCAACACCGTGTAGTGGGTTTTGGAGGAATGCATGGTTTTGGAAATATCCTCATACATTTCCTCCACCTCCTCATCGGGATGTGCCGAGATTGGTGCGTAAACCTGTATGACCTTCAGCGAATTCCGCTTGGTGATTCTGAGTATCAGGTACGCGACCCTCGTCGACACACTCCTAATCTTTACAACGTTGTTGACGAGAGACTTGTGGACGATAAATCCGACACCTCCTTGGGACAGATGGTCGCCCTCCCGGTGATAGAACAAGTTGCCGGATTCGAGAATCACCGTGTCCTCCCCCTCTCTTCGGACCTCGGTTAATCCTATAATATTCCAGCACAACTTGTCTATCTCTTCTCCAGCATCTTCTCGTCAGTCCTCAGGGTACGTGCGTTAAATGTTGCCAGGTCGAGTCGTCGTAGGTGGCAATCGAACCTCCACCGGAGATTCTTAGCACCCCCTGCCGCCGTTACCATGGTCGCCACCGTAGCCAGGAATAGCGGGGCCGCCGGGGACTGGGGGCCGTCTATTTGTGTAACTGTTCATGAGGGGTATATTGCCATAGTTGCCACGCTTGGCGTGCGGGTTGGCAACCGCAGTTTTTTTGTCACAATATTAACTTAATAAAATTACCAATTAACAACATATATATATATATACACAAAAATTTAATGAGACTTAAGTAGTTAATGCACTTGTCACATTATCTGCAGGGATGAAAAGGGAGAGTATATATCTAAGGCATTAAGTCCGCTCTTAATCTTTATATAGAATAAGGATATATAGATAAATAAATATATAAAAAAGCAGTCTAGGTAGCGACCCAAAGGGTTCACACGACTAACTTCCCAGTGGAAGAAATAAAAAATGTCATGTTTTAATATTGTATAAAATGTTTCGTTCGGCACAAAAAACGACTTGAGCGATTTTGCTCAAAATTTAATAAGGTCTAAGTTACGAGGCGAAAATTGAATCCGAACATACATACATACATACACCAGCAGACATCCTCTTAAAAAGCACACTATTCGACTCTAAAGACCTTGAAACGTGGAGATACGAGTATGTTAAAATTTCCAATTTGCAAAATCCACTATGAAGTTAATAATATCATCACGACCCAATGTTTTGCATATGAATTTTTATTGTAATTTCGTTATGATTTCTTATATTTACGCGACCACCACACATTGATTAAAACTACGGGGGAGTCCCCCGTGACTATGGGTGCTGGAACGCGTCCAAAACGTCAGGAATTAAAAATAATAGTAATTAAAAGTAAAATAAACGCGATAAAATCCGTAAAAGTAGTTTTAATCAATGTAATTTCGTTATAAAAAAACTCTGTATTCTAACAATCAGTTCGAAGTTTTTGTTAAATTTTACTATAAAAAAACGGCGGAAATGCTGCGAAATAAGATATTGACTTGGACGTAGTACGGGATCCAGTTCCTGATGTCACATTTTCTTTTATCATAGGTACCTATTTTGAGAGAAGCGGAATGGCGCCTGTTTTAAAAGAAATTCTGTCTTGTCTTAACTTGTCAAATAGTTTTTAATAAGAACCATAGCCATAGTCTTTGTTTATAAGTAAGTAAGGCATTCTATTTAAGTTCTCGGTGGTGAAAAAACGTTTGTACGTAGGTCACTCAACAATTTTTGAGATGCTCAAAATTTATAAATGGAACGCACTCGTGTTATGTGTTTCTAAAAAGCAAATTTATTTTAAAATAGAACTCCGTAAGCCAATTGCTCAATATTAAAAAAGACAAAGTTCTATTAATCTTCCTGCAACGCTTCCCACGCTTTTCATTTAAAAGGATGGATCTTAACCGTGAACATTTGCACCCTATGATCTATTATGATTTTAAATTTGGTTTAACTGAACAATTAAGTTTACAACGCTTACAATCAGCATTAGGGGACTCAGCTCCATCATGTACAACAATTTTTCGGTGGTTTACTGAATTTAAAAGGGGTAAAATTAACCTTAAAGATGACTAAAGAACCGGGGCCCCGCCAACAGCAGTAAGTTGTGTGGACTACTGACATCAAAAAGATTGTAGGCATTAGTTCGGGGAGCATTCTTACCTGATATGAGGAAGTTATATCAGGAAGCTTTGTTATCGATAGATCCCTCGTTTGCTATTCCAAAACGAAAAACAGACTCGTGTGAATTGGTGCCATGAAATACGTCTACGTTTTGAAAACAGGACATCTAGGTATGCAGAAGTTGTTACTGGTTACGAGACATTGATCTATAAATATGATCCGGAAAATAAAAGGCAACCATCGGTATAGGTCTACTCAGAAGGATAGTTTCCGACAAAACTGCAAAGACCTCGCAATGTCCGCAAAAAAATGTTGGCTAGTATTTTTTTTTTCGCAGAGCGGACATTTGTCGACGTCAATGCTGGAAAATTGTAGTTCAATCAACACTGAATAGTATACTACAGTTGCATTACCCAAAGCTTTTCAAGCTGTGCGGGAGAGAAAAGCAAAGACCGGGCTTCGGGGAATCATTTCGCATCACGATAACGCCTCTTCACATGCCTCCCTCAGAACAAAAGCATTTATTAAGGAATCTAGTGTTGAAACTCTAAGTCTCCCACCTTACAGCCCTGACTTAATTACTTGGGATTTCTTTATGTTCCCAAGAGTCAAAGCAAAAATTAAAATGCAAGTTTTTTTTCAAGCGCCTAAGAAGCCGTGGCTGCCTACGAAGAAGCGATTTCCGACCTGTCAGATCAAGAGTGGCAAAAGTGTTTTCAGAGTTGGTATAGGCGAATGGAACTTTGTATAGAGCATGATGGATAATATTTCGAAAAGATGTAAAATAAATATTAATAGTATTCTAGAATACTTTTTGTATATCTCAAAACTTACTGAGTGTCCTATGTATTTTGATTCTTCTTTGAGAAACGATTTAGGCGCCTACAGACGCAAGCATCCACTTACCAGTAGATGGACTATAGCTTGTTTGTATTACTTACGAATACAGTATGATCTGCGGTAGATAAAGTAATATTTTATATGCTAAATGTAAGACTATCTGGCATATAAAATAGTTCATTTATCCCTGGAGTCGAGAATCTCGAAAATATTTGCCCGTTAATGATACCGATACACGAATGCGACAAATTGAGAAAGATATGTAACATAAACATAATAAGTATCTATGTACTTTCTTACGTGAAACCTGGTACCCTTCATCCTGCTACGTTTAGTCCCGCAGCTTTATTAAGGCCACGAATGAATCGAATTTTACGATTCTAAATAAACTAGAAAACGGGGAGTACCCAAGGTCTTATGTACACTTGTGAGTCAGATCTTGGTTTTTACCAAATGTCATGATTCTAACAACGGTCAAGGGGTAGTAAACTATAAGTTTTGAAGAATGAGTTTACGATCATCAAAACATAATTTATCGTATCTTTTAATTGGGTTTACCTTGAATATTTTACACCTCCGATGGGTCATAGATCTTAGTATTTGTTAAAACAAATTTCGACTTAAAATCTCGAACTGTTCTTGATATGAGGGTCTTGATAGATGAACAGACAAACAAACGCACAACAAAGTGACCATATAGAGTCCTTTTTTTCTTTTTAAGCTTGTGACCCTTAAATATGAATAAACCGAAACTAATTAAACCTAAACTAATAAACTCCTTTTAGTCAACGCCATTTTAATTCTATAATTTAGAAATTAAAATTATCAAGACTTTATTACACTTAATACCTATTTGACGACGTAACAAAGTTAATTTTACCTCACTAATTATCCTTGGCGGTTTTGGCTTTAAAAGTTTTCTAAATCTCACAGTACATTTATTTCTTAGCACGTAGATCGTGACGATTAATTAAAATCTAATCAAAATTAAAAGCATTTGAGTGAAGTGAAACTTTGTCTGTAAACTAATATTATACATGAGAAAATTTGTGTCACAAATTTGTAGAAGCGGCTCAACGGATAAGAATGAAATTTGGTAACAACCTTTGTCCTAGATTAGGGAATGTTTTTGCCTCGCGATAATAAAATAAAGCGAAGATAGATTAACATTTTGTTGTTGCCACGAAAAAGAAGCCACGGGCGGAAAACAAAGTCAAAGTGAAAATATTTATATTCAAAATTGGCCTTACAAAGCACTTTTTAAGGTGAAAAAGGTAAGGACATAATTAGAAATAAGAATAATTGTTAAATAGGTAAGTTATGATTTTAATTCGAAAGGTGTCAGTAATTCCTTCATGGCCTTAAATTCGTTCTTAAATTTTACATCAAGTCCCCAGAATAATACAAGTTGCGTTTGATTTAAACTTTTTTAAAGACTATATAAAAAGCGTCATCAATTACTATCATATTAAAAATACATGATTCATATCAATCTCTTGGTCAGAGGTTATCGCTACCAGGATCTAACATTCTCTCTGTAAGATCTAAAAAAAAACATGAATAAGACAATGTTAATGTATATCCATGTCACACCTATGTAGGTAGTTGTTGGAAATACAGCACTCGAAGTTATTAACGAGTATCTTTACCTAGGACAATATGTCAGAATAGGTAAGTCCAACTTCGATCAAAAGGTAAATCGACTGATTCGATTCGACTGGGCAGAGTTCGGATAATTACGACACATCTTTTAGTCAGGTATACATCAAAACTTGAAAAAAAGGTTTTACAACGGTTGTGCAACAACGTGCTTATATATAGACCTGAGAAGTGATCCTTGGTGTTTTCCTTCTTTATAAATTTAGAAAAGAAGATATCCTCAGCAGAACCAGAGTAATAGTAACCGAAATAGCCCAACTGATTAGTACACTAAAGTGGCAATAAGCCGGCCATATAACTCAAAGAACTGATAACCGATGGGGAAAAAAAGGTTTTCAAGTGGGAGCCTCGTACCATTAAGAGACGTGTAGAGCGGCCTCCACCTATATGGAGTAACGACCTGATAAGAGATAGATGAATAGAGGCATGCAGATTGCTCAGGACCTCTCTTTGTGGCATTCTATTATCTATTCTTTGTTGTGATTATGATGGTTAAAAAGAAGTCGCAAATGTTAAAGAATGTTTCGAGGAACTTGTATTTTACTTATATAATTTTTCAATGTGCATAAAATGAAAATAAATTCGAAAAAATCGGAAATGGTCATTTCATATTTTTACGCAACATAGATAATGCTTTAAGAGCTTTTTTTAAATATTACGTTATACATGGATAATAAATAAGTCATAACCCCTGGGAATGACAAGAGCGCTACTCAGCTTTATATTATAATTAATTGAAATAGGCTTGGAAAATGCCGCTGGGTTTTATTGGTAATTTCCAAATACATTTTTGGGACCAGTGGAATTACAAAAAACTTTTACATCGTCTTCGTCTGTTGAAGTTATTTGTAATAGTATCGAATAATATACATTTCATATTTATGTTTACTAGTATCGTGTCTGAAGTAAATTCTTGTTTTGTATGAAATGAAATGAGCGCTTGTGCACCACACGGTAATTTACTGTCCGAAATATCATGTAGTAACATATTTATGTGTACGCTTGTGGACTATATATAATTTTTGCGCTCCTAAATATAAGAGAGGTAGAGCCAAGTGGTAGCTCTTGCTGTTGCACGTATGGGCCTGCTCCAACCAGGGTGGTACCACGACCTCACAGAAAACCAGCGTAAAGTAGAGGCTCTGCTTCTGTGTTTCGTCTGGTGAGTGCAGGTGGCTTGAAGCCCAACCCCCCCTCACCATCAACATGGTAGCGGAATCAAATAAGATACTACCCCAGGAGAATACTAGCACTGCTGGTAATGGAGAATCCCTCGCTGAGCATGCATCACCAAGCTACTCTACTCGTTAGCGTGAGTGATCAGGCTGCACCGCGTATTCTTTGGAAGGATGGGGGTGAAAATTCCGCTCAAGACAAAAAATGCTCGGGGCAGCTGAGCAACACAATTTTATTCTCGATGTTTCGGCATTCTTGAAGGCTCGGGTCTGTCCATCCTTTGGCGACGCGTAGACAGCGACGACAATCCCACGTCTACGGGTACCTCTAAGGGCTCACAGCGGTAATACCTACATAGACTGACTCATCGATGAAGTCCAAATGGCTGCAGATTCTTTGCTACAGCAGATCTCATCCGCAGAGAATGTGATGAGATTGAGGAGCACCAGCTTATTACTGACCGCCAGTACAGTTTCTGGAATTGCAGGAGGATCTTGTTGATATAACACATCGATCGGTGCAGGTGCTCGAGTCTAATAGGGAGGCCGTGGCGGTTAGTTTGGACATAGCGAAGGCTATCGATCGGTATTGGCACGAAGCGCTTCTTTCAAAGCTTCTATTTTATGGGCTTCCCGAGAAATTGTGCAATTGGATCACCAGCTTTCTTGCAGATTGAAGCATCAAGATCGTAGTAGATGGTGCATGCTCCGATTACAAGCATATTAATGCTGGTGTTTCAAGCATGCAATAATTATACATACAACGATTATATGTTGCAAACCGGTAACATTAATTGCTATGGGAATAACAGCACTGGTGATACTCCATACACCAGCTGAAACGGATGAATATCTTCCTCTGCCGATGCTGGCCTTGACTTGGTCCTTAACAATACCAAAAAGGGGAAAACGTGGTTTGCCCCTCTTCCTTCTACTGGCTTCTTACACCGGCCACGAAGTCCCTACCACAACGGACTTATAAGACACGGGTCTTGCGCCTCTTATCAGTGACAACCTACACCACTACGCTGAGTTCGCGGCAACACGGTGGGCGTGACCCTATACGTTTAAATTCGTGCGACAACCCCCTTTCTTAAAAGAAAGTGGTTGACGACTAAGATTACGGGCTCTAAGGAACGATCCCGGTCCTGACGTCAGTCATGTACTCGTACTTAGTGGACTGCATATCTTCCTACTTCCTTACTTTTACGGTGGACACTGGAGAAATAAAACAGCGATTGATGGTAAATGCCCCTTGAAAATGTTATACCGAGCTTTCGCTAATTTCACTTTTATTTTCCTAATTTCGTTTTTTTTTTCTTGACTTATAGCTGGAAACTGTAGCTAGTTCCGAAAGAATTGCAAAGCCAGTGTTGTCATCTGCGAGAGACTACTATTGTTTATCCTTGCAGGTTTCGGGCCTCGGGGTGTCCCCCTTTACCCGAGTAATCCTCACAGCCCATTTCTATGGACCGGTCTTGGGAGCCGTACAAGGACGGCATTGTAGGTATTCTTCGTTAACGTATTGCGCGCCACCAGGTAGGTGCTTCCGTAGGGTCAGCAGTCTCGAAGCCCCGCGGAGTCTCGCGGACAGGGAGTCGACGCAGGGCCAATCCTGCCGACAGGTGTGTGCTCCTAACAGCAGCACTCCGGGCCTCCAGTGCTCCTCCCTGGCTCTAGGTTAAGGCCTGGTGAATTCCTAGGCAGAAATTGGCGTATCTCGCGCCTCTGGGAAGGGATCTGCCGAAGGGTCAGCAACCTCCAGGTCCCGCGGAGACGCATCTCGACACGGAGCCGAAGGCACCAACAGGCGCACGCTCTCCTAGTAGCACGCCGGGCCTTCGGAGTTCGCTTCCCAGCGTGGTAGATTAAACGCAGCGTTGGGTATGTAACGTCCCGGGCGGGGTCAGGAGCGTCCTTGAGGCTTAACGCAAGCCGAGTTGGCCCCACAGCACGTACACCCACTGCGAAGCGACGCGCTGTACTTTTCCCGCCCGAGCGGGAGCCGACGACCACCGGACGTAATCGCCTGCTAGCGCGGTCCAGACGCGACTAAAGAATTGCAAATTGATTGACTTACTTACCCGCCCCAACGCTAAACCTTAAGGAGAACCGCACAAAGTCTCTCTGAATCTATAATTTTCACTATCACATTTGTATATAACTTTCTATAGATTTATTTTCCGTCACAACAGTACAAAACAATTTTATTTCACATAAAGTACAAATTAAACACATTATAAAAACAATTAAAGCTTTCACATTACAAAAGGAAATAATAATAATAAAATATTAAACGAAATATTACAATTTTATATTAAAAGTCTTTCAGTCACAAACTTTAACATATAAACTTTATAATTCAATTTTCATTACTAATTTTACATAATATCATATATACCTAATAGAACAGATTAATACAAGAATTAAAACTATTAAGCGGAATTGTGCTGATTTACCACGTGCTCGGCGGTGAAGGAAAACATCGTGAGGAAACCTGCATGTCTGAGGGATAAGAAAAAAAAAATATATTTCGAAGACATGTGAAGTCCGTCAACACGCACTTGGGCAGCGCGGCGGACACTTCCTTGCCCTAAACCCTCTCAGAAATGAGGGGAGACCTGAGCCCAGCAGTGGGACGTATTATAGGCTGTAACTTTACTTACTTTACTTAAGCGGAATTAAATCATTTAAATCTACATCACGTGTTATCTTTATTATTTCGCTATATTATTACTAAAATTATACTTTATTGACATTTTTAATATCTTTTTACTATAAATACTCTAGTCAAAACATTAATAAATTGCTATTCATCATCATCATCATCATCCTTACAGCCCTTCACAAGTCCACTGCTGAACATAGGCCTCTCCCAAGGTATGCCACAAAGCACGGTCCTGAGCCACCTGCATCCATCGACTTCCTGCATGTCTTACCAGGTCGTCACACCATCTATTGGGTGGTCGCCCTACACTTCGCCTACCGGTACGAGGCTGCCACTCGAGAACCTTTTTTCCCCAACGGTTGTCGGTTCTTCGAGCTATATGGCCGGCCAATTGCCACTTCAGTTTACTAATCCGTTGGGCTATGTCGGTCACTCTGGTTCTACTGCGAATATCCTTATTTCTAAGTTTATCACGCATAGAAACCCCGAGCATAGCCCTCTCCATAGCTCGCTGAGCGACTTTGAGCATCCTCATACGGCCAGCAGTGAAGGACCACGTCTCGGTTCCGTAGGTCATCACTGGCAACACCCACTGGTTGTACACTTTAGTTTTCAGGTTTTGAGGTATATCTAACGAGAAGATGTGTCGTAATTTCCCGAACGCTACCCAGCCGAGTTGAATCTGTCGATTGACCTCTCGGTCGAAGTTGAACATACCTAATCGGACTATTTATTCTGGGTAAACGTACCCGTCAGCAAATTCGAGCTTAGTGCTCCCAACAACTACGGGCATAGATGTGACATGGACATTAAACATGATCTTTGTTTTGTCCATGTTCATCTTAAGACCTATTTGTTGGGAGCTACTATTTAGGTCATTGAGAATAGTGCTTAGGTCCTTCAGCGATTCTGCCAAAAGGACTATATCGTCGGCAAGTCGTAGGTGAGTGATGTACTCGCCATTGATGTTAATACCGTATCCTTTCCAGTCCAGTAGCTTGAAAACGTCTTCCAATGCAGCGGTGAAGAGTTTCGGGGATATAACGTCACCCTGTCTTACACCTCTCTGCAGTTGAATAGGTTTCCTACTCTGGTTCTGTACTCGGACAGCCATTGTAGCCCTACTGTACAAACACTTCAGCACTTCGATATACCGACAGTCAACTTGACTGCACCGCTGAAGAGACTGTAGCACCGCCCAAATTTCGACAGAATCAAAGGCCTTCTCATAGTCCAAATACGACAGGCAAAGTGGTAGATTGTACTCTTCGGACTTCTGAACAATTTGCCGAAGGGTATGTATGTGGTCCATGATACTAAAGCCTTTTCGAAAACTGGCTTGTTCGGGAGGCTGGAAGTCGTCGAGTCTGCGTGCGAGACGCTTCGTAATGACTCTCGAAAACAGCAGGTAGACGCGGCTCAAAAGGGATGTCGGTCTATAGTTATTCATGAGGGCGTTGTCACCTTTCTTGAAGAATAAGACCACAGCACTTCCGCTCCACGCCTCCATGGAGGGCGGAATTAAAAAGCTTCTGAAGGACTGCAAGTACCGGTTTTCCACCCGCTTTCAGAAGCTCCGCTGTAATTCCATCCTCGCTCGGCGACTTGCCGTTTTTAAGGTGCTAGAGAGCCATTCTAATCTCGCTGAGACTGACGTCCGGGACATCAACGGAATAGTGTCGGATAAGACTTGCTCTTGAATCGTTACTCACACTTGCGTGTGGTTCTAACGAGGATGATTACAGCTGCCTATAGAACCTCTCAATCTCACTCAGAATTTTAGATGTCCCGGAAACGATGCTGCCACACTCAGTCTTCAGCTTTGACAGTTGGTTCTTACTGGCAGACAGATCTCTGGCAAAGACTTTGGAGCCCTGGTTCCGCTCAATTGCTTCTTCAATACAAGCTGTATTGAACTTGCGTAAGGCCTGCCGCATGCATTTGGAGATCTGTCTGTTCAGTTACCTGTATGCTGTCAAATCTGCTGACGACTGCAGCTTCATCGCTCGTCTAACATCCATGAGATTAAGAGTGTGATCGGAGAGGTTTTGCGTTGTTCTGCGGCGGGTCTTGCAGAACTTAGCTCCGACCGCGTGGACAGTTTCCACGATCTTGTCATTCATAGCGTCCACTGTAGTGCAGTGCAGTCTTCTTGGCACTGAAAACGGTTTTGTAATTCGAGCTGAAAGTTTTCGGGACCCTGGATTAGCGCACGAGGGGGACGAAGCGACTTGACTTCACTAGACGAGACTTCTCCAACTTAACGTTTAGGTTTAGTGTGTCTCTAACCATTCGGTGATCGCTGCCAGTATTCACCCTCGCGATCACTGAGACATCACTGAACAGTTGGCGTCTGGTGAAGTCAACCTCATTTTTTCCTATTACATGCATTTAAATACTTTAATAAAAATAATATTTTAATTAATATTCTTAAAAAACGGTTCCTACTTGCGTTTTTCATTTCTGTTAATTGTCTACAGACGTACACTAGTTGATAAACTTAATTTTACACGACCCTCGGGATCCAAATAACCTTTCTGTTGCCCCCGCAGCAGAAGGTATTCATGAGGATTTCCCCACGATAAAAAGGCAGGTAGGTACATTATTTATAATACCATAAGTGGTTTCCTATTGCTTTATTGTTTTCTATCTACTCTGTTTTTTGTTAACCGAGGGATTTCCGATTAAATAAATAAATAAATTATTAAGTAAGTAGATACAGTAGGTAATTATAATTTAAATAGGAAAAAGGTTTTGAGTTTAGTTTTAGTATAATGATTTCTTAGTTTTAATATTTTGTTGTGATATTTTTTCGTGAACATCGAAAGTTATTTATTAAATGCGGTAACTGATAAGCGGCCGTCCGCTGCCCGTACACATTATTAGCACTGATGTGCCAGAGTCGCCAATAATGTTTTTCCATTCTTTTGATATTAATTTAATTACATTAAATTGTCCTTATCTTATTTATTACCGATACGTCTTATTAGTGCTTAAAACATTTACTATCAAAATTAAGTTTAACAAATATTGATTAAATCTACAATGAAAAGAAGTGGTTTGTATGTTACGTAATAAAACAAAGTATTACTTAAATATTTATTAGTTTCATTTATCCAGTAAATAAACGAATAATAACTGTTTATTTGTTAGAGTGGCCTTCCATGGTACACCCACCTTATCTTAACGTCGCGCGTCATCGATTCCCGAAATCAATGAAGCGAGGGACCGTTCTGCCAAAATAATAGCGCGAACGATTCGCCACCGCATCTGTGATTTTCAGTTCGATGGGTGTTTGTGTATGTAAAAGGAATTTGTCATCACATGGCAATAACCACGACATTTTGATAACTGGCTTTCGAAGGAGCGTGGCCTTCTATGGTCCACCCCTTACGATCGTTCATACAAAATAGTAGTTAGCCGTATCGGATTATTAAAATAAAATTACGGATGGCAATTTTTCTTTGTAGTAGTACACAAGCGGACTTATACACACACATATTATTTCTGCATCTCTATGACACGTTTTCTCCCGCCGAGCCCCCAGCGGTTGCAACACATCTATATTTTGAGACTTATTAAAAATGTTTAGAACTTGTTTGTGAAATTTACGAAATGTTTTATTAATAAACAACGTAGTTCAACGAAATTAACGCAATTAAGATATATGTAAGCGTTTTAAAAAAAAGGCTTCATTTTATCTGCGCGTATTGGCTTTCGTGCAAACCCTGCTCATTCATCATTAAGTAATGTTTCCTTTCGGATACAATTTTGTTTTCAATTAAAAATAAATGATTTCTTCCGGGGGCGTCTGTTCCATGTTTTTCTGTTTAATGTATAATAATAAATTAATTAAGATGTCCTTTAAGCGGGTGTTCTATTTAGCGGTTAATTTCAGTATCAAAATTTTTTTATATTATAGCACGATAAGTGCACAAGTCCACTGTTGAACAAAATTCTCTTCCAAGAAACGTCACAAAACCGATCTGTGCCACCTGTATTCATCCGTCATAACAGGTCATCACTCGATATAGTAGAATATTGTTGTGTTTCGTTTGGTGAGTGTAGAGGACGCGGCTCATTTTACTGGTAACGAGGCATTCGATCTTAGTCCCCAAAGGTGACAATACATCTGCATTTTGATTCTTAATCGATGATAGGTGTAGATGTCTATGATCTATGTCAGCGTCAACTTACTATCAGGAGAACTATCTGCTCGCTTGTAACTCCTATTCTATAAAAAAAATCTATGGAAAGCTTATGCGCCATTTTTATAGTTTTACTTAGTTTTTATTTTTAATGGATAATAATAGAACACTCATTCAGCTACTATTCAGCTCGTGACCCTTTTTAAATAAATGTAACCACAAAAAGACAATCACCTAAATAGTAATTATTATAGTTAATGAAAACACATTGCACAAATTTTAAAATTGTATTAAAAATGAACATTTAGAGAAGATAATAATAAAATGTGTTAGAACAAAAGATAAAAATCGCGAAAAATAATAATAATTGATGAAAACATATTGCGCATGCATAATATTTCTGCTTTTAATAATAAAGATTTATTAAAAAAATATGCTCAAACTTTGAAATTGAATTAAAAATGAATTTATAGAAGACAATAATAAAATGTGTTAGAACAAAAAAGAAAAATCGCGAAAAATAATAATTTATGAAAACACATTGCACATGCGTAATATTTATGCTTTTAATTATTGGGATTTATTAACAAAATGTTATGCTCAAATTTTATAATAGTATTTAAAGAAAACAATAGAGGAACCACTGACTAAAAGTTCTCCCCGGCGGGGAATCGAACCCCGGTCTCCCGCGTGACAGGCGGGGATACTTACCACTATACTACCGAGGATGATATGCAACTCATCCAATTTTTAAATAAAATATTAAATGTTTAAATCATTACTAGTAGTCTAGAGTGTAATCGAGTAAATATTCCTTCACCACATTGTTTATTCTCCTTGCTATTGTTAGGGGAATAACAGAAAAATGTGGTGGTGAAATAACTTCATAATTAACTAGAATGTGGGGCTCCTTTACTGCAGCCCTTCAGGGTTAATACAATCCTCATAATTATTCTGCCGCTAAGTAGCAGTGTGACCCTGCTGTGTTCTTGCTGGACAGGAAGCCAGCTGACGAGCCTCGCTATTTTTGTATGAAGTTTTGTTTAATTTTATTGAGATAATATTTTTTTTAATTAGAATGACAAAGGATTAACGGCCCATCTGAATGGTAAGTGACTACTGTCAAATCATTTAAACCTGCAAACACCATAAAACAGAAAGGGTCACAGATGCGTTCAGTTCTCTGTGGATTTGTTGTCACCCTCTGACTAAGACGGAGTGTCGTACAAAAATCTGACGACTAAGCCGTGCGGTCATCTGTTACCTTGATTAGCAGTCCACTTATCTAGAATGTCGGTAACGATAAAAAATAAGCAATAAATGAGAGCGTACACATGTTCAACAGGCTACAATAACAATATTATTTTAAATTAAATTAAATCGAATGCTAAACATCTTGATGTATTTTAAAATATAGAGTGTCGTTGGATTCGTATTATATAATATTGTAATTTTGCTCTTTTCAATAAGTCTTAACGCAGTATCGCATTTTTTATTACTGTTTTAACTCTGGGGCTTGTTAGCTTAGTATTGCACATATTATGGCAGCAACTAATCGCTTAAGTGCGGGTAATGAGCCGGAAAATTTATGATTTCACCCCCGCGTCTAGATTACAACATATTCATGTGCGCATCACGCATAGCCTATTATTTAATCTGTGGCAAAAATTTGTATTTCTTTATTTATTCTACTAATCAATAAAAAATCAAGCTGTATGGAGAGTGTATAATATTATAGTACCTTGTTTACCAAACTTTGCAAACTTCGCTTTGGTTACGTGTTCTTTTTACACGTAAATTTGTAGGTAATATAATAAATATGTACGTTACTCCGCAAATAATAATTATTGATTACGATTGAAAACTAATAAAACAACAAAGATAACAAGTATGCAATAGATGTTCTAACCAATTTGCCTGCCAAGCATGGCAACTGTGGTAAATCCTCTGAATATAATTTATGGGGAAGGCCAACGTTCAGTAGTGGGACTTTCGTAGGTTGTAACGGATGGATGGTTAGATATCCCTGCCACACTGAACATTGTCTTTCCGCGTAAATTCCTTTATTACAGACTTACGCTACGCTATAACTATGTTAATTGAAAAGACTCCAGGCGGTGGAGCGCTTATTAGCATTTTTGTATAATATGCTTACTTATTTTGCAAATTAATTTCAAGATGTTGCAACTTGTGAACATTATTGTGAAGGTTTTGGTTTAATTTATTCTGGAATGTTATTACTTTATTACCTAAATGAATTCATTTTCTTATTTAAAATAACGAAGTTTATATAAAATAAATAATAAAGGGAATCCCTTACCCATTGAGTGATAGTGTCATTCAAAATTCCGTTCAAAGTTGAAGCAGCAACAGAATGAATGCGTACATAAGCGGACTATAATTACGTTTGCCCACACGCACATAAACAATTGGGTAATGTTTGCAAGTAAATGACGTTTTCCCAAAAAAATGGGAAAATTGTAATAGTAGACATAGTCACAGATTTAAGATTCAGGTTGTGTTTAGAATTATTTATTAATTATTTGCAAAGAGAGAAATGTAAAATTACTTATATTTGTTAACTAAACTATTATGTTAATATATTATTCTGTTAGAAGTGAAATATTTTTATAAGCATTATATATTTATATAAATATAATATATTTTATTGAAAAGGCCTTTTGTATAAAAAATTGAATGTTTGTTTACTAATGATTTATTTAAATTATTTATGTACGTAATATCTTGTGATTTAATATACATTCAAAAATCTATTATGTCATTATATTATTCTGTTAGAAGTGATATATTTATATAAATATATAATATACTTTATTGAATAGGCGTTTTGTATTAAAACGAAATAAGATTCGGAAGGAGAAAGGCTTCCCAAATAAAACATGAACTTAAAAATATTTGTTATATAACTTTATACCCAAGTACTTACACAATAAATAAAAAAAAACAATAATAGTCCCATATTGGTAAGAAAATATGGGGTAAAATATTTTACTATGCCTAGCAACATTTTCATTATATTGGCGTCTGTCAAATTTACGATTTATCATTTTGTTTTGATGTACCTATGTTTTTTTATAAAAATATAAGATGTTAGGCAGTATTGACCCGTGAAATGAGATTTTTATTTTTTTTATTATGATTATGTGATGAGAGATGTGACACGATTTCACGGCGCAGTAAGTCATTTTTTTGCAAAATTTCGCGAGCTCTTTACAAGACTACGTGGACTCGAGTACTGACGCGCCGAATGAAATGGTTTCATTTTGCGTGCGCCTACTACGGTTCTAAGCCTAATAATTCTATGCCCATATTATTCCGTAGGTGTCGTAAAGGGCGATAGATGGAAACTAAAGCAGGAAATAGGCAGCAGAAATTTCTTGTTAATACCCGAAAATGATAAAAAATCTAAGGCAGTCAACTAGCCTGCCAAGCGAGGCAACTATGGCATGAGGCTAGGATGTGCCTGGCTTCCTATCACTCGCTCGATGGATGCCAGTCCGAGATCGAATAATTATATTAAATTTAATTGAAGGCTGACTTTGGTGAGACCTCTGTCACTCTTCCTAACCGCTTGATGTAAATACCTACAATCCCACGGAACCTCAGAATACATACGCAGTCAGGGCTAGCGGGTTTTAAGCTAGCGTCGTAATAGTGAATTTCAAAAAAAATATTACACTTTTTACGTAAATATAATTTTTGAATAAATATTTTTGTTTATTGTTCATTATATTTAGTTATAAGATAGATAGTTGTATAAGTTTGGTGTAATTTATACGTAAATTGTAGAAAATACGGTCATTAAAATTTTGAAAACATAAAACAAACCAGCAGATATTTTATTAAAATAATTAACGCATATTAATTTAATCACCGTGTATCGACGTTTTCCCTCTAGTATTTACTTAAATAATACCTCTTTAGAGTTTTTTCCATTCTTAAATTTAATAACCGTTATTTTAGAGAAAATGAACTTTATAACTGTTTTATTAGCGTACTTGCGATGACCAAACGACTTGATATAAATACATATAAATATACATACAATTCGACACGGCCAGAGAGGTATAAGGCGCAGTGAAACATCGCAAATTTACTAACTCCAGGCTATTGCAACAAACCCATAATATTGAAAAACTCAATAACTGATTACTGGCGCAACATGAAATTTGAACGTGGGATGAAATGATCAGTACGCGGAGAGTATAACCGCCACTCTTCTTCACCAGATGCTTTGCATTCATTGCTACCCAATCGGGATAAAATAAGTCGGGAAGCAGAATTAAGGACGCTAAATGTCTAGCATTGCGGTAGTAAATACACTTGCTAAGCGTGAATATTACGGCACAATCTTCTTAGTATGGTTGGAATCAGGCTGAGGCTAAGATTAGTTCCAGCGCTAAGCCGTACAGTTCCGCTTTAAGCTGCCCGATGAACCTCGGCATATCTAGTCACTTTTTCTTAGTAATAAGAGTGACAAACGAACACAACGTACGCAGTAAATGAAGGCTGTGGCCAATATATATATCTACATGCCACTGATGGTCGTGTGATGACGGAGTCTCTCACTCCGATATCACAAGGCCATATCCATCACCCCATTTGGTCCAGTTTGTGTCATAAATGGTGACTATGTGAAATCCCAGAAAGATCTAATCAGCTAATCACTTACGAAATACAAAAAACATCACTAATTATTTAGCTAGATTCAAGTAGGAAATGACGTCAGTATCAGTAAGTTTTAGCTTCTCTCTCTCTCTCTTTCTCTCTCTCTTTCTCTCTCTTTATTTTCAAATGTTATCCTCACACTTACATTTCTCCTGTATCGTGGAGGCAGTTACATCGAATTCACAAGGACAAACTTCGGGCCCGGCTACACAAATTAATATTCCGTGCGGGATTCGAACACGCGGCAATTAGCGCTGCAACTCAATGCTAAACTACTGCGTCACGGAGCCGTCAATAACAGATGTAATACAATATGCGGTTAGTGGCGGCGTAAGAATATCTACAAACCTATAACCCTGTGGTTGTCGTAAAGAGGTGACAGAAGCATACTATAAACTAACTGTAATTAACAGGTGGATGCCAATGTAATTAAGAGGTGGTTAATAATAAAACAGGGGCTGCCAAAGCGCATGCCAAGCGTGCCAAAGATGGAAAATATAAGGAAATCTATGCGGGAGGTATACGTTCACTAGTGTCCAGATAGGCTGCAATGATATTTTTTATAGAATTAGGTTGTCAAACGAGCCCACAGTCCACCTGGTGGTAAGTGGACGCTGTATCCCATAGACATCTACATTTAACCTCGATTAAGAATAAAAATGCAGCCGGGTCGTCACCCCAGAAGACTAAGATAAAATGCCTTGATTCCAATAAAACGGGTCTCCGGTTCTCTACACTCACCATACGAAACACAGCAGCATGAAGCTACTATTTTACGCTGGTATTCTATGAGAGCGTGGTCCTTCGCTGATCGAGCAGACTCCTTCATGCTACTACCATAATATAGCTGCAGTGTGGCTCTACCGCGTATAAAATGAATGATTGAATACAAAGAAGTATGAAAGAAAGAACCGTTTATTTAATAAACATATAATTAAACAATACTAAATGCGAATAAGTTATCGATTTGAACTGACATTATAGGGCCCCGATTCGTCAACGATACTTTATACGGTGACAATACAATCCGGCATTTCAATTACCGGTACGAGGACAACATCTTCCGCTCCAATTTCCACGCAAATTGGCTACAAGGAATATTGGACGCTGAATAAATATATATTATAAAGTATTATAGTAAAGTACTTACTCCCAATAGATTTTGATATGAGTAATTTTCAATGTCACTTTGTAAAAGATATCAGCAACAGCCTTACATTATTATAACAAAGAAGTTTAACAAATAATTTTATAAATTTGACCTTTAACAGCTTAGAGTGTACATGAGCAAGCTATGCTTATATACATATACTCTAAGAATAACTGTTATTCATTCGGTATATTTGATACATTTGATACATAATATTTGTATTAAAAATTTACCGTTTAGTAGTGGAATAAGAATATTTTCTATCCCATGTCGTGCCATGGGTAATGTAAGAGGCCACAGAAGGAAAGCAACCAGGAGATTGGCGGCAGCGGCTTCCGAATAACAAGTATAATATAAAAAACAACTGTATGCTGTACTGTATCTGAGGAAAATTATAGGAAAGCCTATGTTTAGCAATGATCTATGATAGGCTGTTATAATAATAATGAGGGTATATTTTCCTAGCGTAATTGATTCCAAAATTCACTACTGTGAAATTTCTATTAACAACCTAAGTAAACTATTACTTATTTTTTACTCGAGTGAGGTCGTATTCAGTCAACAAAAACGCTCAAACATAGCAATTGTTTGTCGACATTTGATAGATTGCTAGGTTATCAATTAAATTAATTTGTGTAATGAAGGACTTCATAGGCAATTAAGGCATTGTCGTTGATAGACGGCGCTGATGTGACGCGAGAGATATAACACAAGTGAGCGGCTTAATTACCCACGTAATAAGCTTCTCACACTTATTATTATAATCTAGGGTTGTCCCTAGTGAAAATTATATCTTGTCTTTTGTTTTAAATACGCAACCCTAACTTTCACATCATTCTGTAGATGTTGTGAGTGGCGCCAAAAGAAAATTAAATCAGATGGGTTCCAGTATCATCCACATAAAATCTGAAAATAGTACTGAGGTTTGCAAACCAGTCAATCGTGGCAATTATGACCAAGTCCCCCCTACAAGGCAATCTATGGGGGAGGCCTCTGTTTAACAGCAGACTTTGAGCTATGATAAACGAATGAACTGTAACTTTAAAGGTAAATTACACCGTTGTCATCCTTAAGTTGGTTACTATGTAAAGACAAAATAAGAGAAATAATAAGAAGATTGTTGAAAGCTTACTTATTCGTAAGATGCTATGTCCCCATCACTGTCCATAAAGTTTGCTGCGACAGACTATATAGCCTCCTGTCCAAAACAGTAAAGCTACTTCACCAAATTCGAACAAATCAAGATAATATGTTATCGAGGTTAAAATTATAGTAAGCTTGCTTTAGCATACCTAAGATTAAAATTATTGTCATAAAAATTGATGTAAAAACCGAGTTTTTACGTCAATAGGTTTTATTACCTAATTTTGTAAATTCGTTGTGAGACACTCATTGTTTGTCAGTTTGTTGCCCAAAGACTCTGAAATTGTGGAAGTGGGAGATCTCGTAACTGTTTTCGCCTAATTATAATGACAATGGCGATACGATTATGTCACATGTATGGAGTGTAGGATAAGGAGAACAAACTCTGAGTAAAAAAGTGTCCGTAGAAAAGCCTTAAATAAGGGTTGCGCCACTGTAGCTATAGTGTAAATTTTTAAGAACTTTTATAATTTTTTATTGCACAGGAGTTTGTGCAATAAACTAGGGTAAGTACCCTAGTTTAAAATAAGTTACCACAAAAATATTAGTTTTCTCAACTCGAAAACTGCTAAGTTCATTTCATACCAGAAAGTTGTAAATAGCATTAAGATGTCAATTAATAGATCTAGTTGAAATTTATATGGAACAATTTAAAATCTTTATTTCTGCAACTAGTTTTGTTTGTAGACGCCTTTGAATTGTAAGAGACATTATGTTACTCGTTACCCTGTACGACAAGATAATATTGCAGTGTTGCATAACTTTTTAACGTCATCGTATAACTATATCTGCTCGTCGTTCGCATAACAAATATCCTCGTGAATCACTTTCGCGTGCGCGTGTGCGTGTTATTTCTTTCAATTTAGTGGTTCGTTTTGGCAGTTTATATGTCATAATATTATCATTTTACAGAAGAAAGAATAACATCATATCATACTATAATAGCGATAATTTTAAGCACAATTTATAACGTACTTGTCACTTTATTACCATGTCTTAGGTACAATTTACATAATACATTATATAAGTAGCAAACAAAAATAGAAAATATTTCGTGATTTATGGTAGTTTAGATTTATGGTAGTAAAATCCTTATTATAATAAAAACATTTTCGTAAAAATAGTTACTTTTTTGTATCACAATGTTTGATAAAAATACTTTACATATGGAAGCAGTTGCGTAAAGTTTGATGTTAGTTTATTTTTTGTTTATATCAATCTAATCAATCGTTATAACAATTTATAAATATGTAGTTCGTGATTATCTAGATCTGGACGAATTTGAAGCAGAGTTCAAATTCAGTCATCTTTGCGTAACTCAAAAGTACTTATTTTGTCACGTGTCCATAGAGAAGATTACTGAATAGTCTGAATAGATCACATGGCCTCCGAAAGATGAAATGAATTTGTCAGCCATTGTGATGGAACAAACCTGTAGGTTGTTACAATATTATGCGGGTTACGTGCCTCTTTCTTATCTGGCTAGTTTAAATGCATAGAATTGTGCATACGACATGTTATTAAAGCGACAAGTATTGACAATCCAAACAATAATATGAATTCTTTCATAGTATTCATTTTGCATATAAAAAATCATCAACGTGCGATGATTTTACATGAAACAAATATTTTCGCAGATATACTTCGACAAAAAGCACTTCGTACATTCAGTGGCTGCAATCTGATATTACCGCATTTCGCCAACTGGTAGATCGTGTTGTTTAGAAATGTTGTAAGGAAAACATTTTTAAATAACGTCAACCAACGAAATAAGGATGTTTCTCGAACATTTATATTTGCATTTATTTTTATTAGGTTCATACTAGCTTTTGTACTTTTTAATAATCACCAAGTACTCTAACATATATATATATATATATATATATATATATATATATATATATATATATATATATATATATATATATATTAATTTCTATTAATTTCTAATTACTATTAATTTCATATTTTAATAATATCCTCATGCGTCGGAAGAAACACGAACAATCAGCAAATAAAACTATATCATGGTTATTCCCTACCAAGTAACATTTGCCTACCCCTCTGGATAACAGGTGTTAGAGTGTAAGTTATGTTATTACATTAAAATCATAAGCGGTTCTCCCTTTCCTTCTCTTTCTATTTGGGTTTATGGTCTCTCTCTCTCTCTCTCTCTCTCTCTCTCTCTCACTCACCCTCGAAGTGGTTGTGATATAATAATATAATGTGATAACAAATAAATTTTGTATACATCACTGCAGAGAACTTAGTAAATTAAAACATAAAATTGCTATCATCAACGTTTATTAAATGGAGCTGCCCTCGAATATAGAACTCGGATCGTTTGCGTAAGAGCCATTAAACTTACTTTAATCAAATGGACGGCCTGTGTTCTTCAAACTGTATTATGAATGGATGAATATGATTGTCTAAGGAATTAAGTCCGCCCTTTGTTAACTTTTGTTGTGTATACGACCCTCTGTTCTGCGTATAAATTTTTGTCTAATTTCGTTATAAAAAAAAATCTGCACTCTAACAATCAGTGTGTTACTCGAAGTTTTTTTTTTCATTTTATTATAAACAAAAAGGTAGAAACACCCAGACATAAGATATTGACTAAACATGGTACGTGATCCAGTACCTGATGTCATCTTTACTTTTAACATATGTACCTTAATTTTGCGTGAAGAGGAATGGCTCCTCTTTTAATAATAAATTCTTTTTTTATAGGATAGGATGAAAATTGAGCACACAGTCCACCTCATGGTAAGTGGTTGCTGTGGCCCATAGACATCTACATCTATCCTCGATTACGAATCAAAATGCAGAAGCGTTGTCATCCGTGAGGATTTAGGTGAAATGTCTCGTTTCCAGTAAAAAGGGTCTCAAATTCTCTACACTCACCATACGAAACACAACAGCATTAAGCTACTATTTGACGCTGGTATTCTGTGAGAGCGTGGTCCTTCCCCGGTCGAGCCGACCCTTTCGGCTACAACTATACAACTAATATAACTGCAGCATGGCTCTACCACGTAAAAATTCTGTCTTGTCTTATCTTGTTAAATAGTTTTTAATAAGAACCGAGGTCTTTCTTTATTAGTAAGTCATTCTAAATAAGTTTTCGGGGGTGAAAAAACATCTGTATTTTTAATCTTCTTTGAGAATGGATATGGGCATCTACGGACCTAAGCATCCACTTACCATCAGATGGAC